>CM060397.1:129183863-130383863 GCA_030545235.1 Helianthus tuberosus | reverse complement strand
TAAATTGATTTCAAGATATAAACTTAAATATCAATAACTTTCTTATCTCGGGGGGAACATCTCTTGGATATATGGACTTAGTACTCCGAAATTTCGTTTAAGAGGTTGCCTGATTTTGAGATACTAGATCTTTATACTTATTGATATCTAGGGTATTATACTTGGTCTTCTGATTTTGCATCAGCAATGGCCTAGATCTCCTATAATGCTTTTGCACTTAAAGCTTTCCCTCTGCATAAAAATTGAGAAAATATCGAAAGATATAAATCAACTGCAGTTGTAAAGAAGATTCCTAAGTGGAACACACCTTTAAGTCGAGCCTTCATCTCTTTGATTGAATGGAAGTTCTAACCTGAGCTCTCACGGTCTCGCACTAACCCAGAGACAGATATCAATATAGTATATTCACCTGTTAGACTGAATCTAGGGAATCTTGACATGGGAGTATATTCTGAGGTGGGACACGTGAATAAGTTAAGTTCTTAAAACACTAAATCTCGCATCTTGAATCAATTGAAGTTTGTGTGAAAATTTAAGTGGACCAGTATACTGACAATCTAAGTGAATCGTTTAGAACTTAAAGTCTACAAAAGGTCATCGGTGTTTGTGACGTGTCATAGACTGATATGATCCTCTAACGCAAACTCAAACAAAAATATGTCTGTAAATATTTCTTTACCGCTTTTCATTAAAGAAAAATTTCAAAAAGATTTTCAGTATGTTTTAGCATAAACTTTGAAAAATACAAAAAGATTTTGCTTCTGAGTTATGTTTCGACAACCGATGTCTAAATACTGAGTTTCAAAATCTAAAGTATGTTGAATATGTGTCTGAAAATAAACAAGTTCATTAATTTGAAACTTGAGGTTTTTAAAAGAAAAATTCAAAAATAGTTTGTGAAAATCTCCAAGGTCATTAATTTGGACTTGGATGATAATCTGTGAGATTTTTGGTAGTTGGTTACTTTCATTGTCAAATTTATTTAGCTACTTGATAGAGGGAGAGAGCCAGTTTATAATCCTGGGAGATTACAAATTGTTAAATTTTGCATTAGAGCCAGGTTACCGTTCATGAATAATCCTGGAGTTTTAAAATTGTCAAAATGATTTTCAAAGAGCCAGGTTTTCGATATTGGAAGATAAACTAGGTTTTTGATTTTAAAATGATTATCTTACAATTGGTTTGAAATTGTTAGATTCTCAGATGTTGAACCAAATTAAGATCCTGATAGCTAAGGCTAAGGGGGAGTCTGAAGAAAAGCTCAAAGCAAGGGGTAGCTTGTAGTGATAGAACTAGGTGACGATCCTGAAAAGCCGGAAGCTTAAAGAAAGGGGGAGCCTGGAGAAAGAGTCTACTGAAAGGGGGAGTTGAGGAATCAGAACGCAGAATCAAGAAGAGCTTGTTAGAGATATGTGGAGTCTGTGGTGTTGTAGATGTCAAAGTTTCTAGAAGACTCAGAGTAAAGAATAAAGCTACGAGATTGATTGCAGCAATATCCAAGGGGGAGTTGTGAGTGCATATGTCTATCGCTTCCGTCAATCACGTATCGTAGTTGAAAAATGTTCAAGACTAGGTCTAGAAGTGTTTTTATGTTAAACTTTATGTCCATTTGTTGTTTGGAGTCCATCCCCACGAAATGGAGTCCATCCTCACGAAATGGAGTCCATCCTCACAGAATGGGATGTGTAGGTTGGAGAGGATGGACATGGGCTATAAATAGGGGAGAGTCTTGTTCATTTTAGAACTTTTGCCATTCTAGAGAGAGAACTCTTGGCTGATTGTTTCAAGGTGTTGTAACTTTCATATCAATCTGTAGAAACAACATTATAATTACTTTCTTGTGTCTGATCCACTCTCGTACACAGATTCCGCACGTGATACGAGATCTATGCAGTCATCGGTGTTATGAAATCGATCCGGAAACGAACTTACAGTTTGAAATGAAAGAATGTAAAATGTGTTCACTCGTTATAAACGGGTCAACCAAAATAAGAATGTTGAAAAGAAAGAATGCAGTATATATTTACTCGTATGAATGGGTCAAGCGAATAATGAAGGTTTTGAGTGAAAGTGAGTGTCGTTGGAAAGACAAAAAACGGTGAAAGCTTTGTACGAATTATATGAATGGTTATCATGATTGTCAGAAGTTTGAATTCCTTGTTAGTTGCATTACAAAAATTTAATGTCGCTTTGTGGTTCTAGGTGCATCTTTGCTTTAGGTGGGATGTTGACACAGAACGAACACATGCACGCTTCGCTCTACATGCGCTTTATGGAGTTAGCATATGCAAACGGGTCAAAATATTTTGGTTATTATGTAATTAAAATTTAGTTATCAAATCATCTCAAAACTTATGATTAATAATTTTGTTAGTGATGGAATGTTTGTATCTTGGGTCTAAATGAATGTCTAATAACTTTTGTTTGAATTTTCAAAGTAATGCACAAAAGTTTAAATTTGGTCGTAGTTTCCGTCGTTCAAAATTTTTGGTTTTGACTGCTTGGATTGTCACACCCTTTCAGAGGCGGAAGCACGAGGTGTGATCATGACTAATTCTCATTGCATACGATAAGTAAACATACTACATGATATAAAACAAACTCCAATTTGCCATTCAAAGTTTCAACATCCAAAACACAAGTTAAGTTTAGAGTTTACATCTCATCAAAAGACAATTGTTTAAAAAGTTTACAACATCATTTCAAGTTAAGAATTAAGGTTTTGTTTCCTATATCTCCGCAAGGAGGCGGAATATAGCAAACAAATCCATCAAAAAGGTGGCAATGGAGCTTAGACACATAACATCTTGACATAAAACTAACTTCTTGAACAAAAGGCCGCGAGCATCTACTAATTTCCTGAAATACATGTATGTTTAAAAATCGTCAACAAAGTTGGTGTGAATTCATGCAGTTTGTATAAAATGTATGAGTAGTAATTGTATAAAGTATGGTATGTAATTCAAAAATGTATTTGTAAAATGTGTTCTGTAAATGTAAGGAAATCTAGATCGCTAATGTTTTGCAAGGACATTAACACGTGTGACGACATAGGAAGCATCCACACCTAGGCGACTTTTTATCCATCGATTCACGACTGTGACCCAAAAAGCACTCTATGGAAAATATGTGGACCAAGAGAGTAAGGCTGCCCGTACCTGCTAGATCTAACTGTTAGGGCATGAATTTTATGCTAAGGATCATCTATCCTGAGACTGGGGATGAATCACGGATCCTTAATGGATGATGCAGAGAGTATGAGGATCCAGAGTCTGAGGATCACGAGTCTGAGGATCCAGGATCCTTAACAGAACTTATGTTTTCTAACAATTGTCACGTTTTTAATGTTTAAATGCAGGTAATGGACGTAGTGGACTCATTCTTAGTTGGAATTTCGGGGAATATTCGTTCATATGGCACATGCTTGATGAAATATAACCGTTTTTGGAGAACATGGGCCATTTCCACCTTTTTAGGAGAGTTGGTTTCTTGATATTTTGCTATCTTTTAAGGGGAAAACAGCTCATTAGAGGCATAAGTCATACACACCATAGAAAAAACACATAACACTCGAATTCTCAGCAAACACTTAGCAAAAACACACACTTACACTAGCAATTCAATGTATTAAGCATGTTTTCTTCTGAAGTTGTACAAGGATCATTATTGTTTTTGCAATATATTTGGTGATCGGTAGTTTCCATCACATGAGGTTTTTTATGCCGGAGATCTTCTAAAGATCAAGGGCTTTTTCCTCGTATAAATCTCGGTGTTCATCGTTGATTTCATATACTTGTCGTTCATACAATTAACCAAGCATCAAACCTCACAAAATTAGATTTGGTTGCATTATCCTTGTGTGATTTTTGACCAAAACAGTTTGGCGCCCACCGTGGGGCAATTTGTGCTTCATTCCTAAGACGATTCGTATTTTCGTGGTCATTCTGGTTCGTTACAACCAAGCAGATGGCTTCCTCAGCGAAGAACACTTCAAGTTTAATGCCATCATTCAGTTCTTCACAAGGCGTTCCTCCTTTGCCTCCACCACCTTCTGGATCCCAGAAGAATGCTGATAACGCTGCGAAGAGACAAACCCCCATTTTTCCAAAACCGCCAACTTCTTCTGCTTCCACTAATCCTACTAATAGTGATCTCTTTACTTTGATTTTGCAGATGAGGGATCGCATGCAAGAACAGGATAAAACCAATGAACGGATCCTCCAAGAGATTGGTGATATCAAGAAACAGAAGAAATCGGTGGAGGATCATTCCCCATTGATGCCCAGGTCGCTGAACTTCGACACTCCAGTCATAACTTCTCAGCACTCAGTAGCTCTGGACGTGCAATACTTAGTTGAATTACCAGGAAGACGTTATGGAACAACAACAATGACTCAGGCTCTAGGATCTTACTTTCAACCTTCCGGAGCCTCTGTCCAGCATCAGGGATCCTTCATCAGCTCAGGTGGATACTTGGGAATGCACACAGTCCAAGGATCCTCCCAGGTCCAAGGATCCTTCTCGGTCCAAGGATCCTCCCAGGTCCAAGGATCCTCCCAGGTCCAAGGATCCTTCCCAGTCCAAGGAACCTCCCAGGTCCAAGGATCCTTCCCGGTCCAAGGATCCTCCCAGGTCCAAGGATCCTCCCAGGTCCAAGGATCCTTCCCAGTCCAAGGATCCTCCCAGGTCCAAGGATCCTCCCAGGTCCAAGGATCCTCTCTGGTTCCAGGATCCTTTCAGGTTCAAGAATCCAACATCTTTCAGGATCGAGGATCCTTAAGGAGTATGCAGCCTCCAAGTTCGGATGTTCATCAAGGAGACTTCATACCAATGCAGACCATTGCTTCATCTGGTCCTTTGATCATACCGGAATCCCATCAATATGGATTCACATCTGGAATTCCAAACATGAATCCTCTGGGAGGTAATACTTTCAATAATTCTTATAACACTAACCATGGCTCCATGCAGGATACAGGAATCAATCAAGCTATGGCTAGGGAACTACAGAAGCTTAAGGATATGATATCCAGTGTACCAGGAGTGGTTAAACCCATTCCTGAAATTGCAGATGGTAGCCATAGGATATCTCGTTTTGCACCACCCTTATGTGATGCTGAGATACCTAAAAGGTTCCAGATACCATCTATGAAGTTGTATGATGGTTCAACGGATCCAGAGGAGCATGTAGCTCAATACAGGGAGAGGATGGAAATCAATCCAATTCCTGAGAGGTTAAAAGAAGCATGTCTATGCAAGGGATTTGGATCCACACTCACAGGATCTGCTCTTAAATGGCTGCTAAGTCTTCCCCCTTACTCTATTACTTCATTTGCTAATCTAGTTAATTTGTTTAACAGTCAATTCTCTTGTAGTAGAAAGTTTGAACGATTGACTAGTGATTTATATAGGGTAACACAAGGTCAAAATGAATCACTTAGAGATTACATCACTAAGTTTAGTAAAGAATCTTTAGATATTCCTAATTTGGATATTGCTACGGCTGTAGAAGCCTTTAAAATGGGTTTGCTTAGGGATTCAATGTTCTATGATGATCTTGTTATGACCCCTTGCAGGAATCTTGATAAAGTAAGGAACAGGGCCCTTAGGTTCATCCGTTTAGAGGATGACAAAAGGATCCACGAGAGATTGTCAAGATCCTCAAAGCAAGACAAATAAGGATCCTATCTTGAGGATGACTGATCCAAGCAATACTCCAAGCATGACAACCAGAATGTGCATGCTGTGGAACAAGAGGAAGATGATGAGGATTATCCTCCTATTTCTGAATATTGTTTTTCTGCTGATAATAATGAACTAATCCTTTCTATGCAAATTTTAGGTGACAAGGTTAGGTGGCCAAGGAAGAATGACAAACCGCCTGCCACCAAAGACGAATCGAAATGGTGTGCTTACCATAGGGATTCTGGTAATCTCACAGATGAATGCATAGCATTAAGGAAGGAGATAGGTTATCTTTTGAGCAAAGGATACTTGAAGGAATTGCTTGGAAGGAAAAAGTCAAGGATCAAGGATCCTAAGAAAGTTCCTGAAAAAGCTCCTCCTCCACCAGTTGATGCTCAAATCATCCATTTCATCTCTGGAGGTTCTCAGCAGCTAAGAGACATGCAAAGGAAACAAAGATGGAAAATAGGGACAAACCTGTTCGAACTTCCATCCTTACCCAGGAAAAAGTCATATACTTTGATGGGGATGACTGTGTCGACACACATGATCCTCATCATGACGGTTTGGTTATTACATTATTTATATCTAACCATTTTGTTCGCAGGATTCTCATTGATGGGAAAAGCTTAGTGAACATAATCCAGTTGGATGTCCTCAATAGAATGGACATCCTTGAATCTGATATTGTCCAAAGATCATCTGTCCTTGTGGGATTCAGTGGAGAGACAAAAATTACATTGGGGGACATCAAACTTCCTATCTATATAGAGGGAGTGAATTATGTTAAAAAAATTCTATGTTATTGATTTCTTATCTTGCTGTAATGTTATCTTTGGCAGGCCATTGATACATGATATGAAGGCAGTCCCCCTCAACATATCATCAATGTGTCAAGCTCCCAACTCTATGAGATATGGTGAAGATAGAAAGTGATCAGCAGGAGGCAAAGAACTGTTACACTTCTTCAATGAAGCCAGCATCCAAGGAGCAAGACGTCATGGAGGCAAGAGAGCAAGACGTCAAGGATATTCTGTTGAACCCAGAGGATCCTGAATCCAAAATTTTTATAGGATCCGGGATCCTAGACAGTATTGAGCAGGATTTAGTATCCTTCTTGGAAAGAAGAAAATCTACCTTTGCTTGGAAAGATGAAGATATGACAGGTATATCTAAGAATGTTATTACTCACAAACTTGGTATTGACAGGTCTTTCAAGCCAATACACCAAAAAAAGGAGAAAGTTTGCACTTGAAAGGAATGCCATTGTCCAAGAAGAGGTAGACAAATTGCTCAAGGCAAGTTTGAGTGGACTGATAAGCATGAAGCTGCACTCAAGGTTCTTAAGGATTATCTATCCTCAGCACCAGGCCGGATGAAACCAGAAAATGGAGAATCATTATCCTTATACTTAGTTATTTCAGCTAAAGCAGTAAGTGTGATCCTAGTTAAGGATCATGAAGGCTCTCAACATCCGGTATACTATGTAAGTAAAATTCTACTTGATGCTGAGGCCAGGTATTCTCATTTAGAGAAATTAATTCTTGATTTAATTATGGCTTCTGCTAAACATAGACATTATTTAGAAACTCACACTATTATTGTGAAAGCTAACTTTCCTATTAAGAATGTTCACAGGAAAACTGAAATGGCAGGTAGAATGGCAAAGTGGATAGTCAAGCATTGAGTATGAACCCAGGACTGCCATCAAGTCCCAAGCCTTAGCTGACTTTATGGCTGATTTCAGTAGTGATCTACAAAGGAAAGCTGAATTAGAAGTTCAACAACTTGAGAAGACCAAGGATCCTTGGACACTCTTCACGGATGGAGCTTCAAATGTTAAAAGAAACTTGACAAGGCACACTACTAAAATCGCCACAGGGGGACATTATACCCCAATCCATTGCATGTGAATTCCAAACCACTAATCATGAGGCAGAGTATGAGGCCTTTATAGCAGGTTTGCAATTAGCTAACAATATGAGGATCAGGTATCTTCAAGTATATGTAGATTTTCCATTAATTACTAATCATTATAACGGTTCTTACACTGTTAAAGGTGAAAAGCTAATCAAGTACTTAGAAATAGTCAGGAAACTGGCAGTCTATCACAGGTACCCAGGGAAGAAAAATGCAGAAGCTGATGCTCTAGCCAATCTTGGATCATCACTGAAGATTCCAGAGGATGTGAAAATACTCATCATTCATGTCTTAGCCCCTGTTATTGAAGATCACATAGCTATGGAGATAGCAAAGGATTCTGCAATCATACCTAGTGATGGTGCACAATCAAATTCAGGATCCTGGATCCTTCCTATCCTGAGATATATACAACATGGAGAGATTCCTACAGGAGAAAACCCCAGAGCTTTCAAAGTCAAGGTATCTTAATTCACCATACTAAATGACATGTTATACAAGATATCTCTTGCAGGTCCCTAGTTGCGGTGCATTGAGGATCCAGAAATTCAAGAAGTTCTAAAGGATTTTCATGAAGGAGATTGTGGAAACCACACTGGGGGCGGAGTACTGTTCTCAAGGATCCTTAGAACAGGATACTATTGGCCTGCTATGAAGAACGATGCTGTGGATTATGCCAAGAAATGTGATCCTTGTCAAAGACACAACAATATCCTTCATCAATAAAGAATGGTTGGAGCATACAACAAGAATGTCAGGTCCCTACTTAATTGAAGCTGAAGCAGGAAAGGGGGCATATCGTTTGTTGACAATGGATGGTGACCTCTTACCAGGAGCTTGGAATGTTGTTCATCTCAAAAAGTACTTTATGTAAGAAGGATCAGGGATCCTCAGCGATGCCAGTATTCTGATTAAGGATCCGGGATCCTCAAAGGATATATGATTCTATATTTGGTAACACATTACTTTCATCTTCATTCATCTTATACTTATTACTTATCATAAGGCAAAGATGTTAAACATTTAACATCTATTTTCATAAAGTTTAAGCTTTTACAGAGTTGTTATCATTTTACAGAAGATCAAAGTGGTTGGCCAACTCTCCAAAGTTTATGGGCTTATCCCCAGTTTGTTGGGCTTGTCCCCAGTTATTTGGGCTTTTCCCCAGTTTTTGGCTTGTCCCCAGTTTTGGGCCTGTCCCCAGTTTCGCCAGTAGCGCACGATG
Source organism: Helianthus tuberosus (assembly GCA_030545235.1). NCBI lineage: Eukaryota > Viridiplantae > Streptophyta > Magnoliopsida > Asterales > Asteraceae > Helianthus > Helianthus tuberosus. Next base: position 130,375,033 of record CM060397.1, on the reverse strand, counting down.
ATCCTGGTACAGTTCATGGCAATGGGACCAGTACTCGCTTTAGGGGCTGACAACTTCATTGTACTGGCTGTATCCGGGATCCTACATATAATGGTAGACGTACCATACATCCGTTCCTAAGGTTTCTAACATTTTCACGTTAGCTAAGGTTTCGGCATTTTCATGTCGCTCAAGTTTGGATAGTCGCCAGCGAGGGCCATACTCCAGTTTACACAAGTTTATTTGGGCTTGACCCCAGTTTACATCCGTTTATTTGGGCTTGTCCCCAGTTTATTTTGGCTTGTCCCCAGTTTGTTGGGCTTGTCCCCAGTTTATTTGGGCTTCTCCAAAGTTTATTTGGGCTTGTCCCCAGTTTGTTGGGCTTGTCCCCAGTTTATTTGGGCTTGTCCCCAGTTTATTTGGGCTTGTCCCCAGTTATTATGGGTTCATTCCCAATTATTTGGCTTGGTCCCAAGTTTATTTTTCTTACAGGATCTTGGAGCTCTAGAGTTATACAAGTTCTGATAATAAGGATCCTGGATCCTCGAAACTTTACTTTTCACAGTTTGTATTAATTTACAAGGATATAGAATCCTAACTTGGATTCTCTGGTATGATATATTCTAACTTTTTATAAGATGCAAGTTGTCTCTTATCCTTTTTGGTTAAGGATCATTGATCCACATTTGTATGAACACTTCAAGTTTTCTGTTAAAAGTTTAACATTATCATCAGATTTCCAATGACTTTCCAGTTGTTTGGCGATGATATCTTTGAAAATAGAAAGCGTACATGAAAAATAAAGAGGAAAGAAACAACAACAGTTGTAGCTAAAAATGTTTAATGTTATTACCCATTCATTATGTATCAAATCATCTGGCCTGGATTTCACCAGCAAAACCATACCCAGGTCGGATAAGGCTATCTAACAGTTAAAGTGTCTATGCAGAAATTAAAGTGCAGGAAGGTTAATAGCGAACTGTGTAGAAGGATTCATTCTCCACAAACAGAAGGATCTTCTTGTCTGTAAAGGCATTTGAGGAGTTATCTCTAACTCTATATTTTGCAATGATGATTATAGCAGGTCTTATCAGTGACGACAGACAGTATAACGACTAGTTACCAGCAGCAACGGCTAGTCCGCTTCTGAGGGAAATATGACAGCTGTGAATCCTTATCACAACTGCCATATTGGGGGCAATTGTTAGGGCATGAATTTTATGCTAAGGATCATCTATCCAGAGACTGGGCATGGATCACGGATCCTTAATGGATGATGCAGAGAGTCTGAGGATCCAGAGTCTGAGGATCACGAGTCTGAGGATCCAGGATCCTTAACAGAACTTATGTTTTCTAACAATTGTCGCGTTTTTAATGTTTAAATGCAGGTAATGGACGTAGTGGACTCATTCTTAGCTGGAATTTCGGGGAATATTCATTCATATGGCACATGCTTGATGAAATATAACCGTTTTTGGAGAACATGGGCCATTTCCACCTTTTTAGGAGAGTTGGTTTCTTGATATTTTGCTATCTTTTAAGGGGAAAACAGCTCATTAGAGGCATAAGTCGTACACACCACAGAAAAAATACATAACACTCGAATTCTCTGCAAACACTTAGCAAAAACACACACTTACACTAGCAATTCAATGTATTGAGCTTGTTTTCTTCCGAAGTTGTACAAGGATCATTATTGTTTTTGCAATATATTTGGTGATCGGTAGTTTCCATCACCCGAGGTTTTTTATGCCGGAGATCTTCTAAAGATCAAGGGCTTTTTCCTCGTATAAATCTCGGTGTTCATCGTTGATTTCATATACTTGTCGTTCATACAATTAACCAAGCATCATACCTCACAAAATCAGATTTGGTTGCATTATCCTTGTGTGATTTTTGACCAAAACACTAACCTTTACTCTTCGGTCTAACTTAGATTAATGGTGCTTACGTATACCTTATTCGTGACATGATCTATGTATCATTCCTTTGTTTTAAACATACCATTGTACATGTATTTTCCCCAAAGTTTAGCAAACAATAAAAATGTTTAAAAGTGGTGACATGAACTTACTGATTTGCGTCTTGAGCGTCTAACTTCACCGGTGTCCGCTTCGTAGATGACGTAACCTATAAACGTTCTACGTATGTTAATCACCTAAACTTGTAATTCTCTAAGTACAAGTTACCATTTTGTCTTATGTATTCGTTGTGTTTTACATGTATATGTTCTTGATTCGTTCATATATATATTTCATAATATATAGTTCTGTATTCGTTATTTGTAATTATATATTTTTATTCCCAAAAATGTATATATTTGCAGGTAGTGTTTGAATATATATAGGATACTTATATTGTTCTTCAAAATAGATATAAGTAGTTTGTTAAATAATATTTCCAATATTATTTGAGTATAAGTATACTTAGGAAAGTATACTTGTATTTAAGTGTAAATACTTATGTATTTTTACATTAATTGCCAAAAATCAATTCTTTTGATTTTTAATATTTTCCGGAATTATATTACTTAAAAATAATATATTTTTAAGGTTTGTTTGTAATATATAAATTTTGTCATACTTGTTAAACATATATATTTATTTTTGTCATGTGTCCGATTTTGTATAATTTTCATTATTTGTAGTAATTATATATATATATACGTCCATAAATATATATAATTGTCTAATATTGTCCAAATGTTGTCCAAGTCCATGAATTTGTAAGGAATATATTTATATTAATATATATTTTAATATTTGTCCATATACCCATTTATGGGTAATTTTTATATATATATTCTTAATATTTCCTTGTGTATTTTTATGTGTATTTTGGTGTTTATACTCCTTTGGAGTATTTAGTTTATTTTCAAGTTCCTAATCATACACTAATATATATATTACACATAATATACACATAGCACATTATTTTTGTGACCACTAAATATATATAATTTTCCTAAAAATATACATATACTTTTTTTTTTGTAGAAAACTTTATTTTCTTAACTTGTAATTTGGTATAAAAATTAGAGAAACCTTTGGTAAATATTTTTGAACAATTTTTGTAGAAAAACTTTCACCAAATCTTATATTTTTCTAAGTGTTGAAATTTTATAAAAATTTTGACATAGTTTCCCCTAAAAATGGAGGTTTCCCATGTTTTTAAAACATGTTTTTATTTTCTTTTATTCACCAAAATTCAAGATTCAACAAATTTAATAAGTAAGAATCACTAAAACCATCATCCTTTTCATGTGATGAACTTTAATATTTATAAAAACATGTAGTCATTTAGATCCAAGTATTAAACACTTAGATCTTCTTAAATTCAAGCTTCTTGGTAAACTTTTATAAACTTTAATGAAACTTTATTTCACAAATTAATCATCCATATGTTTACTGGTTTCAAGATCATGAAAAAACTATTTTAAAACCATTTTCAAGCTTACTTTGAAGATCTTCAAGTTCATCATCAAGTTTCTTCATGGATCTTTCAAGATCCATGATTAAACTTGTTAGATCTAAGCTTCTAACAAGCTTACACATGATGGATCTAACTAAAAACACAAGATCAACAACCACAACTTCATGACATACATCAAACAACACTAAAATCACTTGTTTTTCTTTAGATTATGTTAGATCTTCATGTCTTCATCTTTTAAAGTTTAGATTTTTAGATGGTGTAACTTGTACATATCACTAACATGAAGTAAAAGTGAGTTTGTGAAGCTTACCACTAGCTCTTGTGGCTAGGGATGTGGCAAGAACAAGATGAAGAAGAAGATTGATGAAGAAGTGATGGTTAAAAGCTCTCTAGAAAGGTCCTTCCACTTCCAATGCTTAACACCTTCTTAGATCATCTTCTAGCACCTTTGGATACCCTTGGATTTGCTTGAACATGAAAGCAAAATGGTGGTGTATGTGGGTGTGGTTATGGCCGAGAGCAAAGGGAGGGAGGAAGAAGAGAATGAGTTTGAATGTTTGGTGAAAATGATAAGGATCTTCTTCTAATGGTCACTACTTATAACTCTCCAAACATGTTGTTAACCATAGGTCATTATGTTTGGCATCTTTGACTAAACAAGTAGTTGGTCAAAGGGTGATGATGTGGGGCCTCTTTGGGGCCGGCCTAAACTAAGGGGGGTAAATGGTAAGTTTTGGAAGGTGAGGGGTTAAAGAGGTTTTGGATGATATGTATGGTAAACCTTTTACCAGATTTTTGTTTGCTAGTTGGTTTAGAGTTTTGAAATTCAAGTGAGCAAGCCTTTTATGCCATAACCAACTATCTCCTTTATTTTCAGTAGAAAATAAGCATAATTGAGGATGCTTAATTTCTTCTCTGAAATCAAAGTAATAGATGGAGTTTCTAATCCTTTTCCCACTTAAATATATTTTGTGATCATCTAAACCAACAAGTAGACATTTTTCAGGTAAAAAGGTTACCTGGAAGCCTCTATCACAAAATTGCCCACAACTAAGTAGATTATATTTTAAACCTTCTACATATGCAACCTTTTCAATGGTCAATGATCCATATAGTATGGTACCATATCCCATAGTTCTTCCCTTTACCCCATTTCCAAAATTTATATATTTACCCAGTTTCTCTTGATAGTTACTGAGTAAGCTCCTATCCCCAGTCATGTGCTTGGAGCTTCCTGAATCGCAGTACCAGATCTGCTGCACATGATAGTCCTGAAATTATTAGGTTAAAGAGTTTCTGGTACCCAAACTTGTTTGGGTACTTTTTCTGATGAAAATGTGCTTGAGATTTCTTCATCAGAGGAGAAATTCTCATCAGAATCTCTGCTTAATGCTGAGCCATTAGCAGGATGATTTTCTTTGGAGAGATGTGGTTGAATTAGCTTCAGTACTTCAACACACATACAATTTGATTTCTCTAATGTTTTAGACAAAGGTGCTTGTGATGGAATGTTTTTGCCTTTATGAAATTTAGGATGAATTCTTGGTTTTTCAATTATCTTTAAAGTTTCATCCCTTTTCAAGCAAATTCTGGGTGACAAAAACAGTTTATCAGAATTGCCAGATCTGTAAGAATCAGCATCAGAATCTGGAATTATCTTACCAGAATTGTGTTCAGATGCTTTTACAAAGGTGATGGGAGTCTTAATATTTTTTTTAACATACACCAACCCTTCACCTTTGTTCTTTGGTGTTGACTCAATATATTGGATAAATTCTTTTGCTTGCTAAAAACCTTTCACATTGATCTCATTGTCTTGAATTTTTTGTAAAGGTTTTTCCTTTCTTGTTCATAAAATTCTATTTTTGCATCTTTTGTAAGAATTTGATCAATCAGTGATTGGTTTTAAGATTTTTCCTTATTGAGCAACTTTTGCAGTTCATCAGATTTTGTGCATTCTGATGAGGTTTTATTTTGTAGAATCACAAAATCTTGCATAAGTTTGTTCAGTTGTTCTTCTAGATCAAGGTTTTCTGAACTTACTTTTTGTTCTGATGAGCTGGAGCATTCATCAGAAGTTGTGGCCATTAAGCAGAAATTTGCCATTTCCTCCTCTTCTTCATCAGAAGAATCATCAGTTAGCCAAGTATCAGTACCTGCTATTAAGCTGACTTTCTGTTGCTGCTTTTTAGCTTCTTCAAGCTTCTTTTCATAGTAGGCCACATCCTTCAGCTTCTTGTTCTTGCATTCTGAAGCATAGTGTCCCTTTTGTTTGAATTTGTAGCAAACAACTTATGTCTTCCCTTTTTCTCTTGACCTTCCTTCCATACTCCCCCTATCATTCTTCTGAAATTTACCACTCCCACCTCTCAATCTTTGCTCAAAAGTTTTTGTGAGCAAAGCAATAGCCTCAACAAAGGCTGAAAAATCTGATGAAACATCAGAATTTTCTATGTTCTGGTAGTGAGAGGGTTGTGGATCTGAAACTGGTATTCTTTGTGTGTGTGTGAAACAAGAGCTATAGGTCCCCCTTTTTGGTTTAAATTTTCATAGATTTCCCCCTCTCTAGGGACTAAGATGCTGTAAAGATCATGTAAGTTCATATTTCCTAACTCAGGGGTTGATGCCAAGGTCATTGTGAGACTTCGCCACTCTCTTGCAGGGCATCTAAGAACTTAACATTTTTTTATCATTTGATTTTTCAATACCAAACTTTTTAAGTTCATTTAAAAGTTTGGTGAACATATTATATGTCGCTGAAAGAGTCTCATTTTAGAGACTTTTAAATCTTTCATATGAAGAGACACAATTTGTTCTCTTGTTTCTTTTCATTCTTTCTTTCTCCTCCTTCACATAAATTTTCCAGTTGATCTCATATTTCCTTAGCAGATGCACAAGCATCTACTTGAGAATATATGTCATTTGGAAGTGCCATAATCAGAAGTGATTTGGCCCTTTCATTAGCAGCTACCAGTTCCTTATCTTCTTGACTCCAGTGTGTTTCACCTTTGGGAACCAAGGAGGTAGGGATTGCTGGTGTGTGCTCAGTTGCTGGAACTGCTGCTATTTCAACAGCGGGTATATGAGGACCTCTCATAATGGATGAAAACAATGCTCGATCATGTCCACTTAGGAAATTAATCATCCTGATTTTGTAACAACTGGCACAAAACTGGTAATTTGCATACTATTTTAATAATTATTTATTTCCTGCATTTATGTGTTTACACGTCAACATTATGTGCTTATTTGACGTGCAATTGAATTCATGTATGTTTCATATATTTATTGTCGCATTATACTATACTTTAAGCGTTGCGTCAAAATGATTAGTAAGCTCACTGGTTAGACAAGCTGCGTCAGCATGACTGCAGAATACAATTAGACAATAGATTTAGGACTTAGAAGTAGGTCCAACATAAAAAATACATTGAAAACTAAGTAGGTGAACAAAGGTTAACATAAACACTTTCCGGAAGCTAAAACAGGCGCTAAAAAGTACCCGAAACGCACTTTAAATGCAGAATTCTGTAGAAATGCAGCAAAAACAACAATTTAACATCAAAATAACATGCAGAATTAAGGTTTAAGTGTCCAGAATAACTTGTAAAGTGTCGGGAAAAAAAACTGTCACAAAAGGTACTTCATACCTTGCAAAAATGCACTATTTAGCACTTTAACGAACCGATAACCGAACAAATAACCGGACACTACCCAAAACGCCAAAAATAGACTAAAAGCATTTTTTTTATGATTTAAAGCTACTTATGGTGGTAAAACACCTTAAAAATCATCAAAACACATAAACATACTTAACCTTCCAATTAACCTTCTAATTTACATCTTCTACCCTAAACTACCAAAAACTTACACTTAACCCCCCCCCCCCCCCCCGTGTTCCAGCCAGCCCCAACATGGCCCACACCCACTTTTGCATTAAAATATTAATCTTGATGCTTAGATATGAGACAAGAAAACAAGTGGATATTAGATTGTTGGATGAATATAAGTTATGACCATAAGACCTCATTTCTTCAAAACTTCATTAAAAAAATTTCAACTTTCTTCTCCTTCCTCTCTTCTCTACCTACGGCCACACCCACTCCACATACATCCATCATTATCTTGCCACTTCTAAGCATATCTAAGGTGATTCAAAGGTGTATGAAAATGATCTAAGGAAGCTAGGAGCAAAGGAAGTTGAAGGACCACCTTGAGGAGCTTTTATCCACTCATTTTCTTCATTCTTCATCTTGTTCTTATTCTTGCCACTTCCCTAGCCACTAGAGCTAGTAGTAAGCTTCATAATCTCTATTTTACTTCATGTTAAGCTTATGTACAAGTTACACCTTCAAAGAACATAAACTTTAAAAGATGGTAACATGAAGATCTAACATAACCTAAGTGAATACAAGTTGTTTTGAAGTTGTTTGATGTATGTGATGAAGTTGTGAATGTTGAATCTTGTGTTTTTAGTTATATCCATCATGTGTAAGCTTGTAAGAAGCTTAGATCTAACAATATTAAGCATGGATCTTGAAAGATCCATGATGAAACTTGATGATGAACATAAAGATCTTCAAAATGAACATGAAAATGGTTTTAGAATATGTTTTTCATGGTTTTAAAACCCTAAAACTTATGGATGGTTTATTTAGTAAACTAAAGTCTCATAAAAAGTTTGTTAAAATTTAACAAGAACACTTATTTTTGGATGATTCATATATGTAAAGTGTAGATATAAAAGACTAAACATTTTTAACAAAAATCAAGTTCATCATAAGGTTTTTTTCATAATGATTTTAGTGTATGTTACTTGTGAAATTGTTGGAAATTGATTTTTGGTGATGAAAAGAAAATAAACACATGTTTTGAAAACATGGGAAACCTCCATTTTTAGGGGAAACTGACACTTAGAAAAATATAAGTTTTGGTGGAACTTATTCCCCAAAAATTCACCTAAAAATAGTTACAAAGGTTTCCTAATTTTTATACAAAAATTACAAGTAAGAAATAAGGTTTTCTTCAAGTATAAAAACAATATTAAGTATGTACATTTTAGGGAAAATATATTATTTAGCGGTCACAAAAATTATGTGCTAAGTGTATATTATGTGTAATATATGTATTAATGTGTTAGGAAGTAAAAAAATACAATAAATACTCCAAATGAGTATACTACCAAAATAAGAAATACTCAATGATACAAGTATACAAATTACCTATAAAAGGATACATGGACAAATACAAAAATATATATCAATATACATATATTTCCTACAAAATTATGGACTTGGACAATGATTGGACTTATTGGGCAAATTACATATTTATGGACTTATATAAAAACTATTACAAGTGATGAAAGAATTATAAAAATGGACAAGTGTGTAACAACTCTCATTAATTACTATTTATTATTTTATTTTGTCTAATAGGAAACCCTAATTGAGACCCCCCCCCCCAAGTAATAGTGCATGGCCCCTAAAATTTTCAGAACAATCGAAACCAGGATCAGGGCCCCTAAAACTCAAGGGGGGGGGGGGTATTCCCTAATTAGTATTATCCTTACAGTTTACGATAGGAATTGAATTTTATCAAACCGTCGACTCAGCCAAGCTAGTAAGACACGAGGCTACCCTATGCTAGAGGGGGTGCCCTCGCGCCACGCAACAGGCCCTCGCGCCACGCGAGGGAGCCGTTTTTCCAGTATAAATAGAAGGGTTTGGCACTTGAATTTTGGCGTTGGTTCGACGTAAAAACTCGTTTCATACACTGAGATATTTTCTGTTTACTTCAAAACACACACACAGCACAAAATTCTGCCGCGATAACAGGGTAATAACTCGATCACTGCTACGATTTAATGTCCGATCGATAAAAACCAATCCGATGGATGTTTAAGTGCTGCCCGTATTTGGGCTATACTTTGTCATTCGTCGTGAAGGTTTTGATCTCGTGAGTTATCGTAAAAGTTGTATTAAGTTACTGACCTAGTTTTCGTGTGCATTGTTATTTGAATTAGGTTAACCAGGCTAAAATCAGTAGGCTAAACGCTGCCCGTCTAAAAGTGCAATGTGAGTCATTTTCTTTTTATCAAATTGTTTTCCCAAAACCCTACTTGTTTTCAAAGTTATAATTACAGGGATTAAGTTTTTGTAATCTTCAATTACTGCCGGTATGTGGGGTTTTGTATACATTACTTGATACCCATCACCATTGGACAACGGGTTAGCCAATGGGTGATCTGACCATAGTCACAGATATTGTCGAGTGACAAATACCGATTTGGGGTAATTGGTAGATAGAAACAATGTAATCACCCTTAATACTGTATATTATAACAATGTGTCGTTTTGTGCAACTTGAATGACTCGCCAGTATTTCCCGCTGATAAAACCTTTTTAAAACATGTTTCAGGTGATATGCTGTGATCCAGGAAAAGTGCCGTGTAGCACTACAAGCTTGAAGAAGTGGCTCAATAAAATAAATAAACATATTTTTGTAAAAATGGAGGATTTCCTTGAGAAATCACCTTTATTGTAAATTATGGGGTTTATCCCAAATTATGAAATAAAATAATCGGGCATTTTTAAGTTTTAAAGGATCCTGTTAAAATTCCGCTGCCAACATAATAATTACCACGGGTTTCTGTCCCGCGGCTCCTGGACCGGTTAAAATCGGGATGGGGGCCGTGACAGAAAAAAGTGGTATCAGAGCCACTGATTTAAGTCAATTAAGTATTTAGAAATACTTAATTTTTTTTATTGCCATTCTGTGATTATGTGAAAATTCAATTTACAAAATTTTAACTTAGAATTTTGTGTGTTTCTTCATATATGCTAACAACATGAATGAACTATCAGAAGCACTTCAAAACTTTTCTATCCATAGCTCAGATATGGATACCACAAGTACCTTTACTGGCTACCAGGCTGACACTGAAGAGCCAATAGTATTCCAAGCCCAACCTCAGGAAAAACCTAAACCGAAGAAGAGAAGAAGACTTGTAGGCTGGAGGCGTGTGCGTAGGAAGAGGCCAGCAACACAGAAAGTTATAAAGACTGGGGATCTCAAAGATAAAGGCAAAGGAATAGAGATTGGGGAGAGTTCAGGGCAAGTTCAAGAAATGCCACCCTGGGAGGAACTGGACCGCCAACTAGCAAATAGCGACCTCATCGGACCTGCCGATGGGAATCTCTTCAATTACCCAACGGAAGCACAACTTCCAGTCAATCTGGAACTGGCTATTCCAGATCCCCTTGTCAACTCCCGACCTCTAGGAGAGCTGGAAGAGTGGTGGACCACCGACTGCAGTTTCAGAATCTCCTAAATAACCCTAATACCTTTTCCCCCCAGTTTGACCCAGAGCCTCCACTACACCCACCTATGAGCTCCGAAAACTTGGCAGAACTCCGCCACTATGGAGAGGAGCTAGTGGACACAGGAAATAGGATCCGGGAAGTAGGGGAGAGGATATCCTGGAAATACGACGAGAGGGAACGTCGTTTCTGAAGTGCCAGCTGACGGGATCGTATGTTGTTGTGGGAATGTGTGTTTAATAATAATAATATAATAATAAAAATATAATCCTGTAAAATAACTTAAAAATAAAACTCTTGTAAGATAACTGGTGCGTACGGACGCATAGTAATATATAAAATATGAAAGTCGAAAAATCGACAATTTTGGCTATACGTGTGACGTGATTTTTGTGCGATTGTTTTGCATTTAATCATTTTTTTATTTTATGCTAATAACTTATATATATTAATTACCAGATGGAACACGCTAGTAATGAACCAGTTAACGAGGTTAATCAATCTGAGCAAAACAATGAAGACCATTTTCTGAATAGAAAAGATATAGAAAACATCGTTGCTCAGGGAATAGCCAATGTTATTCCAGCAATTCTTGCTGCTACCGGAAATCCAGTTGAACCTCAACCGATTATTCCCAGCAAACGTACTCATGAAGACAACTTCAGTAATAACGTAAATGGAGGCGGCAACATTAATAATAATGATAATAATGGGATGCAAGCCCCATTCCTTAAAAGAATGAAAGCTGCAACGCCTGGTTGCACTTACAAGGAATTTCTTGCCTGTAAACCTGTTGAATTTGCAGGCAATGAAGGGGCGACTGCTGCACTGCGTTGGTTGGAGAAAACCAAGGCAGTAATTAAAATAAGTAAATGTGCCAAGGAGGATAAAGTCATGTATGCTTCTCATCTTTTCAAGGAAGAAGCATTAGAATGGTGGAATACGGTATTACAAGCTAAGGGAAGTGACATGGCCTATGCCATGAGTTGGGAAGAATTTAAGCATCTGGTGGAAAGGAAATTATGCCCAGAATATGAAAAAGAACAAATGGCAAACAAATTCCTGAGCCACCGAATGATGGATGTTGACTGCCGAGGGTATACTTCGAAGTTTTTCGAATATGCTCGAATTGTGCCTACTCTGGCTTCTCCAGAACCGGTACTTATTTCTCGCTACATTTGGGGTTTAATTAGTGAGATCCGTGATATTGTCAAAGCTTTGAGACCCCGCACAATCGATGATGCGGTAGAATTAGCCAACACTTTGACTGACAGACTGGTGCGTACGCGGGAAGAAAATAGGAAAAAGGAGTTAGCCCAAAAGATTATCCAAGGATTTTGTGTGGGTAATAATAGCAATTTCAAGATAAGAGGAACTGGGCAATCTTCCACTCCGCCGTTTTGCAGAAACTGTAAAAAGAAACATTTTGGAAAATGTAATGAAACCTGCAACTTCTGCAAAGCTATAGGACATCGTGAAGAAGATTGCAGAAGGAAAACAAAGATCTGCTACAACTGTGGAGAAGCTGGGCATTTTCGACCCGAATGCCCTAAATTGGTGAAACCAGCAGATAACAAGGTCAAACATGCTGAAGGAACTAACAAGATGAATGCAAGAGCCTTCCAATTGACCACGCAGGAAGCTGAACTGATTCTTGACGTAATAGCTGGTACGTTCTTAGTTCATGACGTTTATGCGAAAGTATTATTTGACTCTGGTGCAAACCAAAGTTTTATAAATACTTCATTCTGCCAAGCTCTTAAGCTACCCTTAACCAAACTTAGCAGATTTATACCGTAGAAACGACAGACAGGAACTCTGTTAACATAGATACGGTTTTGCAAAAAGAAAATATAGAACTTTCAGGTCATAAATTTTCCGCAAACCTATTACCCATGAATTTAGCCGGATTCGATGTCGTATTAGGAATGGATTGGTTAGTAGCCAACCATGCTTGAATCCTCTGTGATAAGAATTATATAGAAATCCGTTCACCCACGGGAGAAGTAATTATGATTACAGGGGATAAGCCGTGCAAACCAATGAAGTTCATTTTGGTAATGAAAGTCGCTAGTTATGAATGAAAGCAAGGAATATTGTATATGATTTCAGTAATCATTAGCACTAAGGGTAAGGAACTTAAGAAAATTCCTGTAGTATCAGAATACTCGGATGTATTCCCAGAAGAGTTAACAGGATTACCACCAGATAGGGAGGTAGAATTTAGAATTCATTTGATTCCTGGAACTACACCCGTAGCAAAGGCACCTTATCGGTTAGCACCCACTGAAATGTTAGAACTGAAAAAGCAATTAGATGAATTGCTCAGTAAAAGATTCATACAACCTAGTTCATCCCCTTGGGGAGCACCAGTGTTGTTTGTAAAGAAGAAAGATGGTTCGATGCGAATGTGTATCGATTATAGGGAATTGAATAAGGTTACAATTAAGAATCGATACCCATTACCTAGGATTGATGATCTTTTTGATCAACTTCAAGGAGCTAGATATTTTTCTAAGATAGATTTATGCTCCGGATACCATCAGTTGAAAGTACAAGAATAAGACATACCTAAAACTGCTTTCAGAACTAGGTATGGTCATTACGAGTTTACAGTAATGCCCTTTGGACTAACAAATGCTCCTGCAGCATTTATGGACATGATGAATAGGATTTGTAAACCGTACCTCGATAAATTTGTAATTGTCTTCATCGATGATATACTTATTTATTCCAAAAGTCAGGACGAGCATTTTGAGCACCTGCATGCACTCTTAACTTTGTTAAGAAAGGAGAAGCTTTACGCTAAATTCTCGAAGTGTGACTTTTGGCTACAGGAGGTGCAATTTTTAGGACACATGGTGAATCACGAAGGTATTCACGTAGATCCCTCCAAGATAGAAGCGATCACCAAATGGAAGGTCCCGTAGTCAGCTATATAAATTAGAAGTTTTCTAGGCTTAGCTGGATACTATAGGTGCTTTATTAAGGATTTCTCTAAGATAGCTGTGCCATTAACTAAGCTAACCTGTAAAACAGTTAAGTTTGAATGGGGACCTAAGCAAGAAGAGGCTTTTAAAATTTTAAAACAAAGGTTAACAAACACCCCAATCCTTGCTTTACCAGAAGGAACAAAAGATTTTGAAGTTTATTGTGATGCTTCTAAGCTAGGATTAGGATGTGTGCTAATGCAACGCAAGAAGGTAATTGCGTACGCTTTAAGGCAATTGAAAAAGCACGAGGAAAACTATACGACGCATGACTTAGAGTTAGGGTCAATAATTTTTGCCCTTAAGATTTGGAGACACTATATGTATGGAAGTAAGTTTACAGTCTATACAGATCATAAGAGTTTAAAATACATATTTGGGCAAAAAGAATTGAATATGAGGCAAAGAAGATGGATGGAAATTCTAAGTGACTACGACTGTGATATTCAATATCACGAAGGAAAAGCAAACGTAGTTGCAGATGCCTTAAGTCGTAAGTATCATGAAAAGCAAAAGCGAGTTCGTGCTCTTAGATTAAGTTTACAATTAGATTTAATGGAACAACTGAAAAACATTCAAGAAACAGCAATCAAGGATGATGCTGAAGGAATGAAAGGAAGAATAAAGGAATTAGAGCAAGGAGCTGATGGAATTTGGAGATTCCACAAAAGAAGGATTTGGGTACCTAAGCAAGGAGATTTAAGAAATAAGATTTTAGAGGAAACCCATAAATCTAGGTATACCATGCACCCGGGAAATAATAAGATGTACCAAGATTTAAGAAATAATTTCTGGTGGATAGGAATGAAAAAGGACATAGCCAGATATGTATCTAAGTGTCTTACTTGTTCACAAGTTAAGGCAGAACGCCAGAAACCTTCAGGATTACTCCAACAATTAGAAATGCCTGTATGGAAATGGGAACTCATAACTCTGGATTTTGTTACTAAATTTCCCAACACCAGGAAAGGTAATAATGCGATTTGGGTAATTGTGGGTCGATTAACCAAATCAGCTCATTTCCTACCCATGAAAGAAACCTTTAGCATGGAAAGGTTAGCAAAATTGTACGTAGACGAAGTAGTATCCTTACATGGAGTTCCACTCTCTATTGTATCAGATAGAGATAGTCGCTTCACTTCACATTTTTGGACGAGTTTCCAAGAAGCCATGGGGACGCGATTAAATTTAAGTACAGCTTACCATCCTCAGACTGATGGACAAAGTGAAAGGACAATCCAAACCTGGAAGACATGCTCAGGGCATGTGTGATAGATTTTGGTGGAAACTGGGATGACCACCTACCCTTAATTGAATTCTCCTATAACAATAGTTATCATTCAAGCATCGAAGCTGCCCCGTTCGAAGCATTATACGGACGTAAGTGTAGAACTCCAGTTTGGTGGACAGAAATAGGAGAAAGTCAATTATCAGGTCCTGAGATTGTGCAAGAAACCACTGACAAGATCACTCAAATCAAGGAAAGACTGAAGATGGCTCGAGATCGTCAGAAGAGCTATGCAGATAATCGACGCAAGCCACTGGAATTTCAAGTTGGAGATAAGGTACTCTTGAAAGTTTCTCCTTGGAAAGGAGAAGTTCAGTTCAGAAAGAAAGGAAAGCTAAGTCCAAGATACGTAGGACCATTCCCAGTAATCCAACGAATAGGACCAGTTGTCTATCGTTTACAACTACCAGAAGAGCTAGCCGAGGAACATGACGTATTTCATGTATCCAACCTCAAGAAGTGTTTATCCGATGAATCCCTGGTAGTACCTCTTCAAGATGTAGAGTTAAATGAAAATTTAAAATTTATTGAGAAGCCACTGCAGATAGAAGACAGAAAAGTCAAGTTTCTCAAGCACAAAAGACTAGTACTTGTCAAAGTCAAGTGGGATTCGAAGAGAGGACCTTAGTACACTTGGGAGCTAGAATCAGAAATGAAGCGAAAGTTTCCCTACTTGTTCCAGTAAATCTCGAGGACGAGATTTTTATAAGGTGGGGAGAATGTAACAACTCTTATTAATTACTATTTCTTATTTTATTTTGTCTAATAGGAAACCCTAATTGAGAGCCCCCAAGTAATAGTGCATGGCCCCTAAAATTTTCAGAACAATCGGAACTAGGATCAGGGCCCCTAAAACTCAAGGGGGGTATTCCCAAATTATATTATCCTTACAGTTTACGATAGGAATTGAATTTTATCAAACCGTCGACTCAGCCAAGCTAGTAAGACACGAGGCTACCCTATGCTAGAGGGGGTGCCCTCGCGCCATGCGACAAGCCCTCGCACCACGCGAGGGAGCCGTTTTTACAGTATAAATAGCAGGGTTTGGCACTTGAATTTTGGCATTGGTTCGACGTAAAAACTCGTTTCGTACACTGAGATATTGTCTGTTTACTTCAAAACACACACACGGCACAAAATTCTGCCGCGATTACAGGGTAATAACTCGATCACTGCTACGATTTAATGTTCGATCGATAAAAACCAATCCGATGGATGTTTAAGTGCTGCCCGTATTTGGGCTATACTTTGTCATTCGTCGTGAAGGTTTTGATCTCGTGAGTTGTCCTAAAAGTTGTATTAAGTTACTGACCTAGTTTTCGTGTGCATTGTTATTTGAATTAGGTTAACCAGGATAAAATCAGTAGGCTAAACGCTGCCCGTCTAAAAGTGCAATGTGAGTCATTCTCTTTTTATCAAATTGTTTTCCCAAAACCCTACTTGTTTTCAAAGTTTATAATTACAAGTATTAAGTCTATGTAATCTTCAATTACTGCCGGTATGTGGGGTTTTGTATACATTACTTGATACCTGTCACCATTGGACAACAGGTTAGCCAATGGGTGATCTGACCATAGTCACAGATATTGTCGAGTGACAAATACCGATTTGGGGTAATTGGTAGATAGAAACAATGTAATCACCCTTAATACTGTATATTATAACAATGTGTCGTTTTGTGCAACTTGAATGACTCGCCAGTATTTCCCGCTGATAAAACCTTTTTAAAACATGTTTCAGGTGATATGCTGTGATCCAGGAAAAGTGCCGTGTAGCACTACAAGCTTGAAGAAGTGGCTCAATAAAATAAATAAACATGTTTTTGTAAAAATAGAGGATTTCCTTGAGAAATTACCTTTATTGTAAATTATGGGGTTTATCCCAAATTATGAAATAAAATAATCGGGCATTTTCAAGTTTTAAAAGATCCTGTTAAAATTCCTCTGCCAACATAATAATTACCACGGGTTTCTGTCCCGCGGCTCCTGGATCGGGTAAAACCGGGATGGGGGCCGTGACAAAGTGACATATATATAGGACAATGTTAGATAGAAAACCCTAAAAATTTTAGAAAACCCTAGAAAACCCAACCTCCCGACTTTTTTTTTTTTGAAAAAAATAACACATGTAATATACATGTTTTTAAGAGTTTTGAGCCAAAAAAATCAAAAAAGCGCCGAGTGGATGTTTTTAAAAAAAATAAACAAGTTTCAGCAACTTTCATCACTAACATGTGTTAGACAAAAAGTTGCTGAAACTTGTTTATTTTTTTTTTAAAAACCACTCGGCGCTTTTTTGATTTTTTTTGGCTCAAAACTCTTAAAAACATGTATATTACATGTGTTATTTAAAAAAAAAAATCGGGAGGTTGGGTTTTCTAGGGTTTTCTCAAATTTTTAGGGTTTTCTATCTAACCCTCATTATATATATATATATATATAGTGTGAGGTTCATTGGGGAACACTAAAAAAGTGGGGAACAGTGGGGAACCGACTCAAACGAACTCCGATTAGACTCATTCCAGCGGCGTTTGAACCGGCTCATCGAACCCTAACTAGGATCCCTTAACGCTAAACCCTAAATCATAACCCCTAAACCCTAAATATATTAGGGTTTGGCTTTTAGGGTTTAGATTTAGGGTTCAGCTATAGGGTTTAGCTCTTGGGCTTAGCTTTAGGGTTTAGGGTTTAGCTTTAGATTTAGCCTTTAGGGTTTAGCTTTTAGGGTTTATAGTTTATATTTTACGGTTTAGCTTAGGTTTTAGCCTTATTTTTTAGCTTTATAGTTTAGAGTTTAGGAGTTAGGATTTAGGGTTAGGGTTAAGAGATCTTAGTTAGGGTTCGACGGGCCGGTTCCAACGCCACTGGAATGAGTCCAATCGGAGTTCGTTTGAGTCCGTTCTCCGCTGTTCCCCACTTTTTTAGTGTTCCCCAATGAACCTTCCCCTATAACAAGTATTAAAAACCTTATTTTAAAAAAATAAAATTCCGGAAAGTATTAAAAACCAAAGAAATGATTTTTGGGTAATTAATACAAATACACAAGTATTCACACTTAAAATACAAGTATACTTTTCTAAGTATACTTATACAAAAATAATATTAGAAATATTATTTAACAAATTACTTATATTTATTTTTGAAAAACAATATAAGTATGATATATTTGGAAAGGTTAAAAATATATTATTTTTAACATATAACATTTTCAAATCCTACTTACACAAATATATATTTTTGGGATAAAAATATATATAACAAATACAACATTAAATATATTGTAAAATATATACACTAATGATACAAGAACATATACATGTAAGAAAGATTAAATCTAAATGGTAACTTGTGCTTAGAGATTTACAAGTTAGGTGATTAACATACTTAGAACGTCTATAGGTTACGACACTCAAATAGCGGACATCGGTGAAGCTAGACGCACGAGACGCAAAACAGTGAGTTCATGTCCCCACTTTCAAACATTTTTACTGTTTTCTAAACCTTGGGGAAGATACATGTATAAATTGGTATGTTTAAAACAAAGGAATCATACATAGATCATGTCACGAATAGGGTATACGAAAGCACCATCAATCTAGTTTAGACCGAAAGAACAAGGGTTAGATCTAACAGGTCCGGGCAGCCTCACTCTCTTGACAACACATAGTCATGGAGTGCTTTGGGTCACAGTCGTAGGGTAAACGATGTTAAAAATTGCCTAGGTTTGGATGCTTCCTATGTCGCCACATATGTTAATGTCCTAGCTAAACATTAGCGATCTTGATTCCATTTCATTACAACTTACAAACTTACATTTTACAATTACAAACCATGTTTTTTTATACAGTTACAAATGTTACATTTCACACAATCTGCATGAATTCACACCAACTTTTGTTGACGGTTTTTTTAAACTTACATGTATTTCAGGAAATTAGTGGATAATGCTCGCGGGCTCTTTTGTCAAGATTTAGTGTTATGTTTCAAGATGTTTAGTGTCCATCCTCCGTTGTCATCTTTTGTTGGATTTACTTGCTATATCCCGCCTTCTTGCGGTGATATAGGAAGTAAAACCTTGATCTTTGTTTTGAAATGGTGTTGTAAACTTTCAAACAATTATCTTTTATTTATGACGTAAACTCTAAACTAAATTCTGTATTTTAGGATAATTAAACTTTGAATGGCAAGATGGAGTTTGTTTTATATCATGTAGCATGTTTACTTATCGTATGCAATGAGAACTACTCAGATCACACCTCGTGCTTCCGCCTTTGAAAGGGGTGTGACAGATTGGTATCAGAGCGTCGATTGTAGTGAACCATGATTCTTTCTCTAGTCTAGTCTACAATCCTTAGGATCCTCTCATACAAACAATTTTTACAAAAAGTTTTCATTGTATAAAACTTTCCGCGAGGTCCACTACATAAAGTCGCTTTTCAAAAACAAAGCAAGGACACTTATGTGACTTAGGGTGCACAAAAGTAGCATGTATACTCAACTAGGAACTGCTTGCATCCTTGTGTGTAACTATATGTATACTAAGTAATAACTAATATGAGGATATATGCCATGATTTTTCTGTTACAGGTACTCATGTCCTCATCAGAGAGTAGCGGTTTGTCCGAGGAGCACGACCCGATGGCGATTGTCTCTGACGACGAGATTGCCCCAGCTCCGGAGATTTTTACGTCTGACTCCGAGACAGTCTCTGAGATGACATCAGATGACGAGGACCTCAATTATTTTTAGCCTTTTAACCTACCTGATTTTGGAGATGATATACCTTTTGTAGACGATATCCTAGCCCATCCCTTACCTATTCACGATCAGCTTATCATCGCCCATCCTGATGGCAAGCATATCGTCGAGCGTATCCCTATTCATGCTATTCCACTTGCCACCATCCCTGCTGAGGATTGGCCCTTCATTGTTGACCTAGATGATGATGTTGAGGTTCCAGTGTTTGAGGATTGGCCCTTCATTAACATTTCCTCTGATTCTGATCCCGATTCTAACACTGACTCCTTCAAGTCAGTGACCTCTTCTACACTTCGAGCTGCAGGCCTAGAGGCTTACCCTACTGATGACGATGATGGGGCAGCTGCACCTGCTACACCTACTCTTGTTTCCACACCTACTGATACACCCCTCATAACCCCACTCATGTTGCTAGTGACAGCTTATCGCAGCCACCCATTTTAGTTGGCCCCGCTAGTTGGATACGTCGTATCCGTTTTGCTTCAGCCTTCCCACACACACCCCTTACTCATGAGGGAGAGCCCTTAAGACATCCACATGTACCACCACCTGAGTTAAGCCCATACTACCAGACATCCTGACCTTTTCCACCATCCCCTCCTTATGTTATGCCATCATCTAATCTGTATCATCCTATTCACCACTCTGGGTACACCAGAGATGATCTTCTCTTATCACTTCACTTTCAAGTTGAGATCCTCTGTCGTAGGGTCTATGAGCTGGAGAATGGGTCCGATGCCAGACGACCCCCTCCACCACACTTCCCACCACCAGCTGCACCACCACCACCATCTTCACCACCACCACTTGTTCATGCACCTGTTGATGGTTATGCTGCTCGAGTTCTGACACTTGAGCAGCAGTTCTAACACTTGAGCAGCATGTGAGCTTCCTGATTCGTCAAGTTTATGAGCTCAAAGAGCAGGTAGCCCATCTCCACAGCTTAGTCCCTCCTACTCCCGCAGCCATTGTGTTGGTGCATATTCTGTGACAACAGCTTAATAGTTTGATTATTTAGTCTTTGGATATTTTGTAATGGGCTTAGCATATTGGTTAGGGAGTTAATTGTTGTATTGGGCTTGGAAAATGGCCTAGCCTAGTGGGAAGCCCAGTTTACAGACATGTGGTATATAAACATGTTTTGTGATTAGGGTTTTAGAGTTCTTGGAGGCTAGAGAGAGAAAGCGTTTTTAGAGAGAGAGAAAAAAATGAATTAGGGTTTGAGCAAGATCCCAGAGAATGGCTGTGAGGTTGTAGGTATTGAATTGATTGTAAACTGCAAGTTGGATAATCAATAGAATACCAGTTTAATTGTGATTTCAGTTTTCTACTATTTTCTGTGCAAATCTGATCTAGAGGATTCCGCTGTAACAACCCTCAGTAAAACCGACACTCTCGAATATTTCTAACACCCTAGTATATGTTAATCTCAATATGTCTGTATATACACCCCATAGGCGAAAACGGGCCTCAAATATATTAAATAATATTAAAAATAAAATCTGAAAATATAAGTTGAGGCGGGCCGCGTAGACCCACCCCAACCTTCACGTGGGCGGTATCAAGGTTTATAACTGATTCGTTAGTTTTCTTAAGATAAGACAGGCCGCATAAGACCCAGTTTAAGTTAACGCGGGCCGCGAGTGTCCCAAGTTGTGGCGCAGCCCTGGGCCGCCACGTGGCCCAACACCCGGCTAAGCTAGTTGTTGAATCAGCTAAGCTACTCGTTGACCTAGGTTTGACGCGGGCCGCGTAGCTCTAAGGCTACTCTTACGTGGGCCGCATAAGAGTCAGATTCAGCAACTATATAAGGAGGCCTCGGGATTTCATTTCCGTCGCTCAAATCTTTTCTTTCTTACACGAATTCTGAATAGTAGAGATAATACGCGGGTATTATATCCCCCTAATTAGCGAGGTTCTGCTCCGTTGTAAGTATTATAACCCCGGTTTCATACTAGATACGCTGCTCGATTGATTTAGGGTTCCGTAACAACTATCGTGGTTCTGCCCGACATAGTTGTTGGAATGCCGTCTCGGGGAGGGTATCATTAATATTTTCAAAGGGTTATGATACTAACCTAGGTACATTTGTGTAAATTATAGATTATTCCCAGGAAACCCTTACGCGAAGTCTAAGATAGCAATGTGAGTTTATCCTCTTTTTGTTAACCTTTTTGTATTATTTTACAAAACCTTAAATGTTTTACAATGTGATTAAGCGGTGATTGAGTCTTTGTAGTTCTTCAATTACTTCCGGTATGTTGGGGTTTTGTATACAAAATTTACTACCTTGTGAGTAGTAAGTCGGGGATGACAGTACGTTACCATTGGACGACGAGTTAGCCAATATGTAATATGACCCACAAGTCAGGATTGACAGTACTGAATGAGTAATTGTGTAGAAATAAACAACGTGATCGCTCTCAATACTGTTTTAATTGATAAAATATTTCTTGATTAAACTGGGATTCACTCACCAGTATTTCCCGCTGACAAATGTTTTTAAAACGCGTTTCAGGTAACACAATGTGACTGCTAATTAGTAAAAAGCCAGCTGGAGAGCACTGCAGGCTTAGTAAAAATGTGACTATAAAAGTTACCTAAAAGACGATGTTTTAAATTCAAGAAAATAGGGTTTATCCCTATAAATGTATTGTAATAAGAAACTTGGGTTTTGCCCATGTGATTATTAATATTAAATATGGTGGTTTTACTCTGATAAACATTTCCTAACTACGGTCCTGATGTAACTTCCGCTGCCAAATTAAACAAAGACTGATACCACCGAAACTCTGAGCTCACGTCCGCCCGTTCCCGGGACAGATAAGGGATCGGGGGTTGCGACAGAAGGTGGTATCAGAGCCTAGCCACTGGTCTAAGCCAAAGAAGTGTTCTGCGGACACTTAAATTTTAAATTCTGCGTTAGGAAATAATTTATGTGATTATGTGTTTTATGTTAATTGACTATTTGTTAGTCTACGTATGGGTAGGCAAAGAATTTCGGACATCTATCGTCAATTAGATAGTTCATCAAAAGATAAGGAAACCTCATTTCAACCAAATTCCTCAGGATACTCAGCAGATACTAAGGAAGGAATGTTTATTCGTAAGGCACAGTCTGAGAAACCATTTACCACTAAGAAAAGAAGTTGGATTATTAGAAAAAGTCGAGAGAAAATAAAGAAATCACAACAAAAAGAAGCGATAATTAATAAGGAAACCCAGGAAACAGGTAATAACCCACCATGGGAAGATGAATTAGATAACCAATGGGAAAATCTCTACATGTTAACCACTACAGCAGTAAATGTTAACTTATAGTTGAACCGCCAAATCAGTACTAGCACCCATGCCACCTACGGGCTAGAAACTTTAAAAGAACTTCGTTCATTTGATAACAACCTAGTAAGAAGAAAAAGATAGAATAAACCTTACATAAATGCATGTTGAGCATAACACTCCTATAACCTAGCTAGACAAAAATAAATTATGGATGCATAACCACTAGTATATTTCAAATTTCAGTTGTAGTTTGTCATAGATAAATATATCTATAAAAATCGCAATATTTCGCTTTAATTAATCTGTTCGTATAATTGTACTAGATATTCGTTTGTGATAAATAAATATTCGGATGAACAACAAAGTGAACCAGGAAAACCAGAATAATAATAATAATGGAAACCTAAGACCTAACACCTAGAAGTGCAAGAAAATTTTAAATGCTATGCCTTATTATAAGCTTTGAAATAAGCTAGTTACTTGTGAAGAAAAATTGTGATGGATGTTAGTATAACATGAGGATAATAACTAGAAAAGTGCAAATATGATAAAGAAGTAATAACACTTGGCCACTGTTATATCTTGTTTATTAGTATTACTCGATTCTAGAATATGATCCCTCATGAGAATACTAATTTCCTTGTTTCTTGATGTAAGCCATAATAAATGATGGCCTTTTTAAAATCATGATTTGAGAAAATCCTATTTAAGGGAATTACAATGATAATTACCTCTCCGGCAAGACCGGGTGAGATGGGGTATATGTTATGATAATAAAGATCTCTAAATAATACCATAACTTGATGTCTGATCTGTTTTTGGAAATATGAATCTGTTAAATACTTTGACCTTATGAATGGTGTGTATATTACAGTATGTGAAATATATATATATATCGATGAGGAAATCTAAAGATCATAATGATTGACAATTAGGAATAAATCACGGACAGATGTGTCAATTATAATTTTTGATTTAATCAAGAATCTCTCGTATATATCTTCAGATGACAAACATCATTTTGTTTAAATCATCACTTTCTTAATTAATACGATAAGAGGAACATTAGTAATTCTTTAAAGTTGGAATACTACCAAAAGTATGAAGAATGCTTAGTAGATACAGCTAATGGAGAAACTGTTAGGATTTCTGAAATCTTGCAGGGAGCAAGAATAGAAATTTTAAATCAGGAATTTATTGCAAACCTGTATCCCATGAATCTGGCAGGATTCAATGAATGGATTGGTTAATAGCCAATAAAGCCAGTATTTTATGTGATCAAAAGCCAATTCAAGTAAATTCACCAAAAGGTAAAACGATCCCAATTAAAGGAGATAAACCATTTAGATCTACGAAATTCATCTCTGTGATGAAAACTGCTAGTTACATAAGAAAAGGTTCTAGAGTGTATTTGATTTCTATAATCACTAACACTAAAGGAAAGGATTTTAAAGATATTCCAGTAGTATCTCAGTTTTCAGATGTATTTCCAGAAGAATTGCCAGGGCAACCTCCAGATAGAGAAGTTGAATTCAGAATTCACCTGATACCAGGAACAGCACCGATTGCCAAAGCACCTTATCGTTTGGCACCCGCCGAAATGCAAGAACTAAAGAAACAATTAGACGAATTGTTAGAAAAAGGATTTATACTGCCAAGTTCGTCGCCATGGGGAGCGCCGATACTATTTGTTAAAAAGAAGGATGGATCAATGCGTATGCGCATTGATTACCGTGAATTGAACAAAGTCACGATTAAGAATCGGTACCCATTACCGAGAATCGATGATCTGTTTGATCAACTGCAAGGAGCCCGAT
Organism: Helianthus tuberosus; assembly: GCA_030545235.1. Lineage (NCBI taxonomy): Eukaryota > Viridiplantae > Streptophyta > Magnoliopsida > Asterales > Asteraceae > Helianthus > Helianthus tuberosus. The sequence continues at coordinate 130,350,163 of CM060397.1, read as the reverse complement.
TTTTCTCGAAAATCGATTTAAGGTCAGGATATCATCAATTAAAGGTACAGGAAGAGGATATTCCTAAAACCGCATTTAGAACAAGGTATGGTCATTATGAATTTACTGTCATGCCATTTGGTTTAACCAATGCCCCAGCTGCATTTATGGACATGATGAACCGAATATGTAAGCCATATTTGGATAAATTCATAATCGTTTTTATAGATGATATTCTAATTTACTCTAAGAGTAAAGAGGATCATGCAAGACATTTGCACGCACTTTTGAGTTTCCTACGAAAGGAAAAGCTTTACGCTAAATTTTCCAAGTGCGAGTTTTGGTTAGAACAGGTACAATTTCTTGGACACGTAGTAGATCATGAAGGAATTCATGTAGATCCAACAAAGATCGAGGCAATTACTAAATGGAAAACCCCTGAATCACCAACCGAGGTTAGAAGTTTCCTAGGATTGGCCGGTTATTATAGAAGATTTATTTGAGATTTTTCTATAATAGCTATTCCTTTAACTAAGCTAACATGTAAATCTGTTAAGTTTAAATGGGGATTAAAACAAGAAGAATCATTTAGAATTCTTAAGCATAAATTAACCCATGCACCCATATTAGCGTTACCAGAAGGAACTGAAGATTTTGTAGTCTATTGTGACGCTTCTAAATTAGGTTATGGATGTGTATTGATGCAACGCAAAAAGGTTATAGCCTACACATCTAGATAACTTAAGAATCATGAAGAAAATTATTCAACCCATGATCTAGAGTTAGGAGCTATAATTTTTGCTCTTAGGATTTAGAGACATTACCTTTATGGTAGTAAGTTTACCATATTCACTGATCATAAGAGTTTAAGATATGTTTTCAAGAAAAAAGAGTTGAATATGAGACAAAGACTTTGGATGGAGATGCTTAGTGACTATGATTGTGATATCCAGTATCATGAAGGAAAAGCAAATGTAGTAGCAGATGCTTTAAGTCGAAAGTATCATGAAAAGCCAAAAAGGGTACGTTCTCTAAAATTAAATCTACAAGTACATTTAAATGATCAGATAAGAGAAGCACAAGAATCAGTAATCAAGGATGATGCTGAAAAATTAAAAGGTATGCTAAAAGAATTAGAACAAGGAACAGATGGAATTTGGAGATTCCATAAAGAGAGAATGTGGATACCTAAATTAGGAAACCTACGTCGTCGTATATTAGAAGAATCCCATAAGTCTAAATATATGATGCATCCAGGAAATGATAAGATGTATCAAGATTTAAGAAATAATTTCTGGTGGATAGGAATGAAAAAGGATATAGCAGCCTATGTTTCTAAATGTTTAACTTGTTCTCAAGTCAAAGCTGAACACCAGAAACCCTCAGGATTTCTACAACAATTAGAAATGCCAGTGTGGAAATGGGAATTAATAATAATGGATTTTGTTACTAAATTACCCAAAACAAAGAAAGGAAATGATACAATCTGGGTGATTGTAGATAGGCTAACCAAATCAGCTCATTTCCTACCAATTAAGGAAACATTCAGTATGGAACAGTTAGCTAAATTGTATGTAAATGAAATTGTTTCTTTACTTGGAATTCCTTTATCAATTATTTCTGATAGGGATAGCCGATTTACCTCTCATTTTTTGTCAAGTTTCCAAAAAGCCATGGGAACCAAGTTAAATCTAAGCACAGCTTATCATCCTCAAACGGATGGACAAAGCGAAAGGACAATTCAAACAATGGAGGACATGCTTAGAGCTTGTGTAATTGATTTCGGAGGTAATTGGGATAATCACTTACCTTTAATAGAATTTTCTTATAATAATAGTTATCACACAAGTATCAATGCTGCACCATTCAAAGCACTTTATGGATGAAAGTGCCGAACCCCAGTCTGTTGGGCAGAAATTGGGGAAAAGCAACTATCTGGACCTGAGATAGTGCAAGAAACAACCGAAAAGATTATTCAAGTCAAGGAATGGCTGAAAGCAGCACGTGATCGACAGAAAAGTTATGTTGATAACTGACGCAAACCATTAGAATTTCAAGTAGGAGATAAAGTATTATTAAAAGTCTCTCCTTGGAAAGGAGTGGTAAGATTCATAAAAAGGGGAAAGCTAAGTCCCTGGTATGTTGGACCTTTTGAGATCATTAGAAGAATAGGACCTGTAGCCTATCAGCTGCAACTGCCAGAGGAAATGGCAGGAATACATGATGTATTTCATGTATCTAATCTCAAAAAGTGTTTAGCTGATGAATCATTAGTGGTACCTCTTAAGGATATAGAGGTAAATGAACAACTCAAGTTTGTAGAAAAGCCTCTACAGATTGAAGACAGGAAAGTCAAGAATCTCAAGCATAAGAGACTAGTTCTGGTCAAAGTGAAGTGGGACTCCAAAAGAGGACCTGAGTACACATGGGAGCTTGAATTAGAGATGCAAAGGAAATATCCACACTTGTTCCAGTAGATCTCGAGGACGAGCTCTAAAACAATGTGGGGAGGATGTAACAACCCTCAGCAAAACCGACACTCTCGAATATTTATGACACCCTAGTATATGTTAAAATATCTCAATATGTTTTTATATACACCCCATACGCGAAAACGGGCTTCAAATATATTAAATAATATTAAAAATAAAATAAAATCTGAAAATATAAGTTGAGGCGGGCCGCGTAGACCCACCCCAACCTTCACGCGGGCGGTATCAAGGTTTATAACTGATTCGTTAGTTTTCTTAAGATAAGACGGGCCGCGTAAGACCCAGTTTAAGTTAACACGGGCCGCGAGTGTCCCAAGTTGTGGCGCAGCCCTGGGCCGCCACGTGGCCCAATACCCGGCTAAGCTAGTTGTCGAATCAGCTAAGCTACTCGTTGACCTAGGTTTGACGCGGGCCGCGTAGCTCTAAGGCTACTCTTACGCGGGCCGCGTAAGAGTCAGATTCAGCAACTATATAAGGAGGCCTCGGGATTTCATTTCTGTCGCTCAAATCTTTTCTTTCTTACACGAATTCTGAATAGTAGAGATAATACGCGGGTATTATATCCCCCTAGCGAGGTTCTGCTCCGTTGTAAGTATTATAACCCCGGTTTCATACTAGATACGCTGCTCGATTGATTTAGGGTTCCGTAACAACTGTCGTGTTTCTGCCCGACGTAGTTGTTGGAATGCCGTCTAAGGGGAGGGTATCATTAATATTTTCAAAGGGTTATGAAACTAACCTAGGTACATTTGTGTAAATTATAGATTATTCCCAGGAAACCCTTACGCGAAGTCTAAGATAGCAATGTGAGTTTATCCTCTTTTTGTTAACCTTTTTGTATTATTTTACAAAACCTTAAATGTTTTACAATGTGATTAAGCGGTGATTGAGTCTTTGTAGTTCTTCAATTACTGCCGGTATGTTGGGGTTTTGTATACAAAATTTACTACCTTGTGAGTAGTAAGTCGGGGATGATAGTACGTTACCATTGGAAAACGAGTTAGCCAATGTGTAATTTGACCCACAAGTCAGGATTGACAGTACTGAATGAGTAATTGTGTAGAAATAAACAATGTGATCACTCTCAATACTGTTTTAATTGATAAAATGTTTCTTGATTAAACTGGGATTCACTCACCAGTATTTCCCGCTGACAAATATTTTTAAAACATGTTCCAGGTAACACAATGTGACAGCCAATTAGTAAAAAGCCAGCTGGAGAGCACTGAAGGCTTAGTAAAAATGTGGCTATAAAAGTTACCTAAAAGACGATGTTTTAAATTCAAGAAAATAGGGTTTATCCCTATAAATGTATTGTAATAAGAAACTTGGGTTTTGCCCATGTAATTATTAATATTAAATATGGTGGTTTTACTCTGATAAACATTTCCTAACTACGGTCCTGATGTAACTTCCGCTGCCAAATTAAACAAAGACTGATACCACCGAAACTCTGAGCTCACGTCCGCCAGTTCCCGGGACAGATAAGGGATCGGGGGTTGTGACATCCGCACTCTAGGTTAGATAGAGGATTCTGTAAAAGATCCATAGGATTAAGGGACCTACAATTGGTATCAGAGCATTAGGCTCTTGATTGGCTTGGTTAAGAATTTGTTGCTGCAGAAAAGGGTGGATTTTCGGGTTCTATTGGTAAATTTTCGAAAATTTTAAAGGTTTTAGAGCTAGGGTTTCGAAATTTTGGAAGAAATTTTTTGAAATTTTTAGGGTTTCTTGTTGAAAATAGGTTGTTGTTGGTGTTCAGCGCATTTAATTCTGCATATTTAGTGTTTTTGCTTGAAGGAAACTTGAAGATTTGAAGAACTGTTCTTCGTGTTCTTCGTGGTGTTCATCAAAGTTTGCAGAAAATTATTCAGAATTTGCTGTGTTGATTTTGCAGGAAAGTGTTAAAGAGATTTGGAGAATCTGGATAAAATCTTTTCAAATTTTGAAAAGATTAGATTTCTAGCATAATTAACAATTACACTACCTGGCCAGCATAATTAATAATTACACCGACTGACCAGCATATTTAAATCCAAAGGCGGCTTTGGTAACTGTGGTAATTATCCTCAGCGACATTATCACGGTGATCGGCGAATTTGCTAGTCATCATAATGGTGAACTGATCAGCTAGCGTAATTAACCAGCGTATTTACCAGCGAATTTAATCAGCCAGCATAATTAGCTTGACCCAACATAATTAACTTGGACCAGCGTATTTACTCTGTGCCAGCATAATTAACTTAGACCAACATATTTACTCACCAGCATAATTAACTTCAGCATAATTGGCTAAGTGGAGTATTTGTTGGAGGAATTAAAAAAGGTGGAGTATTTATTTTGATGGAGTAATTTGTTGCGTATAGAGCATTTAATGTTTTCGAAAATAGAAAATGATCCGTAAACAATCTTGACAAACCGTTTGCACGGTTAGACTCGGTTGATTTTTAGGACAAAAAAATAGGTGTTTGACATTATATATCATTGGATTCGTAATCTCGAGACGAGTCTAACGGTATAATTTGTTAAAAACAGTTTTCGGAAAAAAATTTGTACTGTTTTATCAGTACGGTTACGGTAAAAGCGCGACAAGGACCATTAGAGAAGTTAGATTTGGATTTTGACACAGGTTACCAAAATCCATTTAAACTTTTAAGCTGCGTATTTAAAGATGGTTAAAATGGATAAGGTCAGTGCGACTGTTAAGAATTGGCCATAGCTTATAAACGTAAAAAATATGCTGACTGGAAAGAGAAGTTTGAGGTATTTGTGAAAAGTGAAGATGCTAGAATGTGGAGCTGTATGATTGATGGATACATTGCTCATATACGTCGTGTTGATGGAAGAGTTATAGTGATTTCTTATGTGAAGATGGATGAATCTGAGAAACAGGTGGTTGATGCTGAAAAGAAAGCTTTAGCAGCGATAAATATATCCTTGCCCGAGGGCATCAAACATACCTTTAAGAAGTATGGGTCTTCTAGAGAGCTGTGGGAAGCTTTAGAAAAACGTTATCAGAGTTCATCTAGACAAAGTGTTGGAGCTCTTGCTTCAGATGCCGAAGTAGAGGCTATGAAAGAAGAGAAGAAGTAGAATGTTGAGAAGAAGGATACAGAAGCTTCAAAGTGCTTGAATAGTGTGAATGAACTTACAACAGAGGTGAAGGTAACATCAGAATCTGTAAGTCATACATGTCTTAATTACACTGAACTACAAGGTAAAGTTAAAAGACTATCGGAGCAAAACAAAATTATGTTAGCTTGTTTAGAAAAGTTAAAAGAGTCAAATGTTATTTTGATTAACAAAGAGTCAGATTGTTTAAATAAACTCAAATCAAATGAACAAGAAATCAGCAGTTTAAAAAGCAAAGTCAATGAACTGTTACATGTCATTGATTTGGCTTGTGAAATTGTGAAGGATAAAACTAATGAAATTTCTGAAAAGTGCAGGGAATTGGCCATTATACAAGACCAAATTGTTGAACTTAAAGGAAAGTTAGACAAATTTGGAAAATCTTCATTAGTTAGGAGTCAAATTCAAAAAGGGTTGAAAAAGAGTAATGATAAAACAGGAGTGGGGTTTAGTAAAGCTTCACCTTTTAAGGATAAAGCTACTCTTTTTTACCAAATGAGGATGAGTTAACTGATTGTGTGCCTACTACACCAGCTGTAGTGGATCCGATAGCTGTGGACTTGCCGAATAGTCCAGTTTCTTTGAAAGAATCTGTTGAGTCTAACAGTACACCTCATAAATCAGATGAGGATATTGAAAAGGAAAAGAAGAAAACATTTAAAAAGAGATTTAACAAAAAGAGTATTTATAAGATAAAATCATGTTTTAAATGTCACACTAAAGGGCATGTGGCAAGTTGTTGTCCTTTGAAGAAAAATAAGCAAAAAGTTGATGAGTTTAAGGATGGGAATAGGGTTGGTTTGAATAATAATGTGCAACATCATTGTCAAAGTAATCAACCAAGGTTTCAATCTAAGCCTTCAAAATTGAGAAGCTTTGATAGGCCAAGAAGCAATTCTACACAATTTAGTCATTATAATGGTAAATCAAATCGGTTTCAAACTCAAAATAGAAATTTTGGATATCAAAATCGATACCAGACTTCTGGTAATCAAAATTTTCAAAGAAGAAACGAATATAGGGGTTTTAGTAACTCAAATGTTCAACAACATCCAAAATTTTTCCAAAATTCATGGTGTGATAACGGGAGAAGAAAGTTTGAAAAGGGTAATTTTCAAAGATCGGTAAATCTGAGACTTTATTGGAACTCTCGCGATCAAAGACCTAGTGGAAGTTATAAATCGTGTTCAACAACGGGTAAAACATCCAAGACACTCGTAGGGTGTGATGGATATTGGTTAGAAGCATGTTATACGGATTTACATGGTCGACCCAAAACCGGTAAGGTTTGGGTTCTCAAGTCTAAGTGAGTTGTTGAGAATGTGAAGGATGACCAAGAAGGACTGTTGATGTGTTCAATAGTGGTTATTCCTGTAAAGCATCTGAGGTGAATAGTAGGTTAAAATTGGTAAGAACTATTTAATTTAGTGATTGTTATGATTATTCTAAACTTTAACATTGAAAAACTTATTGTCAGGTTAAAGTGGGAGTCTGTTTGTGTTTAAATTTCTGTTTTTGACACTTGCTCCATAAAAACAAAAATTTAGGGAGAGAAATTTCCCTAAGCCAAAAAGAGTTTAGATAGTGCGTGAGTTTAGGGGGAGTAAGTTATAAAAATTTTAAAAATCAAAAAACATTGAAAAATGAAAAAATATAAAGAAAAATGAAAATTTGAAAAAAGAGGTTTCATGGTGTGAAAAAGAAGAGATGATAGTACATCAGCAAGTTAGACTGTCGCACCGAAAATGAATTAAAAATGCTTAAGTGTGATAGCAGCTTCATCATATGATGTACCGGTAGGCAAAAAGCATGAAATAATCAACTTACCAATGTGAGATAAACATAACGAACTGTGTATGAGTGGGGAACATATCAGTGGCGTATGGTTTAATAACCTTAAATCTTGTGTTGATAGATTGCCAAAATCCAAGGTTTTGGGTCTTTATACTATTATTTCATCCGGGGGTATCAGGGTTGTCCTTCTGCTGCATCCAGATATATGCTGACCTAGGCACAACCAAGATATCTTAAAAGAGCTAAAAATGCCAAATCCCATAAATGAAGAAGCTCTCCTAGAGAGTCATTCAAATGTGCAAAATGCATAATTCGTACCAAAAATGGTATTTGTCTTAGCCCTCGTCAGATATTTTGGTCTCTTTGTTGTACGGAAGTACTAAACTGATCACCAATTATCTATCGTTGTAAAACTAAACGGATGAATTTGGTATACTCACCTACTACGAGGAATCTTTGTGCATGCCTTGATCGCGGGGGTATGTCCTGAAGTGGGACACACTAGTACACCAGTATAATATAACCTTAATCATATCACAAGGTAAAGGTACTTGAAATGTTCATGCATTTTGTTTTAGTGGATAAACAATACTGGTAATCGTCTTGAACTGCTTTTCATGAAAATTATATAAAGAATTATCTAATAGTGTGAAAACAGTTTGATTTAGCTGATATGATCTTCTTGCACATGTTTCTCACAAAAAGATGAAATTGTAATATTTTTTAGTTTAGTTTAGTTTGTTAGTATATAAAAATAAAAAATACCAAAAAGATTTCTTTTTAAAAGACTTCTATTTTGAACTGAAAGGTTGTTGTTTTTGCATATCTAGATAAAATATTGGTTTATCTTTAAATGTGAAAAAGACTAATGGTTTTTCGAGATACTTGCTTGTGTTGCTAAACATATTGATGCAGTTATCAAAATGAAGTGCAGAACACAAGTGAAGTGCAGATTGAGAGTGAAGTGCAGAATGTGTGAAGATGCATGGTAGGATCCTTCTACTACATTGTAGAGAGAAAGAGATATGGAAGAGTTGGAGTTTACTTGCTTAGCCAAAGATTGCTAGCTAACAGATCTACAATGAATGAAAGTTTTGGAGATTGGAAGCATCAGCTAATGGGGAGTCTATTGATGTCAGAACTGTGTAGTTGACGCTATCCAAAGACCAAAAGAATACAAGATGTTTGAAGACAAAGTTACACTATGAAGCTATTGTCAAGGGGGAGTCTGTTGGTGCATATTATGTGACAATAGCTTAATAGTTTGATTATTTAGTCTTTGGATATTTTCTAATGGGCTTAGCATATTGGTTAGGGAGTTAAATGTTGTAATGGGCTTGGAAAATGGCCTAGCCCAGTGGGAAGCCCAGTTCACAGACTTGTGGTATATAAACATGTTTTGTGATTAGGGTTTTAGAGTTCTTGGAGACTAGAGCGAAAGCGTTTTTAGAGAGAGAGAAAAAACGAATTAGGGTTTGAGCAAGATCACAGAGAGTGGCTGTGAGGTTGTAGGTATTGAATTGATTGTAAACTGCAAGTTGGATAATCAATAGAATACCGGTTTAATTGTGATTTCAGTTTTCTACTATTTTCTGTGCAAATCTGATCTAGAGGATTTCGCACTCTAGGTTAGATAGATGATTTTGTAAAAGATCCATAGGATTAAGGGACCTACACATTGGGGCCATGTTTCTACCAAGAAGGATGATCCCCTAGGAGAATGGTGAATACCCGTGGTTCAGATCAACCACCACCCCCACCGATGCTGAGGACTGCTAAGGAGTTGAACTCTCTTCTGGAAGAACGGATTTCTGAAGCCATCGCCCAGTACGAGGCGAACCGTACTTAACACAGCGGCGGTACAGGAGGTACTGGCCGAAATGGTCATGGTGACTCATCTAGAGGAACCTTAACCAAGGTAACATCAAGTTGATTTGCTACGATTTAATGAAATTTAAAAACGATCATTGCTTCATCGTTTCATTAGTTGCTCATTCATGAATCGGTTGTATAAATTCCAGGTTGCACCTATAAGCAGTTTCTGGACTGCAAGCCACTGAATTATGACGACACTAGAGGTGCAGTGGCTTTCATGCACTGGACATAGAAAACTGATTCCACCATCCGAATGTGCAAGTGTACCGTGGATCAGCAAGTTACTTTCGTTAATGGGTTGTTTGTAGATGAAGCCCTAACTTGGTGGAACTTGCAAGTTCAAAATTTGGGTGATGAAACGGCGTATGGAATGTCATGGGATGACTTAAAGGAAAGAATAAGGGAGAAGTACTGTTCACGTGCCAAACTTCAGAAGTTGGAGACTGAATTCTGGAACTTGGCTATGGTTGGTGCAGATATTGTAGGGTACACCCAAAGGTTCCATGATTTCCCGAGAGTGATCCCCTATCTTCTAACTCCTGAATTTAAGCGCATCAAGCGCTACATTTGGGGATTGGCTCCAGAGATTCGTATCACGGTGACTACAGCAAACCCTACCACCATTACTCAGGCTGTAACTCTGGCTGTTAGCCTTACGGAAGATGCTGTTTGGATAAAGAAGTTATCACTGAAGATAACTGATAAACTGGAAACTTATGCGGAATCGTCTGCGGATAAGAAGAGGAATCATTCGAGCCTTAATCAAGCAACCCGCAACAACAACAACAAGAACTCCTATAACAACAAGAACTCCTATAACAACAAGAAATGTGACTCAAATCCGCCCTGTGAGGCAAAGATGTTTGCTGCTGCAAACAAAATTGGAGTTAAGAAGTATCTGGGCAACCTGCCCAAGTGTGATAAGTGCAAGTATCACCATCTGGGTGCTTGCCGTGGGCTGAAGTGTGAAAAATGTGGTAAACTGGGTCATCGTACAGAGGATTGTTGGGGAAAAGGAAACGGAGGTGGAAATGGTAATGGTAATGGGAATTACAATGGTAATGGTGCTGGTAATGGAAACGGGAATGGTAATGGCACTAGTAATCAAAATGGAAACGGAAATGGACGTAATCAAGGATGTTTTGGATGTGGTAGTAAGGAGCACTACAAGAAAGACTGCCCGAAGGAGAACAACGCTCAAGCTCGAGCATTTGTCATAGGAGCAAGGAACGCCCGTGAAGACCCTAATGTGGTCACCGGTACGTTTCTCGTTAACAATCAATTTGCATCCATACTATTTGACACTTGTGCCGATTTTAGTTTCATGTCTGTGGAATCTAAATGTATGCTTGGGGTTGAATCTAGTAGATTAGATATTCCTTATTCCATAGAACTAGCCGATGGTAAACTTTTCGAGTCGGGCGAAGTTGTTAAAGGATGTTCGTTGGAACTTGGAGAACGGAAATTTGATATTGATCTATTACCTGTCTGGTTGGGGAGTTTTGATGTTGTAGCCGTCATGGATTGGCTCATAAGAAGATCATTCGCATCCCCCTTACGAATGATGAAACACTCATAGTGCATGGAGAGAAACGAGACACGCCCCTGCGAATCATCAACTGTATGAAGGCAAATAAATGCTTACGAAAAGGATGTGTTGCCTTTTTGGCGCATGTAGTAGATAAGAAGGTTGAGGAGCCAAAGCTTGAAGACATCCTAGTAGTGAAGGATTTCCCTGAAGTCTTCCCCAAAGATTTGCCGGGATTACCTCCGGAGAGGCAAGTCGAATTTCATATTGACTTGGTTCCAGGTGCCGCTTCTGTAGCCAAGGCACCATATCAACTTGCGCCATCCGAAATGCAAGAGTTATCTACACAACTCCAGGAGTTGTTGGATAAAGGATTCATAAGGCTGAGTTTCTCACCTTGGGGAGCTCCAGTATTGTTCATGAAGAAGAAGGATGGAACCTTACGGATGTGCATTAATTATAGAGAGTTGAATAAGCTCACCGTTAAGAATCAGTATCCGCTACCAAGGATTGATGACTTATTCGACCAATTGAAAGGATCGAGCTATTACTCCAACATTGACCTTCGATCTGGATATCATCAGTTAAGGATTCAGGATGAGAGCATACCGAAGACAGCGTTCAGGACTCGTTATGGGCACTACGAGTTTCTAGTAATGCCCTTTGGATTGACGAACGCACCGGCAGTTCTTATGGATCTGATGATTCGCGTATGCAAACCATATCTCGATAAATTTGTGATTTTATATATCGATGATATCTTGATATACTCGCGAATGAAAGAAGAGCATGAGCAACATCTAAGAACCATTCTGGAACTGTTGAAGAAGGAAAAGCTCTACGCAAAGTTCACAAAGTGTGAATTTTGGATTCGCGAGGTACAGTTCCTTGGTCATGTTGTGAATGAGAATGGTATTCATGTAGACCTGTCAAAGATCAAAGCAATCAAGAATTGGGAAGCGCCCAAAACTCCGACCGAAGTACGGCAGTTTCTGGGATTAGCGGGCTACTACCGAAGGATTATTGAGAATTTTTCCAAAATTGTTCAACCGCTAACTTCCCTTACGCAGAAAGATAAGAAGTTTGACTGGGGAGACAAACAAGAAAATGCCTTTCAACTACTTAAAGATAAGCTATGTGACACGCCGATCTTATCGCTGCCCGAAGGTACCAAAGATTTTGGGGTGTATTGTGACGCTTCGCGTCAAGGTTTGGGCTACGTGCTTATGCAATGACAGAAGGTCATCGCATATGCGTCGCGATAGTTAAAGGGCCATGAGAAGAATTATACCACCCACGACCTTGAATTAGGTGTGGTGGTGTTTGCTTTGAAGATCTGGCGACACTATCCGTATGGTACTCGATGTACTATATTCACAGACAACAAGAGCTTGCACCACATATTTAATCAGAAGGAATTAAATATGCGACAGCGATGATGGGTTGAGTTGCTGAACGATTATGACTGTGTGATTAAGTATCACCCTAGAAAGGCGAATGTGGTGCAGACGCCATGAGTCGAAACGAAAGGGTTAAAACTTTAAGGGTTTGAGCTTTGGAGATGACAATTGGGACGGATCTTACTACATGTATTCATGACGCCCAGCAAGAAGCAATGAATGAAGGGAACCTTAAAGCTGAATTTCTCCAGGGTATGGAAAAACAGTTGGTGCCAAACTAGGAGGGGACCTTATACTTCATGGGACGCATTTGGCTTCCTCTCTTTGGTGGTATTCGGGAATTTATCTTTGATGAAGCCCACAAGTCAAGATACTCGATCCACCCAGGATCGGACAACATGTATCAAGACTTGAAGTGTCACACCCCGACCGCGTAATATAACAAACCGCGGCGGAAACGTCGGGGAGTGTCGTAACAGAATCATTGTTTCACAACACATGGTAATTGAAGTTTTGTTTTATTTCATTAATTGACTCATTGTTTTGATATAAACCAAATAATTACAACAACTGTCTTTCAAGTTTTAAGTCACTAAAGCCCGCATCCATCCTATGTGTAGTAAGCAATCAACAATCATCACATAGTAGAACCTGAAACATATGTGAAAACAGTCAGCATAAAAATGCCGGCGAGTACATAGGTTTTGTATGTCAAATTCATGGCCTTGAATTCATATTGCAATACCTCGACCAACTACTAGAGTTTTCGAGTATGTACCTTGAAATCAAAAGTGTTTGATATTGAAATATGTTTTATCAACTTTACAAGTTGATATATGTAAAACCAAAACCATTGTAGCCAAGAATCTTGACTGAAAACATTTGTCTTTGAAAAACCAAGTAGTAAATCATCTTTGAAAGTAAACACTGTATGGTTTATATCTTTAAGTAAACCTCGTTGTGTGACATTGTTTGAAAACATTTGTCCATAATCATTCAAATCATTCAATCTTTCAAATCGTTCATATCGTTCAAGTCGTCCGCGTTATAAACCATCGTTCAATCATCCATGTTTTAATTATGAAATACAACTTTTGCTCGTTCTTTAATGAATACATTCAAACCTGTGTTCTGACTCAACAATACCACCCATGGGGTATCTTTAATAGGCCCTAAATGACCTCTTTAACATCGACTAACAAACCACCAAAGGGTTTGTTAAAATAACAGGTTCTGTCGTTACCCACACTACCCACCAAAGGGATAGTCCGATAACGGGATTTGTCAGATCCTATGGTACCATAACATATAACTAGTCGGGCTTCATCATAGTTAATGAATGTCATTTGACTAACGCCCCAACAAGTTCGTTCACATTATTGAAATCATCGTGTTTTATATAAACCGTAGCATTTGTTCATGAAAACTTAAAAAGCATTTAGCACATATGAGTCACCCTAAAACAATTGAAAGCATAAAAGAGGGGAGCTATGTACTCACTTGAGATTGCAAGTATCCTTGATTAAGTGTCCTAACAAAGCTCGGGAAGTCAAGGAATCAAGTGACACCTAGTATCGGATCACTATGTTAATAATCGAGGCCTAAATCGGGAGTTCGGATAGAATGAGGTCTTGTAAACCAAATGAGTGTTGGAACTCATATGATTTAACAAACCCTACATTCTGATTTGAAACACATCCTAAGTGCTTATAACCCGTTATAACTCGTTAAGGTAGTTTACGCTACTTTAATGCCTCATTTGCGCAAATGTGCGTTCGGATGGCCTAACTAGTCCTATGACAAGTGTTATATGCCTAAACATGTTTAATTATGTTGCATAATCAGTTTAAGTGTCAAAATTTTGGTTACATATGCTTAAATTGAAATTATGCGCAAAAAGGGCATTTTGGTCATTTTCCTAAGGCATATAAACTACCTATCATACAACTAATTAAACTAAGTGACCATAAGGTATAACCTCGGAAGGTTATTCCCTATACAACTATGGTCACAAAATATGTTTGGTCGGATCCTAATGATCGACCAAACGGGTCGGGTTCGAAAGTCTAAGCGGTTGTCGAGACCGCTTGACTTACGACCCTAAACAAGCACTAAACTAGAAGTGACGAGTTAAACATGTTAAAACATGTTTAACTAAGTTAGAAAACTGATTTGATATCAAAACAAAGTGCTTTGATACCCGAAAATAGTTTCGTCGCAAGATGCACATAATCGTGCATTTTGACCAAAACTTTGACTCGTCACTTCGACTAGTCAACGTGGTAATCAGTAGGTATAATCGCAAGGGATTATAACCATCGTGATTACGCTCACGTTGCAAAGTTCGATTGAACTTTGACTTGACCAATTCATGGTCAAAACCGAAAGTCAAACGGTAGTCAAATTGTTTGACTTTCAGCTTCTAATTGCTGAAATAAAAGAACTAGCCATGAAAGAACACTTACAAGTGCTCTAAGGCTGGAAAATGAACTAGAAAACTCAGGTAGGTGGCCTCCAAAAGATGGTAGCCTCCACTTAGAGTTTATGAGATGAGAAAATGGAAATAAGCAAGAATGGAGGATGAAGGCCTTGCTATTTATAGTTGTAGAGATGCCATTAGATCTTGACATGTGTATTGTGTGATTAGCAAGGCATAATCTCATCCATACAAGTGTTAGGTCTAGGTTTAAAGGCTTGGAAAACACTTAAACTTAGTGAACAAGACTTGAAAACAATTAACAAAACAAGTGCAGGCTGCTGTTTTTGCTGAAACAAGAATTCTGTCCAGATTAGGCTGTCACGTCGCACGACAACTACAGCCTTAGGCTGTCGCGCCCGGTGAGGGCTCAGGTCAGAAGTTTCAGAATTGGCAGAATAGGTCCCTGCACACTTCAATGTGCATTTTTGACGCATTTAACCCTTGTTAGTCCATTTTCAAGGCTCAACAAGGATGTTAAAGCATAGGGGACTTGAATTATTCTTGGAAACACCACGGATATCGGTTCGTTTGGTCGTACGGTCGCGTTGTTCAGTTAATTACGACGAAACTTGAACGGACGCAAAAACGATCCAAATTTTGCGACGAATGGTATTTTGGCATTCTTATCACTAAAATAAAATATTTTAGTAATCAAAAAAATTTTTGGATGTCCGGATATGGTCAGAACGCGAAATATGCACGTTTATGCAAACTTCCCAGTTTTTGACGCTTTTAGTCCCTGTTGATCAAATAAGCATATTTTCTCACACCGAACCCCTCAAAGCTTATTTCTAAGCTATGTTAATGGTATTTAGGGTATGTTTAGCTTATGATCTTGTTCCGGAGTGTTCGTTGCTATACGAATTGGCAGACTTTTGCAGTTTGTTGCAAATAGTCCATGTGATCGAATAAACTTCTTTTCGCCATACCAAACCCTTCAAAACTTATTTCTAAGTTATGTAAAGGTTATTTAAGGTATGTTAATCTTATGTCACTATTTCAGAGTGTATGTCGCGTTAAACTGATTACGTTTACGTAATAGTTTGCGTATAACTTTCAGAAAAGCTACTCGAGAGTTCGGAATCATACGAAATTTGATATGTGTACTTGTCACATGTAATTGTACAAATCCCGAGAATGAAATACAAGATTTCATTAGATTTGTAATTGTATGATGATCGTAATGGCACAAATGTCACAGTCTCCCCTACTTTAGGAAATTTCGTCTCGAAATTTAAATCAGAGGAAACTTGTGAAGACAGATGTGGATGATTCACTTTCAAATAAATCCTTCGTTCCCTAAGTAAAACTCTGGGCCACGTCTGGATTTCCAGCGAACTTTGTTATTCGTACTTGTCTGTTGTTTATAGGGAAGAGTTCAGATCCGAAGATTTAAACTCCATTCCAATAGGTTTGCGTATGATTGTATCGAACCTCAAGAGTGATATGTAATTGTCAAAGTTATGTCCTTGTTGTAGTAAAATATGGAGAGCGTGTGAATTTGACAAGAAGTTGGAGTTTCGAACAACGGATAGAGAGAATGTTTCCTATGAAGACTATTAATGGAAACCTGCGTGTGCTCGAAATTAGAGTTGGAGAGTATAACATAAAACAACATTGGTCAAGGTCCAGAACTTATAGTAACTTAAATAACGCTACATTCACAATGTAATAAGGAAAACTTATATATAGGAAGTACCATCGGCGTATCCACCATACCCTTATTACATTGTTCCCGTTTCGTTATTCTTATCACTATAGGTTCTTACACATGATAAAACTTGTTGTGGTTTCTGTGCACTGAATTCCATAATTATGTATGCATCCATAATTACGTAATTCCTTGCACAGTCCGCACAGTTCATTTTATAATGTGTAGGGGAAAATCAAACGAATAATCCTGTGATGACTTGACTAGACTACCATAGACTCTCTTTAACTAGATCAACGAATGATCACTATAAATAGACTACCAAAGAGTCTCTTCAACTAGATCACCAAAGGACCTTTTTAACTAGATCAACACATGATCTCTTTAACTAGATTGACGAATCAATCTCTTTAACTAGACCACCAAAGGGTCTCTTTAACTATATCAACGGATGATGTCTTTAACTAGATCAACACATGATCTCTTTAACTAGACCACCAAAGGTTCTCTTTAAATACATCAACAAATGATGTCTTTAACTAGATCAACGCATGATCTCTTTAACTAGACCACCAAAGGGTCTCTTTAACTACATCAAGAAATGATGTCTTTAACTAGATCAACACATGATCTCTTTAACTAGACCACCAAAGGGTCTCTTTAACTACATCAATGAATAATGTCTTTAACTATATCAACGCATGATCTCTTTAACTAGACCACAAAAGGGTCTCTTGAACTTTGGAATAGTATTTTACAATCCAAGGGTCTTAACTATTACATAGAAGACCATTAAGGATTTAAGATAGTACTTTTGGATATCCTTCTAAGAATCCATCATATGAAGATATGGAATATTCTACCAGGATTTGGATAGTGAGCATTTGGATCACACATAACACATAAACACATAATCAAATAATCACATAATCACATTATTGTCTACTTGGTCATCAACTTGTTATCAATCTGTTATCGATTTGTTCACTTGCATTTAAAGTACACCAGGAATCCAATGGACTTCAAGTAGTACTTTAAACATCCTCAAGAATCTAACTATGAAGATAGGAAGATCTTATAAGGATTCGGTTTTGTCCTCATTGAATCGTAACATATATATTAAAGCACACAAAGAATCCAATTAAGGACTTTAATTTTGTGCTTTAAACTTCCACAAGGATCTAACTATAATACAAGAAGACCCTATAAGGATTTTGGAATTCATGTAACGAGAAATTGTTTTGAAACCTTGTACTAGGTATGCTAAGTTAACATACGAAGTATAGTGTGTATGAAATCAAGGTGCTAGATATGCTAAGCCAACATATGAAGCAAATAGGATCCTTGAAATCAATGTGCTAGGCATGCTAAGTCAACATACGAAGCAGAATGTCCTTGAAAATCGTGTACTACGTATGCTCAGTCAACATACGAGCAGAGTGTTCTTGAAAATCGTGTACCACGTATGCTCAGTCAACATACGAATAGAGTGTTCTTGAAAATTATGCATGGGATATTTGAAAATATGTTTAATGTTTTTAAAACCATATGTAATGTTTTCGAAATCATGTACTAGGTGTACTAGGTAAATATGTGTATAAAATGTTTCAAAACCATGTGAAATGCCTTTAAAATCATGTTTGAGATTTTTGAAAACATGGATGATGTTTTTGAAATTATGCACTTGGTATATTGGGAAAATATACTATGTTTAAATGTTTTTAAACCGTATGAAATGTTTTTGAAATCATGAATGATGTTTTGAAATCATATACTATGTATATTGTTATGAAAACCAGGATGTAATGATATGTACATTGACACATCGCATAAGACCAATTAAGGACTTATGAAAAGTACCCTTAGATATCCAAGCAAGGATTTAAAGTGCTACTATGAGTATTCGTCCAGAGTTTGTAACTTGTACCTTGCACTTTGTTTCTTTAGAAGAAACGAGTACTTAGGATTTTCGTGGAGATCGCGAGCGATCAAGAAACTACATGAGTAGTTTGATTTGCAAGGAATATGGTTCCTTGGTGTCGGTATCGTAAGGGTATGCCATACATACACGTGTTTACATTGACTTTGTAAATAAGATGGAAACGACCAAATTTATTTATAGAACAACCAAAGTGTTTCAAGATCCTTGGAAAGTAAACAGAAAACTCAAAAGTTTAAGTGTTTATGCAGACATTAGCACAATTCTTGATATTGCCAGTGTTAATCTTGTGCCCATTCGTTGAGTCGTCATTTGCCAGCCAAGTCAATTGAAGTGGTTTGGATAACCACAATTGAAGCAGGTTCCATGTGGGTAGTTAGGACAAACATGTATCGCATGAGGAGTTGTGATAAATTGAGTAGGAACTGCCACAGCTTGGTTTGGCGTAGTGGCTAAACGACAGACATTTGCTGTATGACCAAAACGTCCACAGTTTGAGCATTTTCTGCATTGGACACTAGCATGGTGATGAAGGTTACATTGATTGCACAGAGGAGCTTTTCCTCTGTATGGTTTCTTAGCTGGTGGTGATGCCACCTGGCTAGGTCCCACTTGGTTAAGCGGAACTGGAGCAATCTCTGAAAGATTCCTTGAAGCTTTACGCTTCTTTGATTTTCTTGAAGGCTTGGCTTTTGCCTTCTTAGGTGCCTCTTGAGTAGTTTCATCATTGAGATGAGACATGGCGACAGCTAACTCAATGGTCCCACGGAGTACTATGCTTAGTTGTTGAGCGATAGTAGCAGCCAATTCAGACTTTTGAGTATTGCTGCAATGAGGAGGCATTCTAAAGATAGTGGAAAATGTGAGAGAAAACAAATGAGATGTTATCGGATAATCAAAACTGAATGTTAAAAATATCGACGAAACATGAGGATCGTGACCATTTGTTCGTTAACTAAAACAAACAAACGACACTGTGATTAATCAAAGTAAGTTGGTCACAATAATGTATCGCGAAGACATGCTTTAGCCTATAGGTGAACACTCACCCCAAGAGTTCCCAGGTAAGTGTGACTAGTCCGATACTACGGATTTGTACGAACACTCTAGCCTTAGACAGAAAACTCGAGGTACAGGCACCAACCCTTCCGGATTGAATGTGTTCACATTATAAAGACCCAAACTTTGATGAGATTTTGAAAACACCAAAGGCTTAAAAGCCTAAAAAAAATCATCTAAGGATAGATGATTTCTTGTGATGTTTTGAAAAATTTTGACTCGAGAGAATGAATTATGTTTTGTTTTTGTTAATCACCTAATGATAGGTGATTGGTATTGTATTAAGAATCTAAACGCAAATTTCTTGAGTTAGGGTCCTAGGAAGGTTATAGACTAGGTCAAGAGCATTACTAATAACCTAATTCCCTATAACCATGAACTCTGATATCAACTCTTCTGTAACACCCCGACCGCGTAATACAACAAACCGCGACGGAAACATCGGGGAATGTCGTAACAGAATCATTGTTTCACAACACATGGTAATTGAAGTTTTGTTTTATTTAATTAATTGACTCATTGTTTTGATATAAACCAAATAACTACAACAATTGTCTTTCAAGTTTTAAGTCACTAAAGCCCGCGTCCATCCTATGTGTAGTAAGCAATCAACAATCATCACATAGTAGAACCTAAAACATATGTGAAAACAGTCAGCATAAAAATGCCGGCGAGTACATAGGTTTTGTATGTCAAATTCATGGCCTTGAATTCATATTGCAATACCTCGACCAACTACTAGAGTTGTCGAGTATGTACCTTGAAATCAAAAGTGTTTGATATTGCAATATGTTTTATCAACTTTACAAGTTGATATATGTAAAACCAAAACCACTATAGCCATGACTCTTGACTGAAAACATTTGTCTTTGTTAAACCAAGTAGTAAATCATCTTTGAAAGTAAACGTTGTATGGTTTATATCTTTAAGTAAACCTAGTTGTATGACATCGTTTGAAAACATTCGTCCATAATCGTTCAAATCGTTCATATCGTTCAAATCGTCCGTGTTATAAACCATCGTTCAATCGTTCGTGTTTTAATTGTGAAATACAACTTTTGGTCGTTCTTTAATGAATACATTCAAACCTGTGTTCTGACTCGACTATACCACCCATGGGGTATCTTTAATAGGCCCTGAAAGACCTCTTTAACATCGACTAACAAACCACCAAAGGGTTTGTTAAAATAACAGGTTCTGTCGTTACCCACATTACCCACCAAAGGGATAGTCCGATAACGGGATTTGTCAGATCCTATGGTACCATAACATACTACTGGTCGGCTTGATCATAGTTAATGAATGTCATTCGAATGTCTTTCGACTAACGCCCCAACAAGTTGGTTCACATTATTGAAATCATTGTGTTTTATATAAACCATAGCATTTGTTCATGAAAACTTAAAAAGCATTTAGCACATATGAGTCACCCCAAAACAATTGAAAGCATAAAAAAGGGGAGCTATGTACTCACTTGAGATTGCAATTATCCTTGATTAAGTGTCCTAACAAAGCTCGGGAAGTCAAGGAATCAAGTGGCACCTGGTATCGGATCACTATGTTAATAATCGAGGCCTAAATCAGGAGATCTGATAGAATGAGGTCTTGTAAACTAGATGAGTGTTGGAACTCATATGATATGGTTTAACAAAGCCTATATTCTGATTTGAAACCCATCCTAAGTGCTTATAACCCGTTATGACCCGTTAAGGTAGTTTACGCTACTTTAACGCGTCATTTGTGCAAATGTGCGTTCGGATGGCCTAACTAGTCCTATGACAAGTGTTATATGCCTAAACATGTTTAATTATGTTGCATAATCAGTGTAAGTGTCAAAATTTTGGTTACATATGCTTAAATTGAAATTATGCGCAAAAAGGGCATTTTGGTCATTTTCCTAAGGCATATAAACTACCTATCATACAACTAATTAAACTAAGTGACCATAAGGTATAACCTCGGAAGGTTATTCCCTATACAACTATGGTCACAACATATGTTTGGTCGGATCCTAATGATCGACCAAACAGGTCGGGGTTCGAAAGTCTAAGCGGTTGTCGAGACCGCTTGACTTACGACCCTAAACAAGCACTAAACTAGAAGTGACGAGTTAAACATGTTAAAACATGTTTAACTAAGTTAGAAAACTGATTTGATATCAAAACAAAGTGTTTTGATACCCGAAAATAGTTTCATCGCATAATGCACATAATCGTGCATTTTGACCGAAACTTTGACTCGTCACTTCGACTAATCAACGTGGTAATCAGTAGGTATAATCGCAAGGGATTATAACCATCATGATTACGCTCACGTTGCAAAGTTCAATTGAAATTTGACTTGACCAATTCATGGTCAAAACCGAAAGTCAAACGGTAGTTAAACTGTTTGACTTTCAGCTTCTAATTGCTGAAATAAAAGAACTAGCCATGAAAGAACACTTAGAAGTGGTCTAAGGCTGGAAAATGAACTAGAAAACTCATATAGGTGGCCTCCAAAAGATGGTAGCCTCCACTTAGAGTTTATGAGATGAGAAAATGGAAATGAGCAAGAATGGATGATGAAGGCCTTGCTATTTATAGTTGTAGAGATGCCATTAGATCTTGACATGAAGGCATAATCTCATCCATACAAGTGTTAGGTCCAGGTTTAAAGGCTTGGAAAACACTTAAACTTAGTGAACAAGACTTGAAAACAATTAACAAAACAAGTGCAGGCTGTTGTTTTTGCTGAAACAAGAATTATGTCCAGATTAGGCTGTCGCGTCGCATGACAGCTACAGCCTTAGGCTGTCACGCCCGGCGAGGGCTCAGGTCAGAAGTTTCAGAATTGGCAGAACAGGTCCCTGCACACTTCTATGTGCATTTTTTTACGCATTTAACCCTTGTTAGTCCATTTTCAAGGCTCTACCAGGATGTTAAAGCATAATGGACTTGAAATATGCTTGGAAAGATCACGGATGTCGGTTCGTTTGGTCGTACGGTCACGTTGTTCGGTTAATTACGATTAAACTCAAACGGACGCAAAAACGATCCAAATTGCATGACGAATGGTATTTTTGCCTTCCTATCATTAAAATAAAATATTTTAGTGACTAAAAAATTTTTTGGATTTCCGGATAAGGTCAGAACGCGAGATATGCACGTTTTTGCAAACTTCCGCAGTTTTTGACGCTTTTAGTCCCTGTTGATCAAATAAAGCATATTTTCTCACACCGAACCCCTCAAAACTTATTTCTAAGCTATGTTAAGGGTATTTAGGGTATCTTTAGCTTATGATCTTGTTCCGAAGTTTTCGTTGCTATACAAATTGGCAGACTTTTGCAGTTTGTCGCAAATAGTCCCTGTGATCGAATAAATTTGTTTTCGACATACCAAACCCTTCAAAACTTATTTCTAAGTTATGTAAAGGTTATTTAAGGTATGTTAAGCTTATGTCACTATTCTGGAGTGTATATCGTGTTAAACTGATTACGTTTACGTAACAGTTTGCGTATAACTTCCAGAAAAGCTTCTTGAGAGTTCGGAATCACACGAAATTTGATATGTGTACTTGTCACATGTAATTGTACAAATCCCGAGAATGAAATACAAGATTTCATTGGATTTGTAATTGTATGATGATCGTAATGGAACAAATGTCACATGAAGGAATACTATTGGTGGCCGAATCTCAAGAACGATGTTGCTACGTATGTTGGAAAGTGCTTGACATGCGCTAAGGTCAAGGCAGATTATCAGAAACCGTCAGGCCTGTTGCAACAACCAGAAATTCCCGTATGGAAGTGGGAACAAATATCGATGGATTTTATAACTAAATTACCCAAGACCCCTAGAGGACACGATATGATATGGGTAATAGTTGATCGATTGACCAAGTCTACGCTTTACTTACCGATAAAGGAGAAGGATAGTACTGGAAAGCTTGCCGAATTGTATCTAAAGGAAATTGTGGCACGTCATGGAGTTCCTACTTCAAATATTTTCGACAAAGATGGACGCTTTGTATCAAGGATCTGGCAATCTTTTCAGGAGGCCTTTGGATCTCAACTGGATCTAAGCACGACCTTCCATCCGTAAACAGATGGCCAAAGCGAACGGACCATACAAACCCTGGAAGACATGCTCCGTGCATGTGTTATGGATTTAGGCGGCAGCTGGGATACTCACCTACCTTTGGTGGAGTTTTCCTATAATAACAACCATCATACAAGCATAAAGGCCGCTCCATTTGAAGCTCTGTATGGTCGCAAATGTCGCTCACCTTTATGTTGGGCAGAAGCTGGAGACAGACAGCTAATTAGTCCCGAACTAGTCCAAGAAACAACTGACAAGATCTTTCAGATCCGAGACCGGATCAAAGAGGCTCGTGATCGTCAGAAAAGCTACGCCAACCGAAGATGAAAACTGTTAGATTTCGAGGTAGGATACATGGTTCTATTGAAAGTCTCACCTTGGAAGGGTGTAGCAAGGTTCGGGAAGCATGGGAAGTTGAACCCATGATATATTGGTCCATTCAAGATTTTGGAGAAAATTGGTACTTTTGCGTACAAGTTGGAATTACCGGAGGAACTAAATGGTGTACATGATAAGTTCTATGTGTCAAACCTCAAAAAGAGTCTAACCCAGGAAACCGTTGTCATCCCTGCGGATGAAGTTCATATTGACGACAAGCTCCGATTCACAGAAGAACCTGTTGAGGTGATGGACTGGAAGGTCCAGAAAATGAGGAGAAGTCGTATAAAGCTGGTTAAGGTACGTTGGAACTCTAAACACGGGCCCGAGTATACTTGGGAATGCGAGGATCAGTTTAAAGCCAAGTACCCCCACTTGTTCGAGGAGGCTCCTGCAAGAGATAACTCAGCATGAATTTCGGGACAAAATTCTTATAACGGGGGAGACTGTGACAACTGGCACAAAACTGGTAATTTATGTACTATTTTAATAATTATTTATTTCCTACATTTATGTGTTTACACGTCAACATTATGTGCTTATTTGATATGCAATTGAATTCGTGCATGTTTCATATATTTACTGTCGCATTATACTATACTTTAAGCGTTGCGTCAAAATGATTAGTAAGCTCACTGGTTAGACAAGATGCGTTAGCATGACTGCAGAATACAATCAGACAATAGATTTAGGACTTAGAAGTAGGTCCAACATAAAAAAATACATTGAAAAATAAGTAGGTGAACAAAGGTTAACATAAACACTTTCCGGAAGCTAAAACATGCGCTAAAAAGTACCCGAAACGCACTTTAAATGCAGAATTCTACAGAAATTCAGCAAAAAACAGCAATTTAACATCAAAATAACATGCAGAATTAAGGTTCAAATGTCCAGAATAACTTGTAAAGTGTCGGGAATAAAAACTGTCACAAAAGGTACTTCATACCTTGCAAAAATGCACTATTTAGCACTTTAACGAACCGATAACCGAACAAATAACCGAACACTACCCAGA
The DNA here is from genome assembly GCA_030545235.1 of Helianthus tuberosus. NCBI lineage: Eukaryota > Viridiplantae > Streptophyta > Magnoliopsida > Asterales > Asteraceae > Helianthus > Helianthus tuberosus. Next base: position 130,325,366 of record CM060397.1, on the reverse strand, counting down.
ACGCCAAAAATAGACTAGAAGCATTGTTTTTATGATTTAAAGCTAGTTATGGGGCTAAAACACCTTAAAAATCATCAAAACACATAAACATACTTAACCTTCCAATTAACCTTCTAATTTACATCTTCTACCCTAAACTACCAAAAACTTACACTTAACCCCCCTAGTTCCAACCGGCCCCAACATGGCCCACACCCACTTTTGCATTAAAATATTAATCTTGATGCTTAGATATGGGACAAGAGAACTAGTGGATATTAGATTGTTGGATGAATATAAGTTATGACCATAAGACCTCATTTCTTCATAACTTCATTCAAAAAATTTCAACTTTCTTCTCCTTCCTCTCTTCTCTACCTACGGTCACACCCACTCCACATACAACCATCATTTTCTTACCACTTCCAAGCATATCTGAGGTGATTCAAAGGTGTATGAAGATGATCTAAGGAAGCTAGGAGCAAAGGAAGTTTAAGGACCACCTTGAGGAACTTTTATCCACTCATTTTCTTCATTCTTCATCTTGTTCTTGTTCTTGCCACTTCCCTAGCCACTAGAGCTAGTAGTAAGCTTCATAATCTCTATGTTACTTCATGTTAAGCTTATGTACAAGTTACACCTTCAAAGAACATAAACTTTAAAAGATGGTAACATGAAGATCTAACATAACCTAAGTGAAAACAAGTTGTTTTGAAGTTGTTTGATGTATGTGATGAAGTTGTGAATGATGAATCTTGTGTTTTTAGTTAGATCCATTATGTGTAAGCTTGTTAGAAGCTTAGATAACAAGATTAAGCATGGATCTTGAAAGATCCATGATGAAACTTGATGATGAACATAAAGATCTTCAAAATTAACATGAAAATGGTTTTAGAATATATTTTTATGGTTTTGAAACCCTAAAACTTATGGATGGTTTATTTAGTAAACTAAAGTTTCATAAAAAGTTTGTTAAAATTTAACAAGAACAATTATTTTTGGAAGATTCATGTATGTAAAGTGTAGATCTAAAAGACTACACATTTTTAACAAAAATCAAGTTCATCATAAGGTTTTTTTTGTGACAACTGTGCTCTGTAATTGATGTACAATGCAAAACAATGTTAATTAACAATAAAACAATGTGTTTTGATGTTACTATATGTGCTTTTGTGTTTGATGATTTTACGATTCGATTCCGATTTCAAGCTTTAAATCACTTTCTGGAAAGTTATACGCAAACTGGTGCGTAAACGCAGTCAGTTTAACGCGAAAAACACTCTGGAATAGTGACATAGTCTTAACATACCTAAAATAACCTCCACATAACTTAGAAATAAGTTTTGTATGGTTTGGTGTGCTGAAAACAAGTCAATTCGATCGCAGGGACTACTTGTGTCAAACTGTGAAACTATACCAATTCGTATGGTGTCAAACAGTCCAGAACTTGATCATAAGCTAAACATACCATAAATAACCTAAACATATCTTAGAAATAAGCTTTGATGGGTTCGGTGTGTGAAAACATGCTTATTTGATCTTATAGGGACTAAAAGTGTCAAAAACGACGTAAGTTTGCATTTTCGCGCATATCTTACGTCCTGACCACATCTGGACATCCAAAAATTTTGTACACACTAAAATATTTTTATTTTAGTGATCGGCATGCAAAAATTCCATTCATCGCTTAATTTGGTTCGTTTTCGCGTCCGTTTGAGTTTCGTCGTAATTTAACGAACAACGCGACCGTACGACCAAACGAGCCGACATCCGAGATATTTTTGAGCATGTTTTGAGTTCCCTATACTTTAAATTCATTTTAGATCCTTGAAATGAGGTTAATGGGGCTTAAACGTGTCAGCTTTGACCACGAGTTGGTCAACGAGAAGTTCGTTTGAACATCGCAACGTGAGCGTAATCACGATGGTTATAGTCCTTAGTGACTATACCTACTGATTACCACGTTGACTGGGCGTAGTGACGAGCCGTAGTTTCGGTTAAAATGCGCATTTAATCGTATTTTGCAACCAAACTACTTTAGGATATCAAAACACTTTGTTTTGATATCAAAACATGTTTTCTAAATTAGTTAAGCATGTTTTAACATGCTTAGCTCGTCACTTTTAGTTTAGTGATTAATTAGAGTCGTAAGTCAAGCGGTCTAAACCACCGCTTAGACTTTCGAACTCGACCCGTTTGGTCGATCATTAGGATCCGACCAAGCATGTTTAGTGACCATAGTTACGTAGGGAATAACCTTCCGAGGTTATACCTTATGGTCACCTAGTTTAAGTAGTTGTATGATAGGTAATTTATATGCCTTAGGTAAATTACCAAAATACCCTTTTCGTGCATAATTGGACTTTAAGCATATGTAACCCAAACATTTGTCACATAACTTATTATGCAACATAATTAAACATGTTAGGGCATATAATACTTGTCATAGGACTAGTTAGACGTCTCGAATGCGCTTTTACGCGAACGACGCATTAACGTAGCATAAGCTACCTTAATGGGTCGTAACGGGTCGAAAGCACTTAGGCTAAGTTCCGATTTAGGATGTAGACTTTGTTAAACCATATCACATGAGTTCCACACTCATTTGGTTTACAAGACCTCATTCTATCCGATCTTCCGATTTAGGTGTCGATTTATTTACTAGTGATCCGATTACTAGGTACTACTTGAATTTCCTTGGTTTGTCTGAGCTTCGCTAAAGTTCTTTAGATCAAGGATACCCTTCATTCAATGTGAGTACATAGTTCCCCTATTTTACTGTTTTCAATTGTTTTGGGTTGATTCATATGTATCAAAACGATTTCGATATTTAAACGATGGTTTCAAAAACGATAATGATGGTTTATATTAAACTAATAACGATTTCGATAATGTGAACAAAACTTGTTGGTTGTAACTACATAACGAATGACATTCATTAGCATTGATCAAGCCGACCAGTATTAGGTTATGGTACCATAGGATCTGACAAATCCCGTTCTCAGACTACACCCTTGGTTATGTGTGGGAGGTTATGTAGGTAACGACCGAATCTGATGATTGTTAACTTACCCTTTGGTGGTTTGTTAATACGATAAACGAGGTGGTCGAGTCACGAAGGTTTGAATGTTATTAGCGAGGCGACCAAAAGTAGTTTCACAATTAAAACAAATACGATTTTGGGACGAATTTAACGATTTGGAACGACTTAAACGATATAAACGATTTGAACGAACGATTGGTTTTGGGTAGTGATTAGATAATGGGACGGCTGTAGCATGATAAAAGCATGGTAGATACGCCGCTGGTACATCTAATATAAGTGCTTCTATCATATTACATCGCGTGTCATTATTTAGTTCACTTAGGAAACGATTTTGAAACAATATCCACACAACGAGGATTTCGAAATGATATAAACCATACGAGTTTTATTAACAAGTTTTAAACAAGATGTTTCACGAATTAGTTTACAAAAAAACAAATGTTTTGGAGTTAAGAATCATGGCTACGATATTTTATAAATTATAACCATCTTGGTTTGAGTTGGTTAATCATGTTGTAATATTATATACTTTTCAAAACAAGATTTTCGAGGTATTGCAATATATAAACGAGCCATGATTCCGATACTCTTACAAAACCTATGTACTCGCCAGCATTTCTTTGCTGACTATATTTTTACATATGTTTCAGGTGATGTTGCGTGATGATTGCTTGGGAGCATGTTCACTTAGGATTTGGACATGGCCTTAGTGACATAAAATCGATAGTAGATGATGTTTAATTTGTTTGTTTGGTTTTTAAGACAATGTACATTATTTGATAATTCAATAAAACGAAACATTTAATTACCATGGTTGTTGAAACGATGATTCTGTTACAACACTCCCCGACGTTTCCACCATGGTTTTGTTGTTTTAACGTGGTCGGGGTGTGACAGAAGAGTTGGTATCAGAGCCAATGGTTATAGGGAATTAGGTTATTAGTAATGCTTTGACCTAGACTATAAATTTCTAGGACCCTAACGCGAGTTACCTTACGTTTAGATTTTAAAACAATACCCTCACCTATCCTTAGGTGATAACCACAACGAGAACACAATAACAAATCCGCTTTGACAATTAATCATCTATCCTTGGATGATTGATTACTAGGTTTTGAACCCTTTGTTATAAGGTTTTGAACCCTTCCAGTTTGATTCATTTTCAGCTTTATGCCCTCTGAATTTTCAAAATCTCGTCAACGTTTGGGTCTAAATAATGTGAACACGTGTAAACTGGAAGAGTGAATGCATGTACCCTGAGTTTTCTGTCTAAGGCTAGAGTGTTCATACAAAGCCGCAATATCGGACCAGTCACTCTTACCTGGGAACTCTTGGGGTGAGTGTTCACTTATAGGCGAGCATGTCTTCGGTGATACATTATTATGACCCATTTACTTTGATTAGTCACTGCGTGTCGTTTGTTTGTTCGAGGTAATGAACAAGTGATCGCACTCCTTGTGTTTTGTCGACGTTTTTCAATACCTCTTTTGTTTTTCCAATCGTCAATCTCACTCGTTTCTCATGTTTCCTTGTTAGACAATGCCTCCTCGACGCGAAGCTCGAACTTTTACTGCTGAGGAAGTCGCAGCCCTTGTCTCTCAGCAAATGGCTGCTGTGCTTCCAGGCGTTGTGACCCAAATCCACGAGTTATACAACAACAATAATAACAACAATAATGTTCAGTGTAATTTTAAGAATTTCAATTCTTCGAAGCCGCTTAAGTTTTCTGGGTCACAAGGAGCAACTGCGCTCCTGCAGTGTTTCGAGAGTATCGAGAGCACATTCAGACATGTGCAATGTCTGAATGCGCGTAAGGTTGAGTTTGCATCAAGCGTGTTTGAGAAGCGAGCTCTTACATTGTGGAACGGAGTGATGCGTGATAGGGGTGCCGAAGTGGCATTAGCACAAACTTGGGGAGAGCTCCGAGCTCTCATGATGAGAGAGTTCTGTCCCCGTCATGAGATTCGAGCTTTGGAACGAGAATTCGATGATTTGAAACAAGACGGGGAGAACACCGTGCCTATACGGACCGATTTGAGGAGCTCAGTTTGTTATGTCCCACTATGGTTACTCCTCTGGAGAAAGCAATCGAGAGGTATATCGATGGTTTACCCGATTCCATTCAGGATATTGTGACCGGTGTTAATCCTACTACCGTTCGTCACGCAATCGAGTTGTCGGCTACCCTGACTGAGTCTCAAGTCAGGAAGGGTAAACTTACCCGCAAGGGTGATAAAAAAAAGATGACCGATTCTGACAAGGAAAAGGGTAAGGGTAAGAAAGGTGAGTCATCGAAGAAGTCGAGGAAGCGAAAGGGTGCTCAGAACTTTGCTGTTACAGCACAGACTGCTCAGAACCCACCGACTCAACCTCCTGCAAAGAAAGCATATGCTGGTACTGCACTACACTGTGCTCGATGCAATGGTCACCATGTTGCCCAGCAGGCCTGTAAACAGTGTGCTACGTGTGGTAGACTTGGGTGTAACACCTGTGTCATTTCAACCATCAAACAAATGCCCAACCAATGAAATATTGTATTTCATACTTGGGACTTGTATAAATATGTGTATCTTGTGCACATATCAACTCTTGTTCGATTTCAAGCTCTAAATCGCTTTCTGGAAGGTTATACACGCTCTGATGCGTAAATATAACCAGTTTAATCCAACGAACACTCTGGAATAGTGAAATAGGCTTAACATACCTTAAATAACCTTTACATAACTTAGATGTAAGTTTTGGAAGGTTTGGTATGGTGAAATCAAAGTTTAATCGCTTACAGGGACTAAAGTTGACAAACTGCGAAAGTATGTCAATTTGAACTGTAACGAACATTCCGGAACATAACCATAAGTTAAACACACCTTAAATATCCTTTGCATAGCTTAGAAATAGGCTTTGAGGGGTTTGGTGTGCTAAAATAAACTTTTGGAACATTCAGGGACTAAAAGTGTCAAAAAGTGCACAAGTTTGCATTTTCGCGCATAACTTACGTTCTGAATACATCCGGACATCCAAAAATTTATGAAAGCATGACTACATTATATTTTAGTGTTCGCCTTAAGAAAAATCCATTCGTTGCGTCATTTGGATCGTTTTTCGCGCTTGTGCGCATTTCGTCGTAATTAAGCGAACATCGCGTTCGTACGGCCAAACGAACCATCATCCGACATATTTTTGAACATGTTTCATGTCCACAATGTTTAGGCAACATTTTAGGGCCTTAAAGTTGGCTTTACGGGCCTTAGAAGTGTCGGAAATGGCCTTAAACACGTGCAGGGACTGAAACTGTCATTTTTCAAACATATGTGCAGATCATGTCACACCCCCAAAATCCACCATGCGGAGTATCACCGCTTGGAGGCGTGACATGACCAGGATCGAGCCACCAATCATATTGAACAACTCAATTAAGTAAATAAAACCAACCATAATACGAATGGTGACCAACGCTAGTTAACCTTGTTTAGTTTAAACAGCGGAAGCATAAACGTGAGTTCAAAAGCATAAGTCCATAGTTCGTAAGTTAAAGTTTCAAAACACAAGTTTAGTAAGTTCATAAGGATTTAAATATTAAGCACGGAACATAACAGTCCGTACACCACAACGACTCCTTCCCCGTGCAAGCTCCAAGCATTTAGCGACCTGTAAGGCATGTAACAACTAGTCAACAACAAAGTTGAGTGAGTTCACGTTTGATTGTTTAGTTTTAAGTTGTTTTCTGAAAAACGTGGTTTGACTTTCGTTGGCGTAATTGCCGTGGGAGTTACCCCGTAGTTGAAAGTATGTTTAACCATTTCCTTTTTCTTTACCCAATCCATAACCATGATCAGTGGGGGTCTTCCCCGTTTGAACTACTAGACGGTATGTTATCGACTGCTACGCAAATAAGTTGTGCCCTATATCAGTGTCTATCATCACTGACAATCTGCCATAGTCCATTAGTACACGCCCGTCCGAACGGCACGGTGTGAGGTTTGTTAAACCTAATAGCGCTATTAACTAATGACCCGCTCACCATTGGCCTCGGCGATTAAGTCGATATAAATTGAGGGACTTCATGATAGAGTTTTGTCTAGCTAGTTTTAGGGTTGTTGTCCTACCCAAGGAGGACGAACGTACGTATTCTGCACCAGGAGAATTCGTAGGTTTAATAATGGCATCCTACCTATGGAGGATGGCCGTACATATCCTACCCAAGGAGGATATGTAGATTTTCAATTTTAGTTTCTTAACCCATTCCCAAACCACCGGGAATCCCATGCCTTAGAAAGTGTGTGAACTCACCTCGGTTTGCTCGGTTAGATTCTCAATATAGTTAACAGTCAAGGTCGGTCAATCGCGTCCTAATAAGGTACGGATAACAATCAGTTTCTCATGCATAACACGTATCCTACGTACGGTTTATTTGCACATTACTTCTACCACATAACAGGCACACACACTTTAACGATTTACGCCCATATATACTTCCCATCCATTCCCCACTCATAAGCAAACATACAATAATGCATATAACGCATGTAACATGTTAGATCATTCACAGATAGCATACTTGACATTTAGACGCGCAAATCACAACTTATGTTATTTCAGCATTAATATTCAAAACCGGCTGTTTTCGGGCATTTAAATAAAATAGTTAGGTTATTTCAAAAATTCCCAAATTTTTATAGAATGTCATAAACATCCCATATTTTATTATGTAAAAATATCGGGGTCCGGTTCATTACCCACATTTTATAAAAATTCATATTCGGGACTGAACTCAGATTTTATGTATTTCTGACCACAGCCCACGAAACAATTTATTAAAAATTCTTCGTAAGTCCGATTTGCGAAATTCCAGTGGGGTAATTACAAATACTTCAGTTATCATTTACAGTAAAATTTTCATGGCCCGATTCATCACAATACTCAGGTTATGACTGAAAGTACGACACCCATTTATTGCTGTCAAAATTCAGCCTAAGTAGCTGTTACAATTTAACACTTTAAAAATAGTAAACGGAGTCCAAAAATTACGATTCCGGTGCCATTAGAACCGTATTTCATAATGACATATTTTAGATTCAAAATATCGATTTTTCGTTGAGTTTAAGACCTGTTTACAGCCAACAGAAGTGGGCTGTAAAAGTTAGACAGATTCTGATTTCAAGTGTTTAACCATCTAAATCATGTTCGATTGATTCCGTTAACGAGTTTAATGACCACAACAACATCATATACTAATATTATTCAGCAAAACATCAGATAATCACCCAATCATCATAATCACACAAGATCTACATGATTTACACACATATTCATCCATTAACCACCTTGTTCATTACTTTAGTAAACTTTTAGACTTTGATCTTGTATGTTAGTGATTTTTAACCGACGAAACTCTTATTAACCACTCTAGATACGTTCAAGAGTGAGTTTTAAGTGATATACCTCTAGCTCGAGGCTAGGGAAGATTCTTGATGGAAAATAGGTGGATAAAAGCTAACGGAAGTGGTCCTTCGCGTTCCGAGTGCACCAAGCCTCCTAATATGTGATCTTTGAAGCTTGTATGGTGTTAGAATGGCTTGAACAAGATTGAAGGATGGATGGATGTGTGGGTGATGTTTGGCCGTAGCCTTTGAGAGAGAAAGAGAGAGTTGTGCTTGTTGTTTTGTGAAGTGAAAGTGATAATGTGCAAAGGTTAGAACTTATAGACAAAGCTTGTGGACATTAACCAAGGGTTTGTGTGTCTTATAGATATTAAACATACTTAATATAATATTCAACAAATAGGACAAGTATGTCCCCCTCATGGGGACGGTTTGGTTAAGGGGGGGGGGGGTCTAGTCCATTTCTAACTAATAGTTAGGTTATAGTTAGGTTAAACCAAGTTAGTTAAGTGTTTAACTTGGTTAGTTATGTTTAGTGCTTAACAGTGTGTGTTAGGGTGTTCAGGGACCCTAACTGGCTCAGAAAAGTATAAACAATGTGTTTAACAATATTTTTGTGTTCCGGGTAGAGTCCGGTTGTTCGGTTCAATACTGTTCCGTTAAACTGCTTAATTACTCCGTAAAGCGTCCTACTTATATATTTTGCAACGTTTTTACTTTCTAACACTTAGGAAAACATAACGGACTATTTAATGACTTTCCTGTATACTACTAGTATGTTAACAAGTACATGTAAGTATAACACAGTAATCAGAGAGCAGTTAAGTAATTCCACACAGTCGTCAAGCACTTTAATTATTATTAATAAATTATACGGAATACATGGAATTTTGAGGGTTGTCACATTCTCCCCCTGTTAAGAGAATTTCGTCCCGAAATTTAGCACGTGGTTACTGAGGAAGCTAGTTAAGTTGCGTTGTTTTCCTGATTTTTCCTGGGGTGTCACATCATCCCCCCGTTGATTTGGAATTTCGTCCCGAAATTCTGCGGTAGCTTCAGCCTCAGTAGTGGTTGCGTTTTTCTTAAACAGTTGGGGATACTTGAGTTTCATTTGGTCTTCTCGTTCCCATGTATACTCTGGGCCACGACGAGCATTCCAACGAACTCGAACGAGAGGTATTCTTGTGTGCTTGAGAATCTTAACATCTCGATCAGTAATCTCTACTGGTTCCTCGACGAACCGCAACTGGTCGTCGATTGTGAGTTCCTTGAGAGGAACTATGAAGGGCTCATCTGACAGACACTTCTTCAGATTTGATACGTGGAATACGTTGTGAACTCCGCTGAGTTCTTCAGGTAGATCCAACCTGTAGGCGACTTGGCCAATTTTCTCAATGACTTTGAATGGTCCGATATAACGCGGATTGAGTTTGCCTCGTTTGCCAAAGCGGACTACACCTTTCCAAGGTGAGACTTTGAGTAGCGCTCGATCCCCAACCTGGAGCTCGAGTGGTTTTCTTCCCTTATCAGCATAGCTTTTCTGACGGTCACGAGCTGCCGCCATTCGCTGTCGTATCTGAGCAATTTTCTCGGTGGTATCTACCACATGTTCTGGGCCAGTGATTTGGCTGTCACCAACTTCTGCCCAACAGAGAGGTGATCGGCATTTGCGTCCGTATAATGCCTCAAACGGAGCGGCTTGGATGCTGGTGTGGTAGCTGTTGTTATATGAAAACTCCACTAACGGGAGGTGCTTCTCCCAGCCATTGCCGAAGTCGATTACGCATGCCCTAAGCATGTCTTCCAAGGTTTGGATGGTGCGTTCCGATTGCCCATCCGTCTGTGGGTGATAAGCGGTGCTCATATCTAAACGTGAGCCAAAGGACTTGTGCATTGCTTGCCACAGTTCAGAAGTAAAACGTGCATCACGATCAGATATAATAGAGATTGGCACTCCGTGCCTTGATACCACTTCCTTTAGGTAAATGTCTGCAAGAGTAGAGAACTTGTCCGTTTCTTTGATGGCCAGAAAATGTGCAGACTTGGTTAATCGATCTACGATCACCCAAATGGTATCGTTTCCGCGTTGAGATCTGGGCAGGCCGGTAACGAAATCCATGGAAATTTGCTCCCATTTCCATTTCGGGATCTCCGGTTGTTGAAGTAGGCCTGATGGTTTCTGATATTCAGACTTGACTCTCGCACAAGTCAAGCACTTACTGACGTAGGTTGCTATGTGGCCTTTCATGCCAGGCCACCAATACGTAGTCTTGAGGTCGTGGTACATTTTATCCGAACCAGGATGTACCGAATAACGAGACTTGTGTGCTTCGTCCATCACAAGCTCGCGTAAGTTTCCATAAAATGGAACCCAGATGCGTCCGTTTACATAGTAAGCACCGTCTTCCTTTTGTTCTAGCCGCTGCCTCGATCCTCGTAGGGACTCAGCCCTGATGTTCTCTGCTTTCAATGCTTCGACCTGGGCATCTCGAATTTGAGCAGGAAGGTTAGACTGGATGGTAAGTTGTAATGCTCGTACACGCTTAGGTAAAGTATCCTTTCGACTGAGGGCGTCAGCCACAACATTGGCTTTGCCCGGATGATACTTGATAGCGCATTCGTAATCATTCAAGAGTTCGACCCATCGGCGTTGTCGCATGTTTAACTCTTTTTGCTTGAAGATATGCTCAAGACTCCTGTGGTCGGTGTAAATGGTGCACTTTGTACCGTACAGGTAATGTCTCCATATCTTAAGTGCGAAAACAACTGCTCCCAGCTCCAGATCGTGAGTAGTGTAATTTCTTTCGTGAACCTTGAGTTGGCGTGATGCGTAGGCAATGACCTTGTCACGTTGCATCAATACGCAACCAAGTCCTTGGATGGAAGCGTCGCAATAAACCACGAAATCATCGGTGCCTTCTGGCAATGAGAGGATAGGCGCGCTACAAAGTCTATCCTTTAGATGTTGAAACGCGGACTCCTGTGCACCACCCCAACAATAGATGATGCCCTTCTGAGTTAGTGAAGTGAGAGGTTGCGCAATCTTGGAGAAATCTTTTATAAACCTTCTGTAATATCCGGCCAAACCCAAGAATTGGCGGATTTCTGTTGGTGTGCGGGGTGCAGGCCAGTTCTTGATCGATTCAACCTTAGATGGATCCACATGAATTCCATCCTTGTTTACCACGTGGCCTAGAAAGTGGACTTCGCGAAGCCAGAAATCACATTTCGAAAACTTGGCATACAACCGTTCCTTTCGAAGAAGTTCCAGCATAAGTCGTAGATGCTGCTCGTGTTCCTCCTGACTCTTAGAATAGATCAGGATATCATCGATGAACACAATAACGAACTTATCCAGGTAAGGCTTGCACACTCGGTTCATGAGATCCATGAAGACTGCCGGTGCATTCGTTAGCCCGAACGGCATAACCAGAAACTCGTAATGGCCGTAACGAGTCCTGAATGCTGTTTTGGAGACGTCCTCATCTCGGACTCTCAGCTGATGGTATCCCGATCTCAAATCAATCTTGGAGTAATAGCTCGACCCTTGCAACTGGTCAAACAAGTCGTCAATACGTGGAAGAGGATAACGATTCTTCACAGTCACCTTGTTAAGTTCGCGATAGTCGATACACATCCTGAAGGTACCGTCTTTCTTCTTCACGAACAAGACTGGAGCTCCCCAGGGTGAAGAGCTCGGACGTATAAAACCCTTTTCCAAGAGTTCTTGTAGCTGTGTGGACAGTTCTTCGAGTTCTGATGGGGCTAGACGATATGGTGCTCGAGCTACTGGCGCTGCTCCAGGAGCTAGCTCGATTTGAAACTCAACTTGGCGATGAGGAGGAAGACCAGGTAATTCCTCAGGAAATACCTCGGGAAATTCACGCACAATAGGGATGTCTTCAATTCTCTTCTCTTCCGTGGATGTGTCAGTAACGAGTGCTAAAATAGCAGTGTGGCCCTTTCGCAAACACTTCTGGGCCTTAAGGAAAGAGATGATGCCTTCGACAGCACCACTCTTGTCGCCATGAATCACGAGGGGTTCTTTATCAGAACGAGGAATGCGGATGATTTTCTCCTTGCAAACAATCTCCGCTTGATGATGGGATAGCCAATCCATCCCAATAACAACGTCAAAACTACCAAGTGTGATAGGAACAAGATCGATAGGGAAAGTCTGACCAGCTAAGACGAGGTTACAACCTTTGACTATGTGTGTGGCTTCAAGACTTTTACCGTTAGCTAGTTCTACCGTGTGTTTGGTGTTCAGGAGTGTTGGGGTGCGCTTAAGAATTTGGCTAACTTTTACGGACACATAACTAGTATCGGCACCCGAATCGAATAAAACAGTAACGAAGAAGTCGTCAAGAAGAAACTTACCCATCACAACGTTGGGATCATTCCTTGCTTCTCCCTGACCAATCACGAACACACGACCCCTTGCCCCGTTGCCATTGTTGTCTCCCCCATTTCCGCCTCCATTGTTGTTCCCATTGTGGTTCCCATTTCCTTGGTTATTGTTCTGGTTTTGGTTTAGCTGGGGGCAGTTCCTCTTAAAGTGGCCTTCAGCGCCACACTGAAAGCATCCTTTATTTCCCTGCTGATGCTGTTGCTGGTGGTTCTGTGGGGCTTGTTGTTGTTGTTGGCGATTCTGATTCGCAGGACGTGGGCTCCTGCAATCTTTGGCTTCATGGCCCAGCCTGTGACATCTCTGACATCGACCTTTGTTGCACTGCCCGCTGTGATGCTTGTTGCACCGGTTGCACTTGGGGTGGTTTCCTCGGTATCCACCCTGTCCTTGATTACCAGAAGATTGCTGACCGGGACTCTGGTAGTCATCACTCTTTCGCTGTTGAGACTGAACTGAAGTTGAACCTTTACTGGAGTTCCCATCCCATTTTCGCTTGTTATCGGTAGGTGCATCAGAAGTAGTTGTGGCACTGATACGTTTGGGTAGCCTGTTTTGCTCCACCGCCTGGTCGGTGAGACGATGAGCCAACTTGATAATTTGCTGAATGGTACCCAGGTTGGCTGAGGTTACGTGACTTTGAATCGCTGGTGCAAGGCCCTTGAGGTAAAGCTCAATACGTTTGATGGGAGGGTCCACCATAGTTGGGCACAGGATGGCCAGTTCATTCGACCTCTTGGTATACGCCTCAATCTCAGATCCTGTCATCTTCAGATTGTAAAATTCCACTTCTAGCTTGTGGATGTCATCCCGACTACAGTACTCCTCTTTGATCAGCTCTTTGAAACCATTCCAGGGCGTGGCATTAGCAACTGCCAGTCCTAGTAGTTGAACCTGTGCCTTCCACCAGGTTAATGCAGCTCCTTCAAGTGTTCCGGTTGCATATTTCACCCTACGGTCTTCGGGGCATTCGCACATCTCGAAAACTGTCTCAAGCTTTTCAAACCAGTGAAGAAGGCCCACTGCTCCTTCGGTGCCACTGAAAGTGGTAGGTCGACAGTCCATGAACGTCTTGAACGTGCACACAGGAGGTTGAGCATGTTGACCTGTTGTGCGAGAATAAAAGACAAGATTAAGCACGAGGGTTGGTTTGCGAAGGTAGGATCTAAATGTCCTAAGGTGAGTTGGTATGGCAGGCTATACCTCCTGCAGGGTTGGCTGCGAGTGCCTCAGCGACTCGTTCGTTGATCAAAGCCGTTAACTGGTCTTGGGTGAGGTTGATACGTCCTCCGCGTCCGCTCATGATCTTCATAATGAAGCAACGTAAGTGAGGAAAGTGTCGCGAAAGTGCGTAAGTGTGGGACGATAGTAGAGAGTAAACACACAAGGTTCAAATAGAAATTATCGCATTATCTAATGCACAGTGAGAACTATCTAACCGACAATAAAACATAAATCATACCACTTATGGTGTCGAGTCTTGCACGTGGAGCGAAGCGTCGTTGTGGATCGTTGAGCACTGTACAGGTTATAGTCTGGTTTTAATGAAAACTTTTCCCTTATTAAAACCAAGTTCTCTATAACTAATGGCTCTGATACCAATCTGTCACAACCCCAAAATCCACCATGCGGAGTATCACCGCTTGGAGGCGTGACATGACCAGGATCGAGCCACCAATCATATTGAACAACTCAATTAAGTAAATAAAACCAACCATAATACGAATGGTGACCAACGCTAGTTAACCTTGTTTAGTTTAAACAGCGGAAGCATAAACGTGAGTTCAAAAGCATAAGTCCATAGTTCGTAAGTTAAAGTTTCAAAACACAAGTTTAGTAAGTTCATAAGGATTTAAATATTAAGCACGGAACATAACAGTCCGTACACCACAACGACTCCTTCCCCGTGCAAGCTCCAAGCATTTAGCGACCTGTAAGGCATGTAACAACTAGTCAACAACAAAGTTGAGTGAGTTCACGTTTGATTGTTTAGTTTTAAGTTGTTTTCTGAAAAACGTGGTTTGACTTTCGTTGGCGTAATTGCCGTGGGAGTTACCCCGTAGTTGAAAGTATGTTTAACCATTTCCTTTTTCTTTACCCAATCCATAACCATGATCAGTGGGGGTCTTCCCCGTTTGAACTACTAGACGGTATGTTATCGACTGCTACGCAAATAAGTTGTGCCCTATATCAGTGTCTATCATCACTGACAATCTGCCATAGTCCATTAGTACACGCCCGTCCGAACGGCACGGTGTGAGGTTTGTTAAACCTAATAGCGCTATTAACTAATGACCCGCTCGCCATTGGCCTCGGCGATTAAGTCGATATAAATTGAGGGACTTCATGATAGAGTTTTGTCTAGCTAGTTTTAGGGTTGTTGTCCTACCCAAGGAGGACGAACGTACGTATTCTGCACCAGGAGAATTCGTAGGTTTAATAATGGCATCCTACCTATGGAGGATGGCCGTACATATCCTACCCAAGGAGGATATGTAGATTTTCAATTTTAGTTTCTTAACCCATTCCCAAACCACCGGGAATCCCATGCCTTAGAAAGTGTGTGAACTCACCTCGGTTTGCTCGGTTAGATTCTCAATATAGTTAACAGTCAAGGTCGGTCAATCGCGTCCTAATAAGGTACGGATAACAATCAGTTTCTCATGCATAACACGTATCCTACGTACGGTTTATTTGCACATTACTTCTACCACATAACAGGCACACACACTTTAACGATTTACGCCCATATATACTTCCCATCCATTCCCCACTCATAAGCAAACATACAATAATGCATATAACGCATGTAACATGTTAGATCATTCACAGATAGCATACTTGACATTTAGACGCGCAAATCACAACTTATGTTATTTCAGCATTAATATTCAAAACCGGCTGTTTTCGGGCATTTAAATAAAATAGTTAGGTTATTTCAAAAATTCCCAAATTTTTATAGAATGTCATAAACATCCCATATTTTATTATGTAAAAATATCGGGGTCCGGTTCATTACCCACATTTTATAAAAATTCATATTCGGGACTGAACTCAGATTTTATGTATTTCTGACCACAGCCCACGAAACAATTTATTAAAAATTCTTCGTAAGTCCGATTTGCGAAATTCCAGTGGGGTAATTACAAATACTTCAGTTATCATTTACAGTAAAATTTTCATGGCCCGATTCATCACAATACTCAGGTTATGACTGAAAGTACGACACCCATTTATTGCTGTCAAAATTCAGCCTAAGTAGCTGTTACAATTTAACACTTTAAAAATAGTAAACGGAGTCCAAAAATTACGATTCCGGTGCCATTAGAACCGTATTTCATAATGACATATTTTAGATTCAAAATATCGATTTTTCGTTGAGTTTAAGACCTGTTTACAGCCAACAGAAGTGGGCTGTAAAAGTTAGACAGATTCTGATTTCAAGTGTTTAACCATCTAAATCATGTTCGATTGATTCCGTTAACGAGTTTAATGACCACAACAACATCATATACTAATATTATTCAGCAAAACATCAGATAATCACCCAATCATCATAATCACACAAGATCTACATGATTTACACACATATTCATCCATTAACCACCTTGTTCATTACTTTAGTAAACTTTTAGACTTTGATCTTGTATGTTAGTGATTTTTAACCGACGAAACTCTTATTAACCACTCTAGATACGTTCAAGAGTGAGTTTTAAGTGATATACCTCTAGCTCGAGGCTAGGGAAGATTCTTGATGGAAAATAGGTGGATAAAAGCTAACGGAAGTGGTCCTTCGCGTTCCGAGTGCACCAAGCCTCCTAATATGTGATCTTTGAAGCTTGTATGGTGTTAGAATGGCTTGAACAAGATTGAAGGATGGATGGATGTGTGGGTGATGTTTGGCCGTAGCCTTTGAGAGAGAAAGAGAGAGTTGTGCTTGTTGTTTTGTGAAGTGAAAGTGATAATGTGCAAAGGTTAGAACTTATAGACAAAGCTTGTGGACATTAACCAAGGGTTTGTGTGTCTTATAGATATTAAACATACTTAATATAATATTCAACAAATAGGACAAGTATGTCCCCCTCATGGGGACGGTTTGGTTAAGGGGGGGGGGGGGTCTAGTCCATTTCTAACTAATAGTTAGGTTATAGTTAGGTTAAACCAAGTTAGTTAAGTGTTTAACTTGGTTAGTTATGTTTAGTGCTTAACAGTGTGTGTTAGGGTGTTCAGGGACCCTAACTGGCTCAGAAAAGTATAAACAATGTGTTTAACAATATTTTTGTGTTCCGGGTAGAGTCCGGTTGTTCGGTTCAATACTGTTCCGTTAAACTGCTTAATTACTCCGTAAAGCGTCCTACTTATATATTTTGCAACGTTTTTACTTTCTAACACTTAGGAAAACATAACGGACTATTTAATGACTTTCCTGTATACTACTAGTATGTTAACAAGTACATGTAAGTATAACACAGTAATCAGAGAGCAGTTAAGTAATTCCACACAGTCGTCAAGCACTTTAATTATTATTAATAAATTATACGGAATACATGGAATTTTGAGGGTTGTCACAGATCAGAAGGGCCATGCGGCCCGCATTGTCTTTGGCTGATCCTGAAGCGGGCCGCTTCCCACTATCAGACCAGATTAAATGTATTAAACAGCTGGTTGCAGCTGTTTTGCACTCCTAATCCCACTCCCACATGTCAAATCCCTATGGTGTGTACATTTTGAGGCACCATAACATCCCGACAAGTGTACGGCCTTGATCGTTTCCCCTTTTCCAAGAAACGATCCTAACGGTTACCCGAAAACTATATATACCCATCCACCCCCATTGCATTTCTCACTAGAATTCTGATTTTGAGAGCTCTAAGTTGAAACCATTGTTTCATACCTGAGTTCTTGAGTCGGGATTAGCATTCGGGGACCCTGGGTTAGTATTCTTTCGTTCTTTTCCTTATTTTTACTGCTTTTCGAGTCAGAAAGTCAAACTTTGTTTGACTTTCAGCGTTGACCAGTAATGGTCAATGCGAAGTTCGTTTGAACTTCGCAACGTGAGTGTAATCACGTTGGTCATAGTCCTTTGGGACTATGCCCACTGATTACCACGTTGTCTAGAGTCGTAGGGTAGGCGATCTAATAAATCGCCTATACCTTCGAACTCGACCCATTTGGTCGATCATTAGGATTCGACCAAATACATTAGGTGACCATAGTAGGTAGGGAATAACCTTCCGAGGTTATACTCTATGGTCACATCGTTTAAGTAGTTGTATGATAGGTAGTTTATATGCCTTAGGTAAATTACCAGAATACCCTTTTCATGTATAATTGGTAATTAAGCATATGTAACCTAAACTTTTGCCACATAACTGATTATGTAACATGTTTAGGCATATAACACTTGTCATAGGGCTAGTTAGGCGGTCCGAACGCGTTACACGCGCACGACGCGTTAAAGTAGCATAAGCTTCCTAAACGGGTCGTAATGGGTCGATAAGACTTAGGTTAAGTTTCATTTAGCATATAGGCCTTGTTAAACCATATCACATGAGTTCCTACACTCATTTGGTTTACAAACCCTAATGCTACCCAGTCTTCCGATTTAGGTCCGGTTTATTAATGTAGTTACCTATATTAGGTGCCGTTTGATATTCCGCGATCTCTAGCATTGCTTGGTGGTTATCCTAGGACTTCTGAGCAATCTCAAGTGAGTACATAGACCCCTCTTTTACTGTTTTCCAAACGTTTTGGGGTGGAACACATGTGCCTACTTGTTACTTTCATGCTTTCCTGTTTTCACATCATATACCTGCTATGTTCGTTAGTACATTATAGTACATGATTTCATTACATTTTATGCTATGTATGTCCATTGTGTGCATACTTAGTACATTGTTTTACATTACATTTTGTTGCATATGCTCATCCAGTATATGAACACTTTGACATATTACCCAATGCATTTGACAATTGATTTGACATAGACATTTCGGCATAGACATTTTAACATGATTGACATTTGATCATGCATTTCCCACAAAACATAACTTTGATTTAAACCAAGTTTTACTTCAATACTTTGTTTTTGTGCATATGGTTTAGTTGAGACCTTTCACTTGCCATACATGACATATTTGACATAGACATTTGACATGGATATTTGACATAGACATTTTGACATGATTTACATCTTGACATGAACATTTTACATTGTTTGGTTTGGTTTGATTAAGTGATTAAGTAACGATGCGTGTGTAATATGATACAAGCATGGTGGATACGCCGCTGGTACTTCCTATATATAAGTGTTTGTATGGTATTACATATCGTAGCGTTATTTGAATCATTTCAGTTTGAGACATAGAACATTTCATACAAATAACATACTTTTCACAAGACATTGATTTATAAACAACTTATCTTATACAAACACATTTTACTTGGTTATCCATTTAACCTTACATTTATTTATACTTATCATCTGATCTTATCGATTTTCAAATGATTTAAAGACAAAGCAAATAACAAGGTTCATGACTAAACATTTTCTCAAACATAAGTCATGAAACCTATTTTCACAAAACCTATGTATCTCACCGGCATTTTTATGCTGACGTACCTATTTTCACATGTGTTTTTCAGGAACTGTTGCATAAGATGATCAAGATACATATAGGCAGACTTGGGCTTTAGTGACAATAAAAGATGCAGACTAGTTAATTATGTTGTATTTCCATGTTTGTTTAGACATTGTAACACTCATATTGAATAAAACGAAACTTTAATTTCCAAGGTTGTGAAACATTAATTCTGTTACAACACGCCCCGATGTTTCCGCCGCGATTTGTTGTTTTACGCGGTCGGGGTGTGACATTGGGCATTTGGCCAACATTTGTCGTTTTGGTCAAAATCAGGCTGCTCAGGTTCCAGCACAAGTTCAGGGGAATGCTGCGAGATTCCCACCTGGTTCGTGTTTCAATTGCGGAGAAATGTGTCATTTCCGCAACAATTGCCCAAGATTGGTAAACGCGAATGCAAATCCGAATGCAAATCCGAATGCAAACGCGAATCCGAACGCGATTGCGAATGTGAATCCCGCTCGTGGACGAGCATACAATTTGAGTGCGAACGAGGCGAGGGCAGACAACGAAGTTGTTAACGGTACGTTCCTTGTTAACAATCAACTTGCATCTGTTCTTTTAAATTCTGGTGCCGATAGGAGTTTTGTTTCGTTATCCTTTGAGCCTTTACTTATGATACCTAGAACTGAACTAAGGAAGCCCTTATCTGTCGAGGTTGCTACCGGTAAACCACTCGTTCTCGATTCTGTTATTCATGGTTGTCAATTGAACCTTGATAACCATCTTTTTCCCATTGACCTCGTACCGATGCAACTTGGGAGTTTCGACATTATCGTGGGAATGGATTGGTTAACCAAACATCATGTCGAGGTTGTTTGTTTCGATAAAATCATTCGTATTCCTCTTTCGTCTGGCGATGTTCTGGAAGTTCGTGGCGAGAAACCATCTGGTGGACTGAAACTCATGTCGTGTACGAAAGCCCAAGGTTATTTGCGAAAAGGATATGTTGCTTTTCTGGCATATGTCACTAAGGAGAAAGGCAAGAACAAGAGTATTCAGGATATTCCGATTGTTCGGGATTATCCAGAGGTGTTTCCTGATGAACTGCCTGTTTGCCTCCAGTTCGTCAAGTCGAGTTTCATATTGACCTTGTACCCAATGCTAACCCGATTGCGAAAGCACCTTATCGTCTTGCACCTCTGAGATGCAAGAGTTATCGAAACAGCTTCAAGAATTATCGGATAAAGGATTCATCCGACCCAGTTATTCACCTTGGGGCGCTCCTGTCCTCTTTGTGAAAAAGAAAGATGGATCTTTTCGTATGTGTATCGATTATCGTGAGCTTAACAAGCTTACCATCAAGAATCGATATCCCCTACCTCGAATCGATGATCTCTTTGACCAGCTGCAAGGTGCTACCTGTTTTTCCAAGATCGATCTGCGTTCTAGGTATCATCAGCTTCGTGTATTCGAAGAGGATATTCCCAAAACTGCTTTCCGCACGAGATATGGGCACTACGAGTTTACTGTCATGCCTTTTGGTTTGACGAATGCTCCAACTATCTTTATGGACTTAATGAATAGGGTCTGTAAACCTTATTTAGACAAGTTTATCATTGTGTTCATCGACGATATTCTCATTTCTTCAAAGTCTCGAGCCGAGCACGAGCAACACCTTCGTTTGACTTTAGAACTCCTGAAGAAGGAATAACTTTTTGCTAAATTCTCCAAGTGTGAATTTTGGCTTAAAGAAGTTCAGTTTTTGGGACATATTGTCAACAAGCAAGGTATTCATGTGGATCCATCCAAGATTGTTGCAATCAAGGATTGGAATACACCGACGACGCCTACTGAGATTCGATCTTTTCTTGGTCTCGCTGGATATTATTGTCGATTCATTTCTAATTTCTCGAAGATTGCGGTTCCACTGACTGCTTTGACTCAAAAAAATAAGCCTTTTGAGTGGGGACCCAAACAAGAAGAAGCGTTTCAAACGCTGAACCAGAAGCTATGTGATGCTCCTGTTCTATCTCTGCCTGAGGGAAACGATGATTTCGTTGTCTACTGCGATGCATCCAACTTAGGCCTTGGTTGCGTTCTTATGCAACGAGGTAAAGTTATAGCATATGCATCTAGACAATTGAAAGTTCACGAGAAGAACTATACGACTCATGATCTTGAGTTAGGAGCTGTGGGTTTCGCTCTCAAAATCTGGAGACACTACCTCTATGGTATGAAGTGTGTGGTTTTCACAGACCACAAAAGTCTCCAGCATATTCTTAATCAGAAAGAGCTGAACATGAGGCAACGACGTTGGGTCGAACTCTTGAACGATTATGATTGCGAGATTCGCTACCATCCTGATAAGGCGAATGTCGTAGCCGATGCGCTTAGTCGAAAGGAGCGAGTCAAGCTTCATTCTGTTCGAACTCTATCTGATCTCCAAACTCGTGTTCTTCCAGCTCAGCAATCTTGTGTTTCACAAGATTTGATAGGTAAGGAATTACCACATCAGCTTGAGCTTAAACTCGAAGCGAAGGACGATGGTTTACTCTATTTCATGGATCGTTTGTGGATTCCGAAACAAGACGATCTTCGCACGTTAGTGATGGACGAATCTCATAAGTCCCGATATTCTATCCATCCTGGTGCCAATAAAATGTACAAGGATCTTCGTACTAAGTTCTGGTGGCCTGGTATGAAGAAAGATGTTGCCTTGTATGTGTCAAAATGCCTAACTTGTCTCAAAGTCAAGGCTGAATATCAACGACCATCTGGTTTGCTTGTACAACCAGAGATACCGGTTTGGAAGTGGGAGAACATTGCTATGGATCTCATCACTGAATTACCGCGTACATCTAAAGGTCATGATGTTATTTGGGTTGTTATCGATCGATTAACGAAGTCAGCTCATTTTATTCCAATTCGCGAGGATCTATCTGCTGATAAACTTGCAAAGATTTATGTTGATGAGATTGTATCACGACATGGTGTTCCTTTAGACATCATATCCGATCGTGATGCTCGATTTTCATCTCATTTTTGGAAAGCCATGCAATCTGCTATGGGAACCCAACTAAATCTAAGCACTGCTTATCATCCCCAAAATGATGGACAATCTGAGAGAACGATTCAAACTTTGGAGGACATGCTTAGAGCATGCGTGATTGACTTTGGTGGTAATTGGGATTCTCATCTGCCATTGATCGAGTTCTCTTACAACAATAGTTATCATGCTAGCATTAATATGGCACCATTCGAAGCTCTCTACGGTCGAAAATGTTGTTCACCTGTTTGTTGGAACGAGACCGGTGAAGCTCAGCTTACTGGACCGGAGCTTGTTCTGGAAACAACAGACAAAATCAAGAAAATTCGCGATAATCTTGTGACAGCTAGATGCCGTCAAAAGAGTTATGCGGATTTACGACGCAAGCCCTTAGAATTTCAAGTCGGAGACCATCTCCTACTCAAGGTGTCACCTTGGAAGGGAGTGGTGAGATTTGGAAAGAAAGGAAAACTTGCACCTCGATATGTTGGACCATTTAAGATTGTGGAAAGGATTGGAAAGGTTGCCTATTGTTAAGATCGGAGGCTCTCATAATTGTGTTTGTTTGCTTGATTTAAACATTAAGTACAGCGGAAATGAACAACAAACTTTGTAAACACAATCAAGGAAGAAAATAGTTTTGATAAACACATGATTTGCATTAGTTGAAAGATTACAAAGTCAATCAATAGATTACAACGCATGCTTACAAACAAAACTCCCCCTCAGCCTGATGCTCCAAGGTTGGTTGTACAAGATGAAAGGATTGAATTGAGGAGAAGAACTCACTCAAAACGATCAAATGTAACAGTACAGAGCACTGCTCCATTTATAGACAATCCAAACCACTGAGGCATCTCAGCTGACGTCACCATGAAAGCGACGTTTAACAACCTAACAACCTGTAACTACTGTTCCTATACAAACACTGCTAATCTTAGCCACTGACTATGTATAAAACAGATGACACACTAAACTACTGCTTTCTCTTCACATCAGTGCTTTCCTCAAGGTTGATCAGTCCTTGATTGGGCAGTGCTTTGTCATCAGCAGTTTGAACCAGCAGTGTTTTCTTCTTAGCAGTCTTCAGGGCTTCATCAGTAGTTATAAGAACAGCAGCAGTTGTATACGGACAGTGGATAGAGGACATCAGTTGTTATAATCACTTTTAAGGGGAAAGCCTAATGTAAACAGCTGCTTATTATGAATCCACTGTCGTGATCCGGTTTTGGCTTTTATTATCTGTTCCTCTGGTAGGGTTCAATCCCAACAATCTCCCCCTAGAACAGATAATCCCAAAACCCTTCATTATTCTGGATTTGTATTCCTCATCAGAAGTTCACTAGCTTGTCTTTTAAATTCTTCTTCAAAAACTTTGGAACTTGTGTCATCCTCATCCCTGCACAATGAAAGTTCAAGGAGATCTTGTAGATCTTCAACACCAAGGCTCAGTGCTTTTTTCCTTGATATGTACTTCATTTCACCATTGGATCTGATCAGGGTCAATACATGGGTCTTTTGATTAGAGAGCCACTTTAGTATTTTTAAACCCAATGGGTTTCTTGGGAGAGATTTATTTCCAGATGAGCTTGGAGATTTAGGCCTTGAGAAAAATTGTAACGCAGTACCCTGAACTTCAGAAATTCGTTTAAAAGCTTCTTCTATGACTTCATTTGCTGCAGCTATGTCTTCTGCAGCTTCTTGTTCAATCAGCTCTTGCCTTTTTCTTTGTTCAAGTTCAGTGTCTGTGATATCTGCTGCAGGTTTGGTTAATGCCTTTTTGAAAAGGTTTTGAAGGCTCACTGAACTATCTTCTTTTAGACCCATTTTCTTGATGGCTTCTGTGAAGTACTCAGCTTCCTTTTCTTTTTCTTCTTCACTGGTCAGCAGTTTTCCTTTTGCTTGGTTTTCCACAAGGATAGGGTTATCTGCTGATGTG
This sequence comes from Helianthus tuberosus, assembly GCA_030545235.1. NCBI lineage: Eukaryota > Viridiplantae > Streptophyta > Magnoliopsida > Asterales > Asteraceae > Helianthus > Helianthus tuberosus. The sequence continues at coordinate 130,300,986 of CM060397.1, read as the reverse complement.
AGCAGTGTTTTAAGAGCGTCCAGCTGTTGTTCCATCTTGTTGTAGTCTGGCTTTTTTTAAGTGTTTGAGACTATTATCCTTCTTTTCTTCAGCCGTTCATAAGCCTCGTCGGTATACTGCTTTGTCCATTTTGCTATGGCTTCAGCAGTATCCACTTTAGCATCTACCAGTTCCTGTTTTTTCTTTTTGTACTCAGAAGTAAGATCAGCAATTAGCTTTTTTTTATTTGTTCCAATTTGGAGCTGTCTTCTTCCTTCTTAGATCATTTTTAATCTTTTCAATCCTGTTTGCTTCATGCTTTAAGGCAACCAATGGCCATTCTTCAAATTGGTGTTCTTCAGCTTGATAGAATTTTTCTTTCATGATGTATGCAAGATAACTTTTTCTCATTTCTTTTCGTTGATCTGCCTTTTCTTTGCTCAGATCTTGTGCATAATCTTCCATCAGTTTGACTTTTGTGAGCAAGAGTACCATTCTTTCAGCAATGGCTTTATCACCTTCATCTTTGCATTCAAGTTTGGCTCTAATCTTTGCTTGCCTTGCTTTCATCTCGAGATATTCATCCATGTCTTCTGGGACTATGAATCCTATGAGAGAAGGAAATCTTCTTTTTGAAGGATCATCCTCGGTGTAAAATTGCTTCATCTCATTTTTCACAGCTTCTAGTTCCAGTGGATATTTAGCAGCAACAAGATCATACTTTTCATCAGTAGCCTGAGTTGTTTCTCTTTTTCTTTTGTGAAGCTTTGGGGGGAATTTTGGTTGTGATGTAGAAATGATGAGAGCAGTGGTGGATGGTTGACTAACAGCTGTTGAAACAACTGGTGTTTCAACCACTGTTGTCATTACAACTACTAATGTGTCAGTAGATGTCTTCTGCTTTTGAGCAGGTGTTGAGGTGGTAGTGATTTGAGTGGTGGTTTGTGATTGGCTAACAGCTGTTGAAACAACTGGTGCTTCAACCACTGTTGTCATTACAGCACATGTTGTAACATCTGCTGTCTTCTGCTTTTTGGCAGGAGGAGATGGTGGTGAGGTTGTTTTTGGTGGTGATGGTGGTGGTGGTAAGACAGTGGTTTTGGTGTGTGTTGTAGTGGTGTGTGTTGATGAGATGGCAGCTGTTTGGCTAGCAGTTTTTGTAACTACTGTTGTATCAGCTATTTGGATGAAAGTTTGAGGTTTTGTGGTTTGAGGTTTAGATGTCTGTTTTTCTTGTTCTGGTTCAATGTACAGACCATCTTCTATTCCCTTTTTCTTCAACTTGAGTTTCTCCCCCTTTTTGGCATTATCTGGAAGGGGCTTATCCATGAAGAGGATAGTGGAAGGAACTTTTCCAGTGGGGCTTTGAATATGAGCCTTGATAGCTTTGATGTCTGCTTGAGTATCCTTAAATCTTGACTCCACCATGTTTGTCAGCATTTTCACATGTATTTCATGTTGCTGGTCAGCCATCTGTTTTTGTTTTTCAAGCAAGGGTTGGAATATATCCCACAGCTCATTTGCAGCAGGTGCAGGTTATGCAGGTGCTTGATCTGGAGCAGCAGTGGATTGTGCCTTTTGAGCATTTAACAACTGTTGCACCATATCCTTTATTTCAGCAACTGATGTTTCAAGTTTTTCAACTCTGCCCGTCAATTCCTGATATTTTAAATCATCACCCACGTTAATGGGATCATCTGATTCCCCACCAGCAGTGGTTGAACCAATGTGTGACTTAGGAACAGAATTCCAAAAGTCATCCAATGATGCCCCTTGTTCTCGGTACTGGGGACTTCTTTCTTCAGCACTTGATAACCCTTTGATGGTACCAGTGGTTAAAACTAACTCACTGGTTATTACCGAAGGTGCTATAGTAGAAATTGCCTTCAAGGGAGTCTTACTAATGAAACAACTATCCAACTGAAGATTTGTTGATCCATCACTTGTAGTTGCTGCTCCACTTGAACTACCACCAAGAGTTACTTATAACTCAAGGGGTGTAACCTCCTCAGTTGTTGCTGGGATAGCAGGGGTAGTAGCATCAGACCCAGTCACTTGTGGGAGTATACTCTCAGTGATAGGTGATAGAGAGGAACTGGTTTGTGTCTGAGCTATAGCAACTGCATACAACAAGGGTATTATGGTTTGTGGTAATATGATCGGTGAAGGTACAGGTGTTGAAAGAGACATGTCCTTGGGATCAGGACTGAGGAAGATGGATCTGATTGGGTCCAGAGCTTCATATTGTGGGGTCCCTGTGCTTACAACCTGATCCTTTTGTGAGGATGCAGGAGGAGTTTGAGGCAATGGTGGAGATCTTTCTACCAACTGCTGTGAGGAAGTAGCAGCAGTGGTTTGTGGTGACATTTGGGTTGTCACAGGCAGTTGCTCTAGGATCTCATCTTCCAGAGTTGCCTTTTTCTTGGGTTTGGTGGGCTTTTTGTATGATTTCTTTTTAGTCTTTTTGGAGATGTCAGGTGTGGGTTTCTGTAACATCCCAAAAACGGGTTTGGTAATCAAACCACATTAATAGTAAAGACGGGTAAAATACCGTTAGTGGTAAAAATTAACCCGGTAAATATTAGGACTCAAATAAATAAACCTAATATTAATTAAAAAGGGGAATAAATACTTTAAGAAAACAAAGTATATAAAAAGGCCAAATTAACGGGACTTAAAACATAACGGATTATAATTTCCCGAACCCATTAAAGTAACTAGGAGTAATTAACCTAGTTAGTAGCTTGTGATTAAGTGACTAATGGTGAGATATAGCTTCATTTGATCAAAAGAAACTAGAGGGACCAAAAGTGTTTAACTTGAAACTAATATCAATAAAAAAAAACTCAAACACTCACATTTGTGAGTATCTGAATTCGACCAGAAGCCAGGGGCGACCAAGGGAAAGAACTCCAACCCTAGTTCTTGTTTAAATCCACAAATTGAAGGTCAAGATCAGCCCTAAAACGAAATCCGAACCCGGATTAGTGATCCCCATTGAAAGGAGATCATAAGGTATGTGAAAATTCATAAAAATCCTCTACTTGAAATTCTCATGAATTTGGGAAATCAGAAATTTGATGATGCTTGTTTGTTAATTGGATGAAATAGGAATGATATAATGTCTAGGAGTAAAACCCTAGTCAATCACATATTGAAATCATGCTTATTTCTTGTGAATTCACAATCACCATTGAAGGTGATAAGTGGGTGTTGTAGGAACATGTTAAACACTAGAATTTTAATTGTTGTTCTAGTGTAATTTGAGTTCTAGGAAGTAAATTCAGATTTTTGTTAATGTGAAAATTGATGTAAACATGCTTAGTTGATGTTAACCATGGCTAAGTGACAAGTATTGAGCTTGATAATAAATTGTGAGAAATCATGCCCGCAAGGTGTTTGTTAAAATGCCTTAGTGAATGTTTATATGTTGAAATTACGAATGAAACGCGTAATTGCCTTGTTTGACTAATTACGTGAAATAAGGGTTAAAACGAGTTTTAATAATAATGTTGATTTAACTTAATTATGCCTATTGTATGATTTAAAATAGTTGACCTATTAAAGTCAAACTAACCAATGATAAAGTCGAATAGTGGATTCGACATAGAAAATACGTAAGGTGGAATAGTCATGAATTGAAATGACTAATCTAACCACCTTGTGAATGATGATAGTTTGTCGCCTAACGAGCTAGGTGGAGGCTTGGGAAAGAAGCGGTCAAACGAATCAAGCACGAGAAGAAAGCGTATTCGGATGTGAGGTAAGTAGAGCTTACGCCCCTTTACATTATTTGCAAAGTTACTTAATTTCAAGTATTGATATGAATGCTACTAAGTGGTTGGTATATGATATTCCGACACAATTCAATGAGAGTCGGAATGAGGGAAAATGGTAAGAAATCATGAATTATAGTAAAAAGGGGTGAAATGGTAATAGTCATGTAATGACGAATAAATAAAAACGGTTTTAAGTAAAACAAGTTCAAAGGAAAACTGGGATAGGTTTAAAGGGGTGAAATTGTAATTAAATACCATCTCATAGGGACAAATGGTCAATTAGACTAAATGGGTCAAATGGTGTGGTTAACACCATTTGACAATTACATTTGACAAATCGCTTGTTGAGTTTTGTAATCATAGGAAATAACATAAGCATGCGTTGCTTTAACTAGAAAGATTTAAAGCAAAAGTTATGTAAACAGGTCAATACCTTGACCCGAGCCAGGTACGCATAAATAAGCTTTTAGTTAAACATATAATTTATGGTCAAATATTTAACGAAAGTCCTTCGTCATAAAGTGAGGGACTAAAGTGGACCAAAACACCCTTGAAGGGTATATTGGGTAAACGACCCATAGGGGTTGTTTAGGAACTTGCATCAAGATCATGGAATCATTAGATACGAATAAAAGTTACAGGAATACATATTCATGGGTCAAATGCATAAAAATGGTCACTTGCGTAAAACGACCAACCGATGGGTAAATTTTGGGAAAATAGGTTACTTATGCTAAATCCACCATAAAAATAGTTGTGGTGGAAGATCATTTGATAAATATTGCGAAAATAAGATGCTAGAAATAAACGAGTATGAATTATGCGGAAAAGTACTTAAATACCCTTAACGGGTCAAAATATGCATTTAAGTACAAACGGGTTTAAGAATATATATAAACTCGTGAATTGAACCTAATATGATAGACAAGATTGAAATTATAAGATTCATGTGAATTTGGGATCAAACAAACATGTTTGTTTGATAAACGCATGAACGGGTCAAAACTTTGTAAAAAGGTATTAAGTCGAAGACTTAAAGGTCTGAAATTTTGTTATGCCGGATGTTGGATTTCAACTTCATAAGATGGAGAATTAAATTACGGACGCGTAGGAAAAAGAATCGGGTAAAACGGATTAAAAACGAGAGAGTTATGCTCGTTTCCGTGAAATCGGGTTATGCTGAGAATATGCAGCAACATAATAAAAACTTTCTGCCAAAAAGGGGGCTAGGTGGGGCATCTAGCCCCTAGGCGTGATGCCTAGCCCCCCTGAACCTGAAAAACGTTTAATTTTGTTTGTTTGACCCATATAACTTGTTTAAACTTGTTATTTAACTATCAAAACTAACTTTTAAGTTGGTTTTGATCATAGGTGATTGCCAAGAGTGCCCGGATGAAGATCAAGCTCGAAGAAGAACCGAACACGATAAAGTTAAAAGCTTCCGCGCCACGTTTCGTTGTATCTTTTAAACGACGAATTCAATTACATTAAGTTGTTCTTTTTTTAAATTGTAAAAGTTTTAGTAAACTCGTAGTGACATACTTACGTGTAATCGTAAAAACATGCATTTTTACGAAACTTATATAAAATATTGTATTAAACAAGCAAGGGTGTTACAAGTTGGTATCAGAGCCTTGGTTTAAGAGATTCATGTATGGTGGGAAAACTATGCTTGGACTTAAACCTTATGCTCTTGATAAAGATTGGTGTTCGGTTCGAGGCTTGATCGCAAATCCGGTAAGTACATGTATATCAATGGTTTAGTATGATTAAAGTGTTGAGAACAACACATATGGTTATCGTGTAATACACGTTACACCAATAAAAACGATATAGAATAGATATAGTCAACGAAATTACACGCGTTGATGCGTATAGTAGAAAAGCCTTGTATTATAATACGGGCATCCTTTAATGTTGAAATTACTAACTGTTGTATATGTTTTAGTTGAAGGACACTCGCATATGAGGATAGCGAGAGTTTAACAAATCGCAGATTTGACAGATGAACGGTCCAAAGAGTATACTCATCAAGGACCTAAATCGCGTAACGGTCGCGAACAAGGCTAATGGCAAGAGAAGCCCGTTAGGGCAAGCATTACCAGGTGCACATTTTAAATTTAATTGCACAAATAGTAATATGCAACAAATAAGTAGAAATTGAAAGTTGCATATGTAGATTAAAAACTTGGAAAAACCCGAATGGAAAATGTATTCGGGATATTGTTTCCAAGAGAAACAAATAGAGGCATTACTTACATAGGGCGTGATGTGAAAACTATAAAAAGGTCATGCGTGTCATGTGTTAATCGCTTACTCTGGCCAAGTAAGTAGTGGCATATGATACCATGAACTTCTTATAGCGGACACATTTACATCCGATGTAGTAAGGACGAGGTGAATGGGACAAATTAAAAAGTACCCAAATGAAACAAATGAACAAAATAGTTGATAATAATGTAAACGCACAGTCGGGTGATGGAAACGTATTACATTAGGATAATGAGCCCGAGAGAAGGGACAAGGATTAATGTAAATGATGATATAAATGAATGATCAAAAGAAAATTCACGAAAATAAGTCATCTTGGACGAAAGGGCCATGGTGAACAAAATGGGTAAGTAAAACCAAAGTATAGATGATCTGCCGGGTCATAAAAACAAAGGTGTTGCCCACGCGAAAAGGATAACCAAGGTTGTTAACTTTAGTCGTAGTAAAGAAAGGATAACGATGATAATAGTCACTCATAATTAATAAGGCCGCCAATGGTGGTCACGTAAAGAATAATAGACATGGTTGAATAAAAGCGACGGATTTCGCTAAGATGACCAAGTAAATCGAAATGAAGTCTTAATGCATACCGGAAGGGGTGCAATGATAACGATTTCGGTAAAACACCCGGTTGATGGGTAAGGAATTAAACGCATGCGTAGACTGAGAAACAGGAACGCGTATGGAAAGTCAAAAAGACTCGGGGTTTTGGGTCATGACTAAAGGACGATAAGATACTGCAAATAGAAACTTTGATAAATTACGTTCAACTATTTCAAAGCTGAACGGGTCGAACAAAGACTGAAGTTTGACATTCATAAGTGATGAATTTTCACACGAACAAGTCAAACAAATTTAATAAAGAATGACACTTGCTAAAGTAAGTAAGCACGAATCGAATAATTAAAAGTGTGAAATATTAATAAACCTATGTAAAGGAGTTATAGGCGTTAAAAACATTAAAATAAAAGAACCCGGGTAATGGGACGTAAAGAAGTATAGGTAAGAACCGGGTAACGGTAAGTGTAGGGCAAACCGACGTGTAATTGACGTTAGAAGTCAAGAAGTCGGAAAGATAATTCGAAGGAAAACAATGTAGCCTTAGACTACGGTCAAGGTCAAACGAAATCTAAAAAGTAAAGGCGAATAATTCTAAACATAAAAAAAGGGGTGCCTTAACGCCATATGCGTATATAAACGTATACACATTGAAATAAAGACTCGAATAAAAGATGATCTACAGGATCATCATAACCTACGAGATATTAATTAGTGTAACGGTCTACGGGGCCAAAATGACCCACGGGTCATGAATTGAAGCAAAGGGATCATAAGGGCCTCGCCTTAAAGAGGTGAAAGCTTAAGGAAATAGCCTACGAGGTTAAGTGAAGGAACCTACGGGTCAATAGTGTAAGGTGAGGGAACTTGTTACAAATCCCCGCGTAAAACGAGAACAGAAAACAATAAATTGTGGGTTGTCAATTTCCTTGATATGAGTAATTGACATAGTTAAAGAGAAAAACGTTAAACTAAAAAAAATTCAGTTTTAGTAAGAAATAACGTTTTAACAAATATGAATACTATAAGGCGCATTCGGAAATAACAAATATCAAAGAGTATGGGTTTTAACATCGGTAGGTGCGAGACGATACATTCGAAAAGAAGAAGTATGATAAAGAAACGTTGAATTTAACTTAAACGTGTCGTGACACGCTCACGGACAAGAAAAGAAATATAGAAAATGATCACGTTGTAACGTGAGTTATGGGGTATGAAGTGACGGCGACTAATTAGTCTAGCCGGTAAAACTATTCAAAGTTAAGAAAGCGTCATAACAAATACAAGCGCTTGTTAACATAACACAAGCGCGTGATAGACCTGTTAAAAGACTAACGAGACTAAGTGGTCAAGTGACAACCCAGTCAATAAAGATAAAGGGTTATAAGCTGTAAGTAACGGCCCGCGAGGCCTTACACATGAAAGACGTACGCGTCAGTATACATGAAAACTTTTGACCAAAGGAAACGGGAGCCTTGAAAAGGAAACTAGGTTTGTTTGAATAAACCAATGAACTACATAAATAAGGTTTCGGGGACAAAACCTCTTTAAGGGGAGTAGACTTGTAACATCCCAAAAACGGGTTTGGTAATCAAACCACGTTAATAGTAAAGACGGGTAAAATACCGTTAGTGGTAAAAATTAACCCGGTAAATATTAGGACTCAAATAAATAAACCTAATATTAATTAAAAAGGGGAATAAATACTTTGAGAAAACAAAGTATATAAAAAGGCCAAATTAACAGGACTTAAAACATAACGGGTTATAATTTCCCGAACCCGTTAAAGTAACTAGGAGTAATTAACCTAGTTAGTAGCTTGTGATTAAGTGACTAATGGTGAGATATAGCTTCATTTGATCAAAAGAAACTAGAGGGACCAAAAGTGTTTAACTTGAAACTAATATCAATAAACAAAAAAAAAAAAAAAAAAAAAAACCTCAAACACTCACATTTGTGAGTGTCTGAATTCGACCAGAAGCCAGGGGCGACCAAGGGAAAGAACTCCAACCCTAGTTCTTGTTTAAATCCACAAATTGAAGGTCTTGATCAGCCCTAAAACGAAATCCGAACCTGGATTAGTGATCCCCATTAAAGGAGATCATAAGGTATGTGAAAATTCATAAAAATCCTCTACTTGAAATTCTCATGAATTTGGGAAATCAGAAATTTGATGATGCATGTGTGTTAATTGGATGAAATAGGAATGATATAATGTCTAGGAGTAAAACCCTAGTCAATCACATGTTGAAATCATGCTTATTTCTTGTGAATTCACAATCACCATTGAAGGTGATAAGTGGATGTTGTAGGAACATGTTAAACACTAGAATTTTAATTGTTGTTCTAGTGTAATTTGAGTTCTAGGAAGTAAATTCAGATTTTTGTTAATGTGAAAATTGATGTAAACATGCTTAGTTGATGTTAACCATGGCTAAATGACAAGTATTGAGCTTGATAATAAATTGTGAGAAATCATGCCCGCAAGGTGTTTGTTAAAATGCCTAAGTGAATGTTTATATGTTGAAATTACGAATGAAACGCGTAATTGCCTTGTTTGACTAATTACGTGAAATAAGGGTTAAAATGAGTTCTAATCATAATGTTGACTTAACTTAATTATGCCTATTGTATGATTTAAGATAGTTGACCTATAAAAGTCAAACTAACCAATGATAATTCGAATAGTGGATTCGACATAGAAAATATGTAAGGTGGAATAGTCGTGAATTGAAATGACTAATCTAACCACCTTGTGAATGATGATAGTTTGTCGCCTAACGAGCTAGGTGGAGGCTTGGGAAAGAAGCGGTCAAACGAATCAAGCACGAGAAGAAAGCGTACTCGGATGCGAGGTAAGTAGAGCTTACGCCCCTTTACATTATTTGCAAAGTTACTTAATTTCAAGTATTGATATGAATGCTACTAAGTGGTTGGTATATGATATTCCGACACGATTCAATGAGAGTCGGAATGAGGGAAAATGGTAAGAAATCATGAATTATAGTAAAAAGGGGTAAAATGGTAAATTAGTCATGTAATGACGAATAAATAAAAACGGTTTTAAGTAAAACAAGTTCAAAGGACAACCGGGATAGGTTTAAAGGGGTGAAATGGTAATTAAATACCATCTTATACGGACAAATGGTCAATTAGACTAAATGGGTCAAATGGTGTGGTTAACAACATTTGACAATTACATTTAACAAATCGCTTGTTGAGTGGTGTAATCATAGGAAATAACATAAGCATGTGTTGCTTTAACTAGAAAGATTTAAAGCAAAAGTTATGTAAACAGGTCAATACCTTGACTCGAGCCAGGTACGCATAAATAAGCATTTAGTTAAACATATAATTTATGGTCAAATATTTAACGAAAGTCCTTCGTCGTAAATTGAGGGACTAAAGTGGACCAAAACACCCTTGAAGGGTATATTGGATAAACGACCCATAGGGGTTGTTTAGGAACTTGCATCAAGATCATGAAATCATTATATATGAATAAAAGTGACAGGAATACATATTCATGGGTCAAATGCATAAAAATGGTCACTTGCGTAAAACGACCAACCGATGGGTAAATTTTGGGATAATATGTTAGTTATGCTAAATCCACCATAAAAATAGTTGTGGTGGAAGATCATTTGATAAATATTGCGAAAATAAGATGCTAGAAATAAACGAGTATGAATTATGCGGAAAAGTACTTAAATACCCTTAACGGGTCAAAATATGCATTTAAGTACAAACGGGTTTAAGAATATACATAAACTCGTGAATTGAACCTAATATGATAGACAAGATTGAAATTATAAGATTCATGTGAATTTGGGATCAAACAAACATGTTTGTTTGATAAACGCATGAACGGGTCAAAACTTTGTAAAATGGTATTAAGTCGAAGACTTAAAGGTCTGAAATTTGGTTATGCCGGATGTTGGATTTCAACTTCATAAGATGGAGAATTAAATTACGGACGCGTAAGAAAAAGAATCGGGTAAAACGGATTAAAAACGAGAGAGTTATGCTCGTTTCCGTGAAATCGGGTTATGCAGAGAATATGCAGCAACATAATAAAAACTTTCTGCCAAAAAGGGGGCTAGGTGGGGCGTCTAGCCCTAGGCGTGACGGCTAGCCCCCCTGAACCTGAAAAACGTTTAATTTTGTTTGTTTGACCCATATAACTTGTTTAAACTTGTTATTTAACTATCAAAACTAACTTTTAAGTTGGTTTTGATCATAGGTGATTGCCAAGAGTGCCCAGATGAAGATCAAGCTCGAAGAAGAACCGAACACGATAAAGTTAAAAGCTTCCGCGCGGCGTTTCGTCGTATCTTTTAAACGACGAATTCAATTACATTAAGTTGTTCTTTTTTTTTAAATTGTAAAAGTTTTAGTAAACTCGTAGTGACATACTTACGTGTAATAATAAAAACATGCATTTTTACGAAACTTATATAAAATATTGTATTAAACAAGCAAGGGTGTTACAGTTTCAAAGCAGTGGTTGTGCTGCCATGATCACCTGGAGCAGTGGGCTCAATAGCAGATGTTTGAGGAGCAGTGGTAACTGCTAAATTCTGCTCAGGCACCTCTGCTTTTGTTTTTATTGGTGCCATCATTCTAGAAAATGTTTCAGGCGTTAACCCTTTTATTTGAAAATAGACACCCTGTTTGAGCAAATTTTCATTTTCTTTTCCAAATTTTTGTTTAAAATAGTAGCTTAAAAATCTAGGAAAAAGTAAAAATGCTTTGCTATCAACGTTCTTCACTAAGTCATCAAAGATTTCCTGGGGGTAGTTATAATTTTTGTCATTTAAAATAGCATAACCCAGACATTGAATCTTCAATGGTATTTCGTTAAAAGCGGTTGTTTTATTCGAAACACACATTAAAAGTGTATGAAATAAAAACCTAGGTGCAGAAGGGAAGTAACCTTTTTGTAAGGTATCTTTCTTTGGTTGTTCTGCATATCCCCTTTTTTAAAAAATCAGTTTTCAACTCGGTTTTGTCAAAGGAAGTTTTACCTTTCTGATCATCGAGTTTGAAGACTTCTGAGATTGATTGCAGAGTAATTTGAATCGATTTACCCTGTATCGAGGAGTTGATGGCTATAACTTTATCGTCTTGTTTTTCAAGCGTAGCCTTTTTCCAGAACTCTCTCTGGGTTTGTTGGTAAATGGGAGCATCTACTATCAACGAAGTTTTGTAGTTTGATTCAGATAATGTGTCGATGATGGAATCAAAGGTGTGGTTGTTTGTGGGTTTTGTGAACAAACCCAAATAGTTGTGCGGAGATTTGTATGGTATTTCAATGGATTCAGCGGCCGTTTGATCGACCTCTTTAGATGATGATGGTGATTTTGGTTTTGATTTTGATTTTGATTTCGTCATTTTGAAAAAGAAGAAGAAGAATCAGAGAATGATTTAGGTTGGAGGGTTGAAAACTGCTTTGAGAAGAGAATTTTAGAATTCAATTCGACAGTGTAAAACCCTGTTTGGGGGTTTTGATCAGGGTTTTATTAAGGGAAAATGATCGCTGATGTGGCAGCGGTTATTAAGATCTGATGGCTAAAAAACTGACCACGTGCCAACCTCTGATGATATGGATGAAGAGTGGAGGACAGTTGTTTTAAGAGCCACTGATGAAACAAGCATCAGTGGTTACAACGGTAATAATGTGATAACAGTGGATGATTTTTACTATCAGTGGATAGCATATCAGTGGATAAGACACTTATTTTGAGCATCAGTGCTTGCCAAGCAAAATGAAGGATCAGTGGCTGACTTTCATCAGTGGACCGTATTTAGAAAGCAGATGTTTATACAAAACAGTGGTTAGGGTTAAAGTAAATGCAATGGTTTGAAAGTTCATTGTCAGCAACTTTTTAAAGGAATTTACATTCAATGTTTTGCCACATGTCAATTTCATTTTGAAATTCTTATGAATTCCTGACAGTGGTTTAGTACCCCAGATGATGTACACTTTTTACTAAGGCAACTCATTTTTGTTAAAATATTTAAATTAAAACATGAGTACCCAAGTATTTTAAGATCTGTTAACAATCAATCTTTTGCTTAGTGTAAAAACAATTGACATGACTTTGACATATATACCACTTTCTTTTGATCCATTTTGAGGATAATATTACCAACAAAAATAAAGGTTATATATCCTGACAGGAGATTGAGACTTTTACTATCAAAAACCAGTAAAAGTTTAAAATATATTATTCTTAAAAAAATGAAGAATGATATATCCTACATTATTTGAGAGAATCCTTTTTCAGAAAAAAATAAATAAAGGATTTTCTAAGAACAACATCAAAAAGAATCTGGTATAATTTTCCACTGAAACTCCTAATCATATCAATCTCAAGCTTATAAAATGGTCAGTGGTCTGATAACAATGGTATGAAATTGTGAATACATTTTGACCACTATTTGGTGCAATTTTCTTGTTGATTGATTGACAACAGAAATGAGGACACATGTTCACAAGAGTTCTTGAAAACGCTGTTATAGACTTTGTTACCATGTGAATATTCTAAAAATTTGTCTAGTCCTCTTTTAAATTCATTTACTGGGAATACTATTGTTACCTGAACTTTCTTGAACCAATGGTTGCACATAGTTGCTTAATGACCACTGTTACCCCAAACTTTGACTCTTAAGTGTTTTATGTTTATATTCTTTTCTTCTGAGTTCAAAAGTTTTGAGATAAACACACTTCTGAGTTTTTTGTGAATTTTTCTTCTTCCCTTTTTGCCCTTCCCATTCATAAGTAATAAAATACTTACTGGGAGGTCTTTATTGAAGGAATACTTAATCCTGAATCATTTTGCAGTAATGCTTTAAGAGGATTGGCCATATTTGTACAAATTTTTTGAACAAACTCACATTACATATGATACGGATTATCCTATTTTCTTGATGTATTTTAACAGAGTCGATTTGTTCCTTTTGAGGATCTCAACCTGTTTTCAACACATAAGTCCTTATGACTAAAATTTTAATTTCCCTCCTTTTACGTTAGCAAAAACACTAATGTTTTTATGAACATGGGCTTTTGTTAATCTGAGGTTCATACTTTAGCATCTAATATAGTGACATCACAAGTTTCATAACAACAGTTGAAATCAATTTTGAAAATAAGAACTAATCCCATAGTTTAACAGATATGTTTTCAGATCTAAAACCATGAGTGTCTTGTGCATGATATCACTTGTTGTGTGAGATTTGTGTGTCTTATGACATCTTGGTTGTTTTACAGAGTATTTGAATAGCAACTTTAAGCGTTATCACTCGTTACTCTATTTTTCAACTAAATACAACCAACCTCAGTATCAATGAATTTTGAGCCGAACTGTTATGTCAAATTGATTGTTAGATCGAATTTGACTGTCCAGGCTCTGATACCAATTGTTAAGATCGGAGGCTCTCATAATTGTGTTTGTTTGCTTGATTTAAACATTAAGTGCAGCGGAAATGAACAACAAACTTTGTAAACACAATCAAGGAAGAAAATAGTTTTGATAAACACATGATTTGCATTAGTTGAAAGATTACAAAGTCAATCAATAGATTACAAAGCATGCTTACAAACAAAACTCCCCCTCAGCCTGATGCTCTAAGGTTGGTTGTATAAGATGAAAGGATTGAATTGAGGAGAAGAACTCACTCAAAACGATCAAATGTAACAGTACAAAGTACTGCTCCATTTATAGACAATCCAAACCACTGAGGCATCTCAGCTGACGTCACCATGAAAGCGACGTTTAACAACCTAACAACCTGTAACTATTGTTCCTATACAAACACTGCTAATCTTACCCACTGACTATGTATAAAACCGATGACACACTAAACTACTGGTTTCTCTTCACATCAGTGCTTTCCTCAAGGTTGATCAGTCCTTGATTGGGCAGTGCTTTGTTATCAGCAGTTTGAACCAGCAGTGTTTTCTTCTTAGCAGTCTTCAGGGCTTCATCAGTAGTTATAAGAACAGCAGCAGTTGTATACGGACAGTGGATAGAGGACATCAGTTGTTATAATCACTTTTAAGGGGAAAGCCTAATGTAAACAGCTGCTTATTATGAATCCACTGTCGTGATCCGGTTTTGGCTTTTATTATCTGTTCCTCTGGTAGGGTTCAATCCCAACACTTATCGACTAGAGCTACCTCCGGAGCTTGGAAATATTCATCCGACTTTTCACATGTCCAATTTGCGAAAGTGTTTAGCTGACGCTGATCTTCACATTCCACTCGACGAAATCCAAATCGATGAAACGATGCACTTTGTTGAGAAACCTGTGGAGATAGTGGACCGTACTTATAAACAGTTGAAGAACAAACGAATTCATTTGGTCAAGATTCGCTGGGAATCCAAACATGGCCCAGAGTTTACTTGGGAACGTGAGGACCAAATGAAGGCGAAATATCCGCAATTGTTCTCACAAGTTTCCTCTAGTTAAAATTTCGGGACGAAATTTCCTAAAGTAGGGGAGACTGTGATAACTGTTCTCTGTAATCGATGTACAATGCAAAACAATGTTAATTATCAATAAAACAATGTGTTTTGATGTTACTATATGTGCTTTTGTGTTTGATGATTTTACGATTTGATTCGATTCCGATTTCAAGCTTTAAATCGCTTTCTGGAAAGTTATACGCAAACTGGTATGTAAACGCAGTCAGTTTAACGCGACAAACACTCTGAAATAGTGACATAGGCTTAACATACCAAAAATAACCTCCACATAACTTATAAATAAGTTTTGGATGGTTTGGTGTGTTGAAAACAAGTCTATTCGATCGCAGGGACTACTTGTGTCAAACTGTGAAACTATACCGATTCGTATGGTGTCAAACAGTACGGAACTTGATCATAAGATAAAAATACCATAAATAACCTAAACATAGCTTAGAAATAAGCTTTGAGGGGTTCGGTGTGCGAAAACATGCTTATTTGATCTTACAGGGACTAAAAGTGTCAAAAACGACGTAAGTTTGCATTTTCGCGCATATCTTATGTCCTGACAACATCTGGACATCCAAAATTTTTGTACACACTAAAATATTTTTATTTTAGTGATCGGCATGCAAAAATTCCATTCATCGCTTAATTTGGTTCGTTTTCGCGTCCGTTTGAGTTTCGTCGTAATTTAACGAACAACGCGACTGTACGACCAAACGAGCCGACATCCGAGATATTTTTGAGCATGTTTTGAGTTCTCTATACTTTAACTTCATTTTAGAGCCTTGAAATGAGGTTAACGGGGCTTAAACATGTCAAAAATAAGCCGAAATGCATGTTTTACAAGTTCAGGGGCTAAAACTGTCATTCTGCCAAAGATGGCCCAGGCGGCCCGCGTAAGCCAGGCCTTATTCTTACGCCACCTGCGTCAGTGTTGCAGATCAGAAACTTCCCAGCTTGTTCTTGAGGACCTTGTACGCAATTTTCGTGTTTTGGGGACAAAGTTAACACCTCCCCAAGGCTTCCTAGCTGCTCATAACACTTGTATGGTTGAGATTATTGCTTGGAGACCACAAACAAGTGTCATGATCTTGTTCTTCATGTACTACTATAAATAGCATGACCCTTTCATTCATTTTCCTTGCATTTGATCTGAGATTTTCTCTAAGTGGTTGTGATATTTCACTTCCTACCTGAGAAATACTTAGAATCAAATCCATTTGGACCCTTTATAAGTCCTCTTTCATTCTTTTATTGCTTTCTTAGCTTAAAAGTCAAACAGTGTTTGACTTTCAGCTTTGACCACGAGTTGGTCAACGATAAGTTCGTTTGAACTTTGCAACGTGAGCGTAATCACGATGGTTATAGTCCTTAGTGACTATACCTACTGATTACCACGTTGACTGGGCGTAGTGACGAGTCGTAGGTTCGGTCAAAATGCGCATTTAATCGTATTTTGCAACCAAACTACTTTAGGATATCAAAACACTTTGTTTTGATATCAAAACCTGTTTTCTAAATTAGTTAAGCATGTTTTAACATGCTTAGCTCATCACTTTTAGTTTAGTGCTTAATTAGAGTCGTAAGTCAAGCGGTCTAAACCACCGCTTAGACTTTCAAACTCGACCCGTTTGGTCGATCATTAGGATCCGACCAAGCATGTTTAGTGACCATAGTTACATAGGGAATAACCTTCCGAGGTTATACCTTATGGTCACCTAGTTTAAGTAGTTGTATGATAGGTAATTTATATGCCTTAGGTAAATTACCAAAATACCCTTTTCGTGGATAATTGGACTTTAAGCATATGTAACCCAAACATTTGTCACATAACTGATTATGAAACATAATTAAACATTTTAGGGCATATAATACTTGTCATAGGACTAGTTAGACGTCTCGAATGCGCTTTTACGCGAACGACACATTAACGTAGCATAAGCTACCATAATGGGTCGTAACGGGTCGAAAGCACTTAGGCTAAGTTCCAATTTAGGATGTAGGCTTTGTTAAACCATATCACATGAGTTCCACACTCATTTGGTTTACAAGACCTCATTCTATCCGATCTTCCAATTTAGGTGTCGATTTATTTACTAGTGATCCGATTACTAGGTACTACTTGAATTTCCTTGGTTTGTCTGAGCTTCGCTAAAGTTCTTTAGATCAAGGATACCCTTCATTCAATGTGAGTACATAGTTCCCCTATTTTACTGTTTTCAATTGTTTTGGGGTGATTCATATGTATCAAAACGATTTCGATATTTAAACAATGGTTTCAAAAACGATAATGATGGTTTATATTAAACTAATAACGATTTCGATAATATGAACAAAACTTGTTGGTTGTAACTACATAACGAATGACATTCATTAGCATTGATCAAGCCGACCAGTATTAGGATATGGTACCATAGGATCTGACAAATCCCGTTATCAAACTACACCCATGGTTATGTGTGGGAGGTTATGTAGGTAACGACCGAATCTGATGATGGTTAACTTACCCTTTGATGGTTTGTTAATACGATAAACGAGGTGGTCGAGTCACGAAGGTTTGAATGTTATTAGCGAGGCGACCAAAAATAGTTTCACAATTAAAACAAATACGATTTTGGGACGAATTTAACGATTTGGAACGACTTAAACGATATAAACAATTTGAACGAACGATTGGTTTTGGGTAGTGATTAGATAATGGGACGGGTGTAGCATGATAAAAGCATGGTAGATACGCCGCTGGTACATCTTATATATAAGTGCTTCTATCATATTACATCGCGTGTCATTATTTAGTTCACTTGGGAAACGATTTTCAAACAATATTCACACAACGAAGTTTTCGAAATGATATAAACCATAAGAGTTTTATTAACAAGTTTAAAACGAGATGTTTCACGAATTGGTTTACAAAAAAACAAATGTTTTGGAGTTAAGAATCATGGCTATGATATTTTATAAATTATAACCATCTTGGTTTGAGTTGGTTAATCATGTTGCAATATTATATACTTTTCAAAACAAGATTTTCGAGGTATTGCAATATATAAACGAGCCATGATTCCAATACTCTTACAAAACCTATGTACTAGCCAGCATTTCTTTGCTGACTATATTTTTACATATGTTTCAGGTGATGTTGCGTGATGATTGCTAGGGAGCATGTTCACTTAGGATTTGGACGTGACCTTAGTGACATAAAAACGATAGTAGACGATGTTTAATTTGTTTGTTTGGTTTTTAAGACAATGTACATTATTTGATAATTCAATAAAACGAAACATTTAATTACCATGGTTGTTGAAACGATGATTCTGTTACAACACTCCTCGACGTTTCCGCCACGGTTTTGTTGTTTTAACGTGGTCGGGGTGTGACATTTTTCATGATGATTTTAGTGTATGTTACTTGTGAAATTGTTGGAAATTGATTTTTGGTGATGAAAAGAAAATAAACACACGTTTTGAAAACATGGGAAACTCCATTTTTAGGGGAAACTATGTCAATTTTTTTACAAAATTTTGACACTTAGAAAAATAGAAGTTTTGGTGAAACTTATTCCCAAAAAATTCACCTAAAAATAGTTACAAAGGTTTCCTAATTTTATAAAAATATTACAAGTAAGAAATAACGTTTTCTTCAAGTATAAAAACAATATTAAGTATGTATATTTTTAGGGAAAATATATATTTAGTGGTCACAAAAATTATGTGCTAAGTGTATATTATGTATATTATATGTATTAGTGTGTTAGGAACTTGAAAAATACAATAAATACTCCAAAGGAGTATACTACCAAAACAAGAAATACTCAATGATACAAGTATACAAAATTACCAATAAAAGTATACATGGACAAATACAAAAATATATATCAATGTGTGTGTATATATATATAATGCCCTACAAAGTTATGGACTTGGACAATTATTGGACAAATTACATATTTATGGACTTATATAAAAACAATTACAAGTGATGGAAGAATTATAAAATTGGACAAGTGACAATATATATATATATATATATATATATATATATAGGGTCAGGATTTAGAGAAAACGGTGAAAAGTGTGAGAACGGTGAGAACGCTTATGAATCGTCAGATCAAAACAATCTATGGACTAGATTGGCACGGTGACATTTTCGTAAATAACACGAATTCTATTGAGTGGATGCGCTTCATTAAGGGTAAAAAGGTCTTACACTTCTATACCAAAACGCCAAAGTAATGAATAAAACGCCATTATTGGCCTAAATGCATCCCTATATAAACAAAACATTCTCATACATAAGAACACACCTCCCCAACCGGAAAACGCCATATTTTCTACTATAAAAACATTCATCTTACAACGCCAAAAATTCCAAAACATCAAACACACCTACTCAAAAAATGCCATATTTTACTATATACCAATCATCTTAGAAAACACCAAATCTCTCAAATAACAAAAATTTCCAAAAAATGGACGTTTCTTTCAGATACACTATTTCCTCAGTAAAACGCCAAAAATGCCAAAAATCGTTTCTTGTATGTACAATATTGTTCTACACGAAGTTTCGGAGAATGCATTCTTTCCTGAGGTGCTGTGACTCAAATAATATTTTGCTGAATGAGATGGACAAAACTTCAAGAAAAAGATACTGGTGTCACACTTATGTCAGTTTTTATGTTTTGTTATTGATGAATAATATAATGGCATGAATAGACGAATGACACTGATGAGTGGTTTGAAGATACATATTCAAACAAAAAACTCATGTCATATTGTGTTTCCAAACGGCCACAAAAACACAAGCATGACAAAGCCAAACCACCAGTGAACATGTTTCAAAGAAGAAAGAGACTGATGACAGTGAAGATTTGGAAGATGAATTGTTTCTATTTTCAGTTTTTTAATTTTCCTTTTCTGTTGTTTGTTATGTATTTTTCGACTAAGAATAAAAAAGTTTAATAAAGAGCCAAAAAGTCATAAAGATTGGGAAACGCCATAATGCAGTAAAACACCATATGCAAGTAAAACGCCAAAAACTCCCAACCTATAATAAAAGTAATTTGGAGAAGTATTATAAAAAGCAAAAATGGAAAAAACGCCAAAAACTACTTAAAGCCATTAAAAAAATGCCAAACTTGGAAGATGGAATGTCTATGACCATAAAAACTCATAAAAAGCTGAACATAAACAGTAAAAAATACACACAGTAACTGAAAAGACGGCTACTTTATTAAAATCATTTATTATAAATAAAAATCCCGCCTAAACTACGCGCCAAAAACATCCTATAAGAGAGACGTCTCTACACAATCAACTGATCACTCCACCAAAAATAAACGCCATCTTTCCAAGAAACCATTCACTTTAAAATGCCAAAAAAGATACTTAAAAAGCCACAGATGCGGAACCTCATTTCTTCTATACTTAGTATTGTTCTGAATGAAGTTTCACTAAATGGATTCTACTCTAAGGTGGGTATCTCTATAAGCTTTTGCAGAATGAGATGGACAAATATTCATGAAAAAACGAAGTAAAAGACACTTTTACCCCTTAATGAAGACGGGCGTTATGTAGGAAAATAAGGATCTACACAAGGTATTCAAAACAGGTTCAAAACGCCAAAAAGGTTAAAGTAGAAGAGGCTCATGACAGTAAAGATTTGGAAGAGAAATTAGATTATAATTTTTTTTCAATTTCTATTGTTTGTTATCTAATTCTCTACTAACAAAAAAAATTGAGTATAAAACGCCAAAAACACCAAAACGCCTGATAGTGTGAAAACTGAGAGAACGGATCCTAGCAAAGCACGATGTTGCTATAAACGCCAAAAACGCCAAACAAGGTATTACTGAAAAATCAACACTAATTCACAGATGAAAATTGTACGAAACAGTAATTGCTAAACAGTAAAATGAAGAGACGGTAACATTATTGCCAAACATTTATTATATTAAAAGCCACTACATGGAAAACTGAATTTATTTATCTTTTCAAAACGCCATAATTGTCTGTCACATTATAGACCTGTATCCTACTTGATATAATAAACATCAAGAAAATTACTGATGTTTTTTACATCATAGACATGCATCCCGATTTAAAAACAATCAAAACGCCAAAACATACTTAAAACGCCAAAATGTTTACTATGATCCTGTTCTATAAACAATAAAACGCCGCGTATTTATTAAACGCCAAAAAATGGAAACGGGATGTGACACGCGTTTAAAAGAAGAGATATGAAAGGACAAAAAAGTCCCTCCGCCCTTCTCTATGACGCGTGACACGTGTTGGGCCAGGATGCGTTCTCACGGTTCTCACACTTTTGAGCGTTTTCTCCTGATCCCGTTTCTATATATATATATAGGGTCGGGATTTAGAGAAAACGGTAGAAAGTGTGAGAACGGTGAGAACGCTTATCGATCGTCCGATCAAATCAATCTATGGACTAGATTGGCGCGGTGGCGTTTTCGTAAATAACATCAGTTTTATTACGTGGACGCGCTTCATTAAGGGTAAAAGGGTCTTTTGACTTCTCCATACAAAACGCCTTCTCATGAAATAAAACGCCAAAACAAAAATCACACACCATTCTAGCTAAAAACGCCATTAGATATAAAACGCCAAACTTAATTATAGTAAAATCCCACCTAAAAAAACCGCCAAAAAAATCCTATATATACAACAACTCAGACCTTCAATTAAAAAACACACACAAAAACCCCAAACGCCATATTTAATATATACCATTCGTCTGATAAACGCCAGAAAACCCAAACATCAAATATATTGCTGTCAATAAAGTGTAGCTGTATGGTGTGGACAACATTGTCAGTTATCTTTCTTAACTGAGGATTAACAATGTTATCCATCACCATACAGCAACACTTTATTGACTTTAGCATGATCAAATTTACAGTTTTAAGATGGTTTATTTTGTGGCGTTCTTTTTCTCGGTAAAACGCCAAAAAAGATAACATTTTGGCTGAAAGGGTGTAAACTCAATAACATTTTGCTGCATGAGATGGACAAAAATTATATAAAAAGAGGCTGATTTCAGACTTCGGGTTTCCAAACTGCGACAAAAAAACTACTTCAAAAAACAAAAATAAAAAAAAATCATACGAAAGTCGAAACAGCCAGTGAAGATGCTTCAAAAGAAGAAAGAGACTGGTGACAGTGAAGATTTGGAAGATCAATATTTATTTTGTTTAATTTTCTTTTTCAGTTGATTGTTATTTGATAAACAACGCCATATCTAATAAAAATGCCAAAAAGCCAAATGTCTTACACCTTTGGCGTTTATCAAACCATCATAAAATTACTTTGGACAAGTATTATAAAAAAACCAAAAAAAAAGTAAATAAATAAATAAAATAATAAAATTAAGATAAAAAAACTTGAAAATGTAACTAGAAACAGTAATTTCAAATAAGTAATACTGAAGATAGGGAAAATTTATTATAATAGAATCTAAAACGCCAAACTTGAAAGATGGGATGTGTTTCAGACTTCAGAGATAAAGCTTGTCAAAAACAAAAATTACAAACAGTAACTGAAAAGACGAATACTTTATTATAATAACGCACCGCCTAACTTGGGCACCAAAAAGAGATCCTATAAAATGATAATTCTCAGCAACTTCCATTTGATCAAACCAAAAAAACAAACGCCAATACTACTAAAATACCACTCACTGTAAAACGCCAAAAAAAATCAAAGATGGCTAATATGCTTTCTTGGATATTCAGTATTGTTATTCGTCAAGTTTCACTGAATGAATTGTTAGTGGAGGCGAGTAACTCAGTAAGATTTTGCTGCATGAGATGGACAAAAATTGAAGAAAAAGATACTGATGCCAGTCATATGGCATTTTATATTTTTTGTTCTTAAAGAAGGCTTGGATGAGGAGAAGAGATCAATGACACTGAAGTGTGGGATGATTATAAAGATGAAGATCGACATAAAGAAAAAGCGAAAAACCCACCCACATGTCATAGATCTATGTCCCCAAACATCCACAAAAAAAGCCACTTCAACAGACTAGCAGGCAAAATAATCAAACCGATGGGTTTGTTAAGTTTTACATTAAACGACATATTTTGGTGACAGTTCTTGTACTATTAAAGAACAGAGAGACTGATGACAGTGAATATTATGAAGAGAGATCCGATTAGGATTTTTAATTTATTTTCTTCGCTAAATATAATCTAACAATTGTAAAACGTCAAGATACCACAAACGCCAAAAGGTTTATAAAAAATAATAGAACAATGGGCCATCTTGTTTAAAACGCCTTGAAAAACGCCATTCAAATAGATTTCATGACCCCTGGGATACAATGGCATACGATTTGAATAAACGCCATAAACGCCAAAATGTTAATACGATGAAACCATTAAACGCCATTAATTATTGAATTTGGTTAACGCCAAAAATCTTAAACCCAAAAATTCAGACAATATTCGGAAAAGCGGAACTGGAAAAGCAGAAGATGAAAGGACAAAAAAGCTCCTCCGCCCTTCTCTATGCCGCCTGACACGTGTAGGGCCAGGATGCGTTCTCACCGTTCTCACACTTTTGAGCGTTTTCTCCTGATCCCGTTTCTATATATATATATATATATATATATAACAAGTAAACCTTGAAAATACTATTATTTTTAAGAAATAAAATTCCGGGAAGTATTAAAAATCAAAGAAATGATTTTTGGGTAATTAATACAAATACACAAGTATTCACACTTAAAATACAACTATACTTTCCTAAGTATACTTATACAAAAATAATATTAGAAATATTATTTAACAAATTACTTATATTTATTTTTGAAAAACAATATAAGTATGATATATTTGGAAAGGTTAAAAATATATTATTTTTAACATATAACATTTTTAAATCCTACTTACACAAATATATATTTTTGGGATAAAAATATATATAACAAATACAGCATTAAATATATTTTAAAATATATACACTAATGATACAAGAACATATACATGTAAGACACGTTAAATCCAAATGGTAACTTGTACTTAGAGATTTACAAGTTAGGTGATTAACAAACTTAGAACGTCTATAGGTTACGACACTCAAGTAGCGGACGCCGGTGAAGCTAGACGCACGAGGCGCAAAACAGTGAGTTCATGTCCCAATTTTAAGCATTTTTACTATTTTCTAAACCTTGGGGAAGATACATGTACAAATTGGTATGTTTAAAACAAAGGGATCATACATAGATCATGTCACGAATAGGGTATACGTAAGCACCATCAATCTAGTTTAGACTGAAAGAACAAGGGTTAGATCTAACAGGCCAGGGCAGCCTCACTCTCTTGACAACACATAGTCATGGAGTGCTTTGGGTCACAGTCGTAAGGTAAACGATGTTAAAAAATCGCCTAGGTTTGGATGCTTCCTATTTCGTCACATATGTTAATTTTACAATTACATACCATGTTTTTTATACAGTTACAAATGTTACATTTCACACAATTTGCATGAAGTCACACCAACTTTTGTTGAGGATTTTTTTAAACTTACATGTATTTCAAGAAATTAGTGGATAATGCTCGCGTGCTCTTTTGTCAAGATGTAGTGTTATGTTTCAAGATGTTTAGTGTCCATCCTCCGTTGCCATCTTTTGTTGGATTTACTTGTTATATCCCGCCTTCTTGCGGTGATATAGGAAGTAAAACCTTGATCTTTGTTTTGAAATGGTGTTGTAAACTTTCAAACAATTATCTTTTATTTATGATGTAAACTCTAAACTAAATTCTGTATTTTGGGATAATTAAACTTTGAATGGCGAGATGGAGTTTGTTTTATATCATGTAGCATGTTTACTTATCGTATGCAATGAGAACCACTCAGATCACACCTCATGAGGGAGAGCCCTCATGACATCCACATGTACCACCACCTGAGTTGAGCCCATGCTACCAGACATCCCGACCTTTTCCACCATCATCTGATCCGTATAATCCTACTCACCACTCTAGGTACACCAGATATGATCTTCTCTTATCACTCCACTTTCAGGTTGAGATCCTCTGTCGTAGGGTCTATGAGCTAGAGAATTGTAACACCTCGTAAAAACGTGTTCAATTATGTGAAGAAACGTGTCCAAAACCCTAATCATGTGAAAGATTGAATTTGAAGGACTAAAGTTGTCAAATAATGAAAATATGTATGCGAAGGGACTAAAAGTGTCAACATGCCAAACTTGTGCCTCTGAATGACCACACACAAAGAATATATTCCTAAACGAGTAATTATTCGGATATAAGAAGTCGTTTGTGAAAATAATCGAAAGATTATAAACTACGGGGGTTAAACGTGTCAACATGTTAATTCTTACCTCTGAGTGACCTTTTAACGAACCCGGGGCTTCGTAATGTTCAAATATACTCTCAAGAGTAAGTGATATAAATTTCACGAGGTTTTGAGATTGTTATGTGATATTTACGCAAATTCCCAAGATTTAGGGTTTAAAGCGTCAACGAGGCGAAACTTACATTTTCGGTGATCGTTTAACGAAACCGGGCCTAACGGTGTTTGGTTATATTCCTAAGATCATCTACAAACTAACTGCAAGGGCTTGAAGTGCCTAAAACAAAAGATATTAAGCTTATAAAGGTGTAGGGACTGAACTTGTCAAAGTGGAAACTTGTTTGGCTGGTAACCAAGGAGGTCGCGTGGCGCAACCATGTGCCCATTATGCCGTCGCGCGACGCGACGGCCTTCTGGCGATAGAACAGTGATGCCAGGTGCAGGTTTCTTCCTTCCTTGAGCTCCAAACAAGTTTTAATCGAATCTATGGCCTTGTTGTTGGTTTTAAAAACCACCATGGACACCTTGAGACATTAGATTACTTCCCTAAACACCTGTGATGATCTTGGAGAACCCTCATTCACTATAAATAGGACCTTATGTGCAGCCATTTCACTTACACTCTCACTCAAAATCACTCTCATCTCTCTAGCTTGAGTTCTTGAGCATTCTAGAGGTTCCTGATTCAAAAGGAAGCTCATCTTTAGTAGAAAAGATTGCTAGGACCCTTTGTAAGTGTCTTAGTCCCTTCTTTAGTTCAGTTTTTAATTTAAAAACTGAAAAGTCAAAGTTATCGTAAACTGACTTTGACCTTCGGTTTAAACTCAAATGGTCCAGCCATTATTCGAGATGAATGTGGTTATGTGATCGTAATTAGGTAGGTGTTAACCCCTTAAAAGGGTACCTCCTAATTATTTCGTTTGCTTAGTTAATTGTCAGGTCAAATTATTAAGTTAAAAAGTCAAACTAGTCAGAAATTGAAATAATAATCAAATCTAACAATGCAGAGGTTATAAATTATATTTTATCACTCTGATAACTTGGTAATTATTATTAGAACATGTTTAAGCATGTTCAACCCGACAATTCTGAGTTTAGGGTCGGTTCGCAACCGAAAGTCGCAAAAGCTTGACTTTTGCTTTGACTTTCAGTTCTGACCCGATGAGCTTAATTCTTCCATGTTTTAAGCTTCCATTAGGACCACATTTGGTTGTAGTATAACCCTCTGAGGTTATATTACCTGGTCATTAGTATTCTGAATTATATGCTAATCTCCGTTATTATGCTTATAAATGCCCATTTTTCCCTTATGTCATATAAACGAGATTTTTGGAAATGTGGAAGGACAAAAAGCTTTATTACTGATATATAAGTATATCCTGAAAATCTGACATCAGTTTCTGGTCCCAAACAAAAGTTATGCTCGATATCGTAAATTGAAACTTTTTATTAATTAAATTACGTTATCTTGCATAAGGCATGTTTAAACATGGATTTTGACCCAAAACTCATTACCTACTGTTAAGATATTATTTTTAGGGATTTTTGGAATTTTTTATCAGATTATAATCTGACCTTATCATGGAGTTCTTGTATAATTCGGTAAATGACGACAATACCATTTTCATTCATAAAATGAGATTAAAGTATGATTTGCAAACCAAACCTTTTCCTACTGACATTATATATTAAATAAAATATTTTGAACATTTAAGACTGATCAAAATCTTAGATTTCCATAAACATCTTAATTATCGTCAATTATCGACTTTTACGCTGTTTAAGCGCATAGTATGGTTTAAAACCATACTGAGCACCTAAGACTTGTTACCTACTGATTTTATAAATAAATTTTAATATTATTACAGTAGGTATGAGTCATGAACTCAGACTTCCAAAAATGTCCTTAAAAGCATATGTGAAATGACCAAAATACCCTTTCGGGGCATAGTTTGGCCA
Source organism: Helianthus tuberosus (assembly GCA_030545235.1). Taxonomy (NCBI): domain Eukaryota; kingdom Viridiplantae; phylum Streptophyta; class Magnoliopsida; order Asterales; family Asteraceae; genus Helianthus; species Helianthus tuberosus. The sequence continues at coordinate 130,273,626 of CM060397.1, read as the reverse complement.
TAAATGGTATAACACACATATGTATGATATCTTACTGTTATAACAACATAAAATAAATATTTTTATTGATTACTAAAGACCAGAATATCAGTTTACTATAAAACCCCTTTTATAAACATTAAAATGACCAAAATGCCCCTACGGGACTTAAATTGGTTTTATATACTTTTTGGGCATATATGTTAACATCCTACTGATATATTAACATATTCTAAGAATAATAACAAATGAGACCTGTATATAATTCATTTGGTTGCCCGTTATGCATTTATGCGTTCGGTTCGGTTTATGTAGCTAGTTTACATAAATTAGCCGAATTGGGTTTAACCTTATCATTAAATCTTCAAAATCCAGAATGTGTTTAGTTTACCCATATAATACAAGTATCCAAACTTGTCGGGTCTAAATCACATTCCATTCCGGTCTCCGCTTAATCTAGCATTTCAACCCGTTAGTATCCTAATAGGTTAATAAACCTTCCAGACAGATTGAGTAGCTTCTGTAGAAGGTATTTTCATAAGGCTTTAGGAATATACGACTGAGTTACATCCTTACACATCTAGCTCAGGTAAATACTTTTAACTTATTTTCCCTTATACGGGCTTGGGATACGGTATTATAAGAATACCGCTTGGTCGAGTATGAAATCATTTAATCGGATTGTGATTAATAAATTTACATAACCTGTTTTAATCTGTTTTGTTTGATAACATAAACATTGGGGGTTAATACGACTGTGTCCTGGATATCCTCGGCTCATTTCATTTGAAAATGGCCACGACCTATGCATGGGGTGTAGGCATACACCTGATAGATGCAAATGCTAAATAACCCACATGTTGGGGATAACTCCTTTGTGGGTTCTATAAGTGGTGAGTCGGTTAATCATGACCGGCTTCCAAACCGGCCCCATATGTATGACAAACATATAAAACTGTACACAAGATTATTTTAAATAATTATCCCAAGTTATAAATGGTTTGTGCCATGTGCATTTAAATCAATTTTCATAAATGTTTTCAAATGAGTCAGTTAATTGTATTTACCAATGAAAACTGACGTATTTTCCAAAGACTGAGTGACAGGTACCTCTCGGAATTAGGCTGGAGCTACTAGGTGTCAAATAAGAGGATCTTGCGAATCCTTAGATGCCTGGAGTCTGTTATTTCAGTTTCTTGTATTTTGTTTTTATGATCCACCTGTGGATCTCTATTACAACCAGTCTGTATATTCTTTCATTTGGACACTCGAACACTATGGTTTGTAATAGTATTTAAATACCAAGCCTTCCGCTGTGCTACTATATTATGTGTATTGACGATGATAATATCAACTACGTCATGATACTCCCCACCGGGGCCATCGGTAATATGTGAAAATATCAGGGTGTGACAAGAATGGGTCTGATGCCAGTTGACCCCCTCCACCAGACTTCCCACCACCAGCTGCACCACCACCACCATCTTCACCACCACCAGCATCACCACCACCACTTGTTCATGCACCTGTTGATGGTTATGCTGCTCGAGTTCTGACACTTGAGCAGCAGGTGAGCTTCCTGGTTCGTCAAGTTTACGAGCTCGAGGAGGAGGTAGCCCATCTCCGTAGCTTAGTCCCTCCTACTCCCGCAGCCATTGGGGCCATGTTTCTACCAAGAAGGATGATCCCCCAGGAGAATGGTGAATACCCGTGGTTCAGATCAACCACCACCCCCACCGAAGCCGAGGACTGCTGAGGAGTTGAACTCTCTTCTGGAAGAACGGATTTCTTTACCAATCGCCCAGTACGAGGCAAACCGTACTGAACACAGCGGTGGTACAGGAGGTGCTGGCCGAAATGGTCATGGCGACTCATCTGGAGGAACCTTAACCAAGGTAACATCGAGTTGATTTGCTACGATTTAATGAAATTTATAAACAATCATTTCTTCATCATTTCATTAGTAGCTTATTCATGAATCGGTTGTATAAATTCCAGGTTGCACCTATAAGCAGTTTCTAGACTGCAAACCACTGAATTATGACGGCACTAGAGGTGTAGTGGCTTTCATGCGCTGGACGGAGAAAACTGATTCCACCACCCGAATGATCAAGTGTACCGTGGATTGTAGGATCGTTTGCGGACCCGAAATGAGTCAATCAGAGGCGTTCTACTCAAAATGAAAGGCGGAACCAGACATAATGAGCTGAATTCAGCTAGATATCACTTTTAACAGTCGTTTATATTGATCTGAAACTGTTTTACAGCAAGACGACACTTCGACAACGCTTCGCTGTCGGAAAACCTCTTCTCTGATTCCGCTCCAAATGAACAAACCTAACATATATATATAGGCTTCTGATTCCGCTTGAACATACTCAAGCGGAATCACATTACAAGCGGAATCACCATGTCATTCCAAGCGGAATAACAATATAACTCTTTTAAGTGAAATCAAATAGTTCGAGAGGAATAAGCAGCTTCAAGCGGAATCACCATGTAAACTTGATTTCTTGAACTTCGTGCCATGTGTAATGCAAGACTCGATGCAAGACGAAGTCGACAGACGTATGCACCAATAGACTCCCCTTCGGATGTTGACGATTCTTAAGTGTCGAGTCTTCAACGTCTTCAGTCTTTATCAGTCTGAACATTCTCTTTGAAGTATCTGACTATAAGCATCCTCAAACTTAATCTCTTTCTCCTCTTTAGCATCAATAGACTCCCTCAAACAAGCTTTCCTCGGATATTGATTGCACTTTGACTTTCACAGGTTCAGGATCGTGACCTGGCTCTATACTCAGACTTCAGAATCCAGGTTATCCTGCACATCCTCTACCCAAAAATATTTTTTTTCACAAATTTAACAATTTACAAATTTATCTACCCAAACTTCCCTTCAAAATAAACCAGAATGATTTATCAATGTTAGAAACTTCAGATGACTACTTGTATATTAAAAAAAATTCAAAAACTTTTCTCAATTAAACACGCTCTCCCTCACCTCATGCTCATCATGTTTAGCACTTGGAATTTTGAAAATCAGCTCTCCAACATCAGTTGTCGAAAAACTTTTTGGATTTTTCAAAATTTATGCTAAATCACACTAAAATCTTTTTGGATTTTTGAACGAAATGAAATGCAGTAAAGAAATATTTACAACCAATATTTTTGTGAGTTTGTGTAAGAGGATCATATCAGTTTTTGACAAGTCACGAGTACCGTTGAGCTTAGTTACACATTAAGAATTAAACAATTCACTTAGATTGCCAATATACTGATCCACTTCAATTTTCACACAAATTTCAACTGATTCAAGATATGAATTAGGTGTTTTAAGAACTTAAACTCATTCATGTGTCCCACCTCTTGAATATACTCCCGTATCCCGATCCCAATATTCAGTCTTACAGGTGAGTATACCACAGATGATATCTGTAAGGGGTTAGATGCGAAACCGTGAGAGCTCAGGTCAGAACTTCCGTTCAGCAGAGAGATGACGGCTTGACTTTTGGTGGGTCCCCTTTAGAGGATCTTTTTTACAACAGCATTGATTAGCAATTTTATTGTTTCATCATTTTTGCTGAGGGCGGCGCTATATTTCAAGCAAGCAGCAAAGTATTCTCCGGGGACTAGGCCATTGCTTCCGCAAAATCAGAAGTCCCAGGATAATACCCCAGATATCACTGAGCATAAAGACCTAGTATCTCAGAAAGAGGGACATTTCAAACGAAATTTCAGGGGTTACCTATATATCCAAGTAGTGTTCCCCACGAAATAAGCAAGTTTGAATTTAAGTTTATATCCTGAAAAAGTTTACTAAATGTGTAAAAACCTATCGGCATATCATCAGTGAGACCGTTTAACGCTTTTCAAACATTACATTTCTTTAGCATACTCTAACTGTCTACTGATGTACAATCATCTCCTCTTCTTTGAGACCAAAACTCATTTTTGAATTTTATCATGTTTTTGCCTTTTTCAAATTTTCTAATGTTTTTGGATTTTCTGAAAATTCTTACTCCCCCTAAAATACAAACACATTTCAGAAAATTTGAAAACAAACTGTACAAGTAAATTGACAACCGATATCAAATCGTTTCAATTCGCCATCCACCTGGCATAAACAATCAGAACTCCCCCTTTCAACAAACTATTTTCTCATTATGATTTCAAAATACTTAAGTTTGTTTTAACTAAAATGATTTTTTCAGAAAATAAGTTTTGTTAATTGCTTTTACCATTTGTAGGTTAGGGGTTCATCACATTGTTCTCCAATCATTTTATAGAAAATCAAGTACAACTTAATGTCCCTGATTTACCACTTGTAAGTGAAAACTTTTTTCAATCTCTTGTAGGTTCACTACTCAACCAAAACCACTTGTAAGTCGAAATCACTTTCGGGAAATTCTCAAGAAAGATGCCGATACCTGCTCCACACTTACCAACCTGGGAGCTCCGGCAAGTCATACTTATCCCTTATGAAAAACAGACATCCAAGCTTCACCAAACTAGGATGTTTCCTCCTCAACTTCTCTTGGGTAGTAAGATGCCTTCTTTCTTTCATAAAAGTCTTTTACCCCTTTGGCCTTTCCCTCGACCATTTTCCCAAACATCTTTTTAACATTCTCATTAAAAGCTTTCTCAACATCAAATTCATTCTTTTCAGAACAAAATTGATTTGAAATTTCAATTTTCCCAACTTTTGATTTAAAATTCTCAGCCCTCAATGGTGGAAAATGAACATCATCCATTGGAGGTACTGAGTTTTCTTCTTTAACCTCAACTTGTGGCTCGTCTGACTTTGTGGAATCTGATTCATCACCAAGTTTCTCATAAAACTTCTTAACAACCCACATTTGGTTGTCATGTTTAGCTCTCTTTTGATAAAAATGAGTCTTTGAGCACTCACCAACTTCATATGTTGAATTTTCAAATATTTTGAATTTTTCAGTTGGTGACTCATTTTTCTCAACAACTTTTTCTTTGAGTTTTTTAGAGACTTCTTGTTTTGTTTTTGTAGCTTGAGAACAGTTCCATGCAATGTGACCAGCTTCATTGCATCTGTAACAGATTCTTGTCTCCTTCTTTTGATTTGCTCCATTCTTCACATTCTCTTGCTTCTTGGCAAGGAATTCTCTGTTTGATTGCTTCCAGAATGGGCTTTTTGATTCTTCTACCAAGCTTCTCCCTGAAACAAATGTCATTTTTGTTTTAAAATCTCGAACATATTTTTCATTTTTATAATTTTCTGGTGGAATAAATCCAAGTCCTTTCTTTTGAAATTACCATTATGGTTTGGTTTCTTTTGAAAACCAGAACCAGAACCGTAACCTTTTTTCTTGTTTAAACGTTGTTGAACTCTTGAAGTGTATTTTTTAGGTTTTTCCGTAAGATTTACATCTTTTATTTCAGAAATATTGATTTCTGTTAGTTTGAAAACCTTTTTGATCTTTTCAAATTTAACACTTCTTATTGGAAATTCCTTATCAGAATATAATTTGTCTGAATCAATCAATGTATATGCCACTATGATTGCTTCGTCATTCAAATTAGATTTTGATAACAGGAATTCTTTATTGTAAACCTGTTTAACCGACGTCTTTGAACTGTTAACCGACGTTTTTGAACTGTTAACCGACGAACTCGAACATTTGATGGACGAACTTGAACACCCAGACTCGGACTTTGACTCAGACTTTAACTCCGACTCCTCATCTGTATCCAACACCTGATCGACCACCTTTTTTATTAACTCGGACTCATGATCAGTGTCAGACGATGTAAAAACGACGTCAATGTTTTCTGGTAATTCATCGGTTATATCGAACTTTAACTTTATATTGACTGCTTTTTCGACTTGCTCCTCATTTGGTTTTCTAGGCGAATACCCTTCCCAAATTGGAGGCGGACACTTGTTATAACTAGCACTCTGTTTCTTACCAATATCCTTCTTCTTTGGCTTCTCATCTTTAAATGCTTCAAAACCTGCAATAGTTGGATAAATTCGATCAATGAGATAATCAGAACTAGAATAACTCTGTAATAAACGTCTAATTCTCTCATTTTCAATCTTTTCTGTCTCCAACTCCTGCTGCAACTTGGCACATTCTTCTATGTAATGATTAATCGCCTTCTGCTTTGTCATCATCACAGCATTCATCATAGTCAGTGCATCTTCTCTTTCAGAATTTGTCTTTTGAAGACCAGTTACTGTTCTATTTAGCACATCATATGACTCTTTCACATAATTGAGATTGAACAACGGTTGTTCTTTCATCTTTTCTTGCTCATTTAACTTCTCATCTTTTTATGCACATTGCTTGCAATATTCTAAACACTTTGAGCAAGGCTTGATGACCTCAACAATCTTTTCAACTTCGATTATTTTCTCCACTTCAACAACTTTTTCATCTTCAGTCACCTTTTCTGTTTCAACCATCTCTTCAGCAACAATTTTAACCTCTTCATTTTGAACAGTCTTTTCTTTTTGATCAACACTTTCACACTTCATTCTCTTTTGTTCTTTTGCTGCTTGTCTCTCCTTCAGCTTCTCCAAGCGTTCTGCAAAATAAAATTGAAAACTTTCAAGAGATAAATGAGATTTTGCAACATTAATATGTCTTTCTTCCTCATCATCACCACTGTCATCAGTTGGTGATTGATCAAAATTTGTTGTCTTCTCAGAACTATCATCTGAAGAACCAGAATCAGATGGTGTTTGATCAAAAACAGTTGCTTCTTCTGAACTTTCATCAGATGAAACAGATTCTTCTTCTTGATTCTTCACATGAACACCAATCACTTTCATCCATTCTGTAAACAAATCAGGATCTTTAACTATCTTTGCAATGAAAGCTTTAAAATTCCCATTCTCATCAGCAAACTGATCCCAGCTGAACCCTTCAGGTAATTTTTCATCATCTTGGTTTATTAGACATGCTTTACTATCAGCTGAAATATATTTTTTTCCAACTGAATCCTGGAGCCATTATCTCATCATCTTGATCAATGATACCAGAATAGGCTTTCTTGTTTGCATCTTCGATCATTTTCCCATGAGCAGTTTGTGAATCTTTTTGTTGATGCGGTTGATGAGCAACCTGTTGATATATGGCTTTTCGATAGTAATCATCTTTTCCAAAAGGATTCTTTGCTCCACTCGCTTCCTGATTTTTGCATTCTCTTTTGAAATGACCTTTCTCCCTGCATCAAAAACAAGTAACTTTAGATTTATCAAAACCCAAAGTAGACACAGGTGCATCCAAAAAATCATTTCTTCCTGTGATCATTTTAAACTTTTCTGCTCTTCTCAACACACTAGCTAGACACCATTTGATGTCCATGAGCTCCATCTCTTCAGCTTCTATCTGATCGTAGTCCTCTTTTGTCAGTATAGGATTTCCGATCCTCCCTGCAACCAAACCTTCATAGGATTGTAGCACAGTTGCAAGTAATGCCATGTGATCTTTTGCAATCTCTTCAGAAAAACTTTGACCATCTGGAAGATTCAATGCAATGTTGCACTGTATCACACAACCATTTCCACTTTTTGAACTTTGAGAATGAAAACTTGAATTTGAACTCTTCGGATTAACACTTGGATACGAAGAAAAACCACTGCTGTTGTTTGTGTTTTGATCAACAGTTCCAGATAAGTCTCCAGCGCTAAAAGCAGTTTGAATTTTCGGACTCTTTTCAGTTTCTTGAACACTGCCTTTGTAATACATTTTCACATCTTGTTGACCACTCGGATTACTCATCCTTGCAATCTTTTATTGTTCAAGATCTTGACCTTCAATCTTCTCGATGAACTGAGAAATCGTCAAATCATCATAAACTCTGGTGTTCTTTAAGATCATCAAAAATGTACCCCACTCTTTCTGAGGTAAAGCATCAGCTAATTTTTCGACCCATTCCTCTCGGTCTTTGGTTATGCTAAACAACGACATAGAACGCACTAAGTGGCAATATCTTTCAATCAGTTTCTTTGTATCTTCCCCTGGCAAACTTGTGAATAGATCAAATTCTTTCTTAAGTAATGACTTTTTACTTTTGATCATATTTTCACTTCCCTCAAACTTGATTTTAAGCGCATCCCAAATTGATTTTGAAGTTTTGTCATGTTGAAGCAGTACAAAGATGTCTTCTTTAATAGCTTGCTGAAGTAGACTAATCATCATTACATATCTCGTTCTTGATCAGTGAACTCAGAGATTGTTTTCTCAACTTGCAGATCAGTACGTGGTAGAACATATTTTTTTCAAAATACACTCCCAAGATCTCAAGTGATTAGCTTGAACCCAGTTTCAAAATGATCTTTCCAACCGTAATACTCCTCAATGCTCATTAGCTTCGGGGGTTTTTGCGTAGTTCCAGATTCATTTTCCAAGTTCATGTTTTGAGCAATGGTAGCCGGAGTAATCGGTGATGTTGCAAATGCGTTGTAAAATTCTTCACTCATGATTCAGAAATTTTTTTCACAAAACAGGTACTTTCAAGCGGAATACGGTCTCAAGCGAAATTACCCTTCAAGCGAAATCACCTGAAATACCAACTTCAAGCGAAATTAAGTTTCAAGCGGAATCAGAATTTTTCAATTTCAAGCGGAATAACGTTTGAAGCGAAATCACTGATTTTGTGTAAAACTTTCAAGCGGAATACCACACTGAAGCGGAATCAGATTTTGCTTGTGATGTTTCAAGCGGAATAACACTTTTTCAAGCGGAACAGGTTATTTCACTTGAAATGGCCTTAGTTTTTCAAGCGGAATTAAAGAATTCGTTCAAGCGGAATAAGGTTTTTAGTCCATTTTTATCAGATTTAGTCCGAGTTTTGATCTGATTTTCTCAAGGGTTTATTAAAACACTGTTTCACCTATGTTGTGAAAAATTCAGGCCATTTTTACCGTGAAAAGTTGTTCAATTAATAAAAGAAGGTGTAGAAGTAAGAATATGAGATGAAATCAGGCTGAAAACTGCAGAACTCCTCCTCCTGTGCTCGGATACCACTTGTAGGATCATTTGCGGACCCAAAATGAGTCAATCTGAGGCGTTCTACTCAAAATGAAAGGCGGAAACAGACATAATGAGTTGAATTCAGCTAGATATCACTTTTAATAGTCGTTTATATTGATCTAAAACAGTTTTACAGCAAGACGACACTTCGACAGCGCTTCGCTGTCGGAAAACCTTTTCTCTGATTCCGCTCCAAATGAACAAACCTAACACATATATATAGGCTTCTGATTCCGCTTGAAAAGACTCAAGCAGAATCACATTACAAGCGGAATCACCATGTAATTCTAAGCAGAATAACAATATAACTCTTTCAACCGAAATCAAACAATTCGAGCAGAATAAGCAGCTTCAAGCGGAATCATCCATTCAAGCGGAATCACCATGTAAACTTGATTTCTCGAACTTCGTGCCATGTGTAATGCAAGACTCGATGCAAGACGAAGTCGACAGACGTATGCACCAACACGGATCAACAAGTTACTTTCATTACTGGGTTGTTTGTAGATGAGGCCCTAACTTGGTAATGCTTGCGGGCACTTTTGGTATGATGTAGTGTTATGTTTCAAGATGTTTATTGTCCATCCTCCATTGCCATCTTTTGTTAGATTTACTTGCTATATCCCGCCTTCTTGTGGTGATATAGGAAGTAAAACCTTGATCTTTGTTTTGAAATGGTGTTGTAAACTTTCAAACAATTATCTTTTATTTATGATGTAAACTCTAAACTAAATTCTGAATTTTAGGATAATTAAACTTTGAATGGCAAGATGGAGTTTGTTTTATATCATGTAGCATGTTTACTTATCGTATGTAATGAGAACCACTCAGATCACACCTCGTGCTTCCGCCTTTGAAAGGGGTGTGACAGATTTTCCATTGAGGGTATTCTTCTCTGACCAAAGTCAGAGGTTTTGACATAGACCCAATATTGAAAACATTATTCCAGGTTTGAAAGTTTGCCATATTTAGTTTAAGAGATGGATATCAAGAAAACTATGAGCAGTTGATCTTTTGAAAATAATTTATTCAACCTGCTCTGTTACCAATTGTTGATCCCAGATAGAGATACCCAAATACTTAATATGGCAAGTGATTTCAAAAAATAGGAAAATATTGTGTGAACTAGAAATCAAACTTTCAAGAAACAACTTATAGAATTTTTCAAGTGCATTAATGACTTTGTAAAACAAAGTTATTGGATATTACAAAATGAATACTCAAATAATTCTATGCGAAGGGTAATGGAGTTTGTGGTGTGTGTATTGAAAGCTAAGCACAACTCATTTAACCTTCTGGGTTGATATCTCTATTTATAGAGAGTCTAGATCTGAATAAACATTTGTATATTCATCATTTTCTCTACACAAAGTGACTTTTTGGCACATTCATTGAATCTTTTATTGCCAACTTGTTACTTTTTGGGTTTGTGTCAGGGCTTATCTCTAAGACAAGTTGGTCCACCAGAATTTCTGGTGACCAGCTTACCAGAATTCTAATGAACTTGATCATCAGATTTTTGTTGATCAGACTTACCAGATTCTGATGATAAATACCAGATTTATCATCAGACTTCATCAGAAAAGTCTTGTTTGATTGTCTTCGTTGTCTTGATCTTTTCCTGATGCTTAGTTGAAGGTGTATCTTTCATCTCTTCTTGTCAAGTTATCATGTAGGCACCTTTTTAGTGATACTTCTTGACTGTATCTTCAGCTTATGATCAGGTTGATCATCTTTTTCTTCAATACTTACATTAAAGTTTCCTAACAGCTTGTTTAACTAAATACATAAATTCCAACACCTGAAAACACAAAATAATTGAAAATAACCAAATATAAATGTATATGGATACTTATACATGTATACACACATATCATCAAAGTGGATACTTGGAATGGTAATACAAGAAGGATTATATATAAACTCATTTATATTATATCCCTAAACATAAATTCGGACAATGGACAATTCGGACATCGGACAAACTAACTTATATATATATTGAAAAAATAATATATATATACTAAACCGACACAACATATGTAATAAAAGTTCAGTAGGAAACTAAATATATCATCACTGAAAACGATCGTTCATATCTTCACGACGAGGAGCATATATACTTTACCGACGACACTTGGGCATTTTGGCCATGAAAATATATATAAACGACTACGACGACGAGATTCTAAAAATAATATATTTTTAGACAACTTAGGAAATATATATTTTCACCAATCCTAAAAATCCGGAAAGTATTATATAAATAACCTACTAAGTGAAGATATACAAGTATATAAGTGTTATGGGTGAAATTCTGAGCCCATATCCTGGATAGTATCTTGAATTATATCTTGATTACATAGTATGTGTTCATCACCAGGATATTGAATCAGAATATTGGTAACATCCTGATATTGTATCCTGAGGATTACTAACGGATTATGTGCGGGAGTACGAGCTCAAGTTTGCAATGTTCATTAAGACCTCTTCCCCTGAAGACTCGGTCCAAGTTCTTCGAAGAAAGACGTTGAGGCCGCTTTACTTGGTCTCCAACGTTAACCAGGGAATATTCGATGGCATCCCCCATTTGTAGGAGATTTTGTTTTCATTTCTTAGCTATAAATAGACGGATAAACCAGATCAAATAGGACATCACACTCACTGCTCTCGAACTCTTCTATTCTCTCGCAACTCTCACTTTCTGTAAAAGCATTGTAACACTTAGTAGCGATCTAGTCAATATCCTGCACTGTATCCTGACATTTGAAGTAATAAGAAGAACAAAGCAGCTGCGATTGTCCGCTCCTGAGGTTTTATGCCAGTGATCTAGATTGATCAAGGGCTTTCCTCGTACATCTCGTGTTAGCCTTTACTTTTTGCTCATTGTTTGATTATAGATATAGCTCGATATCCTAAGCTATATCCTGAAAACTGTTTTTGCAAACAACCAACTCAACAAATTTTCGATACACATTCTTAGCACACTACCTCACTTAACTAATTTTATCACTAAATTGCTTAGGTAATTTTTTACCAAAACAATTTGGCGCCCACCGTGGGGCAAGTGGTGCTATTTCTACTAAAAGCTTTTGCAAAATCATTACTTGGTTTTCTATTTTCAAAACTTTTTGCTACACTATTTTCAATGGTCTCAAGATCAAACATGAGCTCTTATACCGTGTCTGCTACAACCTCTGCAACGATTGGTTCGGTGCTCCCACCACCTCCTCCAAGGACGCAAGCCTCTTCACAACCTCAGGATATTATCCCCACTCGGAATGTTCAGGGATCTGCTTCTGTTTTGGCCTCTAATGATGAAATTCTAACCTTATTTGGTAGTATACAGGAACAGATGAAGCAACAGCAGGAGACCAACCAAATGCTGATGAGAGAAATACAACTCTTGAAATCCAGCTCAAGCAGGCCCGCTGAGGATATTGTCACTCTCTTGCAGCCCAGAGCTTTGAACTTCAGTTCTGTAGTATATACTAAGGATAACAGGGGGAATATTGTGTCTAGCCATTCCCAAAGTCATATTCCTGAGATACCCTCTTCGGTTAGGGTGTCAACTGTGAGAAGTTCGGGATATGCTTCAGGATATGGCCAGAATCCTCAGACTGGTAACGTATCTAATAATAATACTCTTGCTACTAATGCTATTGGATCTTTGCAGGATGCAGGTATGACATCAGCACTTTCCAGGGAGCTTCAGAAGTTAAAGGACATGATATCCAGTGTAGCTGGAGTAGTCCAGCCGATCCCAGAAGTATCCTAGGATAGCCACAAGATATTTCGGTTTGCATATCCTATATGTGATGCTGAAATCCCAAAGAGATTTCAAACCCCGAACATGAAGCTCTATGACGGGACCACGGATCCTGAAGAGCATATTGCCAAGTATAGGGAAAGGATGGAAATCAACCCTATCCCTCCAGATCTCAAGGAAGCATGCCTCTGCAAGGGTTTTGGTTCTACCTTAACAGGATCAGCCTTAAAAAGGCTCTTGAACGTTCTTCCTCATTCAATTACATCATTTGCTCACTTAGTCAATTTATTTAATAGTCAATTTTCTTGCAGTCGAAGTTTTGAGAAACTAACCAGTGATCTCTACAGGATAACTCAGGGACCTCAGGAATCCTTGAGAGATTATGTGAACAAGTTTAGCCGGGAATCCTTAGATATCCCACATCTTGATGTTGCAATAGCTGTGCAGGCTTTCAAGATGGGAATGCAAAAAGATTATCAATTTTACCAAGATCTTGTAATGAACCCATGCAGGAACCTGGATGAAGCTCGGAACAGGGCTTTAAGATATATTCGACTGGAGGATGACAAAAAGATGCAAGAGAGGATGAATTCATCTTCAACCTATGAATCAACCAACAGGAAGTCGGAGTCATTGTACAAGCCGTATCATTCTAAGCCATATGGCAGGAATGATAACAAGAAAGTGAATGCTGTTGAAGACGAGGATCCTGAAGAGTGTCCTGAATTGTCAGAATATTGTTTTTCTGTTAACATACCTGAACTGATGTATGCTATGCAGGGTTTAGGAGACAAAGCAAGGTGGCCTAGGAAGAACCAACAAACAGCTGATTGGAGGGATAAGTCCAAGTGGTGTGCCTTCCATGAGGATTTCGGACATGTTACTGAGGATTGCATTGCTCTGAGGAAAGAAATAAGCTATCTCCTGAGCAAGGGATATCTGAAGGATCTCTTGGGAAGAAAGAAGAATAAGGGTCAGGATACTGAGAAGGATCCTGAACGAGCAGCATCACCTCCTGCGGATGCCAAGATAATTAACTTTATTTCAGGAGGGTCTGATATCTGCAGAACTTCTTATTCTGCGGCCAAAAGACATGCAAAGGAGGCTAAGGCCGAAAGGGGAGATAAGCCAACCAGGATGACAGCCCTCACGACTGATAAAGTGATCACCTTCGACAGTGATGACAGGAATACTGTCCAGGATCCTCACCATGATGCTCTGGTAATAACGTTATATGTGGCTAACCATTTTTGTACGCAAGATACTGGTGGATAATGGCAGCTCCGTCATCATAATTCAACTAGAGACGTTGAAGAGGATGAATGTATCCCCGATGGATATCACTTCAAAATCCACTATACTTGTTGGATTCAGTGGAGAGGCCAGGAATACTGTGGGAGAGATAAAATTGCCAGTTTATGTTGAAGGATCAACTCAATGCAATGCTTTTGTGTGATGGACTCCTTATCCTGCTATAATATTATATTGGGTAGGCCGTGGATCCATGATATGAAAGTTTTTCCGTCAACCTATCATCAATGCATCAAGATCCCTACCCCTTAGGGGGTAGTCAAGGTGGACAGTGATCAACAGGAAGCAAAGGAGTGTTATTATTCTTCGATGAAATCCTCGACGAAGCCCAATGCAGCATAGCAATTAAAGATGCGAGCCCAAGATATCGTGGAGGCATCAGAACAGGATGTTAAGAAAATCATCCTGGATCAGGATAATCCAGATATCTCGGTGCTCGTAGGAACCAATATCCCCCAGGATATTGAGAATTAGTTAACTAACTTTTTGAAATGCAGGATGTCAACATTTGCATGGAAGCATGAGGATATGACAGGTATTTCCAAAGATATTATCACTCACAAGCTTGGAATTGACAGGACGTTCAAGCCTATTCAACAAAAGAGAAGGAAGTTCGCTCCTGAACGAAATACAATTATCCAAGAGGAAGTTGAAAGATTGTTGAAGTCCAAAATGATCAGGGAGGTCAAGTTTCCAAGATGGCTAGCAAATGTAGTTGTGGTGCAGAAGAAAAATGGGAAATGGAGAGTTTGTGTAGATTACATAGACTTGAACAAAGCATGTCACAAAGACCCATTTCCTCTACCTCATATTGACTCAATGGTGGATGCTACTGCTGGCCATGAGATGTTAATCTTCATGGATGCATCCTCAGGATTCCAGCAGATCCAAATGGAACCTTCAGACCAGGAGGATACTGCTTTTATGACACCAACAAGTATTTATTGTTATACTGCTATGCCTTTTGGTTTGAAAAATGCAGGTGCAACGTACCAAAGCTTGGTGAACATGATGTTTAAAGACAAGCTGGGGGACACCATGGAGGTGTACATTGATGACATGGTAGTAAAATCTAAGAAAGTTAAGGATCACCTCCAGGATATTAAGGGAGCATTTGATATCCTGGATCAGTTTAACATGAAGCTAAATCCTGCCAAGTGCCATTTTGGAGTGGGGGCAGGAAAGTTTTTAGGATATATGGTGACTAAAAGAGGGATAGAAGCGAGTCTAGAACAGATCAAAGCCATCTTGGATATCAAGTCACCTTCCAACATGAAAGATGTACAAAGATTGACGGGACGAGTAGCAGCATTAAACAGATTTATCTCAAGATCCTCGAAAAAATGCAAGGAATTTTACAATATCCTGAAGAAGAATAAGAAATTCGAATGGGGAGAGAAGCATGAAGCGGCCTTGCAGGATTTGAAGTAGTATCTTTCAACTGCACCTCTATTGATGAAGCCTGAGGATGGTGAACCATTATCCCTGTACCTCGCAGTATCAGGGAATGCTGTAAGTGCTGTTCTTGTAAAGGTTCATGAAGGTCAGCAGTATCCTGTCTATTATGTTAGTAAAAGTTTATTAGATGCTGAAACTAGATATTCCCATTAATAGCCCTAGTTATGGCATCAACAAAGCTTAGACATTATTTTGAGACACATAGGATTCATGTTAAAACCAATTATCCTGTTAAAAATGTGCTTAGGAAACCTGAGATGTCAGGTAGGATGGCTAAGTGGTCAGTAAAATTAAGTGCCTATGATCTAGTATATGATCCTAGAAATGCCATAATGTCTCAGGCTTTAGCTGACTTTGTGGCTGATTTCAGTAGTGATATTCAAAATGAAGTAGACCTAGAAGTTCAACAACTAGGAGAAACCTCAGAATCCTGGACAATATATACTGATGGTGCATCTAATGTTAGAGGTGTAGGATTAGGTATACTACTAAAATCGCCACAGGGGGACATATTACCCCAGGCTATTTGGTGTGAATTCCCTGCTACTAATAATGAAGCAGAATATGAAGCTTTGATTGCAGGATTAGAGTTGGCTAGAAACATAAATATTAAGAGTATGCAAGTATTTGTTGATTCCTTGTTAATTACTAATCATTTTAATGGATTCTATGTAGTTAAAGGTGAGAAGTTAATCGAGTATCTCAAAATTCATAAAAAAATTAGCAGGATATTATGATGTTTTTACACTTGAACAGGTACCGAGAGAAGATAATGCTGAAGCAGATGCCTTGGCGAACCTAGGATCATCAGTCAGGATACCTGAAGGAACCCAAATACCAATACTTCACGTCCTATATCCTGTAGTGGATCTTTTCAAATCTCAGGATAAGGAGGTAACAAGTATTCAGGATCCTGGTCATGATCCTGATGAGGATCCTAAGTCCTAGACGGCTCCAATCATAAGATATCTCAAGGAAGGACACATCCCTAAGGATGAGAATCCTAAGGCCTTTAGAATGAAGGTATCACGATTCACTATTATAAATAATGTTTTGTACAAGAAATCTCTTGCAGGACCATACTTGAGATGCTTGGAGGATCCCGAAACTAAAGAAGTGCTTCAGGATATACATGAAGAGGATTGTGGTAACCATACTGGGGGCAGATCATTATTCTCGAAAGTATTAAGAACATGATACTATTGGCCAACGATGAAGAAAGATGTTGCAGAATATGCTCGAAGATGTGATGCATGTCAAAGGCACAGTAACATATTACATCAACTTGCTGAACCACTTTATCCTATTGCTTCCCCTTAGCCATTCATGAAGTGGGGGATGGACATAGTGGGAAAATTGCCAAAAGCTCTAGGAGGAAAAGTCTTTATGCTGGCGATGACTGACTATTTTTCTAAATGGGTTGAAGCTGAAGCATTTGTTCAAGTTAGAGACCAAGAAGTAGTATCCTTCATAAAAAGGAATATCCTGACCAGGTTTGGGGTACCAGCCAAGATAATTTGTGACAATGGCTCTCAGTTTATAAGTAAGAGGACTACTGACTTTTGTAAGAGTTGAGGAATCAAAATGATCACATTTACTCCAGTACATCCTCAAGCAAATAGACAAGCAGAATCCTCGAACAAGATAATTGTTAACAACTTGAAGAAGAGACTAGGAGCTAAGAAAGGAAGATGGGCAGAAGAATTACCCTTTGTTTTATGGGCTGATAGAACAATGAAAAAAAGTGAAACTGGCCAAACTCCATTCTCCTTAGTATTTGGAGCAGAAGCGGTGATCCCAACAGAAATGGTGATACCCACAGCAAGATCTAATCTCCGGGATCCTGAGCAGAATCCTGAAGCTCTGTGCCAAGAATTGGACACTGTAGATGAGACAAGAGATGCAGCAAAGCTGAGGATGGCAGCATATCAACAGAGGATATCCAGAGCATATAATAAGAATATAAGGACTAGAAGATTTCAGGTTTGGGATTGGGTGTTAAGAAAGGCTTTTCAGAATACTAATAATCCTGCCGATGGAAAGTTAGCTCCAAAGTGGGAAGGACCATATGAGGTTGAATCAGAATCTGGGTAAGGAGCATACCGACTCAAGAATATGGAAGGGGATATGCTACCAAGATCCTGGAATGCTATACACCTAAAGCTCTATTTCAAGTGAGTTTAGAATTTAATTTCTAACTCAGGATGGTATGGATTCTATCTCTTTTAAATATGTTTGAATTTATTTATTATTTTAAACCCAGTACTGACTTAAGCATTGAAGGGGTGTTAGCCAAGCTAACACCCACCTTAGTTTAAGATTATTTTGCAGGATATGCCTCAGGATATAGCTCCAAGATATATGCTCAAGATAAACCGAAAGATTAGAGGATTGGCCCCCTCTCTCACGATTAAGGGATCCTTATCCCTTCAAAGGTTTAAAGGTATTCACCTTTCTCACGAATTGGGTTTAAATACCCCGCGTAGAGCGCAAGTTATCCAGGGATAGTTCAAGGTAGCGAGACCAGTTCATGTAAAAGTGGCTGACAATTTCGTTACTATTGGCTATATCCTGGATCCTCAAGGTATATGAGGATTGATCACCCTCTCTCACGAAAGGGTATTTTCATACTCTCTAAGGTTTAAAGGTTTTCACCTTTCTAAGTCTTGGAGTTTATACACTCCCACCTGTAGCGCATGAAAATCAGGGTTTATCCCCAGTATATTAAGGGATTATCCCCAGTAGATAAAGGGTTTATCTCTAGGATATTGAGGGTCTATCCCCTGTGGTACTAAAATTATACATAAGTATAAATTCAATTGTGATCACAAAAATTCCTAAGTACTCAGATATGCTGAACACAGGGGACATAAGCCTTGATGCTATTCGAAGGATGAACTCAGTTTTCTGAATATACACAGGGGACAACCATGAGGGAAATGTCGCAAAAGGATCAAAGGTAGAAGATTGGGATTAACTCTTTAAGAGTCTTTGGAAAAGTAAATTGTTTTGGGATTACAGACCAACATTCAAATTTAAAAAGTGGGCTCCGGCCTAGGCATCAACATCCATCATCGCCCACTTGAATGCCCTCACACAGCGGCATCTTCACCAGCCTTCTCCGTCTTCTCAGCCTCAGCATCCTAAGCAGCATCCTCGCCAGCATCCACTCCAGCATCCTTCTTTTCTCCAGCCTTGTCCGCCACCTCTGCTGACTTGGAAGATTCACCAGCCCCAGCAGGATACGGCATAGGATTGCCTCCAAGCTCCTTCAGCTTCGCCACCCAGGAATCAACCGGCCAGGATGGGCACTCAAGACCTGTCTCCTTGGCCTCATAAGACATCTTAATACGAGCTTGTAACAGGGAGACAACAGCCAAGTTTTTAATCCCCTCCCGAAAGGAGATCATGGCCTGTTCATGCTCAACTTGGACGGCTGCCAGCTTTACTTCAGCATCCTGAGTGACCTTCTTTAGCTTATCCTCATAGTGTCGGGTCTTGGCTTCAGCAATGGTGCCCTGATCAGCAACAATGGTCTCAAGCTGCTTAATTCTAGCTTCTTGGAACTTGTTTGTACTGCAGGCGTCGGTGTAGAGATGGAGTAGATGCTGGAGACCCTGCAAGTCAAAATTCAGGTATAAGTTGAAACTTACTAACCAGGATATTCTCTCAGGATATGTACGCAGGATATGGAACCAAGATATTACCTTGTTGAGGAAGGATGTCATTGGCTCTAAGGAGTCAGTAAAGCTGAGTTCTTCATAAGAGAACCCTTCAGAGATGGAGTGCTAACTTCGGAACCCTTCCTCTTCTTGGCGGTAGAGGCGGGAGATCTTGGGTTGGGCTTAGGATCCGGGACCGGTTTGGAGCTGGTGGTGGTAGGGGTTTCCTTCTTGACATTGACTGGAGTAGGGTAGCTATCAAGCTCATCAAGGTCCAGGAGGACTGGAATTTTGCTGGAGTCTGCTTATAGGGAGTAACATTAAAACTCTTTTTTGAACCCTATCAAATAAGAACATGTATGCAGGATATTGAGCAGGATCCTTACCAGACATGTTTGAACTAGAGGGTTGGCTTGAAGATGCTGGAAGTGGGTTGAAACTCATTTCAACTTCTGGGAGAAGTCTAATGATATCAATTCTTTTCTGTGAGTCAGATAAAGGAGGTGCAAGCTTTCTGAAATCAGCTGTATACAAGAAAGAAAAAGAAAATCAGTTCAGGATATAAAACAGGATATAAGACATGATGTAAGGCAGGATCAACCTAAAACCCTAAATCCTACCCTTTCTCAACCACTTCACCGGATAATCCGCCCCACCAGGGATTGAATCTCTTTTTACAAAGAAAAACTTGGATTTCCATTCCTCTTCATTCCTGGTGGCACGGAGTATCAGTGGATCGCTGGAGGTGGAATAGAACAGGAATCGGCAAGAGCCGTGGCACCTAATCCGGTATGCTAAGGGTAGGTCATGAACAGAAAGATCAGGAACATGGGTGTTCTTGATTTGATCAAGAACAAGTAAAACTCGCCAAAGCATTGGCATTGTTTGACTGAAGCAGATTTTTGTAATGTTAAAGAACTCGGTGATAAAGTCAGGAAACAGGAATTGTAGCCCTAAGGTAAAATGAAAAGCATTAAAACACAGCCACTCATTGGAAACCATGTCCGATCGGATTTCCCGATCAAACGGCCGGAACACCGTCCCCTTTGGGAAGATGCCGGAGGTTTTGAGAGCCGACAGGTGAGCGCTGTCAAAGGAGCATATTTCTTTTTCCGGATCTTGAAGGATATTCTGGTGAATGAATGAAGGGGCAGAATCGCCGGAGCTGGATATGGTTTGCCTCGCCATATAATCGCCAGAATAATGTGTAGAAAAGAGGGGAAATAAGATGAAGATGAGAGAGAGGATTTTACCTTTTACTCTTCGGTGGAGATTAAATGGGGATTAACTTGAGAAGATATTGGGGAGTAATGAGTGAATTCAGTCTGAGCAGTTACAAGCGGTCAAATCAGGGGTCTTATCTCTTAATTGCCTCGTTTATCGTGAAAAAAAGTAACCGTTAGTCTCAGGAACCTCAACGGTAACATTTTTGGGGACAATTGTTATGGGTGAAATTTTGAGCCCATATCCTGGATAGTATCTTGAATTATATCTTGATTACATA
Source organism: Helianthus tuberosus (assembly GCA_030545235.1). Classification (NCBI taxonomy): domain Eukaryota; kingdom Viridiplantae; phylum Streptophyta; class Magnoliopsida; order Asterales; family Asteraceae; genus Helianthus; species Helianthus tuberosus. Next base: position 130,252,926 of record CM060397.1, on the reverse strand, counting down.
GTATGTGTTCATCACCAGGATACTGAATCAGGATATTGGTAACATCCTGATACTGTATCCTGAGGATTACTAACGGATTATGTGCAGGAGTACGAGCTCAAGTTTGCAACATTCATGAAGACCTCTTCCCCTGAAGACTCGGTCCAAGTTTTTCGAAGAAAGACGTTGAGGCCGCTTTACTTGGTAACTAGGGAATATTCGATGGCCTCCCCCATTTGTAGGAGATTTTGTTTTCATTTCTTAGCTATAAATAGACGGATAAACCAGATCAAATAGGACATCACACTCACTGTTCTCGAACTCTTCTATTCTCTCGCAACTCTCACTTTCTGTAAAAGCATTGTAACACTTAGTAACGATCTGGTCAATATCCTACACTGTATCCTGACATTTGAAGTAATAAGAAGAACAAGGCAGCTGCGATTGTCAGCTCCCGAGGTTTTGTGCTGGTGATGTAGACTGATCAAGGGCTTTCCTCGTACATCTCGTGTCAGCCTTTACTTTTTGCTCATTGTTTGATTATAGATATAGCTCGTTATCCTGAGCTATATCCTGAAAACTGTTTTTGCAAACAACCAACTCAGCATATTTTCGATACACATTCTTAGCACACTACCTCACTTAACTAATTTGATCACTAAATTGCTTAGGTAATTTTTGACCAAAACAATAAGTATACTTATACGTAAAAGAATACGTACACTAAAACACTTAGTGAAATTGCAAGATTTCAAGTAATGTACATGTACACATATACCTACAAATACGTCATAAATACCCACAATAAAATATACAAGTGAAGTATATACATGATATATGTATACGTATAACTACACAAATACAGTGGATATATCCAAATACACTTAATGAAGTGTACACACATAAGAAGATACCATACATGTACACCGACATGAATACGAACTAATATATACAAACGTATTTATACAAGTGAACGAGGTTCACTATCCTTATATATATATATATATATGTATATATATATATATATATATATATTGTTGGATCTGAGTTTGATTTTGATTGTATTTTGTGTTTGTAATTAAAATGAAAATGGATGAGTGTGCAGCGGAATTATGATGAAAACAAACTTTGCATACAATCAAACGAGAGTAATACTTTGATCAAACATCTTTTCACAATGAATTGAAAGATTGAATTTATTTCAATAATGATTACAATGATTGATGAATGAATGCAAACTCCCCCTCAGCCAGAGCTCAGTGTTTGTTCGTGCAAAGAAGACGAATGATGCAAAGAGCTAATAGAACAGTACAAAGTACTGATCTATTTATAGGCACTAGCAAACCACTAAGCATCTTAGCTGACGTCACCATGAAAGTGACATCTAATCTCCTAACAAACTCTAACCTCTGACCTTTACAAATACTGCTATACAAACTACTGATATTACATTACATTGCATAAAGACAACTAAACTACTGCTGTGAACCCAGCAGTACTTGTCCGGATCAGCAGTGCTTGACTCAAGGCAGTAGATTGAATCAGCAGAGCTTTGGTCTTCTATCAGTCTTTAACTCTGGGCAGTAGTTGTAAGGCAGGACTTTGCAAGATCAGTAGATAGGAGGTCAGCAGATGTTGAAGTTCACTTTCAAGGGGAGAGACTTGATCATATCATCTGCTTATTCTGGAACCACTGCGCTGATCCAGTTTTGGCTTTTATTATCTGTTCCTCTGATAGGGTTCAATCCCAACAATCTCCCCCTGGAACAGATAATGCCAAAACACTTCATTATTGTGGTACTTTATTGCCTCATTAACAGCTCCCTTATCTGACCTTTAAGTTGTAGCTCAAAGTCTAGCGCATCTGTATCATCTTCATCCCTTTCAAGAGGAAGAACAAGGATATCTTGCATATCTTCAAGACATAGGCCAAGTGCTTGTTCCCTTGTTATTTTCTTCTCTTCTCCACCAGACCTGAACAGAGTCAATACATGGGTCTGTTTGTCTATTGCCCACTTTAGTACTTTTGAGCCTGGTGGGTTTCTTGGGAGATTTTTATTTGTTGAGGAGTTTGGTGATGCTGGCCTATTCATAACTGGCTGAGCAGTGTTTGCAGGTTGATTCAATTCAAGAGTTTCTATAATCATTTTCTTAATGCCCTCTTTCACAAGTTCATCACCTTTCACTAGCTCTTGAATTGTTTCAGCTCTCAGAGGTTTTTGTGGCCTTCTTTTGAAGATGGCTGAACCTGCTGGAGCAGTGGATCTCCTGATCTGTAGTTTTGATGGTCTTTTGGAAACCTCTGCTTCAGGATAAACAGGCTTTTGAGGAACACTTAGATCTTTCTTTCTTAGTTCCTCCAACTTTTTGTAAGTAGCCCTAACCACATCTTCTTTCCATCTAGCAATTTGTCTTTTGTTCCCATAATCAGCAGCAACCAGTTCCTCTTTCATTCTCTTCAGCTCTTCCTGTTTGTCAGGTACATTCTTTCTAAACTTTGCCAGTCAGGAGGAGTGTGAGTGACTTTCCTTTTTATCATGTCTTGAATTCTTGCTGCTTCATTTTCAAGTTCAGGGACCATCCACTCTTTGTACATGTATCTCTCTCCTTTGTACTTCTTGTGAGCCATGATGCTTTCAATGTAGTCTTTCTTCAGAGTTTCAGCTGCTCTTTCAGAAATTTGTTGACTGACATTTTTTGCAAATTGCTCTAGGGATCTGACTTGTGTGAGCAAATATTGAATTTTCTGTGCAATTTCTTTATCAGATTTCCCTTGTGTGTTTTTCTTTGAGATATCCTCTGCTTGCTTGGCCTTAATTTTCAAATATTCATCAACATTGTTAGGCCTGGGATATCCTTCAATTGATGGCAGATTCCTTTTGGCAGGGTCATCTTCATAATAAAAAGATTTTATTTCTTCTCTGACAGCTGCTAGTTCAAGAGGAAATTGAACACCTGCAGGAGGTAAGGGCTTGTACATTTGGACAGAAGAGAGAGGAACAGGTTTTGGAATTGTGACAAGTGCTAAAGATTTTGAAGATGTTTGTGGTGGTGAGGTGTCATCATCTTTGAGAATTAGCCTTCTCCTTTTTATAGGAGGGACTGATGATGTTTTGAATGGATCAGTGGTAGTGGATGTATTGGCAGTGGATTGTGATTGACTAACAACTGTTGAAACAACTGGTGTTTCAACCACTGTTGTCATTACAACAGATGTTATAACATCTGCTGTCTTCTGCTGTTTGTCAGCAGGTGTTGTTTTTGGTGGTAAAGCAGTGGATGTGGTGTGTGTTGAAGTGGGAGCAGATGTTGAAACCACTGAAGTGCCAACAGTAGTTGATACAACAGGAGTTACAACAGCTGTTTTAGGTGGTGGTTTTGGAGCAAACTTTGAACGTCTGGTTGGAATGGATTTGGGTTGCCTTACTTTTCTAGTAGGCTTCTTCTTTTCATCAACAGGATTTTCATGATCCTTTGAGCCAGAAGTACCCTGATCCGGATAATCCACCCTGGCATTCCTTTTGGCCTCTCTATCCTTTTTAACACTTGCAACTGCATCTGCCAGTGCATTGGTGGTCACATCAACTTTCTTGCTACCATCTGGCAAAGGGATATTTTTAGTCATGTTTTCCTTTTCGGGTTCAATGTAAAGACCATTATGTATACCCTTCTTCTTCCACTCCTTAATTTTCTCCCCCTTTTTGGCATTATCTTCAGGGAGTTGATCAATAAATAGAACAGTTGGTGGAGCAGTACCAGTGGTATGCAAAATCTAGGCTTTTAGAGCCTTGAGATCAGCCTGGGTGTTTTTAAATCTAGACTCCATGGCGTTTCTCAGCATTTGTACATGTTTTTCATGTTGCTGATCTGCCAGTTGTGCTTGTTGTTGGAGAAAAGATTGAAATAGATTCCAGAGCTCATTTGTAGCAGGTGCTTGTGGTGGAGCAGGTGCTTGAGGTGGAACAGCAGTGGATTGTACCTTTTGTATTTGTAACACCTGTTGCAGCATAACTTTGAGTTCTGCAACAGAGTTATCAAGCTTGTCAACACAATCCGTCAATTTCTGGTACTTTAAACCATCACCCAATTTAATGGAATCATCTGATTTCCCACTATCAGTGGTTTTATCAGTGGTTGAGGTAGGGAGTATACTCCAAACATTAACCACTGATGCCCCTTTTTCTTGGTACTAGGGTCTTCTCCCTTCAACACTTGACAATCTTTTGATGTTGCTAGAGGACAAGAAAAGGCCACTGGTAGATGTCAGAGGTGCTATAGAAGGAATTGCCTCCAAGGAAGTCTTATTTATGAAACCACTGTCCAATTGTAAACCTGTAGGTTCAACAGTTGTAGTGGCTGCTTCACTTGGACTACCACCAAGAGTTACTTGTAACTCATGGGGTGTAACCTCCTCAGGTTGTGTTGGTGGGTTAGCAAGGAATGATGCATCAGGCCCAGTCATTTGTTGAGGCATATTCTCATTGATAGGTGATTGAGAAGGACTGGATAGTGCCTGGTTCAAATCAATTGCATCCAACAGAAGTTTTGTTTTTGGGGGAATTTTGGATGTGACGTTTGGTGTAGAAAGAGGATTTGCCCCGGGCATTGGGCTGTGGATGATAGAAACGAGTGTTTCCAGAGCATCATGATGTGGAGACCCTATTTGTACAACCTGTTCTTTTTGTGAAGAAGCAGGAGGAGTTTTGGTTATGGGTTGAGATATTTTGACCAACTGCTGTGAGGAAGTAGCAGCAGTGGTTTCTTGTGACTTTTGTTTTGTCACTGGCAATTGTTCTGGTATCTCATCCTTCAGAGTTGCCTTTTTGATTGGTTTGGGGGGTTTTTGATTTTTCTTTTTGCATGGCTTTTTGGGATTTGTAGGTGTGGGTTTCAAAACAGTTGTTCTGCTGCTTTGATCACCTTGAGCAGTGGGCTCAGCAGCAGATACCTGAGGAGCAGTTGTTGCTGCTAAATTCTGCTCAGGCACCTCTGCTTGTGTTTTGCAAGGTGTTAACATTCTGGTAAAAGTTTCAGTTGTTAAACTGTTTATTTGACAAAATTCACCTTGGTTTATTGCAGCCAAATCATCCTTACTGAATTTCTTTTCAAAATAATAACTTAAAAACCTTGGAAACAGTAAGAATGATTTTGTTTCAACATTATTAACCAAATCTTTAAAGATTTCCCGAGAATAGTTAAATTTTCTTCTTGAAGAATTGCATATCCCAGATTTTGAATCTTTAAAGGGATTTCATTGAAAGAAGTGGTTTTGTTTGAAACACATAGTAGGAGGGTATGAAATAAAAATCTGGTTGCAGAAGGAAAATAACCTTTTTGTAAGGTAAGTTTCTTCATCATTGTGGCTTCATACCCTCTCTCAATGAAATCCGTTTGTAAACTCGTTTTTAGTGAAAGAAGTTTTACCTTCCTGATCATCGAGTTGAAAGACCTCTGAAATGGATTGTGGCGTGATTTGGATAGTTTTCCATTTGATAGAAGAGTGTATGGTGGTTGCAGTGTCTCCTTGTTTTTCAAGGGTTGCATTCTTCCAGAACTCTCTTTGGGTCGCCAAATAGATTGGTGCATCGGTGGTTAACAAAGTTTTGTACTTTGATTTGGCCATGGTGTCGATGATGGAGTCGAAAACATTGATGGTTCCTGGTTTTGTGAGAAGACCCAGAAGATTGTGAGAAGTTTTATGTGGGATTTCAGTAGAGATTGCCTTTTGAGAGGATGTTTTCGACGATGATTTGGAAGTGGGTTTTGTGGATGGCTTCGATTTTGTCATTTTGAAGATGATGATCGAAGGAATCTGTGAAGAAATGAGATGAAAAACTGCTTTGAGAAGAGAATTTTTAAGAATTCAATTCGACAGTAAAACCCTGTTTTGATGGTGAGTGGGGGTTTTTATAGGAAAGAAAGTGAATGCTGACGTGGCAGCTGTTACAAAAGGTCTGACCACTATGTACTGCCCACGTGACAACCCCTGGTGAAAGTGAAGGACAGTACTTTTATGAAAGTGACTGATGAAGGCAGTGGTATGAAAGCAATGGATGATTTTCACTATCAGTGGATAAGGCACTGCTTTTGAACAACAGAGTTTATCAAAGGAATGAGAGAACAGGGGTTGACTTTCAGCAGTGGACAGACTTTTGAAGTAGAGCAGACTTTTGAACAATCAGTGGTTATGGCAGACTTTTAAGGATTTTAATGAAAACTTCATTTTTAGCTATTTTTAAGGATGGATTTTTGATTTTCTGAAAACATTTTGTTGCTTTTATTCATAGAAAAACAAGATGTTGCTTGTTATTCCATGTTCAGCATCCCAATCCTAGAGACCAAGCTTTCAAAAGTGGTTGTATCAAGTGCTTTTGTGAGCACATCTACCAGCTGGTCTTTAGTTGGGACATGATGCAGAGAAATCAAACCTTTTTCATAGCAATCCCTCACAAAGTGATGTCTGATGTCGATGTGTTTGGTGGTAGAATGGGAAACTGGATTTTTTATGATATTTTCTGCTGCCTGACTGTCCAACATGAGTGGTGTCTTTAAGGCAGTGATACCAAAATCCAGTAACTGATTTTGAAGCCACAGGAGTTGGGCTGTACAGCTTGCAGCAGCAATGTATTCAGCTTCAGCAGTGGATGTTGAAACAGCTGCTTGCTTTTTGCTTTGCCATGAGACTAAGCAATCACCTAGAAACTGGCACCCTCCTGAAGTGGACTTCCTTGTGGTATGACATCCAGCAAAGTCACTGTCTGAAAAACCTGAAAGCTTGATGTTCCCATTAGCTGGATACCAGATACCAAGTGTGGGAGAACCTTTTATGTATTTGAAGATCCTTTTTACAGCAATGAGATTTGATTTTCTGGGAGCTGATTGACTTCTTGCACAGACACATGTTGCAAACATGATGTCTGGTCTAGATGCAGTTAGGTACAATAAAGACCCAATCATGCTTCTATAAAGTGTTTGGTCAATCAGCTCATCCTTTTCATCAGACATGACCAGCTTATTTGTTGACATGGGTGTGCTGCATGGTTTACAATCATTCATATCAAATTTGGTTAAAAGTTCTTTAGTATATTTGCTTTGATGAATGAAAGTTCCATTTTGCATTTGCTGTACTTAGAGACCAAGAAAGCATTGCAGCTCACCCATTGCACTCATTTCAAACTCAGCAGTCATGAGTTCTCTAAACTCTTCACACATGTTGTTACATGTGCTTCTAAAAATAATGTCATCCACATAAATTTGGACAATCATTAAATCCTTCCCTCTCCATTTAAGAAACAGTGTTTTATCAATGGTACCTCTTTTGAAACCATTTGAGAGTAGAAAGTTGGAAAGAGTTTCATACCAGGCTCTTGGTGCTTGTTTCAAGCCATACAAGGCTTTGTTCAGCCTGTAGACATGATATGGATAAAATGGATCCTCAAATCATGGAGGTTGACACACATACACCTCTTCTTGAATTGTACCATAGAGGAAAGCACTTTTAATATCCATTTGAAACACCTTCATGTTGTGGTTGACAGCAAAGGCCAGGAACAGTCTAATAGCTTCTAATCTTGCAACAGGGGCGAATGTTTCATCATAATCAATCCCCTCTTCCTGTCTGTAACCTTGAACCACAAGCCTGGCTTTATTCTTGGCAACAATGCCCCTTTCATCTGTTTTGTTCTTGAAGACCCACTTTGTGCCAATGGGACTAACCTCTTCTGGCAGTGGTACAAGCTCCCATACTTGTTGTCTTTTAAACTGTTGGAGCTCCTCTTGCATGGCTTCTACCCAGCTGTTGTCTTTCAGTACCTCTTGGTACTTGACTGGCTGATGGAGTGATAGAAAACCAGCAAAAAGACAAATGTTTTGGGTTTGGCTTCTTGTGAGCACCCCTTCATTGATGTTGCCAATGATTTTATCAGGTGGATGAGATCTTAAGAAGATTAAATCTCCTTGGTATGGTATAATGGCATTTGTTGGTGAGGGCTGCAAATATGTATCATCTGAGCTAACCACTGCTGGGGACTTTGATGATCCAGCAGTGGTTTCAAAAGGTGGTGGAATTGGAGGTAATGAAGTGGACACATGCTGACTTTTATCCACTGTTTGGGGACTTTTGCCAGCTGTGTTTGAGGATGTGGAAGCAGTGGTTGATGGGCTACTTTGGTCAACAACTGTTGAGGTAGCAGTGGTTGAGCTTTGACAACTGTTTTGAACAGCTGATGCTTTTCCCTTTGTGGCAGACCTTTGAGGGATGATGATTTCATACCCATAGTCTGGTGTTGTATCCTCTGATGGACCTGCACTGTTAGTCTTGACAGCAGTATTTTCAAAAGTAAATTTTTCAAGATCAAACAGATCTGCAGGATTTGCTGGGATTTTCATTGATGAAAGTTCATTGAACTTAACATTCAAAGTCTCCTCCACTGCCTTGGTCCGTGTATTGAACACTTTGTAGGCCTTGGCAGTGGTTGAGTATCCTAGATGATAACCACAATCAATTTTGGCTGCAAATTTTGAAATGGAATCTTTTAGGTTCAAAATAAAGCATGGGCAGCCAAACACCTTGAAGTAAGAGATCAGTGGTTTGATTTTATACAGAATTTCATAGGCAGCCTTTTTGTGCCTGGGGTTTATTAAAACTCTGTTCTGGACATAGCAAGCAGTGTTTACTGCCTCTGCCCAGAAAGTTAATGGCAAACCTGAATCAGCAAGCATGGTTCTGGCAGCCTCAATCAAAGTTCTGTTCTTCCTTTCCACTACCCCATTTTGCTCTGGTGTTCTAGGGATGCTGTACTGCCTTACAATCCCTTTCTTCACACAGAAGGCATCCAACTCCTTATTTTTAAATTCTGTGCCATTGTCACTCCTGAAGCTTTTCACTGGAAGGTCAAATTGTTTTTCAACCTGTGTCACAAAGTCTTGCAAAATGCCTGCAGTCTCATCTTTTGAGTGTAAAAAGAAAGTCCATGTAAACCTAGAAAAGTCATCAACAATAACCAAACAATATCTTTTCTTTTTGAGGCTCATGACTTGAACTGGGCCAAACAAATCCATGTGTAGCATTTGCAAACACTGGGTTGTTTTGGACTCTTCAATGGACTTGTAAGAACTTTTATGCTTAAATAGGAAATGCAATGTTCAGGACATGAAAACAATTTTTGTGGTAGGCCTCTCACCAAACCATTTTTTGAAATTTCAGTGATTGTCTTAAGATTTGTGTGCCCTAGTCTCCTGTGCCAAAGTTCTGTCTCTTTGTTAGAGGCAGCTGAGAACAGACAGGCATCAGCTCTAGGACACTCTTTTGACATATCAACAACATAAACATTGCCACTTCTTTGAGCAACAAGTTTTGTTTGACCAGTTTTTATTATTGCTTCAATCTTTTTGACCATTTCTGGCCCAACAATCCTACAACAATCTTTTGTGAAGAATGACCCAAACCCTTTGTCACTCATTTGTGATACACTCAGAAGGTTGAATTTTAGATTGTCTATCAGATTGACATTTTCAAATTTTACATTTCCAGACTGCACTGTACCAGACCCCAGAACTTTCCCTTTACTATTATTCCCAAAGGATATATCACCCCCTCCATGGATTTTAAAGTCTTTGAGGAGGGCTTTACATCCTGCCATGTGCCTGGAGCCTCCACTATCTACATACCAAAGACTATCAAAGCATGCAGAAGCTCCCTGCACATGAAGTAAAAGGATTAGTTCATTAGGGTCTCCAAAGCCAGCAGGGCTTTGGATGGGGTCTCAACAGTGTCTGGGATGGATGCAAAATGATGGACAGTGGTTAGGTCAGGGGTTTGGACTGTTTTAGAACAGTATTTCTCTAACCACAGTTGTGGGTCCTGACCAATCACCTGCTGGTAACCAAAAGGATGCCTGTTCACTCTGGGTTTAGAGGGCCTTTTGTAGGCCTCATAAACGTGTGGAATCCTTTGGTAAGACTGTTTTTCCTTGACTTTTCTGAATTGATTAGCAGGGGGTGCATCAGTAACCTGAACATCTCTTTTAACAGATGTTTGGTTCAGCTGTTTTGTGACAGCTGTTTGAACTGGCACAAACAGTGGTTGATGTTTGGTGAATTTTACAGATGATGACGAGGGACTCAAGGATGTTTTAGCAGTGTACTCATTCTTTTTCACATCAAAATTTTTAAGGTACACACATTCTTGAGTTTTGTGGTTTGATTTACCACAAACAATGCAGCTTTCAGCTGGAACAATGACACTGGTTTTGTTTAAGTCGTATGCTTTCAAATGGAAACAATCTTTTGTTAGATGATTCCTTTTTTCACAAAACTCACAAAACAGGTTATTGATCTTTTCTTTCTTCTTTCTCTTTTCGGACTCTTTTGCAGCAGAGTTTTTAACCTCTGCTGGGATGTCCTTGAGTGGAATGACTTTGGCCTTAGGAGCTTTAACACCAGCAGTGGTTGTAAAGTCCATAGGCTTGAAGTTCTCAAGAATGTCACACTCGTCAGACCAGGTGGGTTTAAACTGGTATTTTTCAAGTTCTTCAAAAGTAGAGGAACTCATTGGTCTGCCAAGTGTGATTTTGTTACCAAGTTTGTCAGTGATTTTCACTTCTTGGCCATTCTTGTTTGTGGGGATGAACTCAGTGGTTACATCAGTGGTTTGAACAGATTTTTCACAAGTAATGCATTCATCATCATATTTTCAATACCCAATCCCAAATTTCACATTACTTTCAATCTGTTTCTCGAGCATAACCTCATACCCTTTGCAAGATTCCACCCATTTTTCACAGGTGATCTGGGTGGACTCTAACTCCTTTTTGCAAACTTGGTATTTTTCTACCATAGTTTGGAGTTGAGTTTTGGTTATGCTCTGCTCTTCTTTCAAACTGCTAATCTCTTTCTCTTTTTCAGTCAATTTGTTTTTAAGTTCTTTTAGAGATCTTTCAAATTTGCCTTCATCAGTTAAGATTTTATCCCGAAGGTTTTCATTCACCTCTTTGATGTTAGCAAAAGCAATAATGCAATTGTGAGAACACAGTTTTTCTAAAACTTGAGGAGATACCTTGGCAGCAGCCATCATTGCACAGTCACATTGATGATCCTCTTCATCATCAGCTCTCACCTTCTTTTCACCAGCCTTTTCTTCCTTCTCTTCTTCTTTGTCCTCTTCGGACCATGGATCTGTCATTGGTTCAATCAGGGTACCTGAACTTTCTCCCAACAGTAGTTCACCAGCCACAGCAGTAACCACTGCTTCAGTCACCTCATCCACTGTTTCAGTACTCAGCTGTTCCTCTTCAGTTTCAACCCCCTCCTGTATTGACTCTAATGCCATCAAACAAAATTCATTATGAGAAGAATCATTAGAAGCATAGAGTGCAAAATTTTCATCACTAAGGTCTTTAGGCATACTGCTCCAGTCAACAAACCCTTGAGTGAAAAAACTTTGTTGATCTGGTTGCATTGCTGCTGGAGCAGTGGTTTGAGGTGCAGCAGATTGCACCTGTACCTGAGGAGCAGGGGTTTGAACATACTGAATTTGTGGGACAGTAGTTTGGACATAATGCACAGGCACAGGGGCAGCAACATAGTGAGCAGTGTTTACCTGAGCTGCAGGGGCATATTGGGTATAGTGCACAGTGTTTTGATTTTGTGGTCTAGGGTTTGAGCTAGGATGAGTAACTATTGGTCCATTGTTTTGACTTCTGCATTCCCTAGAAAAGTGCCCTAACCTATTGCACTTGTAACACTTGATTTTCGATTTATCCAACCCAACCCTCAAATTCCCATGAAGTCCTGGGAATTTTCTCCCTGTTCTTTTATAGAATTTGCTAGTTCTAACACTTAGCAAAGCCAACTGGTGCAGAATATCCATCTCTTCTAAGTTAGTGGGATCAAAATGTTGCAAATCATTGAGTTCAAAGCTTAAATTGTCTGACATCTGGTTTTCGTTTGCAGTGAATGCATAACTAGCAGAGTGAGAATCAGGGTTGTTAAAATTTGCACCAGCAATTATGTCAATGTAGTGATCAAAACCCTGATCCTTACCACTGCTCCCAGATTCTTCTTGACCCAGAAGAGCAGTGTTACCGAAAGTGTAATCATCAGCAACTTTTCCTGACTCTTGCAACCTCCTTTTCTGGTTCAATTCCCTTTCATAGGTCAGGAGTCGACCGTGAAGTTGGGTCAAGGTCAGATCCTTGAACTCAGGTGAGTTTCGGGTGACAAAAGCTATGGTGTCCCATTTTTCTGGCAGTGACCTGAGGAACCTGCTATTTTGAGTTGAGTTTGTAAAAGTGGTGTTAACAAGCCTCAGTTCACTGATGAGACAACTGAAACGCTCAAATTATTGCGTCAGTGATTCACCTTTAACGTGACAAAATGTTTCATACTGTTGGTTCAGAATTGCCCTATTGTTTTCTATGACTTCTTCGGTTCCCCCAAATTTTTCCTTAAGCGCGTCCCATAACTCTTTGGCACTGTTACAGTGTAACAGTCCAGCATATATCTCATTGGGCAGCGCTGATGCAAGGATGCTAAATGCTTTAGCATCTAGTTCGAACTTTTGGTAGTCAGTTTCAGTATAATTATCGGTTGGTTTAGGAACGAACTTTTTAGCATCTTCAGCGCTTGGCACCATGGGAACATGGGGACCAAAGACGACAGACCTCCAACATCCTGTGCTTTGTTGAGCGAGGATGTGACCCATCCTCCTCTGCCAGATGTTATATTCATTTCTTTTTAGCATAGGTGGTTTAAAAAGAGAGCCAATGTTTTTTTCATCCTGAGATTGTGACATCATTCTTGTTGTTTTACAGACACTGAGAAATCAACTTTAATGGTGATTAATCATTGCTCTGTTTTTCAACGAACGAACAAATGATCAGTATCAACTGTTATGAGCCGAACTATTTATGTCAAAATGATTGTTAAATCAAATTTGACTGTCCTAGCTCTGATACCAATTGTTGGATCTGAGTTTGATTTTGATTGTATTTTGTGTTTGTAATTAAAATGAAAATGGATGAGTGTGCAGCGGCATTATGATGAAAACAAACTTTGCATACAATCAAACGAGAGTAATACTTTGATCAAACATCTTTTCACAATGAATCGAAAGATTGAATTTATTTCAATAATGATTACAATGATTGATGAATGAATGCAAACTCCCCCTCAGCCAGAGCTCAGTGTTTGTTCGTGCAAAGAAGACGAATGATGCAAAGAGCTAATAGAACAGTACAAAGTACTGATCTATTTATAGGCACTAGCAAACCACTAAGCATCTTAGCTGACATCACCATGAAAGTGACATCTAACCTCCTAACAAACTCTAACCTCTGACCTTTACAAATACTGCTATACAAACTACTGATATTACATTACATTGCATAAAGACAACTAAACTACTGCTGCAACCTTCTACTGCTGTGAACCCAGCAGTACTTGTCCGGATCAGCAGTGCTTGACTCAAGGCAGTAGATTGAATCAGAAGAGCTTTGGTCTTCTATCAGTCTTTAACTCTGGGCAGTAGTTGTAAGGCAGCACTTTGCAAGATCAGTAGATAGGAGGTCAGCAGATGTTGAAGTAAACCCCTCGTACTCGATTCTGTTATTCATGGTTGTCAATTGAACCTCGATAACCATCTTTTTCCTATTGATCTCGTACCAATGCAACTTGGGAGTTTCGACATTATCGTGGGAATGGATTGGTTAACCAAACATCATGCCGAGGTTGTTTGTTTCGATAAAATCATTCGTATTCCTCTTTCGTCTGGCGATGTTCTGGAAGTTCGTGGCGAGAAACCATCTGGTGGACTGAAACTCATTTCGTGTAAGAAAACCCAAAGTTATTTGCGAAAAGGATATGTTGCTTTCCTGGCACATGTCACTGAGGAGAAAGGCAAGAACAAGAGTATTCAGGATATTCCGATTGTTCAGGATTATCCAGAGGTGTTTCCTGATGAACTGCCTGGTTTGCCTCCAGTTCGTCAAGTCGAGTTTCATATTGACCTTGTACCCAATGCTAACCCGATTGCGAAAGCACCTTATCGTCTTGCACCGTCTGAGATGCAAGAGTTATCGAAACAGCTTCAAGAGTTATCAGATAAAGGATTCATCCGACCGAGTTATTCACCTTGGGGCGCTCCTGTCCTCTTTGTAAAAAAGAAAGATGGATCTTTTCGTATGTGTATCGATTATCGTGAGCTTAACAAGCTACCATCAAGAATCGATATCCCCTACCTCGAATCGATGATCTCTTTGACCAGCTGCAAGGTGCTACCTGTTTTTCCAAGATCGATCTGCGTTCTGGGTATCATCAGCTTCGTGTATTCGAAGAAGATATTCCCAAAACTGCTTTCCGCACGAGATATGGGCACTACGAGTTTACTGTCATGCCTTTTGGTTTGACAAATGCTCCAGCTATCTTCATGGACTTAATGAATAGGGTCTTTAAACCTTATTTAGATAAGTTTATCATTGTGTTCATCGACGATATTCTCATTTATTCAAAGTCTCGAGCCGAGCACGAGCAACACCTTCGTTTGACTTTAGAACTCCTGAAGAAGGAACAACTTTTTGCTAAATTCTCCAAGTGTGAATTTTGGCTTAAAGAAGTTCAGTTTTTGGGACATATTGTCAACGAGCAAGGTATTCATGTGGATCCATCCAAGATTGTTGCAATTAAGGATTGGAACACACCGACGACGCCTACTGAAATTCGTTCTTTTCTTGGTCTTGCTGGATATTATCGTCGATTCATTTCGAATTTCTCGAAGATTGCGGTTCCACTCACTGCTTTGACGCAAAAGAATAAGCCTTTTGAGTGGGGACCCAAGCAAGAAGAAGCGTTCCAAACGCTGAAACGAAAGCTATGTGATGCTCCTGTTCTATCTCTGCCCGAGGGAAACGATGATTTCGTTGTCTACTGCGATGTATCCAACTTAGGCCTTGGTTGTGTTCTTATGCAACGAGGTAAAGTTATAGTATATGTATCTAGACAATTGAAAGTTCACGAGAAGAACTATACGACTCATGATCTTGAGTTAGGAGCTGTGGTTTTCGCGCCCAAAATCTGGAGACACTACCTCTATGGCATGAAGTGTGTGGTTTTCACAGACCACAAAAGTCTCCAGCATATTCTCAATCAGAAGGAGCTGAACATAAGGCAACGACGTTGGGTCAAACTCATGAACGACTATGATTGCGAGATTCGCTACCATCCTGGTAAGGAGAATGTCGTAGCCGATGTGCTTAGTCGGAAGGAGCGAGTCAAGCTTCATTCTGTTCGAACACTATCTGATCTTCAAACTCGTGTTCTTCAAGCTCATCAATCTTGTGTTTCACAAGATTTGATAGGTAAGGAATTACCACATCAGCTTGAGCTTAAACTCGAAGCGAAGAATGATGGCTTGCTCTACTTCAAGGATCGTTTGTGGATTCCGAAACAAGACGATCTTCGCACTTTAGTGATGGACGAATCTCATAAGTCTCGATATTCTATCCATCCTGGTGCTGATAAAATGTACAAGGATCTTCGTACTAAGTTCTGGTGGCCTGGTATGAAGAGAGATGTTGCCTTGTATGTATCGAAATGCCTAACTTGTCTTAAAGTCAAGGCAGAACATCAACGACCTTCTGGTTTGCTTGTACAACCAGAGATACCGGTTTGGAAGTGGGAGAACATTGCTATGGATCTCATCACTAAGTTACCGCGTACATCCAAAGGTCATGATGCTATTTGGGTTGTTATCGATTGATTAACGAAGTCAGCTAACTTTATTACAATTCGCGAGGATCTATCTGCTGATAAACTTGCAAAGATTTATGTTGATGAGATTGTATCTCGACATGGTGTTCCTTTGGACATCATATCCGATCATGATGCTCGATTTTCATCTCATTTTTGGAGGACCATGCAATCTGCTATGGGAACCCAACTAAATCTAAGCACTGCTTATCATCCCCAAACAGATGGACAATCTGAGAGAACGATTCAAACTTTGGAGGATATGCTTAGAGCATGCGTGATTGACTTTGGTGGTAATTGGGATTCTCATCTGCCATTGATCGAGTTCTCTTACAACAATAGTTATCATGCTAGCATTAAAATGGCACCATTCGAAGCTCTCTACGGTCGAAAATGTCGTTCACCTGTTTGTTGGAACGAGACCGGTGAAGCTCAGCTTACTGGGAAAGAGCTTGTTTTGGAAACAACAGACAAAATCAAGAAATTTCGCAATAATCTTGTGACAGCTAGATGCCGTCAAAAGAGTTATGCGGATTTAAAACGCAAGCCCTTAGAATTTCAAGTAGGAGACCGTGTCCTACTCAAGGTGTCACCTTGGAAGGGAGTGGTGAGATTTGGAAAGAAAGGAAAACTTGCACCTCGATATGTTGGACCATTTAAGATTGTTGAAAGGGTTGGAAAGGTTGCCTATCGACTAGAGCTACCTCCAGAGCTTGGAAATATTCATCCGACTTCTCACGTGTCCAATTTACGAAAGTGTTTAGCTGACGCTGATCTTCACATTCCACTCGACGAAATCCAAATCGATGAAACGATGCACTTTGTCGAGAAACCTGTGGAGATAGTGGACCGTACATTCAAACAGTTGAAGAACAAACGAATTCATATGGTCAAGATTCGCTGGGAATCTAAACGTGGCCCAGAGTTTACTTGGGAACGTGAGGACCAAATGAAGACAAAATATCCACAATTGTTCTCACAAGTTTCCTCTAGTTAAAATTTCGGGACGAAATTTCCTAAAGTAGGGGAGACTGTGACAACTGTGCTCTGTAATCGATGAACAATGCAAAACAGTGTTAATTATTAATAAAACAATGTGTTTTGGTGTTATTATGTGTGTTTTTATGTATAATGATTTTACAATTCGATTCAATTTCGATATCAAGCTTTAAATCGCTTTCTGGAAAGTTATACGCAAACTGGTGCATAAACGCAGTCAGTTTAACGTGACAAACACTCTGGAATAGTGACATAGGCTTAATATACCTAAAATAACCTTTACATAAGTTAGAAATAAGTTTTGGATGGTTTGGTGTGTTGAAAACAAGTCTATTCGATCGCATGGACTATTTGTGTCAAACTGCGAAACTATACCAATTCGTATGGTATTGAAGAGTCCGGAACTTTATCATAAGCTAAACATACCATAAATAACCTAAACATAGCTTAGAAATAAGCTTTGAGTGGTTCGGTGTGCGAAAACATGCTTATTTGATCTTACAGGGACTAAAAGTGTCAAAAACGACGTAAGTTTGCATTTACGCGCATATCTTATGTTCTGACCACATCTGGACATCCAAAATTTTTGTACACCCTAAAATATTTTTATTTTAGTGATCGGCAAGCAAAAATATCGTTCGTCGCTTAATTTGGTTCGTTTTCGCGTCCGTTTAAGTTTCGTCGTAATTTAACGAACAACGCGACCGTACGACCAAACGAGCCGACATCCGAGAGTGTCCCAAGCATATTTTGAGTCCTCTAAACATTATTGACCTTGTAGAGCCTTAAAAATGGCTTAACGGGGGTCAAAAGGGGCTGAAATGGGCTTAAAACACATGCAGGGACCTAAACTGCCATTTTGCAAACTTTGGCTGATCTGGGGAGGCCAGGCGGGCCGCGTAAGCCCCCTCCCATATCTTACGTGGGCCGTGTCAGTGTGCCCAGTGACAAAAACTCAATTTCAGCATTCTGTTTGAACTTCAGGGGCTGTTATGGTAAATTCTTTGTGTGATGGGCAAGTTTAAGTGTTCTCCAAGGTCTCTAATCAGTTCCTAACAATTGTATGGCCATGATTTAATCCTTGGAGGCCATACAAACATGTGTAATGATCCCATGAAGTTGCAACAACTATAAATAGCCAAGCAATTTCATTCATTCATTGCTCATTCCTCATTTCTCTTCTCTACATCTGATTTGGGAGCTCCCTCAAGTGTTTGTAGCTTTCTAATCTGATTATTCTTGTAGAAAAGATAGCTATGACCCTTTGTAAGTCTTCTTTCTTGCTTATTCTTTATGTTTAGGCAGAAAGTCAAACGGTTTGGCCAACAGTTTGACTTTTGGTTTTGACCATCGATTGGTCAAGTCAAAGTTCAATTGAACTTTGCAACGTGATTGTAATCACGATGGTTATAATCCTTAGCGATTATACCTACTGATTACCACGTTAACTAGGCGTAGTGACGAGTCAAAGTTTCGGTCAAAATGCGTTTTAGCACGCATTTTGCAACGGAACTATTTTCGGGTATCAAAACCCATTGTTTTGATACCCAATCAGTTTTCTAAGTAGGTTAAACATGTTTTGACATGTTTAACTCGTCACTATTAGTTTAGTGCTTGTTTAGGGTCGTAAGTTAAACGGTCTAAACAACCGCTTAGACTTTCGAACCCGACCCGTTTGGTCGATCATTAGGATCCGACCAAGCTCGATTAGTGTTCATAGTTGCATAGGGAATAACCATTGAGGTTATACCTTATGATCACATAGGATTGGTTAGTTATTTGTTAAGTAACTTGTATGCCCATAGAAATGACCAAAACGCCCTTTTGAAGCTTAAATCCGTATTTTACATATGTAAACATGTTTTTGACATATAATCTGATTTAGTAACATGTTTAGGTATTATTGGGCATGTAAGACTTGACATAGCACATAGTTAACCATCCGAACATAATTTCGCACGAACGATGCATTAACGTAGCATAAGCTACCTTAATGGGTCGTAACGGGTTGAAAGCACTTGGGTTAGGTTCTGATTTAGGATGTAGGCTTTGTTAAACCATATCACATGAGTTCCACACTCATTTGGTTTACAAGACCTCATTCTATCCGATCTTCTGATTTAGGTATCGATTTATTTACTAGTGATCCGATTACTAGGTACTACTTGAATTTCCTTGGTTTGTCTGAGCTTCGCTAAGTTCTTTAGATCAAGGATACCCTTCATTCAATGTGAGTACATAGTTCCCCTATTTTACTGTTTTCAATTGTTTTGGGGTGATTCATATGTGCTAAGTGTTTTCAAGGTTTTAACGATGGTTTTCAAAATGATTTTCGATATTTAAACAATGGTTTCAAAAACGATAAAGATGGTTTATATTAAACTAATAACGATTTCAATAATGTGAACGAACTCGATGGTTGTAATTACATAACGAATGACATTCATTAGCATTGACCAAGCCGACCAGTATTAGGTTATGGTACCATAGGATCTGACAAATCCCGTTATCAGACTACACCCATGGTTATGTGTGGGAGGTTATGTAGATAATGACCGAATCTGATGATTGTTAACTTACCCTTTGGTGGTTTGTTAATACGATAAACGAGGTGGTCGAGTCACGAAGGTTGAATGTTATTAACGAGGCGACCAAAAGTAGTTTCACAATTAAAAACAAATACGATTTTGGGAAGAATTTAACGATTTGGAACGACTTAAATGATATAAACGATTTGAACGAACGATTGGTTTTGGGTAGTGATTAGATAATGGGACGGGTGTAGCATGATAAAAGCATGGTAGATACACTGCTGGTACATCTTATATATAAGTGTTTTTATCATATTACATTGCGTGTCATTATTTAGTTCACTTGGGAAACGATTTGAAACGATGTCACACAACGAGGTTTTCGAAATGATATAAACCATACGAGTTTTATTAACGAGTTTTTAATGAGATGTTTCACGAATTGGTTTACTAAAACAAATGTTTTGGAGTTAAGAATCATGGCTACGATATTTTATAAATTATAACCATCTTGGTTTGAGTTGGTTAATCATGTTGCAATATTATATACTTTTCAAAACAAGATTTTCAAGGTATTGCAATATATAAACGAGCCATGATTCCGATACTCTTATAAAACCTATGTACTCGCCAGCATTCCTTTGCGGACTTTGTTTTTACATATGTTTCAGGTGATGTTGCGTGATGATTGCTAGGGAGCATGTGCACTTAGGATTTGGACGTGGCCTTAGTGACATAAAAACGATAGTAGACGATGTTCAATTTGTTTGTTTGGTTTTTAAGACAATGTACATTATTTGATAATTTAATAAAACGAAACATTTAACTACCATGGTTGGGAAACGATGATTCTGTTACAACACTCCCCGACGTTTCCGCCACGGTTTTGTTGTTTTAACGTGGTCGGGGTGTGACAAATAATCCTAAAATTCAACATTTCAATCAGTATATATATTGCATTTATATAAACCAAATTCGATCAAATCACACGTGGGGAAGCATAAAATTAAAAAAAAACATAAACAAAGTAGTTAAAAAAACCAGAGATATGAAACAATCTTCAACAGCTTTTCGAGGGACCAAAATCCACCATGAGTGGATGTATCATATTCAAATACAGATGTTGTCGTTGGCATAAGGATTCCCCACATCCTTGCTTATTGAAAGAGAGATAGAGATTAGGGTGTTAAATTTAATCTTAGGTAAATTACTTTTTATGTCCCTGTGTTTTGAGTGTTTTAACCACTTGAGTCCAAAATCAAAATGTTTAACGCCCTGAGTCCCTATAGCCACTTTTCTTAACCATTTGAGTCCAAATTTCTAACATTGTTAGAATTATTCTGTTAACTTTTGTTAAATGACCAAATTACCCATGTACTTAAAAAAACATTTTATTATTATTACCCAAAATATAATTACCAAAAACCTTATGGAGTTATGCACCAATTCCATGACCAAAGCCCTTAAAGCACCAGATCCATCAAAATTATGGCTGCAAGTCAACAATCGTCCCATGTCATGAAATTAAATCATCACAATTCACAAATAAGCTGGCTAAAATTTGAGAGAACAACAAAGCCACCTCATTCATCATCTTTAACGTCCGATTAATCACCGTCCTACACACCTCCTTTAACTGCTCATCGGTGAATTCTCCATCGTGGGACGCTCCTATTTTCTTCAATCACCGTCCACTACCATCTCCCCACCCCCCCCCCCCCCCCACCACAACCACCATCCCTGCCGCCCACCTGACACCATTGTCCGTCGCCAACATCCACCAGAACCATCACAATTGTTTTTGTTCTCCATTGGACCCATCATCTAATCATTATGGAACACCATTGTAACCTTTTTGTAACCTTCAATCTATAGGTGGTCATCAAGGAACTCATCAGTCACCGGATTTCATATCTTCTGTCGTCGAAACCATCGTGATTTG
This sequence comes from Helianthus tuberosus, assembly GCA_030545235.1. Lineage (NCBI taxonomy): Eukaryota > Viridiplantae > Streptophyta > Magnoliopsida > Asterales > Asteraceae > Helianthus > Helianthus tuberosus. The sequence goes on along the minus strand of CM060397.1, from coordinate 130,231,731 downwards.
TCAAACGTCGTCGCCGTTCATTTTCACCGTCGAATGAATAATCCCTACTGTCACCATGTACCTCCACAACCGGAATCTTTGGAAATCACCATCATCTCCGTTAACCTAAACAACTGACGCTAACCCCAACGCCCACAATCTTCACCATCGATCATCTAGAAAGGGTCACCTTCTCCGATCATCTCTCTGTTCCGACTCTCACTCTCTCTGAATCTCTCTCTCTCTCTTAAGTGTTTCTCTCTCTAGATTTTTCTATAAATAGAAAGTGTGTGTGGGAGTTTTCTTATGGAAGAAGAAAAGAAAAGAAGTTAGTGGAAGAGAGAGAAAGAAAGATGACAGAGATATGAAGGGTCTAGAATGTTTAGAGAGATAAGAGAGAGAGAAATCTAATAATAATTTTTTTTAACTATAAGGGTATTTTGGTCATTTAACAATACTTAACTAAAAATTCTAACAGTGTCAGAAATTTGGACTCAAATCGTTATGAAAAGTGGCTATAGAGACTCAGGGTGTTAAACATTTTGATTTTGGACTCAAGTGGTTAAAACCCCTAAAACACAAGGACTCAAAAAGTAATTTACCCTTTAATATTTTTAGTTTAAAAAAATATAAAAAGGTTTTTGAATTCTAATATTTCCAATCTATAAATTAGAATCATGTTCTTCCTTTATGTTGTTGTAAGATGTGCATTGGGGGTTTTTTTTAAAAAATGCATTTTGCACTATTAACTTAAAGATTTTTTTTCTTTTGCATTTTAATCCCCTTGACTTTTTTGCTTTTAACCGAAAGCCTTTCATCTTTTTACAATATAACCCCAAAACTTCTTTTTTCCAACTTTGTACCTCCATACTCATACTTTTCATCTTTCGCAAGTTTTTCGTTTTATGTTTCATTCTAAATTTTGTGACACCATTGTCCGTCGCCAACATCCACCAAAACCATCACAATTGTTTTTGTTTTCCATCGGACCCATCATCTAATTATAACGGAACACCATCGTAACCTTTTAGTAACCTTCAATCTATCGGTGGTCGTCAGGGAACTCATCAGTCACCGGATTTCATATCTTCTATCGTCGGAACCATCATGATTTGTCAATCGTCGTCGCCGTTCATTTTTACCGTCGAATTAACAATCCCTACTGTCAGCATTTACCTCCACAACCGGAATCATTGGAAATCACCATCATCTCCGTTAACCTAAACAACTGACGCTAACCGCAACACCCATAATCTTCACCACCAATCATCTAGAAAGGGTCACCTTCTCCGATCATCTCTCTGTTCCGACTCTCACTCTCTCTGAATCTCTCTTTCTCTTAACTGTTTCTCTCTCTAGTTTTTTCTGTAAATAGAAAGTGTGTGTGGGAGTTTTCTTGTGGAAAAAGAAAATAAAAGAAGGAAGTGGAAGAGAGAGAAAGAAAGATGAGAGAGATATGAAAGGTCCAGAATGTTTAAAGAGATAAGAGAGAGAAAACTAATAATAATTTATTTTTTTATTTTTTAACTATAAGGGTATTTTGGTCATTTAACAATACTTAACTAAAAAATTCTAACAGTGTTAGAAATTTGGACTCAAATGGTTAAGAAAAGTGGATATAGGGACTCAGGGTGTTAAACATTTTGATTTTGGATTCAAGTGGTTAAAACCCCTAAAACACAGAGACTCGAAAAGTAATTTACCCTTTAATCTTTTTAGTTTAAATAAATTTATGAAAAGGTTTTTGAATTTTAATATATCCAATCTATAAATTAGAATCATGTCCTTGCTTTATGTTGTTGTAAGATGTGCATTAGGGGTTTTTCAAAAAAATGCATTTTGCACTATTAACTTAAAGATTTTTTTCTTTTGCATTTCAATCCCCTTGAATTTTTTGCTTTTAACCCTAAGTCTTTCATATTTTTACAATATAACCCCAACACTTTTTTTTCAACTTTGTACCCCTATACTTTTCGTCTTTCGCAAGTTTTTCGTTTTACGTTTCGTTCTAAATTTTGTGAGTCAACATGCCGCAACGTGCACGTGGAGTTCAATGTTTTCCGTCTGTTTTTTCCCATTTAACAGGCCAATCCCAACGCGTCTATTTTCTCTGTTTGGCAAGTTCGTCGCAACGCGCGGGTCCTAAATCGACTAGTTATTTTTTTCTACGTTTTACGCTTATGTCTAATTTCTTCGCATTAACGCGCCGCAACGGGCGTGAGTCATTCAACGATTTTACGTATATTTTTCATTCGGTTTTATTTTTACTTTTTTATTTATTTTATTTGTACGAGCTCTTCTGATGTTGGTGGTCGCTGGCAGTGGTGTGTCATTAATGCTACTTGGTACGATTTTACGAATATATTTAGCCTATTAGGTTTTTTACTAATAATTTGTTTCGAGTTTACCGTTATACCTTCTTTTACTTAAGAAAAACTAATTTTTTATTTGCATATTTTTATGTACGTGTCTGTATAAATTTGATTTGCTCTATATTTCGACGTAAACTTTTTCTGTAAACGAGTCAGGTTAAATATAATACGTTTTCTTTAAAAAAACATTTTTTACATGAATATTTTTATGTACGTTTCATATAAATTCGATTTGGTGTATGTTTCGACGTAAGTTTTTTTGGGAAACGAGTCAGGTCAAATATAATATGTTTTCTTGATTATTTTATGAATGTTTTGTAAACTTTGTTTCAAACGGAGTGGAGTCTGTGAAAACTGGCACTTTTCCATGTATTTCCGTACAATATGAACAATAATTTGTACTTTATGACTGTGCATGATTGAACTTATGATATGAATGATTTCATGTTTACTTTCAAAGACATACAAATACATTACATGTTGCATGCTTACTTATGATTATTAAATGCAACCTGGAATAGTTCAATTAGTGCACAAGACGAAACTAGCACAATAATCAGATAAACTAGAAGTACTGACGGGAGTTCAGTACTCAGACAGACATGTTGTTAGAACACAGAATGAGCCCGGAACCAAGATTTACACTAGAATACTACGTAGGAAAGTAGGGGTTATAAAACTGCCTTCCGAATGACGATTTAAGCATCAAAAAGTGCCCGAAACACATCCAAAGCACATAATTCTGCAGAAAATAGCAAAAATCAGCATTTAAACACCAAATTATAATGCAAAAATGAGGTTTAAGTGTCCAGAATAACTTGTAAAGTGTCGGGAATGAAAACTGTCATAAAAGGTACCTCATAGCACACTAAACTGTGCAATTTAGCACCTTAACGAACCGGTAACCAAACGAACAACTGGACACTACCCGAAACACCAAAATTGAACTAGAAACATTGTTTTAACATCATGAAGCTAGTTATCAACAATAAACATAATATTACATCTTAAAATCCCTAAACACACTTAACCCTTTAACTAAAGACTTGAAATGGAACTAATCACCTAACTAATAGTTGAAATGTAACCAAGACCCCCCCCCCCTTGTGGACAGTTACAATGTGGGCCCCCATACCCCACATTTCTTTTGATTAGTTTATTTGGCTTGCTAAGAATATGTGACAACTGTCAAAAATCCAGGTATCCGTACCATTAATTAACCATGACTAGTGCCTAATGACTGTGCTGAATTTCAATTAACTACTTTCTGATTTCTGCATCATACTTACATGTGGATCACATATTGCATAATGACACTTCATTATTACATGCAAACCATATTGACATAAATGATGCACAAAGCACAGTTAATGGATGACTCAGAAAAACGCTGACAGAACTCAGCACATAGACAGACAGTGTTTTGAAACACAATATGGGTCAGAGACTAAGTACTACACTAGTATAGAGTGTAAGGAAGTAAGGACCACAAAACTGCATTCCTAAGTGACAGTTTAAGTGCCGGAAAGTGTCTAAAACTCACCCAAAGTGCAGAATTCTGCAAAATACAGCAAAAATCAGCATTTTAACAAGCAAGTATCATGCAAAAATATGACTAAATGGTCCTGAATGCTTTCCTAAGTGTCGGGAATTAAAAGTGTCACAAAAGGGTACACAAAGAACACTAAACTGTATAGTTTAGCACTTTAACGAACCAGTATCTAACCGAAAAATCGGACCCTACCTGAAACATCAAAAATTACACTAGAAACATTGTTTTAATGTTTCCATGCTAGTTGTGATCCCCGAACATCATAACATATCCTATAAACACATAATATACATAACACCCTAACTAAACCATTAGATTCTAACTAATATCCTTAACATTCCACTACAACCCAACCCTATACCCCCCCCCCCCATGGTGACGGTCACAAAGGGTGTGGCCCACCCTTGATTTTATTTGTTTTGTTTATTAGATCATGTTAGATCTTTTGAGACATGTTACACATTGGATTATGTTGTGTTGGAAGCAAGTTTACATAAACCTCTAGTCCCTCATTCTCTTTCATTCCCACAACACAATTCACAACTCAACTCTCTCCCTCTCCTCATCTTGGTCTCGGCCGAGAACACCCACAACACCACCATCATTGTCAAGCTTCCTTCTTACAATCCCAAGTGATCCTAAGGTGCAAGAAGCAAGATTAAGAAGCTAGGAAGCATTGGAGCTTGAAGGACCACTTCCTAGAGCTTTTATCCAACTTATTCTTCATCATCTTCATCTTTGATTCTTCCCTAGCCATTGTGCTAGTAGTAAGCCTCTTGTAACTTGAATTTACTTCTCATTTTGATGGTTAGAAGATTATGTAAGATGTTAATCACAAGAATCATAATGAAGCAAGAAGATGAACCTTCACATAAAGCTTAATAACATAAGAATCATTGTTGATTTAGTGTATGTATGATACTGGGTTGTTATTTTCTTGAGATTATGATGTTGATCATCATAAGAAGCTTGCTAGATTGTGATTAAACACATGATCTAGCAAGTGAGAGGATGAATCTTGTGAAAATCAAAAGGATCATCCTTTATGTGGATCATGAACTTGGAGATGAAGTTATTTTAGAGTATGATGAAGATTTATACATGTTAAAAGTCTTATAAATGGATGATTACAAGAATAATTTTCTCAAGAAACTAAAGTTATACACAAGATTTACCTAATCATGATTTTTAAAGAAACTAATCATGTTTTGAGGGTTAAAACAAAGCTAGTAAAGTATATGTAACAAGAAAAATACAAGAAGATTGATTTTTGAAAAAAAATCATCATACAAGTTGTAAAAGACTAAATTTTACAAGAATAATATTTACAAACAAATAACCATATTTTTAAGAGTAACAAGGCTTACTTAACAACATAGTAAGTTACTACAAATTTTTACAAGATTTCAAGTTCATGATGTAGTGCAAATTACGTGATTTTGGCTCATGGTAAGTCTTGATGGAATTGTTGATGATTGGTGATGATTTTTACAAAAGAAAATGATATGCTTGAAAGCATGGAAACCTCCATTTTTAGGGGAAACTATGGCAAAATTTTCTAAAAATATAAACACTTAGAAAAATATTCTTCAACAAATATTTACATGTGTATTTTAACTAAGAGCTTTCTACAAAGACTTTGTCATAATTTTTGGTTACAAAAATACAAACATTGGAGGTTGATTTTTATAAATAAAAATGACTAAATATGTATTTGAAATATATATTTAGAAGACACCATGTGTGTGATTATTTGTATATTATGTGTATTAGTTATATCATTTTAGGACTTGAAATAATATAACTTAACAAAATACCAAGAAATCACAATCCAAAATATTACCGAAAACCTCAAGGAATAAATATACAAGTTACACACATAATATTGTAAAATCCAACGAAATAATGTAACTTACAAAATATTCCGGAAAATACATTTATAAATATATTTTTGCTAAATGATATTTTTGACACAAAGAAATGAAAATATGATTTTTATGATTATCACAAAGTTATATCGTATTTTGATAAGAAGGAAATATATAATTTTTGGCGATTAAAAATATATATGTTTTCTTGGAAATTACTAGGAGATATAATATTTTTGGAAAAATATATATTTTTTTGGATAGACTTGAAATACATTATTTTTGGATAAAAATAAGTTTATATATATTTTCTAAAGTTAGACTTGAAAATATACTATTTGGAACTACAAATATTTTTGCCAAAAGGAAAAATTATAAATAATTTTTCTAAGTAACAATTCTTAAATATATATATTTTGGGAAATATATATATATATATATATATATATATTAGTGGACTTTTATTAGAAATATTATTCTGGGAAGCTTAACACAAAATTAAGTATAAAAATACTAAACGATTACAAGAAAATACGTATTCTCGTACGTATAAATCCATACCGGTATACGACGCCGATACATTGCAAAATATACAAATACAGATACAAATATATCCATCCTTGGGAATGAAATACAAGTATAAATACCTGGGAAGTATTAAATTAAGATATACTGTTTCAAGAATTATTCCAGAAATTAATTTAAGTTAAAATATTAATTATTTTAACAAATAGTTACATAACTTGGGATGATACCGGAGACATAAAAGAAACGTAACTCAAAAACGTAAATACTAAGACAAGGCACGACCCGTCCGTCTAATAGACATTAGTACATTGTAGGTAGTCGTGTTTGCTGAAGGAATTTGAGTTACGATCATTGAAGACGCAAGACTGTGAGTTCATGTCCCCCTTTTCTTTTAACTGTTTTCAGTTTTATAACTTCGGGGGTGAAATACATGTTACAATTGTTTACAAACGTTTTATACATGGTATGGTTAGCTAAGGAAGGTTACTGCTTGATCATGTGAGTGGTGGGTACAACAGTTAAGGCCATTAATCCTCGTCGTATGACTGAGGGACATGAGTGATAGATCTATTTGGGTGTAGCGAGCCCACACCCATGAGGACCAGGGTGGCCCATGAGGTGACTATGTCCACATACTGAAGTCGTGGCAAAATCCGCTAGGTTTGAGTTTTCCTGCATCACTTCACTCATACCATTGGCCTTGCAAACCATTGGTGATCTGTTTTTCCTTGTTGCTCTCATACCAGGATTTACATACAGACGGACATACTTTAAAGGTTATTCATACACACTAACAAACACATGAACTCTCTCAACTTTTGTTTATGTTTCCAAATTACATGTATTTCAGGGAATTAAGTGGATCTGGCGGGCGTTTGCATGTTCCAAGCTGCGTTATGAATAAAAAGATGTCATCCGAAGTCATTAGGGTTTAGGAGATGTATCTTAATCCTGGACGAGATACATGGTTCTAAACTCGGTTTTATTTAAGGTCTTTTGTCGAGTCTTCGTGAACTCTTTAAAACATGTTGTGGTTTGTAATTTAAATTTGGAGTCTATGTTTCAGACAATTATGTTGTGGTATTTTCAAACTTAATTTATGGATGAACATCTCTGGTTTTAATCATATAGTTTTTGTTATGATTGAATGCGATGGTATTAAGAAAGTCACACCATAATCACGCTTCCGCAATATTCAGGGTGTGACAGCTTGGTATCAGAGCTTCGATTGTAGCGAACTAGGATTCCTTCTCGAGTCTAGACTACAATCATTAGGGCTCTCACGAAAATGTTTTACAAACATGTTTTCATTGCAAGCACGAAACGCCCAGATCCAGGAAGATAAACATTTTTACAAACAAAAGACATGAAACACATTTCAAGGAATTCGTTTATAGTTCAGTCTGAGAGACTGGGTAGTTCAGTTTGAGAGACTAGGTAGTTTAGTCAGGGAGACTAAGTAGTTCAGTCTGAGAGACTGGGTAGTTCAGTTTGAGAAACTGGGAGGTTTAGTCTGAGAGACTAGGTAGTTCAGTCTGAGAGGTTGGGTGGGATAGTCTGGGAAGACTAGGAAGAATACGTGATTACATTGTAATTATTTACAAGCTTAATAATGTTTGTTGATATATGTGCATATATTGTGATTGTTTTGTTACAGACACTACGTCGTCTTCTGAGAGTGGATTATCTGATACTGTTGACCCCATGGCTATCGTTTCGGACGATGAGATTGTCCTAGAGCCTGAGATTGTTACCTCCGACACTGAGAGTGACCCGGAGATGATATCGGATGATGATGATGATTTCCAGCCTTTTGCACTACCCGATGTTGGTGACGATGTACCGCATGCTGATGGTTTACCTGACGAGGATCCCTTTCTTATTCCTATTCCTGACCAGGATCATCTCATCCTCGGACATCCCGATGATGAGCATGTCGTGGTTCCGATCCTCGCCCCTTTGCCTCTTGCGGCTTTTCCTCTCGAGGATTTGCCTTTTGATGAGTTGTCAGATGATGATGTCGATCTTTTTATTGATGGTCCCCCTGATGCTGCCCAGGGTGATGGTGTTCCAGCTGAGGATGTCATTGTTGTTCCATTCATTGAGATTCCTATCGTTGAGGTTTCATCTGATCATTCTGCTCCAGATTCTTTTGAGTCTGTGTCTTCTTCCACTTTGCATGCAATGGGATTGCAGCGTTACCCCACTGATTCTGATACTGAAACGGCCCTGTCTGTTGCACCTATTCCTCCACACGACTTTGATCATGACGTGGAGCCTGGTCATGAGATTGACTTTGTTCCCGACGATCAGCCTTTTGATGTACCCGCTGATCTTGAGCAGATACCTGCTGATCCTGAGTAGGCACTTGCTCCTGAGCCGATGCCAGCACCCGAGCCTATACCTGCTCCTGATCCTCTGCCTGACCATGACCATGTACCTGTTGTTGCACCACTTGTACCCGATCTGATTCCTGCACCCGCTGACCCTGCTGCTTTTGCTGATCAGATAGACCCCCGTTACGCGTTCACCAGCAATGGGTGGATAGAGGATGATGATGATATGCCCCCTTTTTTTGAGCCTGTTACTCCCCCTCATGCACCTGCACCTATTGATGTTGCCCCTTTCCACCCGATTATATCCGATGTTCACCGCACTGACCTGCCGATCACATTCTTGCAAGATATCCCTCCACCCCTTCCAGGGAAAGGTTCCTCTAGCCAACAGCCTGGCCATGTTCCACACGTGTCAACCGCATTTCCTTACATGCCACAGTATACACCTACTACTCATTTTACTTCTGCACCGTCAGGCGAGCCACTTATATGGTTTCCGCCAAACACTATGCCAGTTTCTGATCCATACCATCCCTCCCACTTTATTGGTTACACAAGGGGTGACTTACTCCTGTCATTGCAGCTTCAGAAGGAGATCTTGTGTCGTAGAGTCATGGAGCTTGAGAGGACTCCACGTCCTCCACCTTGTTCATGTCAGTCACCTTTTGTGACTCCACCTGCTCCTCTTCTGGCTTATCCAGATTTTGACGTTCGATTTCTTACCATGGAGCAGCAGATTAGTTACCTGTTGCGTCGCGTTCATGCTCTTGAGGAGGAGTTAGTACATGTGCGCAGTTTACTTTTCGTTCCTCCACCTCCTCCTCTTCCACCATCAGCATAGCCGGTTTTTGGTTTTATGCAGGTAGCCTGCTTTTTGATGAGAGTATCGCTATTGTGCCTAGCTTGCAAAGCCCTTTTGAAGACCACTTTTTAATTTTATGATTGTTGTAGATTGATAGACATTTCGGACAAGGGAAGTGTAACCCTGTAGTCCCTTTTGATGTGATACGATACATTTGTAGAAAATGTAACTGTATTTGTGGTCGATGATTTATGAAAGCTCAATTGTAATATTCTCATTATATACATTGTTGAATTATACATTGGCGATATGAATGTGATGTTATGTGCTTACTTGCGTTGATAAATGTTATTACATACATGTACTACATGCTTATATACATAAGACCTGACCTATACAATCTTCTTTTAGAAGATGCCTCCACGAAGAAACAACCAGTTGCCCACAACAGAGGCTGAACTACACGAACGGATATCACAAGCGATAGCACAGCACGAGGCCTTGCGCTCTGAACATAGCGGGGGTACCTTAGGAAACAACCCACCTCATGGTAATGTTTAAGTCACTAAAGACACATTACGTTACATTTGGATATTCCATGTGTGTTTGCTAATGCTTTCTGTGAATGATGTTGCTTGTACAGGCTGTACCTACAAGTAGTTCCTTGACTGCAAGCCTCTGAATTTTGACGGCACCGGGGGTGCTGTAGCTTTCGTTAGATGGGCGGAGAAAACCGATTCTGTGCTAAGAATGAGCAAGTGTGCGCCGGAGCACCAGGTCACCTACATTTCTGGACTATTCTTAGACGGAGCTCTATCATGGTGGAATCTCCAAGTTCAGACCTTGGGAGAAGAGGCTGCATATTCTATGACATGGGATGAGATGAAAGAACTCATGCGCAAGAAGTACTGTTCAAGGGCTGAGATTCAAAAGTTGGAAACTGAGTTTTGGAACCTCAAGATGGATGTTCCAAAGATTGCTGAATACGTGTCGAGATTTCATGACTTATCTCACGTCGTTCCTTACATGGATGATCCGGAATTCAAGCGCATTGAGCATTTTATCTGGGGATTGGCACCCCAAATCATGAGCATGATGACGATATCAAAGCCTGCTATGATCACTGAGGCCATCGATCTAAGTGTGGCACTAACTGAAGAAGCTATCAGGTTGAACAAATTTTCGATCTCTGACCAGAAGAAGAAGGAGACTCACGTTGAGTCGTCAGGTGAGAACAAAAGGAAATTCTTAAATTTCAAGAAGGGAACCAGCAGTGCCAGGAAGCGTAAAGATACGAACCCACAGGCCGAAGTCAAGACTGGTGTTGAAAACAAAGGAAAAGGATATATTGGCACTCTGCCCAAATGTGTTGTGTGCCAGTTCCATCATGCCGGCCAGTGCAGGGTCAGGAAATGTGAGTCTTGTGGAAAGAATGGTCATTCGAAGGAGACGTGCTGGCCTGGTACTGGTCATGGTAATGGTGGTTAGAGAGGTAATGGCAACGGGAATGGAAACAGTAACCGTGGTGGAAATGGGTATGGAAACCACAACCAAGGAGGAAATAGCGGTAACAGAAACCGTGGTGGTTATGGAAACCCAGCTGGTGATGGAAACCGTGGAGCGAACAACAACCAGGGCGGAAATGGAAATGGAAATGGTCGGGGACCAAGTTGCTTTAACTGTGGAGATGTTGGGCATTTCAAGCGTGATTGCCCGAGAATCAACCAAGCTCAGGGAAGAGTTTTTAACATCGGATCTAGGGAAGCTCGTCAGGATCCGAACGTAGTCACTGGTACGTTCCCTATCAACCAACACTTTGCATCTGTGCTATTTGATACTGGTGCCGATTATAGTTTTGTTTCCCTAGAATTTAAGAATATACTTGGGTTAGTTGCCGATAAGTTAGATATTCCATACTCGATAGAACTAGCTAATGGAAAGCTAGTAGAAGCAAATGAGGTCATTAGAGGTTGTGTAATAGAACTCGGGGAGCATGAGTTTACGCTTGATCTTTTGCCAGTCAAGTTAGGAAGCTTTGACATGGTAGTTGGAATGGATTGGTTGTCCAGCAACCGAGCAGAGATCGTATGTCACGAGAAGATCATTCGCATTCCAATGGCGAATGGAGAGACCATTGTAGTGCATGGAGAGAAGCATGATACGCCTCTAAGGATTATCAGTTGTTTGAAAGCTCGAAGATGTTTGCAGAAAGGATGTGTTGCCTTCTTGGCACAAGTTGTGGACAAAGAAGCCGCTGAGCCAAAGCTGGAAGATATCCCAGTTGTGAAGGAATATCCTGAAGTCTTTCCCGAAGACTTACCAGGATTGCCGCCTCAACGACGAGTCGAATTCCATATTGACTTGGTTCCAGGCGCCGCGCCTGTGGCCAAGGCACCTTATCGACTTGCGCCTTCAGAAATGCAAGAATTGTCGACGCAACTTCAGGAACTTTTGGACAAGGGATTTATCAGACCAAGCTTCTCGCCTTGGGGAGCTCCAGTTTTGTTCGTCAAGAAGAAGGACGGTAGTTTCCGCATGTGTATCGACTACCTAGAGCTAAACAAGTTAACCATCAAGAATCGGTATCCTTTGCCGAGGATTGATGATCTTTTCGATCAACTTCAAGGTTCAAGTTACTACTCCAAGATCGATCTTCAATCAGGTTATCACCAGCTGCGAATTCAAGAGGAGAGTATTCTGAAGACTGCCTTCAGAACTCGCTATGGACACTACGAGTTTCTGGTAATGCCGTTTGGGTTGACAAACACGCCAGCAGTGTTTATGGATTTGATGAATAGAGTTTGCAAGCCATATCTCGATAAATTTGTGATTGTGTTTATCGATGATATTTTGATCTATTCAAAGACGAAGGAAGAGCATGAGCAACACCTAAGAGATATTTTAGAACTGCTCAAGAAGGAGAAGTTGTACACTAAGTTCTTGAAGTGCGAGTTCTGGTTGCGTGAAGTACAATTCCTTGGTCACATAGTAAACGAAGATGGAATTCATGTGGATCCCACAAAGATCGAGGCGATCAAGAATTGGGAAACTCCGAAGACGCCAACCGAGATTCGACAGTTCCTAGGTTTAGCTGGGTACTACCACAGATTCATTGAGGATTTTTCTAAAATCGCTCAACCGCTGACCTCCCTTACTCAGAAGGATAAGAAGTATGAATGGGGAGATAAACAAGAAGAAGCTTTTCAGTTGCTGAAGAACAAGCTTTGCGATGCACCCATCTTATCCCTACCCAAAGGCACCGACGACTTCGTGGTATATTGTGATGCCTCGCGTCAGGGATTAGGCTGCATGCTGATGCAGCGACAGAAGGTTATAGCTTATGCTTCACGCCAGTTGAAGGTTCACGAGAAGAATTACACTACACATGATTTGGAATTAGGCGCAGTGGTGTTTGCATTAAAGATTTGGCGACATTATTTGTATGGCACCCGATGCACGATCTTTACTGATCACAAGAGCCTACAACATATATTCGATCAAAATGGGCTTAATATGAGACAGCGACGATGGGTTGAGTTATTAAATGATTATGATTGCGAAATCAAGTATCACCCAGGAAAGGCGAATGTGGTGGCAGACGCCTTGAGTCGGAAAGAAAGAATCAAGCCCATAAGGGTTAGGGCTTTGGAAATGATTATACAGACAGACCTCTCGTTGCACATTCTTGCTGCACAGAGAGAAGCTCTTAAGAAGTAGAATCTTGAGGATGAATATCTCCGTGGGATGGAGAAACAGTTAGTACCCAATGAGGAAGGAACGTTGTGCTTCATGGGAAGAATTTGGGTTCCGCTCTTTGGTGGTCTTAGAGACGTGATTTTTGATGAAGCACATAAATCGAGGTACTCGATCCACCCCGGATCGGATAAGATGTACCAAGATTTAAAGGATTTCTACTGGTGGCCAAGACTAAAAGGCGATGTTGCAACTTATGTTGGAAAATGTTTGACTTGTGCCAAGGTAAAAGCCGAGTATCAGAAGCCTTCAGGTCTTCTGCAACAACCTGAAATACCCATGTGGAAATGGGAGCAGATTTCAATGGATTTTATAACGAAGTTACCAAAGACACCCAGAGGTCATGACACGATTTGGGTAATCGTAGACCGTCTGACAAAATCTGGACACTTTCTGCCAATCAGGGAAAAAGATAGCACAGGTAAGCTAGCCGAGCTGTACCTCAGAGAGATAGTTGCACGACATGGAGTGCCTCTCTCGATTATTTCTGATAGAGACGGAAGATTTGTGTCAAGGATTTGGCAATCCTTCCAAGAAGCCTTTGGTTCTCAGTTGAATCTGAGTACTGCTTTTCACCCACAGACAGATGGCTAGAGCGAACGAACGATTCAAACGCTAGAAGATATGTTGCGAGCTTGCATAATGGACTTGGGTGGCAATTGGGACACTCACCTACCTTTAGTAGAGTCTTCATATAACAACAGCTACCATGCAAGCATTCAAGCTGCACCGTTTGAAGCCCTCTACGGATGCAAGTGTCGATCACCGTTATGCTGGGCAGATGCGGGTGATAGACCGCTTATTGGTCCCGAATTGGTTCAAGAGACGACAGATAAGATTATACAGATCCGAGAACGCATTAAGGCGGCTCGTGATCGACAAAAGAGCTATGCGGACCACAGAAGGAAACATTTGGAGTTTGAAGTGGGAGACATAGTTTTACTAAAAGTCTCACCTTGGAAAGGTGTAGCACGCTTTGGGAAGCGTGGAAAGTTAAACCCACGATATATTGGACCGTTCAAAATCCTGGAGAGAATTGGTCTTGTAGCTTACAAGTTGGATCTACCCGCTGAACTGAATGGAATTCACGATACATTTCATGTATCTAATCTGAAAAAGAGTCCAACTCAAGAAACAGTTGTCATTCCTGCCGATGAAGTTCACATTGACAACACACTCCACTTTACCGAAGAACCTGTTGAGGTTACTGATTGGAAGGTTAACAAGACACGTAGGAGTAGTGTTAAACTCGTCAAGGTTTGATGGAACGCGCGACACGGCCCAGAGTTCACTTGGGAGCGTGAGGACCGCCTGAAAGCAAAATACCCGCATTTGTTCCCCAACTCCCCTACAGCTATTACCAGAGCCTAAATTTTGGGTCGAAATTTTCTTAACAGGGGGAGAATGTGAAAACTGTCAAAAATCCAGGTATCCGTACCATTAATTAACCATGATTAGTGCCTAATGACTGTGCTGAATTTCAATTAACTACTTTCTGATTTCTACATCATACTTACATGTGCATCACATATTGCATAATGACACATCATTATTACATGCAAATTATATTGACATAAATGATGCACAAAGCACAGTTAGCACAGTTAGCGGATGACTCAGAAAAACTCTGACAGAACTCAGCACATAGACAGACAGTGTTTTGAAACACAATATGGGCCAGAGACTAAGTACTACACTAGTATAGAGTGTAGGGAAGTAAGGACCACAAAACTGCATTCCTAAGTGACAGTTTAAGTGCCGGAAAGTGCCTAAAACTCACCCAAAGTGCAGAATTCTGCAAAAATCAGCATTTTAACAAGCTAGTATCATGCAAAAATATGACTAAATGGTCCTGAATGCTTTTCTAAGTGTCGGGAATTAAAAGTGTCACAAAAGGGTACATAAAGAACACTAAACTGTATAGTTTAGCACTTTAACGAACCAGTATCTAACCGAACAACCGGACACTACCCGAAACATCAAAAATTACACTAGAAGCATTATTTTAATGTTTCCAAGCTAGTTGTGATCCCGGAACATCATAACATATCCTATAAACACATAATATACATAACACCCTAACTAAACCATTAGATTCTAACTAATATCCTTAACATTCCATTCCATTACAACCCAACCCTATACCCCCACCCCCCCATGGTGACGGTCATAAAGGGTGTGGCCCACCCTTGATTTTATTTGTTTTGTTTATTAGATAATGTTAGATCTTTTGAGACATGTTACACATTGGATTATGTTGTGTTGGAAGCAAGTTTACATAAACCTCTAGTCCCTCATTCTCTTTCATTCCCACAACACAATTCACAACTCAACTCTCTCCATCTCCTCCTCTTGGTCTCGGCCGAGAACACCCACAACACCACCACCATTGTCAAGCTTCCTTCATAAAATCCCAAGTGATCCTAAGGTGCAAGAAGCAAGATTAAGAAGCTAGGAAGCATTGGAGCTTGAAGGACCACTTCCTAGAGCTTTTATCCAAATTGTTCTTCATCATCTTCATCTTTGATTCTTCCCTAGCCCTTGTGCTAGTAGTAAGCCTCTTGTAACTTGAATTTACTTCTCATTTTGAAAGTTAAAAGATTATGTAAGATGTTAATCACAAGAATCATAATGAAGCAAGAAGATGAACCTTCACATAAAGCTTAATAACATAAGAATCATTGTTGATTTAGTGTATGTATGATACTTGATTGTTATTTTCTTGAGATTATGATGTTGATCATCATAAGAAGCTTGCTAGATTGTGATTAAACACATGATCTAGCAAGTGAGAGGATGAATCTTGTGAAAATCAAAAGGATCATCCTTTATGTGGATCATGAACTTGGAGATGAAGTTGTTTTAGAGTATGATGAAGATTTATACATGTTAAAAGTCTTATAAATGGATGATTACAAGAATAATTTTCTCAAGAAACTAAAGTTATACACAAGATTTACATAATCATGATTTTTAAAGAAACTAATCATGTTTTAAGGGTTAAAACAAAGCTAGTAAAGTATATGTAACAAGAAAAATACAAGAAGATTGATTTTTGAAAAAAAATCATCATACAAGTTGTAAAAGACTAAATTTTACAAGAATAAAATTTACAAACAAATAACCATATTTTTAAGAGTAACAAGGCTTACTTAACAACATAGTAAGTTACTACAAATTTTTACAAGATTTCAAGTTCATGATGTACTGCAAATTACATGATTTTGGCTCAAGGTAAGTCTTAATGGAATTGTTGATGATTGGTGATGATTTTTACAAAAGAAAATGATATGCTTGAGAGCATGGAAACCTCCATTTTAGGGGAAACTATGGCAAAATTTTCTAAAAATATAAACACTTAGAAAAATATTCTTGAACAAATATTTACAAGTGTATTTTAACTAAGAGCTTTCTACAAAGACTTTGCCATAATTTTTTGTTACAAAAATACAAACATTGGAGGTTGATTTTTATAAATAAAAATGACTAAATATGTATTTGAAATATATATTTAGAAGACACCATGTGTGTGATTATTTGTCTATTATGTGTATTAGTTATATCATTTTAGGTCTTGAAATAATATAACTTAACAAAATACCAAGAAATCACAATCCAAAATATTACCGAAAACCTCAAGGAATAAATATACAAGTTACACACATAATATTGTAAAACCGAACGAAATAATGTAACTTACAAAATATTCCGGAAAATACATTTATAAATATATTTTTGGTAAATGATATTTTGGACACAAAGAAATGAAAATATGATTTTTATGATTATCACAAAGTTATATCGTATTTTGACAAGAAGGGAATATATAATTTTTGGCGATTAAAAATATATATGTTATTGGATAAACTTGAAATACATTATTTTTTGATAAAAATAAGTTTATATATATTTTATAAAGTGAGACTTGAAAATATACTATTTTGGAACTACAAATATTTTTGCCAAAAGGAAAAATTATAAATAATTTTTCTAAGTAATAATTCTTAAATATACATATTTTGGGAAATATATATATATATTAGTGGACTTTTATTAGAAATATTATTCCGGGAAACTTAACACAAAATTAAGTATAAGAATACTTAACGATTACAAGAAAATACGTATTCTCATACGTATAAATCCATACCGGAATACGACGCCGATACATGGCAAAATATACAAATACAGATACAAATATATCCATCCTTGGGAAGGAAATACAAGTATAAATACTTGGGAAGTATTAAATTAAGATATACTGTTTCAACAATTATTCCAGAAATTAATTTAAGTTAAAATATTAATTATTTTAACAAATAGTTACATAACTTGGGATGATACCGGAGACATAAAAGAAACGTAACTCAAAAACGTAAATACTAAGACAAGGCACGACCCGTCCGTCTAATAGACATTAGTACATTGTAGGTAGTCGTCTTTGCTGAACGAATTTGAGTTACGATCATTGAAGACGCAAGACTGTGAGTTCATGTCCCCCTTTTCTTTTAACTGTTTTCAGTTTTATAACTTCGGGGGTGAAATACATGTTACAATTGTTTACAAACGTTTTATACATGGTATGGTTAGCTAAGGAAGGTTACTGCTTAATCATGTGAGTGGTGGGTACAACACTTAAGGCCATTAATCCTCGTCGTAGGACCGAGGGACATGAGTGATAGATCTATTTAGGTGTAGCGAGCCCACACCCATGAGGACCAGGGTGGCCCATGAGGTGACTATGTCCACATACTGAAGTCGTGGCAAAATCCGCTAGGTTTGAGTTTTCCTGCACACTCCACACATACCATTGGCCTTGCAAACCATTGGTGATCTGTTTTTCCTTGTTGCTCTCATACCAGGTTTTACATACATACATACATACTTTAAAGGTTATTCATACACACAAACAAACACATGAACTCGCTCAACTTTTGTTGATGTTTCCAAATTACATGTATTTCAGGGAATTAAGTGGATATGGCGGGCGTTTGCATGTTCCAAGCTGAGTTATGAATAAAAAGATGTCATCCGAAGTCATTAGGGTTTAGGAGATGTATCTTAATCCTGGACGAGATACATGGTTCTAAACTCGGTTTTATTTAAGGTCTTTTGTCGAGTCTTCGTGAACTCTTTAAAACATGTTGTGGTTTGTAATTTAAATTTGGAGTCTACGTTTCAGACAATTATGTTGTGGTATTTTCAAACTTAATTTATGGATGAACATCTTTGGTTTTAATCATATAGTTGTTGTTATGATTGAATGCGATGGTATTAAGAAAGTCACACCATAATCACGCTTCCACGATATTCAGGTTGTGACAGACGATATTAGGCATAATACATAATGTGTAACAAGATGTTAGAAGTGAGTTAATAAAAACCTTAGGTCCTAAACACTTATCACCATTCTCATTCAAAGTTCAAAAACTTCTCTTCTTCTCCCTCCATACCTACGGCCCAAACACCCTCTCATCATCATCATTTTTCTAGCAAATTTCCATACATTCTAAGCACATTCAAAGGTGATTCAAGCATACATAAGAAGGTTGCAAGCAAGGAGATTGGAATGACCGTCTTGGAGAGCTATTAACCACTTCTTTTCTTCATCATCTTACATTTTGATCTTCCCTAGCCCTTGTGCTAGTAGTAAGAATCCTTGATCTTGTTTTTACACTTGATTTTAGTAGTTAAAGTAAGTAGTAGCAAGATAATCCAAAGAATCTCATCAAAACAAGAACATGAACATGAACATAAAGCTTGAAATCATGAAAATCTAAGTTGTTTAAGTGTATGTAATGAACTTGTTTGTTGATTACTTGTAGGTATGGTGTAGATCACCACATGAAGCTTGCTAGATGATGATTTAAAACATGATCTAGCAAGTATGAGGATGGATCTTGAGAAATCTAAGTTGATCATCCTTTATGTGAAGTATGAACTTGAAGATGAGCTTGATTTTGTGTAGGATGATGATTCCTACAAATTATATGTCTTAAAAATGTAATATTTCAAAAATAAAAGTTTCAAGAAACCAAAGTTTACATCAAGATTCAACATGGTTTAGTTTTAAAAGAAAGTAAACATGTTTTATGTGTTAAAATGAAGCTAGTAAAGTGTATGGAACATGAAAGATTCAAGAAGATTAATTTTTGTAAAGATGGATTACAAGTTGTAAAGATGGAAATTTTGTAAGAAAGAGTTTTATGAAATAAAAACCATGGATTTAGTGTTATTAAACCTTGTTAAACAACATGTTAAAATACTACAAGGTTTTGTAAAACTTCAAGTTCATATCATCTTATAAAAGTGCATGTTTATGTCTATGGTAAGTTGTATGATAATTGTTGATGATTGATGATGAATTTTTTAAAAGAAAATGATATGCTAATAAGCATGGAAACCTCCATTTTCAAAGGAAACTATGGCAAAATTTTTATAAAATTCAACACTTAAAAAAATATTTTTAAACAAGTGTTTACAAGTAATTTTTTATCATGGTTTTAATGTAAAAATTTGCCATAATTTTTGTTATAAAGTTACAAGTATTGGAGGTTGATTTTTTATAATAAAAATGGCTAAGTATATATTTAGGAAAATATATATTTAGAAATCACAAAAATTATGTGTTACATGTATATTGCTTGTATTAGTTATACTAAAAATTAGGAACCTTGAAAATAATATATCACACCAAACTACAAAAAATTGTAATATGAAATATTACCAAAATCACCAGAAAAATAAATATATATCTTAGACTCGAATAATGGACAAATCGGACGATGGACATTTGGACTATATATATATATATATATATATATATATATATATATATATATATATATTCTGGAAATAAATTCGTAACGTGACAAATGTGATAAATGGTATTTTTGAAACCGAAGAAATGACAAAATATGGACTTTTACAACTATTGAAGATATATCATAGTTTGTCAAATTGGAAATATAATATTTTTGAAGTGGAGAAAAATATATATTTTTTCATAAACACCACAAAAATATATTATTTTGGTGAAACTAAAAATATATATTTTTCTAAGTTTAATCTTAAAAATATATTATTTTTAAGATATATATGGAAGTATACATATTTTTGCCAAATAAATTTATAGATATTTTTCTATACAAATTTCTCTTAAAATATGTATATTTTAAGAATATAAAGTTGGTGGTTTTTAATTATACAAAAATGATATTCCGGAAAAATTATACATAAATTAAGTATAAAATACTTAATAAATACAAGAAAAACGTATTCCTGTACGTATAAATACATACCAGCATACACTACCAATACTTAGCAAAATACGCAAATACAAGTATACCTATACTTGGAAAATATATATATGAAAACCATGTGATGAAACAAGTTGAAAATATATTATTTTTAACAATATCCCAAATAATTGGATGGAAATAGCTTAAGTTAAAATATCCTAATTTTAACTAATAATTATATGGAATTATATAATGTACATCAAGTGTATAACTTAAAGTATATTAAGTTCCAAAATAAGTCTTAATAAATAAATAAGGCTAAGAGTCGTTACACGACCTAAACGTCTAATAAAACATAGCGCGTGTGTAAGTAGTGGAACGACCCGTGACGAGGAACTTTGAGTATACGAGATAGATGACGCAAACTAATGAGTTCATGTCCCCATTTTCTTTTAACTGTTTTCGGATTATAACTTTCGGGGGTGGAATACATGTTACAAATATTTCAAATGGTATGGTTTAGCTAAGGAATGAACTGTTAGATCATGTGGATGGGTAGGCGCACACTTAAGACCATTAGTTTTGTTTAAGACCGAGGGGCATGAGTGGTAGATCTATTTGGGTGTTGCGAGCCCCACCCATAGGTCCTTGTGTGGCCGAATGTGGTGACTATGTCGTTCCAGCCGGGTGGACCGGTACAAAATCTGCTAGATTTGAGCCTTCCGACGTCATTGCACACATATTAATGTCCTTGCAAAACATTAATGATCTGTTTATAGACGCTTTACATACCGGTTATCAAAGGAATACTTTCAAATGATTACAAGTTTATACGAGCCACATACAAACACATGAACTCGCTCAACTTTTGTTGATGTTTTCAAATTACATGTATTTCAGGAAACTAAATGGATCTGGCGGCGCTGAGAAAGTTTTCAAGAAGTAAATTCAAGAATTTGATGTCATCCTATTTTGGAAGGGTTTGATTTGTATATCTTATCCTAGATAAGATATATGAAGCAAAGCCTTGGTCTAATAGTCTTTTGTTAAAAAGTCCTTTATGGAACTTGTTACTATTTTGGGTGGTTGTAACTTAACTTAAACAACTTATGTTTGTAATGTTTTAAAAACTTATGAATGGATGAACATCATATTTTAGTCATATGTTGTTTATTATAATTGAATGCAATGATATTGATCAAGTCACACATACACGCTTCCGCAAAAGTCAGTGTGTGACAGAGTCAAATTGTAGTTTCTTTTTTCCCTATTTTAAAGCTCTAATTAATCTCTTTTGATTATACGTGTCAGCTTTTCCGTTATACCCGTTACGTTTTTGATGTATGACTCGGGTCACATATAATATGTTATGATCGTACGGTGCAAATTTGATTTACTTTATGTTTTGATCCAATCGCAATGCTTATATAGGTTTCACTGAGTTCAATCAGATACCTGAAACGCATGTTTTCATATGATTAATGCATCACAGAACGTTTGAACTAATTAATTCGATATTTGCGATGTACCCGCGCCGCAATGAAACAAATCTGGAGACAAAAACGGATTTAAATATATAAAAAAAACATTAACGTAACAGTCAATGCCGAATAATTCGGCCAACTCCATGCCGAAATGGCCACACGGTTTCTAATATTTAAATACACCTACGCCACTCCCCGATCAACCCCTCTCCGAAATTTAAATTAAAAACAATCATTAGCCGTTGTTCCCGTCGCATATTGTCGGCCGATCAAACTTGTGACTGAGATCCGGTTGCTTCACGCCCAAGGTAATCTCTGATTCTATTATGTATGTATGTTTTTCACTGTAAGTCATATGTAAACACCTCAAGCTGTTAAAAAGAAGAAGATGAAACAAAAACAATTCCCTCCCATCGGCTTTCGTTTTTCCAACCAGTCCTGACTGTTGGGCCGATATGTTTCATTATTGGCCCATTTGTAATTGGATGCAGCCCAGAAAAGTATAAGTAAATGAGTGTATGACTAAATGAAAAGGTGCACAACCCGGTTTTTGGGCCAAACTGTTTTGGTTTTGGTCAAAGAAAGTCAAAGACGGTTTTGGCCCAAAATGGTACGTGGATCGGTTCAGTTTTAAACTAGTTAATATTAATAAAAACTAGTTAAATTTCCGCCCGCGCGTTGCAGCGGGGACCCAATGACTGCAAAACGCGTGTCAGTAACGGCAAGCAGATACCGAATATCAAACCATAAATAAAAATGTCATGAAAAGGATAGTCAATCCGTCCTAAAAAAAACGATTTTAAATAACCTAATATATAATAATAGGACCCACACGTCCTACACGTTGGAAATTCGGTTGTTTTCAGTTAAGTTATTACGGTGCTAACACGGTAAAATATGGATGAGCTCGGTACCGGTAACGACACCGAAAGCATCGATCCGGAAAATCATTGAAATTAGGTACCGGCACCGAAAATGCTCGGTATAATACGGTATGATATTTGAAGGTAAAAATCAATAAATATAGGTATGGTGCTAGACCGGTGTCGAACCGAAAGTAACGATTCTGAAAACGCCAAAAGGTAGGTACCAAATTGGTACCGAAAATGATTTGGTATAGTAAATTTGGTACCGATACGATACCGGTTTGATTACAAAATTTTATACGATTTGCTCATCAATAATCTAAATATCCAAGTTAATTTCTACATGCTACAATTCATTCATTACGTAAAAAGACAAAAAATAAAGCAAAATAAGTTGTATATATAAAACCCCATTCAAACGAAATACAGTTTACTTACTGTGTGTATGAAAAGTAATCTAAACTGTGCAATTACTTGCATTGCTACGTTGCTACAGGATTTGATGAGCTCGGTACAAACCGGTACCGAAAATACCGTTATCGCAATCCCCAAAAGTGGGTACCGGTACCGAATATACCTGGTACAGTACGACGTGATACGGTCGATACTGGTACGACACCGGTATTTGAGGGTAAAACCCGATGAATACCGGTGCCGAACGGATACCGAAAATACACTCAGTTTGGTAAATTTGATACAGGTACCGGTACCCGATACTATTCATTCATTTCTATTTTTATTATTGTTCATTCATTTCTCTTTTTAATATTTATTTATTATTGTTCATTCACATTCCGATACTATTCATTCATTTCTATTTTTATTATTCTTCATTCATTTCTCTTTTTAATATTTATTTATTACTGTTCATTCACATCTGTTTTTAATATATAGGTAAATATGTTAAATGGTAAAAAGACCAACTTGTCCTCATGTTTAATGCATATGATCAATCTTAACTCTAAATTTTAATTGGGTTAAGTCAAAAGGACATCGTCCGTTATCATGTGCAAACATAAAGGACATCTAGTGTAATTCTAGAAGTTAAAGGACATCGTCGATAAAACGTTTAAACACAAAAAAGACGAAAAGTGCGATTCTCTTTAATATATAGTCAACTAGTTAGGCTTGATTCATGATTGATGCCGCACTATATTTTGTAATGGATATATACACAAAATTAGGCAGCCGAATGTTTGTAAAGGACAACCACTTACAAACCAAATATACGTACGTAATTTGTAAAATTTTAAGCTAGTAATTATTATTATTATTATTATTATTATTATTATTATTATTATTATTATTGTTGTTGTTATTGTTATTGTTATTGTTATTGTTATTTTGTTAAAATTGATGCTCATAGATTATTATTTTATAACTATACTAGGTTATAAACCCGCGTATTACACGGGTTGTGTGTGTATATATATAATATAAATCTCTAAATACATCATAGGACCGAGATTACATTTTCACGTATGATAGTGGAAACAATCAATTAAAGTCGTATTTTGTTGTAAAGATCAACTGAGTAACATTTTTCATTTAAAAAAAACAAAAAAGTGAAATGACCGAATGTGTCAAAAGTATTTGAATGTCTAAAATATTCTTAGTCGTTTTATTAAAAAGAAATCCTATATCATACTTTTGATAATATGTTTTTGCTACTCATAAAAAATCATCAAACGTTACAAAATGTATATACAAAACAATTGAATGCACAAAAGGTGTTGAAATGTTGGACTAACATGAATCAAATCCTTTTGACCTGTAAAAAAATACCGGTTTTGAAAATGAACCCGTTACAAGCTGAAAAGAAAGATACATAAGATTTAAATACTTCCCATTAACAAAGAAACAAAAATCCTATTTTACAAGTATGTGGTTGACCTGAGTAGTTCATAATATTTATCTTAAAGATAAATTATTGTGAAATACAAAAATAAATCGGAAACCACAACTAATACGTGGAATATGAAAATTACATATTATAGGAAAAAAACTTAAGCATGATTATTCATTTTAAAAAAGTATTAAAATCATAGGTTTTAAAATTATAGATAATTGTCGTTCAAAAAGTTAAAAAAAGTTGAAGTATTCTTTTAATAAAAACTTCAAATATTTGCATAATACTATTAATAATCATTACTTAGAATTAGACATATATTAAATAATAGAGTAAATTGCCATTTTAGTCCCTGAGTTTTGTCCAAATTTGCCAGTTTAGTCCAAATAGTTTTTTTTGTGCATTTGGGTCCCTGACTTTTACATTTTGTTGCCATTTTGATCATTTTGTCTAACTCCATCCAAAAACCCAGTTTGTACTTAATCACTAATGTTTTTCGGTTGACATTTTGATCCAATTCCAAAAAATCAAAAAAATTCCAAAAAATTCAAAAAATATCTAAAAATCAAAAAAATTCTAAAAAATCCAAAAATCATTAAATGTTTCGGCACGAACCGTTTCGACCCGTACCGTTTCGAACCGAACCGTTTCGACCCGTACCGTATCGAACCGAACCGTTTCGAACCCGTACGGTATCGAACCGTACCATTTCGACCCGTACCGTTTCGAACCCGAACCGTTTCGAGCCGAACCGTTTCGAACCGTACCGTATCGAACCGAACCGTTTCGACGCGAACCGTTTCGAGCAGAACCGTTTCGACACGAACCGTTTCGAACCCGAACTGTTTCGACCCGAACCGTTTCGACCCGAAACGGTTCGACCCGTACCGTTTCGAACCCGAACCGTTTCGACCCGTACCGTTTCGACGCGAAGCGTTTCGACCCGTACCGTTTCGACCCGTACCATTTCGACGCGAACCGTTTCGGGTTCGAAACGGGTTCGGTTCGAAACGGTTCGCGTCGAAACGGTTCGGGTTCGATACGGTACGGTTTCGAAACGGTTCGGGTTCGAAACGGTACGGTTCGAAACGGTTCGTGTCGAAACGGTAGGGTTCGAAACGGTTCGGGTTCGAAACGGTACAGGTCGAAACGGTTCGGCTCGAAACGGTTCGGCTCGAAACGGTTCGCGTCGAAACGGTTCGCGTCGAAACGGTTCGGTTCGATACGGTACGGGTCGAAACGGTACGGTTCGAAACGGTTCGCGTCGAAACGGTTCGGGTTCGATACGGTACGGTTTCGAAACGGTTCGGGTTCGAAACGCTACGGTTCGTGTCGAACGAAACGGTACGGGTCGAAACGGTTCGCGTCGAAACGGTTCGGCTCGAAACGGTTCGCGTCGAAACGGTTCGGTTCGATACGGTACGGGTCGAAACGGTACGGTTCGAAACGGTTCGCGTCAAAACGGTTCGGTTCGATACGGTACGGGTCGAAACGGTACGGGTCGAAACGGTACGGGTCGAAACGGTACGGGTCGAAACGGTTCGTGCCGAAACATTTAATGATTTTTGGATTTTTTAGAATTTTTTTGATTTTTTAGAATTTTTATGATTTTTTAGAATTTTTTTGATTTTTAGAATTTTTTGGATTTTTTAGAATTTTTATAATTTTTTAGAATTTTTTTGATTTTTAGATTTTTTTTGAATTTTTTTGATTTTTTGGAATTTTTTTGATTTTTTGATTTTTTGGAATTGGATCAAAATGGCAACTGAAAACATTTTTTAAGGAAATCCCCAAAATACCCCTGTTACAAACTGGGTTTTTGGATGGAGTTAGGCATTGTGATCAAAATGGCAACAAAATGTAAAAGTCAGGGACACAGATGCACAAAAAAAACTATTTGGACTAAACTGGCAAATTTGGAAAAAACTCAGGGACTAAAATGGCAATTTACTCTAAATAATATTATTAATTAACGATTTGAAGAAGAAAATGCCATATGGCATCAGTTGTAACTTTGAATAAGAAAATGTCATGTGGCATTAGTTAGAGTTTTTTATTATAATTAGATTAGATTAGATTAGATTTTCCATACTAATCTTCAAAACACAAAAAATAATAAAAATTTGTAATATTTTTTTTTAGTTTAAAAATAAGAAAAATAAATCTAACTATATGAAATATATGCCTTATATATAGGCAGGCATTTACGTATTGAGATCTTACTATGAGAAATATATGCCTTATATGCATTTAGGTATTGAGAAGACGGGTGAGATGGAGAAGGGGTTAATAACTTATATAGCAAAAGAACCATCTGTGATCTAGAAACATCAACACGGACGGTGGTCATTGGCTTAGTGAGGAGCTCGAATTTGGCATAGGTTGAGAGTGGATGACAAAGAAGAGGAAACATGATTTTCTTTTTAGTATGATGATGTTTAAAGGTAAAATTATCATGCACAATATTGTTGTAATGTGATGTTCGTTAGTGATAACAAACGAGCACTATGGATTAAAATTATAAAATAAATTTAACTTTTGACTAAAGTGTCATTTTTATTCTTGAGATTTGATGAGTAAAGTGTCATATTCGTTCATGAGATTTGATGAAATATGTTACTTTAGTTTAAATTATATTTTATGCGATTTTTGTTCTTGACATTTTCAAACCATGTTAGTTTCGTCCAATTTTTTAATTATCGTTAAAAAAGTCATTTAAATAAGGGGTAAACGGTCATTTCTCACATATTTTTTTCATTTTTTTTTTCACCGAGTAAACTACCATTTGATTTGGTGAAATATGTCACTTTAGTTCAGGTTTTTTCGTGTTATTTTCATCCCTTACTTTTTCAAAACATGTCTGTTTCATCCAACTTGCTGGTTGCAAGCCATTCCGAAATCTTCGATCTTCATCTACCTAGACCTTAGGGTTTCCCTATCTAAACACCAACACCACCATAAACGCTACTACTATCATCGATCCTCATGCCCTCGTCTAAGAGGCTATTAAGCTTATGATGACACAAATGGTACTACCACCAATAGCTCTGTAGGCTAGAGACAACCGAAAAATAAGAGGGTCGATTTCAATGGTGATGGGAAGAAGGGTT
The DNA here is from genome assembly GCA_030545235.1 of Helianthus tuberosus. Classification (NCBI taxonomy): domain Eukaryota; kingdom Viridiplantae; phylum Streptophyta; class Magnoliopsida; order Asterales; family Asteraceae; genus Helianthus; species Helianthus tuberosus. Next base: position 130,203,991 of record CM060397.1, on the reverse strand, counting down.
TTTGGGTTGGTTTCAATGGTGACGGAGCTTATGATGCCAGTGACTTCACGATGGCACCATGCCAACCGATTCCACATCGACACATTTCATGTTCCACATCATCGTTCGCAATTTACTCAGTTAAAAATATCATAAAAAAATATGTGGGGAAATAGCACCCTTCATTTAACTGATATTTTTTATGATCGTTAAAAAATTGAATAAAACTTGCATGTTTTAAAAATGTCGAAAATCATACAAAAAAATAATTTGAACTAAAGTTTTATATTTCACCGGTAATTTAGTCTTTCTTGGAAAACAAAACCAAAAAAGTAATTTGAACTAAAGTTTTATTATTTTAATATTTTAAAATTTAGAAAGGAGTACTAAAGCTGGAGAGGCATGTTTTTTTTTATATTAGTATCAAATACAAATAGGAAAATAAATAATAAGGGTAAAAATGATTTTAATCCATTAATCTTTGGTTTAAAGAGTTGGGATTAGTTTTAGAGAAAACAAGACAGTATAAGGGTATAAAAGAAATCCTACATTTACTGACTTTCTATTTCCATATACAAGGCACATGTCAATCCCCCCTTCCCAATCAATTTAAAATGTCGACATTTTTATTTAAAAAATATTCATCATAAGAACAAGCGTTATTTTATCTTTAAATGAGTATGATGTTGCTATATAAAAATAAAATAAAAAATTTCATTTTTATTGTGTTTTCTTTACATTGTGTTAAAAGTTCAGGTCATTGTGTCTTTCAACTGGGTTTTGGTCATTACGTTTTTATTAGGGTTTCTATTCATTGTGTTATAATCAAAACTTATAACACAATGTTAATTTGGTTATGTTTTTTATCAGAACCTATAACACAATTTATGACACAATGAAGATGGTGTTATATTTGAGTATTCTATACATTGTGTTATTGGTTCTTATTGTTGTGTTTAATATGTTGTCCATTGTGTTTTTGTTTTGTTGTTCATTGTGTTTTATTGTGTTGTTCATTGTGTTTTTAGCCTGATGTCCATTGTGTTTTAGTCTGTTATTTACTGTGTTTTTTGGCTGCTTTCTATTGTGTTTTAATTTGTTTTCCATTGTGTCTTTTATCTATTGTCCATTGTATCTTTTATCTGCTGTTATCAATTGTGTTTTTAGTCTACTTTCCATTGCGCTTTTTGTTTGATATTCATTATGTTTTACGTTATGTCCATTGTGTTTTAGTATGTTGTCCATTGTGTCATTTATCTGTTGTCATCGATTGTGTTTTTGGTTTACTTTCCATCGTATTTTTAGCTTGATACTCATTATGTTTTACATTATGTCCATTGTGTAATACGCAACAGGGTTTTCGAATTTTATTTTTAAAACTATAACAATAGGGTACTCATAAAAAAAACGCTCGATTTTATGGTATAATTTTTTTTTGAAAAACAAATGACGTATAAAAAAATTACGGACGTTTAAAAAATGAGGGGGAAATAGCATACATACATATATATATGTAATATAATAAATGAGATGGATTTGGGAGGGAAGCAATATTACATAACCTACACTTATTTGGACGCGGGATCCGGAACTATTCGGGTCGCACTTTTGGGTTTTGGAAGGCACCGATATTCACTATTTGGATCATATAAAGGCTATTAGGTCTCAATTATTGATATTATCCCACCTACCGACACCATCAAATTTCTTTGTTCTCTCTCGCATATTCGTTCATCATCTACTTGGTTTTATCAAGAAATGATCAAAATCAAAGGTAAATCTACAAAATCAAAGCTAAATATGGTTTCCTTATGTTATTCGAATATACAGGATGATGATTTTTTAACAAACTCATTCGAATGATACTAACTTCGTCGTTCTTATTATTTTGTAGATCCGTAAACATAAGTTGCAGGTATGTTATTTAGAGTTGATGTTTATGTACTGTATATCTTTAATCTAAGCTATTGATGATTTTTCTTTCTTTTTTTATTGCAATATAAATACTCTACCATGACGTTTTATGGATGTTCATCTACATTCTGCGTTTTTAATAATATGTAAGATGTTTCTGTTCATCAATTATCATAGTTACTAATGTTTCTTGATTTGTTTTTTCATGATGAACCCTAAATCTTATGTCATAATCGGACTCGGATTCTTCGTCGAACAATACAGGTTAGTGTTTTGGTCAAAAATCAAGCAATGATAATGCAACCAAACTTTCTGTTGTGAGGTATGATGCTTGAATCAATGAACAACACTAAGGATCACTCTGAAATGTAATGAACAAGTGACACAACGATTTATACGAGGAAAAAGCCCTTGATCAATGAATGATCTCCGGCATAAAAAACCTCGGGTGATGGAAACTACCGATCACCAACTCAGATTAAACAAGAAATGTATTACAACTTCAGATGATAGCGAGCTAATTACAAGGATCACTATAGTGTAATGTGCAAAAAAGTGTGTAATCGCCAAGTGAATTGTCAAGAGCTGGTGATAGCAGTTGCGAGTGTGTGTGTTAAGCTAAAATTAGCCAAGTGTTTTTTTATTTAGCTCGCTATCCCTTTTAAAAATGGAAAATATCTAAGCTAACAAACATTCCGCATTTGGTGCAAGTCCTCCACGACCTCCATAACGTCCATTTCAGCCATGCACGTGCGGAATAAATATGGAATATGCTCCAGGAATATCGCCAAGACTAAGTCCAAGCTCGTACTCCTGCAAAACAACATCATATTCAAAGCAGACAATCATTAGTATAAGGATCCTTACGATGATCCATGATCCTGATCCTGCAATACTTCTGAGGTTCACTAATTCAGACAGAATTGAGGATCACTAAACCCAACAGTAAATGAGGATTACTGATCATATGAAAATCATCCCCTAACAATTGCCCCTAAAATATAAGGAGTAAAAATGTAAATAACGAGTTATATTTTCTGTTCTTATCCGCAACGAATCAACGGATAACTAGTCGTTGTAATCGGACTAGCCGTTACCATCCTGACGTCACTGAAGTGACTACCCTGCAAGATCATTATTATAAATTGAAGTTAGAGATAGGGATCAATTTGCATTTAAATTCAAGAGAGACTCCCTTTAAATCCACATTCGAAGATCAAGCAGGTATCTCTCTTCCTCTTCTCCCTTTACGTTTTCTTTCTTTGTTCATCTTCTTCTCTACCGTCATGACCAAGATGATGCTAAGATCCTCTCCAGCTAAGGATCACACAAAATATAGTCCTCTTAAAAGCCAGGGGATCATCAAAGACTCGGCGAAAGAAAGATGCTACTTTACCGATCCACAGATAGACAGGATCCGACATTGCTTTCCGGCAAACATCGTTTTCAAACCATTTGATCCCACCGTTCTAAGTGATTATATTTCTGAAACCTGGGTAGCCTTTCTGGTCACACCATTTACAATAGGGTACTCGTATCCTTTCCCTGAATTCACCCAGTCTTTCTTCTCTCTCACCGGCATCTCCTACATTCAATCGATGCCAATGATCTGGAGGGTCTTATATACCCTTGAAAGGATCATTGAGCAAGAAGGCATTGATATGGGAATGTCGGAGTTGGCAGAGATGTATGACCTCGTAAGCCATGGATCTCATCGGTATCTACTCAAACATAAACCTGGTGAAGAACACCCCATCTTTAAAGCTACCAAGAATGACACCAACTGGAAACGGCGATTCTTCTTTGTCAGAAGGGATTCTATCCCTGATGGAAAGGATCTGCCTAGGAAGTGGACCACCCATGGTAGGATAGAGGATCCTTAGAAGGATCACCGAATAAGCTTGTTTCTGATGAGGATCACTAACATGCTTTTGTTTATTTTGTACAGCTATCTCTGTTTCGCACATTATACCATCACCTGCCACCAAGGAGAGGCTTGCTGCTTTCAGAAAACTTGATCCTGCAACAAGGTCATTTAAAACAAATACTCAGGATTCTCAAGAAGTATCCTCAGGTTCTGTCACTATGTCAAGTAAGTATCCTGTTTCTTGCATAATTAAGTGTTTAAATAAATAGTTAAATAGAAATGGGATAAGGATACTTATCTGTTTTGAATGTGTAGGTGCTGGAAAATCTTCAAGATCTGCCTCCAAATTCAGTGTCAGTGACCTTGACACTGTCCGATCCTCAAAGAAGAAGCTTGCTGCCAGCCCAGCTGTCACGATCCCCAAGGCAACCACTTCAAAGGGAAGAGGTGGAAAGAAAAGGAAGACCTCTGAAGCTGACAATCTAGAAGGCTTGCCTCTGATTCGCCATCAGTTCCTCGAGTACTTTACTGAGGTAAGGATCACTGACTTAGCTTAATTATCCTGCCCACCTGAGGATCACGTGATTCTGAGCTTTTACATTGTCTTTTTGCAGAAATTTGCTGAAATTGAGGACTACGCAGGCAATGTTGAAGAAACTGAGTTAAAGTGCCTGGACCTCCAAAAGATGATGCTGGCCAAGGATCAGAGGATAACTTCCCTTAAAAAAGACCTCAATGATGCCAAAACTCAGGCGGTTGCAGCTCAGATCAATGCTGACTATGAGAAGCACGAGATCACGGAGGATGCCAAAGTCTCCGCTGCCATTGCCATGTACAAAACCAAGTTGCAGATGGCCCAAGAAGCTCAGGACCCTAATTTTGACAGGAGCAACTGGGACATGGAGGGCTGGAAGGCTAGGCTGGCTGAGTTGGAGGACGAAGATGAGGCTGATGAAGTTCTGGCAATCGAGGCTAGTGGCAGTGGCAAGGATCAGGGTGGAGAAGCAGGTGGAGCTGGTGAAGGTGATGCAGCGAAGGTGTAAGCTGCATGAATGGGCGATGATGGACACTTCTAGACATAGCCGGAGCCCATTTTTTAGAACTTGGTAGTTTTATTTTGGTCATGGTGTTTTAAAACAATCTTGGGTTGTAATAAATTTAGACAATAGTTGCTAGGGTGAAGGATCATGTATCCTTGAACAATAGGCAGGATAATGGGTGGTGGATGGATCCTCTGTTTGGGGGATGAAGCCACTCGTTATCCTTCCGTCTTTTATTTCCTGCACCACAAAGACTCGTAAACAATGGACACCCTTTGCCAACCCATGTGGACGGGCCACGTTTTGCTGGTAGAAACGTGGGTTGGCAATTTTGACAACCTTAAAGGGTTTAACATTTTGTGAATAAAATAACTTTAACTTTTTGGTTATCTCCCGTGTTGCTATCCATGTTAGTACTTTACTTTTCAATTGTTGTGATATACATTTTGTTTAAACTTATCAAGTAAAGAAAAAACTTAATAAATATCCTCAAAAAGTTTAGGATATGATTAAGGATCACATATCCTATAGTCGACAAGTTCCGAAAAGTAGTATATTTTAAGGATCATAAGTTCAGTTGTCAAAGGATAAGGGCCACTCAAATGAACAATGAATAAAACCAAAATAGTTAAGGATCATACCTGAGAATCCAAGTTAGGATCCTAACCTTTAACACTTATAATCATGATAACCAAAAGACAAACCTTAGTAGAAGGTAAGGATCAAGGATCCTTGGTCGTTTATCTCCGAAAACCTGAAATAGGATACAACTTGGGACTAAGCCAATATAAGATAAAAGTTAGTAACTGGGGACAAGCCCAACAATTCTGGGGACAAGCCCAATATACTGGGGACAAGCCCAAAGGATAACTGGGGACAAGCCCAAAGGATAACTGGGGACAAGCCCAAGGATCGTGTGTAAACTGGAGTATGGCCCTTACTGGGGACTATCCAAACTTAGTGACATGAAAATGCCAAAACCTTAGCTAACGTGAAAACGTTAGAAACCTTAGGAACGGATGTATGGTACGTCTACCATTATACGTAGGATCCTGAATATAGCCAGACAATGAAATTATCAGCCCCTAAAGCGAGTACTGGTCCCATTGCCATGAACTATACCAGGATCATCGTGCGCTACTGGTGAAACTGGGGACAGGCCCAAACTGGGGTCAAGCCCAAATAACTGGGGTTAAGCCCAAATAACTGGGGTCAAGCCCAAATAACCGGAGTCAAGCCCAAATAACTGGATACTCCTGTGGATAATCAGTCCTTTGTTAAGGATACCTGAACCTTCAAAACTCAGAATCAAGTGAAAGGAGGATAAAGGATACAGGGTCCTTACCCTTATATAGGATAATTAAAAAATGAAATAGTTTGGAATTAGATCATTACCAAAATGGGAATCGTCTGTCTTGTAAGGATCCTTCAAGGATACTTGTCATGTTAGGATCATGGATCCTCATCACATGAAGTATTTCTTCAAATGGACAGCATTCCAAACTCTTGGCAGCAAATCACCTTCCATTGTTAGCAATCGATATGCCCCCTTTCCTGCTTCAGCTTCAATCAAATAAGGGCCTTCCCATTTTGGTGGCAACTTTCCATCAGCAGGATTGGTGGTATTTTGAAATGCTTTCCTTAACACCATATCACCAACTTGGAATTTCCTGATCCTGACGTTTTTGTTGTAAGCTCCAGCCATCCTTTGTTGATAACTGGCCATCCTTATCCTTGCCAAATCCCTGAGTTCTTCAATAGTATCCAAGTCTTGAACCAAGTTTTCAGCATTTTCTTCAGGATCACGAATGCTTTTTCTTACAGTAGGAACCACCATCTCTGTAGGGATCACTGATTCTGCCCCAAATACCAAGGAAAATGGAGTTTGGCCAGTGGCATTCTTGGGAGTTGTCCTATCAGCCCAAAGTACATAAGGTAGTTCTTTTGCCCACTTTCCTTTCTTGGATCCAAGCTTTTTCTTCAAATTGTTGATGATGATCTTGTTGGATGATTCTGCCTAACCATTAGCTTGTGGGTGGATTGGTGTTGATGTTATCATCTTAATCCCCCAGCTGTCACAAAAGTTAGTAGTTCTATTCCCAATAAACTGGGATCCATTATCACAGAAAATTTCAGAAGGGATACCAAATCTAGTAATAATATTTCTCTTGATAAAGGATATAACTTCCTTTTCCCTGACTTGAGCAAAGGCTTCAGCCTCTATCCACTTGGAGAAGTAATCAGTCATAGCAAGCATGAATACTTTTCCACCAGGTGCCTTAGGAAGCTTACCAACTATATCCATTCCCCACCTCATGAATGGCCAAGAAGAGGATATAGGATGCAAAAGTTCTGCTGGTTGGTGAAGGATATTACTGTGTCTCTGACAAGGATCACACTTCTTGGCATACTCCACAGCATCCTTCTTCATAGTAGGCCAATAGTATCCTGTCCTCAGGATCCTTGAGAATAATGCCCTGCCCCCAGTGTGGTTTCCACAATCTCCTTCATGGAAATCCTTTAGGACTTCTTGGATTTCAGGATCCTCAATGCATCTTAGATATGGACCTGCAAGAGATCGTTTATACAACATGTTATTCAATATTGTAAATTGAGATACCTTAGTTTTGAAAGCCCTGGGGTTTTCTCCTGTAGGAATCTCTCCATGTTGGATGTATCTCATAATTGGAAGGATCCATGATCCTGCATGAGATTCAGTATGCTCACTAGGGATGATTGCAGAATCCTCTCCTATCTCCATAGCTACATGATCCTCGATAGCAGGGGTCAGGATATGGATAATAGGGATCTTGATATCCTCTGGGATCTTCAGGGATGATCCTAAATTGGCTAATGCATCAGCCTCTGCATTTTCTTCCCTTGGTACCTATGTCAAACTAAAGGAAACAAAAGAGAGTGCCAATTCTTTGACTATCTCTAAATATTTGATTAGATTTTCACCTTTAACAGCATAGGATCCATTAAAGTGATTAGTGATTAATAATGAATCTACATGTACCTCAAGATACCTGATCCTCATATGCTTAGCAATTTGCAAACCAGCTATCAAGGCTTCATATTCAGCCTCATTGTTGGTAGTTTGAAATTCACAAGCTATGGAGTGGGGTATTATGTCCCCCTGTGGTGATTTTAGTAGTATTCCAAGCCCTGTTCCTTTAACATTAGAAGCACCATCAGTGAAGAGTATCCAAGGATCCTTAGTTTCTTCTAGCTGTTGGACCTCTAACTCAGCTTCCTTTTGCAAGTCACTACTAAAATCTGTCACAAAGTCAGCTAAGGCTTGGGATTTGATGGCAGTCCTTGGTTCATATCTTATATCATATGCACTTAGCTTCACTGCCCACTTAGCCATCCTTCCTGACATTTCAGGTTTCCTGAGAACATTCTTAATTGGAAAATTAGTCATAACAATAATGGCATGAGTCTCAAAATAATGTCTTAATTTAGTAGATGCCATAATTAATGCAAGGATAAGTTTCTCTAAGTGTGAATACCTGGATTCAGCATCAAGTAAACTCTTGCTTACATAATAAACATGATGTTGTGTACCTTGGTGATCCTTAACAAGGACCGCACTTACTGCTTTTGAGGATACTGCTAGGTATAAGGATAATATATCCCCCTTTTCTGGTTTCATCAAGGCCGGGGCTGAGGATAGGTAATCTTTAAGGGCTTTGAGGGCACTTTCATGCTTCTCAGTCCATTCAAATTTCTTGTTCTTCCTCAGGATGTCGTAGAATTCCTTGCACTTTTCTGAGGATTTGGATATGAACCTGTTCAAGGCTGCGATCCTGCCTGTCAATCTTTGCACATCCTTAGCGTTGGCAGGAGATTTGATATTCACGATAGCCTTGATTTTCTCTGGACTTGCTTCAATGCCCCTCTTTGTCACCATATAGCCTAAGAATTTACCTGCCTTAACACTAAAATGACACTTGGAAGGATTTAGTTTCATATTAAATTTATCAAGGATATTGAATGCTTCCTCCAAGTCTTTAAGGTGATCCTCAGCTTTCTTGGACTTAACCACCATGTCATCAATATAGACTTCCATAGTGTGTCCAAGTTGTTCCTTGAACATCATATTCACTAGCCTTTGATAAGTAGCACCTGCATTCCTTATTCCAAATGGCATAGCAATATAACAGTATATACCAGTTGGGGTCTGTTAGGGGAGGATTTTCTAACAATTAGTGATCCTTACTTGTTATCCTAATAAATGATCCTTACTTCTGTGACAGATAGTGATCCTCAGAAGAGCTTCAGGATCAGGATCATGGATCACCTTAAGGAACCTCATACTAACGATTGTTTGTTTATGTTTCGTATTATTTTGCAGGAGTAACAAGCTTGACTTGGTCTTGGCAACGTTACTATGGAATATTCCACAGGTATTTCGCACACATTTGACTGGAAATGGACGTTGTGGAGAACGTGGGAGCATGGCACAAAAGTCGGATAGTTTGTTAGCATAGTTAACTTCTATTTTTAAAGGGGTGACGAGCTAGTATTTAGAACACTTAGCCATTTTTCAGCTACACACACTCTCGTACAATCGCACTCTTGAAGCTCTCGACAAACACTTAACAGTTTTCACTCACTTTTACACATTTCACCATAGTGATCCTTGTACCTAGCTCGTTACTATCCGAAGTTGTAAACATTTATTGATTTATTTGAGCTTGGTGATCGGTAGTTTCCATCACCCGGGGTTTTTTGTGCCGGAGATCAACTCTTGATCAAGGGCTTTTTCCCCGTATAAATCCTTGTGTCGTTTGTGCAATTTACATTGAAGTGATCCTTATCATTGTTCTACATTTAAAGCATCATTCCCCGTAACAAAGAGTTTGGTTGCATTATCCTCATCAGATTTTTTGACCAAAACAGTTTGGCGCCCACCGTGGGGCAATTGGTGCTTCATTCCTGAGAAGTTTTTCTGTTGGTGATCATTCCGGTTCATTGCATACAAATACATGGCTTCATCATTGAAGAATACCTCTTCTGCAATGTCTGCGGTCAATTCATCTCAGGGCATTCCACCTTTGCCTCCACCACCTGTTGGACCTCAGAAAAATGCTGAGAAGAAACCAACTCCCATTTTCTCCAAACCTCCAACTTCTTCTGCTTCTTACACTCCCACTACTAGTGACATGTTTACTTTGATTTTGCAGATGAAGGATCATATACAGCAACAGGACAAGACCAATGAAAGGATTCTCAAAGAAATCGGAGATCTCAAGAAACAAAAGAAACGGCAGAGGATCATTCCCCACTGGTGCCCAGATCTTTGAATTTTGAAACTCCGGTGATTACTTCTCAGCCAGCAGTGGTTCCAGATGTTCAATATGTGGGTGGACCAAAAGGAGTGCACTACGGAGCAACAACAGTGACCCAGGCATCAGGTTCATATTTCCAGCCAGCGGGATCCTATCCTCAGCATATGGAATCCTTCATGAATTTAGGAGGATACTCAGGAGCGCAGCAGATTCAAGGATCTTCCTTCGTTCCAGGATCATCCCAGGTTCAAGGATCCTCCTTTGTTCCAGGATCATCCCAGGTTCAAGGATCCTCCTTTGTTCCAGGATCATCCCAGGTTCAAGGATCCTCCATTGTTCCAGGATCATCCCAGGTTCAAGGATCCTCCTTTGTTCCAGGATCATCCCAGGTTCAAGGATCCTCCCTTGTTCCAGGATCGTCCCAGTTTCAGGGATCCTTCCAGATGCCAGGATCCTTGAGGAGTTTGCAAACAGGAAGTTCAGATGTCCATCAGGGAGATTTTATTCCAATGCAGACCAATGCTTCTACTGGTCCTTCGATCATTCCAGAGCCCCAACAATATGGATTAACATCCATTCTTCCTAATTTGAATCCAATGGGAGGTAACACTTTTAATAATTCTTATACTACTAACCATGGCCTTATTCAGGATCTAGCTATCAACCACGCCATGGCCAGAGAGTCGCAAAAGTTGGAGGATATGATATCAAGTGTTCCAGGAGTGGTCAAACCTATCCCAGAGATTGCAGATGGGAGCCACAGGATATCTCGTTTTGCACCACCAATCTGTGATGCTGAGATACCCAAGAGGATCCATGTGCCAACCATGAAGCTGTATGATGGTTCGACGGATCCTGAAGAACACATAGCACAATACAGGGAGAGGATGGAGATCAATCCAATCCCAGAAAGGTTAAAGGAAGCATGTCTGTGCAAGGGATTCGGATCCACTCTTACTGGATCAGCTCTCAAATGGCTGCTAAGTCTTCCCCCTACTCTATTACCTCATTTTCTAAGCTAGTTAACCTATTTAATAATCAGTTTTCTTGTAGTAGAAAATTTGAACGATTAACTAGTGATCTATATAGGATAACCCAGGGTCATAATGAATCATTAAGGGATTACATTACCAAATTCAGTAAAGAATCCTTAGACATTCCCAACTTGGATATAGCCACGGCTGTTGAGGCCTTCAAAATGGGATTGCTTAGGGATTCATTGTTCTATGATGATCTTGTTATGACACCATGCAGGAACCTAGATGAGGTAAGAACCCGGGCACTCAGGTTCATCCGGCTAGAGGACGATAAGAGGATCCAGGAAAGATTAGCAGGATCCTCAAAACAAGAGAAGCAAGGATCCTCGTTCAGGAACAACAAGTTCAGATCCTATAACAGATCTGATAACCAGAACGTGCATGCTGTTGATCAGAAAGAGGATGATGAGGATTATCCTCCAATCTCTGAATATTGTTTTTCTGTTGATAACAATGAACTAATCCTTGCGATGTAGAATCTAGGTGATAAAGCCAGATGGCCCAGAAAAAATGACAGACCAGCTGCAACCAAAGATAAATCAAAGTGGTGTGCATACCATGAAGATTTTAGGCATCTCACAGAAGAATGCATTTCACTAAGAAAGGAAATTGGATACTTGTTGAGCAAGGGGCATCTAAAAGAATTGTTGGGTAGAAAAAAGTCAAGGACTCAGGATCCTGAAAGGATCCCTGAGAAAGCTCCGGCCCCTCCAGCAGATGCACAAGTAATAAACTTTATTTCTGGAGGATCAGACATTTGTGGCACATCCTTCTCAGCAGTTAAAAGGCATGCAAAGGAAACTAAAATGGATAATGGAGAAAGACCCGTTCGAACATCAAGTGTCTCCGAAGGAAAAGTCATAACCTTTGATGAGGATGATCGTGTTGATATCCAGGATCCTCATCACGATGGTTTGGTTATTACTCTTTTCATTTCTAACCATTTTGTCCGCAGGATCCTTATAGACGGAGGAAGCTCAGTGAACATTATCCAGCTTGATGTTCTAAAGAAGATGGGTATCCCTGAATCAGATATCATACCAAGATCCTCCGTGCTCGTGGGATTTAGTGGCGAAACTAAGAATACCCTGGGGGACATTAAGCTCCCAATATACATCGAAGGCCTACATTCTTATCAAAAATTTTGTGTTATTGACTGTTTATCTTGTTGTAATGTTATCCTTGGCAGGCCCTGGATACACGATATGAAGGCAGTCCCATCTACTTACCATCAATGTGTGAAGCTCCCTAGTCCCTGGGGAATAGTCAAGATTGATAGTGATCAGCAGGAGGCTAAGAATTGCTATACTTCATCGATGAAACCAGCCTCGAAGTCAAGGGAGCAATAGCAATCAAAGTATCCTCCAAGGGATGTCTTGGAGGCAAGAGAGCAGGATGTGGTAGAAATCCTCATGGATCCTCATGATCCTGAATCCAAAATCTATATCGGATCAGGGATCCTTGGCAAAATGAAAGAAGACCTCATATCCTTCCTCAAAAGGAGAAAGACTACCTTTGCATGGAAACATGAAGACATGACAGGTATATCTAAAGATGTAATTACTCACAAACTTGGCATTGATAGGTCCTTCAAACCAATCCATCAAAGGAGAAGAAAGTTTGCACCGGAAATAAATGCCATTATCCAGGAAGAGGTAGAGAAATTGCTCCGGGCAGGTATGATTAGAGAGGTCAAGTATCCAAGATGGTTGGCCAATGTGGTTGTTGTTCAAAAGAAAAACGGAAAGTGGAGGGTATGTGTCGATTTCACAGATTTAAATAAGGCATGTCCCAAGGATCCTTTCCCATTACCCCACATTGACTCCATGGTGGATGCAACGACGGGTCATGAACTCTTGACTTTTATGGATGCTTCATCTAGATTTCAACAAATCCAAATGGAACCATCCGATCAAGAGGATACAACCTTTATGACTCCAACCGGTATATATTGTTATATTGCTATGCCGTTCGGACTAAGAAATGCAGGTGCAACTTATCAAATGCTAGTGAATATGATGTTCAAGGATCAGATTGGACAAACTATGGAGGTTTACATAGACGATATGGTGGTAAAATCAATAAAGGCTGAGGATCACCTAAGAGACTTGGAGGAAGCATTCGATATCCTTGATAAATATAATATGAAGCTTAATCCTTCAAAATGTCACTTTGGTGTTAAAGTAGGTAAATTCTTAGGATACATGGTGACCAAGAGAGGCATTGAAGCTAGCCCGGAACAAATCAAAGCGATAGTGAACATCAAATCTCCGGCCAATGCTAAGGATGTCCAAAGGCTAACATGCAGGATAGCAGCTTTGAACAGATTTATATCCAAATCCTCAGAGAAGTGCAAAGAATTCTATGATATCCTAAGGAAGAACAAGAAATTTGAGTGGACTGAGAAACATGAAAATGCCTTAAGAGCTCTCAAAGATTACCTATCCTCAGCCCCGGCCTTGATGAAACCAGAAAAAGGCGATGTGCTATCCTTGTATCTTGCAGTATCCTCAAAAGCAGTAAGTGCGGTCCTTGTTAAGGATCATGAAGGTACACAACATCCTGTCTATTATGTAAGTAAAAGTTTACTTGATGCCGAATCCTGGTATTCACACCTTGAAAAGCTTATTCTTGCATTAATTATGGCATCTACTAAGCTGAGACATTATTTTGAAACTCATGTTATTGTTGTTAAAACTAATTTTCCAATTAAGAATGTCCTCAGGAAACCAGAGATGTCAGGAAGGATGGCTAAGTGGGTAGTGAAGCTTAGTGCCTATGATATAAGATATGAGCCTAGGACAGCCATCAAATCCCAAGCATTAGCTGACTTTGGGGCTGATTTCAGTAGTGATTTACAAAAAGAAGCTGAGTTAGAAGTTCAGTAGCTAGAGGAGACCAAGGATCCTTGGATACTCTATACTGATGGATCCTCAAATGTCAAAGGCACAGGGCTTGGAATACTACTAAAATCGCCACAGGGGGACATAATACCCCACTCTATAGCTTGTGAGTTCCAAACCACTAACAATGAGGCTGAATATGAAGCCTTAATTGCTGGTTTGCAAATTGCTAAGCATATGGGGATCAGGTATCTTGAGGTACATGTAGATTCATTGTTAATTACAAACCACTTTAATGGATCCTATGCTGTTAAAGGTGAAAAGCTAACCAAATATTTAGAGATAGTCAAAGAATTGGCACTCTCCTTTGTTTCCTTTAGTTTGACACATGTACCAAGGGAAGAAAATACAGAAGCTGATGCATTGGCTAACTTAGGATCATCTTTGAAGATCCCGGAGGATATCAAGATCCCTATTATCCATATCCTGACCCCGGCTATCGAGGATCATGTGGCTATGGAGATAGGAAATAATTCTGCAATTATCCCTAGTGAGGATACTCAATCCCATTCAGGATCAGGATCATGGATCTCACCAATCATGAGATACTTACAACATGGAGAGATTCCTATAGGAGAAAACCCTAGGGCTTTCAAAATTAAGGTATCTCAATTCACAATTTTAAATAATATGTTGTATAAGCGATCTCTTGCAGGACCATACTTAAGATGCATTGAGGATCCTGAGATCCAAGAAGTTTTAAAAGACTTCCATGAAGGAGATTGTGGAAACCACACTGGGGGCAGGGCATTATTCTCAAGGATCCTGAGGACAGGATACTACTGGCCAACCATGAAGAGAGATGCGGTGGAGTATGCTAAGAGATGTGATCCTTGTCAGAGACACAGCAATATCCTTCATCAACCAGCTGAATTTTTGCATCCGATATCCTCCTCTTGGCCATTTATGAGATGGGGTATGGATATAGTTGGTAAGCTCCCTAAGGCACCTGGTGGAAAAGTGTTCATGCTAGCTATGACTGATTACTTCTCCAAGTGGATAGAGGCTGAAGCTTTTGCCCAAGTCAGAGAAAAGGAAGTTATATCCTTCATTAAAAGAAATATTATAACTAGATTCGGTATTCCTTCTGAAATTATATGTGATAATGGTTCCCAATTCATTGGGGGCAGAACCACTAACTTTTGTGACAGCTGGGGGATTAAGATGATAACATCAACACCAGTCCACCCACAAGCTAATGGTCAAGCAGAATCATCCAACAAGATCATCATCAACAATTTGAAGAAGAAGCTTGGATCCAAGAAAGGGAAATGGGCAGAAGAACTACCTTATATGCTTTGGGCTGAGAGGACAACCCCTAAAAATGCTACTGGTCAAACGCCATTCTCTTTGGTATTTGGGGCAGAATCAGTGATCCCAACAGAAATGGTGGTTCCAACTGCTAGAACAAGTACCCGTGATCCTGAGGAAAATGATGAGAACTTGGCTCAAGACCTGGATACTATTGAAGAAATCAGGGATCTGGCTAGGATAAGGATGGCCAGTTATCAACAAAGAATGGCTGGTGCTTACAACAAAAATGTCAGGATCAGGAAGTTTCAAGTTGGAGATATGGTATTAAGGAAAGCATTTCAGAATACCACCAATCCTGCTGATGGAAAATTGGCTCCAAAATGGGAAGGCCCTTATTTGATTGAAGCTGAAGCAGGAAAGGGGGCATATAGATTGCTAACCATGGAAGGTGATTTGCTACCAAGAGCTTGGAATGCAGTCCACTTGAAGAAATATTTCATGTGAGCAGGATCCTCATGGCACAGATGATCCTTACGTCAGGGGTATCCTAGAAGGATCCTTAAAGTATCGGTGATCCTTACTTTGGTAATATCCTAATCTTGAACTATTTCATTTCTTTATTTTCTCATATAAGGATAAGGATCATGTGTCCTTTATCCATCTCTCACGTGATTTTAAGTTTTGAAAGTCCAAGTATCCTTAGCAAAATATTGGTTATCTGCAGAAGCAATCCGTTCCTTGGGTTTAACCCCAGTTATTTTGGGCTTGACCCTAGTTCCGCCTGTAGCGCATGATGATCCTGGTATAGTTCAAGGCAGTGGGACCAGTACTCGCTTTAGGGGCTGATAATTCCATTGTACTGGCTATACCTAGGATCCTACGTATAATGGTAGATGTACCATACATCCATTCCTAAGGTTTCTAACGTTTTCACGTTAGCTAAGGTTTTGGCATTTTCATGTCACTAAGTTTGGATAGTCGCCAGTTAGGGCCATACTCCAGTTTACATATGATCCTTGGGCTTGTCCCCAGTTATCCTTGGGCTTGTCCCCAGTTATCCTTGGGCTTGTCCCCAGTTGCTAACTCTTATCTTATATTGGCTTAGTCCCAAGTTATGCTCTATTTCAGGTCCTTGAAGATAAGCAACTAGGGATCCTTGATCCTTACTTCTCTCTAAGGTTTATCTTATAGTTATCCTGATTATGGTTAGGATCCTAACTTGGATCCTCAGGTATGATCCTTAACTATTTTTAATTCTATTCATTGTTTATTTGAATAACCCTTAAAATTTGACAACTAAACTTGTGATCCTTAAAATATATTACTTTTTGGGATTCTTTAACTATAGGATATTTGATCATGGATCATGTCCTAAATATTTTCAATCTGACTTATTCAAAATTGCTTACTCAATAAATGTACATCAAAACAATTGAGAATTAAAGAGACAAAAAGGATAACAATACAAGATAAGCGACAAAAGATTAAGATTTTATTTATTAACAAAAGATTAACCCTTAAAAGGTTGTCAAAATTACCTACCCCGAGCATCTACCAGCAATACGTGGCCCGTCCGCTGGGGTAGGTAAACGGTGTCCATGATAATAGGTTCAAAGTAGTGCAGGAATATAAAGGCGGCAGGATCACAATGGCTTCATCCCCCAAACAGAGGATCCCTCCACCATTTGCAATCCTACCTATTGTTTTGGTTAAAAATTCTGTTTATAATATGCAACCAAACTCTTTGTATTGGGGAATGATGCCTCAAATGTGTAATAGCGATAAGGATCACTTCGATGTAAAATGCACAAACAACACAAGGATTTATACGGGGAAAAAGCCCTTGATCAAGAGTTGATCTCCGGCACAAAAAACCCCGGGTGATGGAAACTACCGATCACCAAGCTTAAATAAATGATTAAATGTTTACAACTTCGGATAGTAACGAGCTAGGTACAAGGATCACTATCGTGAAAAGTGTAAATGTGAGTGAAAATGAGTGTATGTTCGTCGAGAGCTTCAAGTGTGCGAGTATACGAGTGTGTGTAGTTGCAGAAATGACTAAGTGTTTTCTACTAGCTCGTTACCCCTTTAAATTAGAAATGTAACTAGCTAACAAACTCTCCTACTTTCGTGCCATGCCTCCACATTCTCCACAACGTCTATTTTTGGTCAAGCACGTGCAGAATAGTTTAGGAATATTCTCCAGGAATGTCGCTAGGACTTGGTCAAGCTCGTAATACCTGCGAGATAATACAAAACATAAACAAACAATTGTCAGTACGAGGATCCTTAAAGTGATCCATGATCCTGATCCTGAAGCTCTTCTGAGGATCACCACCTGTCACAGAAGTAAGGATCACATATCAGGATAATGAATAAGGATCACTAATTGTTAGAAATTCCTCCCCTAACAATTGCCCCCAAAATATAAGGAGTGAAATTGTAAATATGCGAGTTATATTTTCTTGATCTTATCGGTAACTAACTAACGGATATATAGCCGTTAAAATAGAACTAGCCGTTAAGATCGTGACGTCACGGAAGTGACAATCCTGCAGAATCATAATTATAAATAGAGATATAGATAGGATCATTATGCATTTAAATTCGAAAGAAACTCCCTTTATATTCTCGGTAGAAGATCAATCAGGTATCTCTTTCTCATCTTTCTTCCTCTCTTACTCTGTTTTTCTTTCTTTATCTCCGTCAGTTCGAAAATGTTGCTCCGAAGTTCACCGGCCAAGGATCACCCAAAGAACAGTCCTCCGAAAAGCCAGGGGATCATCGAAGACTCCATTAAAGAACGCTGCTGCTTCAATGATGCTCAGATAGATAGGATCCGCCACTGTTTCCCGGCGAACACCGAGTTCAGGCCTTATGACCCCAATGCCCTGAGTGATTATATTTCCGACACATGGGTTGCTTTCCCCGTCACTCCGTTCACCATTGGCTATTCTTATCCTTTTCCAACATTCACCCAATCTTTCTTTTCACTAACCGGCATCTCTTATGTTCAAGCCATGCAGATGATTTGGAGGGTTTTATACACCCTTGAAAGGATCATCGATCAGGAGGGAATAGATCTAGGAATGGCAGAGCTGGGAGAACTGTATGATCTTACCACTTTTGGCTCTCACCGTTATTTGTTCAAGCGAAAACCCGGTGCAGATCATCCTCTTACCAATGTCACCAAGAACGATAAAGATTGGAAACGCCGCTTCTTTTTTATCAAGAGAGATTCCATCCAAGATGGAAAGGATCTTCCTAAAAAATGGGCTACCCATGGTAGGATGGAGGATCCTGAGTAGGATCACCAGGAACTTCCTTTTGATGTAAAAATAACTCATATTTTTGCTTTCTTTTTATGCAGCTATCACCGTCTCACACCTCAAACTGTCCCCTGCTGCTAAGGAAAGGCTCCTTGCCTTCAAGAATCTCGACCCTGAGACAAGAACTTTCAAGACAACAACCCAAGATTCACAGGAGGTATCCTCAGGCTCTGCCACAATGTCAAGTAAGTATCCTTGTTTAAATAAATAGTAAAAATGTAAATTAGTGAAAGATACTTATCTTGTTTTGGTTGTGTAGGTGCTGGAAAATCTGCCAAAGCTGCTTCAAGATTCAGTGTCACCGATCTCACCACTGTCAAATCCTCCAAAAGAAAGGTTCCTGCCAGCCCAACAGCCTCAATCCCTAAGGCACCCCTCAAAGGAAAGGGAGTCAAGAGGAGAAAGGCCTCCGAGGCCGAGGATTTGCAGGGTCTGCCTCTAATCCGCCATCAATTCCTCGAGTACTTCAATGAGGCGAGGATCACTGTCTTTGCTCATATATCCTGTTGACATATCCTGCCGGTATATCCTGCTGATTACATGATCCTGACCTTATCCTTTTTGCAGAAATTCGCAGAGATTGAGGACTATGTGGGCCACGTTAAGGATCAGGATAAGAAAATCGCCGACCTCCAACAGGTTGCCGTGCTAAAGGATCTTGCCATTGCTGATCTTCGAAAGGAACTCCAGGATACCAAACAGGAGATGGCTAAGGTGCTGGTCAATTTTGACTATGAAAAGCAGGAGATCACGGATGATGCCAAAGTCTCTGCTGCCATAGCAATGTACAAAACCAAGCTGCAAATGGCCTTGGAAGCTCAGGATCCTGCCTTCGACAAAAGCAGCTGGGAAATTGAAGAATGGAAAGCAAGGCTGGCTGAATTGGGTGATGAAGAGGAGGCTGAGGAGATCCTGACGATCGAGGCTGGAAACAAGGATGAAGTGGGTGAAGCAAGTGGAGCCGGAGGTGGTGATGCAGCGAAAGTTTAGGCTGCTGAAATGGGCGATGATGGATATTTCTAGACGTGGCCGGAGCCCATTTTTTAAGTTGGATAGTTTGTTTTGTTTATGGTGTTTTTTGCTGAACAATGATGGGTTGTACTTGAACAGTAGGTTTTAGGATTAAGGATCATGTATGATCCTGTGAACAATAGGCAGGATAATGGGTGGTGGATGGATCCTCTGTTTGGGGGATGAAGCCACTCGTTATCCTTCCGTCTTTTATTTTCTGCACTACAAAGAGCCGTAAACAATGGACACCCTTTTCCAACCCATGTGGACGGGCCACATTTTGCTGGTAGAAATGTGGGTTGGCAATTTTGACAACCTTAAGGGGTTAGTCTTTTTGTTAATAAATAAAAACTTAACCTTTTGTCGCTTATCTTGTGTTGTTATCCTTTATAAAGTCTTACTCTCCAATTGTTGTAATATTCATTTTGTTTATACTTATCAAGCCTTAAAAAATCAGAAAATATACAAAAAGTTTAGGACACGATCAAGGATCACATATCCTATAACCGATAAGTTCTAAAAAGTGATATGGTTTAAGAATCATAGGTTTAGTTGTCAAATATAAGGGTTATTCAAATGAATAATGAATAGAATTGAAAATAGTTAAGGATCATACCTGAGGATCCAAGTTAGGATCCTAACCATAATAAGGATAACTAAAAGATAAACCTTAGAATAAAGTAAGGATCAAGGATCCTTAGTTGCCTATCTTCAAGAACCTGAAATAGAGCATAACTTGGGACTAAGCCAATATAAGATAAGAGTTAGTAACTGGGGACAAGCCCAAGGATAACTGGGGACAAGCCCAAGGATAACTGGGGACAAGCCCAAGGATCGTATGTAAACTGGAGTATGGCCCTCACTGGCGACTATCCAAGCTTAGTGACATGAAAATGCCAAAACCTTAGCTAACGTGAAAACGCTAGAAACCTTAGCTAACGTGAAAACGTTAGAACCTTATGAACGGATGTATGGTACGTCTACCATTATACGTAGGATCCTAAGCATAGCCAGAACAATGGAATTATCAGCCCCTAAAATGAGTACTGGTCCCAAAGCCTTGAACTATACCAGGATCATCGTGCGCTACAGGCGGAACTGGGGTCAAGCCCAAATAACTGGGGTTAAACCCAAGGAACGGAGTGCTTCAGTGGATAACCAATGTTATGCTAAGGATAGCTGAACTTTCAAAACTTAAATTCACGTGAGAGATGGATAAAGGACACATGATCCTTATCCTTATATGAGAAAATAAAGAAATGAAATAGTTCAAGTTTAGGATATTACCTAAGTAAGGATCATCAATACTTTGAGGATCCTTTAAGGATATCCCTATCGTGAGGATCATCTGTGCCATGAGGATCCTGCTCACATGAAATATTTTTTCAAGTGGACAGCATTCCAAGCTCTTGGTAGCAAATCACCTTCCATGGTTAGCAATCTATATGCCCCCTTTCCTGCTTCTGCTTCAATCAAATAAGGGCCTTCCCATTTTGGAGCTAACTTTCCATCAGCAGGATTGGTAGTATTCTGAAATGCTTTCCTTAACACCATGTCTCCAACTTGAAACCTCCTGATCCTAACATTTTTGTTGTAAGCACCAGCCATTCTTTGCTGATAACCGGCCATCCTTATCCTAGCCATATCCCTGATTTCTTCAATAGTATCCAGGTCTTGAGCCAAGTTTTCATTATTCTTCTCAGGATCACGAGTACTTGTTCTAGCAGTTGGAACCACCATTTCTGTTGGGATCACTGATTCTGCCCCAAACACCAAAGAGAATTGTGTTTGACCAGTTGCATTCTTAGGGGTTGTCCTGTCAGCCCAAAGCACATAGGGTAGTTCTTCTGCCCATTTCCCTTTCTTGGATCCAAGCTTCTTCTTCAAATTGTTGATGATGATCTTGTTAGACGATTCTGCTTGGCCATTAGCTTGTGGGTGGACTGGTGTTGATGTTATCATCTTAATCCCCCAGCTGTCACAAAAGTTAGTGGTTCTGCCCCCAATAAATTGGGAACCATTATCACATATAATCTCAGAAGGAATTCCAAATCTAGTTATAATATTTCTTTTAATAAAGGATATAACTTCCTTTTCTCTGACTTGAGCAAAAGCTTCAGCCTCTATCCACTTGGAGAAGTAATCCGTCATAGCAAGAATGAATACTTTTCCACCAGGTGCCTTAGGTAGCTTACCAACTATATCCATACCCCATCTCATAAATGGCCAAGAGGAGGATATAGGATGCATTAATTCAGCCGGTTGATGAAGGATATTGCTGTGTCTCTGGCAAGGATCACATCTTCTGGCATACTCCACAGCATCTTTCTTCATGGTTGGCCAGTAGTATCCTGTCCTCAGGATCCTTGAGAATAATGCCCTGCCCCCAGTGTGGTTTCCACAATCTCCTTCATGGAAGTCTTTTAAAACTTCTTGAACTTCAGGATCCTCAATGCATCTCAAGTATGGTCCTGCAAGAGATCGTCTATACAACATATTATTCATAATTGTGAATTGAGATACCTTAGATTTGAAAGCCCTGGGGTTTTCTCCTGTAGGAATCTCTCCATGTTGTAGGTATTTCATAATTGGTGAGATCCATGATCCTGATCCTGAATGGGATTGAGTATCCTCACAAGGGATAATTGCATAATCATTTCCTATCTCCATAGCCTCGTGATCCTCGATAGCCGGGGTCAGGATATGGATAATAGGAATCTTGATATCCTCCGGGATCTTCAAGGATGATCCTAAGTTAGCCAATGCATCCGCTTCTGTATTTTCTTCCCTTGGTACCTGTGACAAACTAAAGGAAACAAAAGAGAGTGCCAAACTTTTGACTATCTCCAAATACTTGGTTAGCTTTTCACCTTTAATAGCATATGATCTATTAAAGTGGTTTGTAATTAACAAAGAATCTACGTGTACCTCAAGATACCTGATCCCCATATGCTTTGCAATTTGCAAACCAGCAATTAAGGCTTCATATTCAGCCTCATTATTAGTGGTTTGGAACTCACAAGCTATAGAATGGGGTATTATGTCCCCCTGTGGCGATTTTAGTAGTATTCCAAGCCCTGTGCCTTTGACATTTGAGGATCCATCAGTATAGAGTATCCAAGGATCCTTGGTCTCTTCTAGCTGCTGGACTTCTAGCTCAGCTTCTTCTTGTAAATCACTACCGAAATCAGCCACAAAGTCAGCTAATGCTTGGGATTTGATGGCTGTCCTAGGCTTGTATCTTATATCATATGCACTCAGCTTCACTGCCCACTTAGCCATCCTTCCTGACATCTCTGGTTTCCTGAGGACATTCTTAATTGGAAAATTAGTTTTGACAATGATAACATGAGTTTCAAAATAATGTCTCAACTTAATAGATGCCATAATTAATGCAAGAATAAGCTTTTCAAGGTGCGAGTACCTGGATTCGGCATCAAGTAAACTTTTACTTACATAATAGACAGGATGTTGTGTACCTTGATGATCCTTAACTAGGACCGCACTTACTGCTTTTGAGGATACTGCAAGATACAAGGATAATACATCACCTTTTTCTGGTTTCATCAAAGCCGGAGCCGAGGATAGGTAATCTTTAAGGGCTTTTAAAGCATTTTCATGCTTTTCCATCCACTCAAATTTCTTGTTCTTCCTTAGGATATCATAGAATTCTTTAAACTTCTCGGAGGATTTGGATATAAATCTGTTCAGGGCTGCTATCCTTCCTGTTAGCCTTTGAACATCCTTAGCGTTGGCCGGAGATTTGATGTTCACTATTGCTTTGATTTGTTCCGGGCTAGCTTCAATGCCTCTCTTTGTCACCATATATCCTAAGAATTTACCTGCTTTAACACCAAAGTGACATTTTGAAGGATTAAGTTTCATGTTATATTTGTCAAGGATATCGAATGCTTCCTCCAAGTCTCTTAGGTGATCCTCAGCTTTTAAGGATTTTACCACCATATCATCTATGTAAACCTCCATAGTCTGTCCAATTTGATCCTTGAACATCATATTCACCAGCCTTTGATATGTTGCACCTGCATTTCTTAATCCGAACGGCATAGCAATATAGCAGTATATACCCGTTGGAGTCATGAAGGTTGTATCCTCTTGGTCGGATGGTTCCATTTGGATTTGTTGGAATCCAGATGAAGCATCCATAAAAGTTAACAGTTCATGACCCGCAGTTGCATCCACCATGGAGTCAATGTGGGGTAAAGGGAAAGGATCCTTGGGACATGCCTTATTTAAATCGGTAAAATCGACACATACCCTCCACTTTCCGTTTTTCTTTTGAACAACAACCACATTGGCCAACCATCTTGGATACTTGACCTCTCTAATCATACCTGCCCGGAGCAATTTCTCTACCTCTTCTTGGATAATGGCATTCCTTTCCGGTGCAAACTTTCTTCTCCTTTGATGGATTGGTTTGAAGGATCTGTCAACCCCGAGTTTGTGAGTGATTACATCTTTGGATATACCAGTCATATCTTCGTGTTTCCATGCAAAGGTAGTCTTTCTCCTTTTGAGGAAGGATACGAGGTCTTCTTTCATTTCGCCAAGGATCCCTGATCCGATATAGATTTTGGATTCAGGATCATCAGGATCCATGAGGATTTCTACCACATCCTGCTCTCTGGCCTCCAAGACATCCCTTGGAGGATACCTTGATTGCTATTGCTCCCTTGACTTCGAGGCCGGTTTCATCGATGAAGTGTAGCAATTCTTAGCCTCCTGCTGATCACTATCAATCTTCACTATTCCCCAAGGACTAGGGAGCTTCACACATTGATGGTAAGTAGATGGGACTGCTTTCATATCGTGTATCCAAGGCCTGCCAAGGATAACATTACAACAAGATAAACAGTCAATAACACAAAATTTTTGATAAGAGTGTAAGCCTTCAATATATATTGGGAGTTTAATGTCCCCCAGGGTGTTCTTAGTTTCGCCACTAAATCCCACGAGCACGGAGGATCTTGGTATGATCTCTGATTCAGGGATACCCATCTTCTTTAGAACATCCAGCTGGATAATGTTCACCGAACTTCCTCCGTCTATAAGGATCCTGCGGACAAAATGGTTAGATATGAAAAGAGTAATAACTAAACCATCGTGATGAGGATCCTGGATATCAACACGATCCTCTTCATCAAAGGTTATGACTTTTCCTTCGGAGACACTTGATGTTCGAACTGGTCTTTCTCCATTATCCATTTTAGCTTCCTTCGCGTGCCTTTTAGCTGCTGAGAAGGATGTGCCACAAATGTCGGATCCTCCGGAAATAAAGTTTATCACTTGTGCATCTGCTGGAGGGGCTGGAGCCTTCTCAGGGATCCTTTCAGGATCCTGAGTTCTTGACTTTTTTCTTCCCAACAATTCTTTTAGATGCCCCTTGCTCAACAAGTATCCAATTTCCTTTCTTAATGCAATGCATTCTTCTGTGAGGTGCCCAAAATCTTCATGATATGCACACCACTTTGATTTATCCTTAGTTGCAGCTGGCCTATCATTCTTTCTCGGCCATCTAGCTTTATCACCTAGGTTCTGCATAGCAAGGATTAGTTCATTGTTATCAACACTAAAACAATATTCAGAAATTGGAGGATAATCCTCATCATCCTCTTCTTGATCAACAGAGTGCACGTTCTGATTATCAGATCTATTGTAAGATCTGAACTTGTTGTTCCTGAATGAGGATCCTTGCTTATCCTGCTTTGAGGATCCTGCTAATCTCTCCTGGATCCTCTTGTCATCCTCTAGCCGGATGAACCTAAGTGCTCGGGTTCTTACCTCATCTAAGTTCCTGCATGGTGTCATAACAAGGTCATCATAGAAAGACGAATCCCTAAGCAGTCCCATCTTAAAGGCCTCAACAGCCGTGGCAATATCTAAGTTGGGAATGTCTAAGGATTCTTTACTGAATTTGGTAATGTAATCCCTTAATGATTCATTATGACCCTGGGTTATCCTATATAAGTCACTAGTCAATCGTTCAAATTTTCTACTACAAGAAAACTGATTATTAAACAAGTTAACTAGGTTTGCAAATGAGGTAATAGAATAGGGAGGAAGACTTAGCAGCCATTTGAGAGCTGATCCAGTAAGAGTGGACCCGAATCCTTTGCACAGGCATGCTTCCTTTAACTTTTCCGGGATTGGATTGATCTCCATCCTCTCCCTGTATTGTGCTATGTGTTCTTCAGGATCCGTCGAACCATCATACAGTTTCATTGTGGGTACATGGAACCTCTTGGGTATCTCAGCATCACAGATTGGTGGTGCAAAGCGAGATATCTTGTGGCTCCCATCTGCAATCTCTGGGATAGGTTTGACTACTCCCGGAACACTTGATATCATATCCTTTAGCTTTTGCAATTCTCTAGCCATGGCATGATTGATACCTGGATCCTGCATAAGACCATGGTTAGTAGTATGAGAATTATTAAAAGTGTTACCTCCCATTGGATTCAAGTTAGGAAGAATGGATGTTAATCCATATTGTTGAGGCTCTGGAATGATCGAGGGACCAGTAGAAGCATTGGTCTGCATTGGAATAAAATCTCCCTGATGGACATCTGAACTTCCTGTTTGCAAACTCCTCAAGGATCCTGGCATCTGGAAGGATCCCTGAAACTGAGACGATCCTGGAACGAAGGAGGATCCTTGAACATGGGATGATCCTGGAACAAAGGAGGATCCTTGAACCTGGGATGATCCTGGAACAAAGGTGGATCCTTGAACCTGGGATGATCCTGGAACAAAGGAGGATCCTTGAACCTGGGATGATCCTGGAACAAAGGAGGATCCTTGAACCTGCTGCAATCCTGAATATCCTCCTGAATTCGTGAGGGATCCCATATGCTGAGGATAGGATCCCGCTGGCTGGAAATATGAACCTGATGCCTGAGTCATTGTTGTTGTTCCGTAGTGCACTCCTTTTGGTCCACCCACGTATTAAATGTCTGGAACCACTGATGGCTGAGAAGTAATCACTGGAGTATCAAAATTCAAGGATTTCGGCACCAGTGGGGAATGATCCTCTGCCGTTGTCTTTTGTTTCTTGAGATCTCCGATTTCTTTGAGAATCCTCTCATTGGTCTTATCCTGTTGCCGTATCTGATCCTTCATCTGCAAAATCAAAGTAAACATGTCACTAGTAGTGGGAGTGTAAGAAGCAGAAGAAGTTGGAGGTTTTGAGAAAATGGGAGTTGGTTTCTTCGCAGCATTCTCAGCGTTCTTCTGGGATCCAGAAGGTGGTGGAGGCAAAGGAGGAACGCCTTGTGAGGAAGTGAATGCGGGCATCAAATTTAAAGCATTCTTCGCTGAGGAAGCCATTTGCTTGGTTGTAGTGAACCGGAACAAGCACAGAAATGCGAATTTTTCTAAGGACGAAGCACCAATTGCCCCACGGTGGGCGCCAAACTGTTTTGGTTAAAAATTCTGTTTATAATATGCAACCAAACTCTTTGTATCGAGGAATGATGCCTCAAATGTGTAATAGCGATAAGGATCACTTCGATGTAAAATGCACAAACAACACAAGGATTTATACGGGGAAAAAGCCCTTGATCAAGAGTTGATCTCCGGCACAAAAAACCCCGGGTGATGGAAACTACCGATCACCAAGCTTAAATAAATGATTAAATGTTTACAACTTCGGATAGTAACGAGCTAGGTACAAGGATCACTATCGTGAAAAGTGTAAATGTGAGTGAAAATGAGTGTATGTTCGTCGAGAGCTTCAAGTGTGCGAGTATACGAGTGTGTGTAGTTGCAGAAATGACTAAGTGTTTTCTACTAGCTCGTTACCCCTTTAAATTAGAAATGTAACTAGCTAACAAACTCTCCTACTTTCGTGCCATGCCTCCACGTTCTCCACAACGTCTATTTTTGGTCAAGCACGTGCAGAATAGTTTAGGAATATTCTCCAGGAATGTCGCTAAGACTTGGTCAAGCTCGTAATACCTGCGAGATAATACAAAACATAAACAAACAATTGTCAGTACGAGGATCCTTAAAGTGATCCACGATCCTGATCCTGAAGCTCTTCTGAGGATCACCACCTGTCACAGAAGTAAGGATCACATATCAGGATAATGAATAAGGATCACTAATTGTTAGAAATTCCTCCCCTAACACCTATTGTCTGAAGGATCCTAGATCCTAAATCCTAAAAACTATTGTTCAGTACAAACCATCAAATTGTTCAACAAAACAACCATCAAACTAAAAAATTGGGCTCCGGCTATGTCTAGAAATTTCCATCATCGCCCAATCATGCAGCTTAAACCTTCGCTGCATCACCACCTCTGGCTCCACTTGCTTCACCACCTTCACCCTTGCCTCCAGCCTCGATCGTCAGGATCTCGTCAACCTCCTCAGCCTCTTCATCATCCAGTTCAGCCAGCCTTGCCTTCCAGCCTTCTACATCCCAGGTGCTCTTGTCAAAAGTAGGATCCTAAGCTTCCAAGGCCATTTGCAGCTTGGTCTTGTACATTGCTATGGCGGCAGAGACTTTGGCGTCTTCGGTGATCTCATGCTTCTCGTAGTCAACATTAACCAGCACCTTGGCCGTCTCCTGTTTGGCATCCCGGACTTCCTTCTGAAGATCAGCAATTTTGAGGTCCTTTAGCAATGCAACCTGCTGGAGGTCGGCAATCTTCCTATCCTGATCCTCGACGTGGCCAACATAGTCCTCAATCTCAGAGAATTTCTGCAAAGGGGATAAAAGATAAGGTCAGGACCAAGTGATCCTCAAATCAGCAGGATATGTCAGCAGGATATACGAGTAGAGACAGTGATCCTTACATCGTTGAAGTACTCGAGGAATTGGTGGCGGATCAGAGGCAGACCCTGCAGATCCTCAGCTTCGGAGGCCTTTCTCTTCTTGATTCCCTTTCCTTTGAGGGGTGCCTTGGGGACTGAAGCTGTCGGGCTGGTAGGAGCCTTTCTTTTGGAGGATCTGACGGTGGTGAGATCGGTGACATTGAACTTTGAAGCAGACTTGGTGGATTTTCCAGCACCTACACAACCAAAACAAGATAAGTATCTTTACTTCACTTATATTTCACTATTTATTTAAATTTTTAAACAAAGATACTTACTTGACATCGTGACAGAGCCTGAGGATATCTCCTGAGGATCCTGGGTGGTTTTCTTGAAAGATCTTGTTTCAGGATCAAGTCTCTTGAAAGCGGTGAGTCTCTCTTTGGCAGCAGGAGACAGTCTGAGGTGTGAAACGGTGATAGCTGCATAACAAGAAAGCAAAAGTATATAAGTGATCCTTATATCAAAAGAAAGTTCTCTGGTGATCCTTCTCAGGATCCTCCATCCTACCATGGGTAGCCCATTTCCAGGGTAGATCCTTCCCGTCAGCGATAGAATCTCTCTTGACGAAAAAGAAACGCCGCTTCCAGTTAGCATCATTTTTAGTAACATTAGAAATGGGATGCTCTTCTCCGGGTTTTCGCTTAAACAAATAACGATGAGAACCAAAGGTAGTAAGATCATACAGCTCTCCCAGCTCTGACATTCCTAGGTCTATCCTTTCCTGCTCGATGATCCTTTCAAGGGTATACAAAACCCTCCAAATCATCGGCATGGCTTGGATATAAGAGATGCCGGTTAGGGAAAAGAAAGATTGGGTGAAGGCTGGAAAAAGGATATGTATAGCCTATGGTGAATGGAGTGACAGGAAAAGCAACCCAGCTGTCGGAAATATGATCACTCAGGGCATTGGGATCAAAAGACTTAAACTCGGTGTTCGCCGGTAAACAGTGGCGGATCCTATCAATCTGCGGATCGGTGAAACAGCAGCGTTCTTTTATGGAATCTTCGATGATTCCTTGACTCTTCAGTGGGCTGTTCTTCGGATGATCCTTAGCTGGGGAGTTCCGGAGCAACATCTTTGACAGAATGAGGGAAAGAGATGGAAAACAGAGCAAAAGAAGGAAGAAGATGAAGAGAGAATACCTGTTTATCTTCGGATGCAGTTATAAAGGGAGTATCTCTGAAATTTAAATGCAAATGAGTTTATCTTCGGATGCAGTTATAAAGGGAGTATCTCTGAAATTTAAATGCAAACGATCCTATCTATATCTCCTATTTATAATCATGATTGTGCAGGGTTGTCACTTCTGTGACATCATGGTTGCAACGGATAGTTCTACAATAACGGCTATATTTACGATAGTTAGTTGCGGATAAGATCAAGAAAATATAATTCGCTCATTTTACATATTACTCCTTATATTTTGGGGGCAATTGTTAGGGGAGGATTTTCTAACAATTAGTGATCCTTACTTGTTATCCTAATAAATGATCCTTACTTCTGTGACAGATAGTGATCCTCAGAAGAGCTTCAGGATCAGGATCATGGATCACCTTAAGGATCCTCATACTAACGATTGTTTGTTTATGTTTCGTATTATTTTGCAAGAGTAACAAGCTTGGCTTGGTCTTGGCAACGTTACTATGGAATATTCCACGGGTATTTCGCACACGTTTGATTGGAAATGGACGTTGTGGAGAACGTGGGAGCATGGCACAAAAGTCAGATAGTTTATTAGCATAGTTAACTTCTATTTTTAAAGGGGTGACGAGCTAGTATTTAGAACACTTAGCCATTTTTCAGCTACACACACTCTCGTACAATCGCACTCTTGAAGCTCTCGACAAACACTTAACAGTTTTCACTCACTTTTACACATTTCACCATAGTGATCCTTGTACCTAGCTCGTTACAATCCGAAGTTGTAAACATTTATTGATTTATTTGAGCTTGGTGATCGGTAGTTTCCATCACCCGGGGTTTTTTGTGTCGGAGATCAACTCTTGATCAAGGGCTTTTTCCCCGTATAAATCCTTGTGTCGTTTGTGCAATTTACATTGAAGTGATCCTTATCATTGTTCTACATTTAAAGCATCATTCCCCGTAACAAAGAGTTTGGTTGCATTATCCTCATCAGATTTTTTGACCAAAACAGGGTCATAAAGGCTGTATCCTCTTGATCAGATGGTTCCATCTGAATTTGTTGAAATCCAGATGAAGCATCCATAAAAGTCAACAACTCATGACCTGCGGTAGCATCCACCATGGAGTCAATGTGGGGTAATGGGAAAGGATCCTTGGGACATGCCTTGTTTAAATCAGTAAAATCGACACATACCCTCCACTTTCCATTTTTCTTTTGAACAACAACCACATTGGCTAACCATCTTGGATACTTAACCTCTCTAATCATACCTGCCCGAAGTAGTTTATCTACCTCTTCCTGGATAATAGCGTCCTTTTCAGGTGCAAACTTCCTCCTCTTTTGATGTATAGGCTTGAATGACCTGTCAATGCCAAGCTTATGAGTAATTATATCCTTAGATATACCTGTCATGTCTTCATGCTTCCAGGCAAATGTAGTTTTCCTTCTTTTAAGGAAGGATACTAGCTCCTGTTCAATGTCGCTAAGGGTCCCTGATCCTATGAAGATCTTGGATTCAGGATCATGAGGATCCATGAGGATTTCTTTTACATCCTGCTCTCTTGCCTCCAAGACGTCTCTTGAAGGATACTTTAATTTATATTGCTCCCTTGGTCTTGAGGCTGGCTTCATTGATGATGTATAACAATTCTTAGCCTCTTGTTGATCACTCTCAATTTTCACCACCCCCCATGGACTTGGTAGCTTTACACACTGATGATAGGTGGATGGAACTACCTTCATATCATGTATCCATGGCCTGCCAAGGATAACATTGCAACAAGATAAGCAATCTATGACACAAAATTTTTGATAAGAATGCAATCCTTCAATATAGATCGGGAGTTTGATGTCCCCCAATGTGTTCTTGGTTTCCCCACTGAATCCCACAAGTACTGAGGATCTTGGGACAATGTCAGACTCCGGTATATTCATCTTCTTGAGGACATCAAGCTGAATGATGTTCACAGAGCTTCCTCCATCTATAAGGATCCTGCGAACAAAGTGGTTAGAAATAAACAATGTAATTACAAGACCATCATGAAGAGGATCCTGGACATCAACACGATCATCCTCATCAAAGGTTATGACTTTATCCTGGGTAACAACGGAGGTCCGGACGGGTCTGTCTCCATTATCCATATTGGTTTGCTTAGCATGCCTTTTTGCTGCTGAAAAGGAGGTACCACAAATGTCTGATCCACCGGATATGAAGTTTATCACTTGTGCATCTGCTGGAGGAGCAGGAGCCCTTTCCGGGATCCTGGATCCTTTACTTTTTTCGTCCCAAAAGTTCCTTCAAATGCCCCTTGCTCAACAAGTAACCAATTTCCTTTCTTAGTGCAATACACTCTTCAGTGAGATGCCCGAAATCCTCATGATATGCACACCACTTGACTTTTTTGTTGTTGCTGTTTGTTTTTTTATCGGTATATACTGTTTGTTTTCATAGTTAATGTTCAGTGTTTATTTTGAAAATTTAAGAATCAATGTTT
Organism: Helianthus tuberosus; assembly: GCA_030545235.1. NCBI lineage: Eukaryota > Viridiplantae > Streptophyta > Magnoliopsida > Asterales > Asteraceae > Helianthus > Helianthus tuberosus. Next base: position 130,171,879 of record CM060397.1, on the reverse strand, counting down.
GGAATTTATGACGATTTGTTTTCTCAGTAATAATTTTCGTATTTTATTCATTGTTAACTTCTTAAAAGATTTTGTTATTTTCTTTATTTTGGTGTGATTTTTTTCGGTTTTTTTATTTGATTTCTATAAATAAATTATGTTGTTAAGTTTTAAAAACAGTTATTATTTATCTTGCAGATATAGATCCCAATAACAACACTCCTTCTTTCTTAAAGTTAATTGAGGACGATGATCCTATATTTTTTGTATGTTTTTTGTTTTTTTACTTTTATGTTTACTAAACATAACTTATTGCAACTTATATTTGTTTTGTTTCGATTGATAGGAAATACCATATGATTTTGCTACATTATTGTGTGGAGAACAAGTGCCATATGGTGAATCTGTTAAAATTGTTGATGGTGACACATTATGGGTGGAAAGACTTAAAAGAAATGTGTTGGGCCCTGTCTTTGGTGATGGCTTCACTAAAGTCGCTAGGGAGTGTGGTTTGAAAAAAAATGATTATCTTTTATTCAAGGCTATTGGACCATCCACATTGTATCTTTCAGTCTTTAAAGCATGTGTTTTCGAGAACTTTTTTATCGCTAAAATTATAGCTGATGATAGCTTCGTTAAGTTCTATATATAATATAATAAGTTTGTTTATTAACCTTTTTTGTGTATGGTTTCTTTATATTAATTTGTAACTACTTTTCAGCTTGTGACGGACAAAATCTGGAGAGAATTTTACGGCAAGAATTTTAAAGGTGGATCAGTAACTCTGTGTGTGGGAGATAGGTTTTGGAATGTAAAGATGGAGGGATGGTCTGACAGAAGTGCTTTCACTGATGGATGGTCTAAGCTGATTGAGGATCTCGCATTAGATACTCAGTCTACTTTTCTGTTTACAAATGATATAAAACTTTTGAGCTGTCTGTTTTTAATCATGAAATTGTTGTTTTGGATGATTCTATTTATGAAGATGAAGGATTTGTTTTACTGATTGCGGTTAGTGTTATGTAGCTTATTATTAATTATTTTTTTAATACGAGCTTATTCGTTGAACGTGAATTTAACATGGTTGCTATTGTGAATTTTATTTTTTGTAGTCAGAACACAAGGAGAAATTGAAGACTGACGAAAAGTGATGTTGATGAAGGTGTTGTTGGGGATAGTGTTGGTGACTATATGCAACTTTCAACTTTTGAGTCTATCTTTAATGTATATACCTATGTTTTAATATAAATTAACAAACCTTAACATTCAGTTTTGGTTGTATTCTTACATTTTTATCCTTCTATTGTTATTTTGTAGGTTACTGATGACTCCAAATTTGATCAACATATAGGCGATCTAATTGAAATGGAAGATGTTAAAAGCCGGGTAACTTTATGAGTTCAAATTGTTAGCAAATTTTGTTATGTTTATTAGTATTAGTACACTATTAAATCGTGCTACTATTTTGTTTTATGTAGTTCAAAGATGTTAGTGCATATTATGTATGTCTGCCACCGTCCGAATATGTTAGATAGAGCGTGTGTTGAATATTGTATAGTTGAGATACTAACACATGACTTTGGAGAGGATGAGAGAGGTTCATACGGATGTAACATATTCGTACATATGTAATTCATTTTTACGGATGTAACTACATTCGCACGGATGAGCTAGTCCCCACGAATTAATCCACTAGTCCGTGGGAACGTAACTATGTATATATAGTGTCGTGTGTTCATTAGTTGTTAAGTTTTGTAGATCCCGGAGGGGAAATGCTGGAGAAATCTCCAGCTTGTAAATGATGTATACTCTATTGGTATGGATGAATCATTCGACTTATGACAAAATTACTACCAAATTAGTTCTTTTCTACCCAAACATTCGTCTAAACCGGCCGGATCTCGGACTTTCAATTAGTATCAGAGCTACAGTATCAATTCAATTGATCTAACAGTTGATTGAATCACCTACGCTCATGAATTATGGAATTTTAGGGGTTTTAGACGTAAATCATAAAATAAACGGACAATCCATGGACAAAAATTAAAATTGAAACCATAGGATTGTTTAGAATTCAATTGCGACCTAGTATGTGAAAGAATCATCATGAAAGTCAAAGAAATAAAGATTTTAGATCGAAAAATGTGATCAGTAATGTTCGAACGGAGGAACTACGTCCGCACGAACGTAATACATCCGCATGAACGTACTACGTCCGCATGGAGGCAATCTTCATCCGCCCCAAAATGTGTACATTCGCACGAAGGAGCTTTCATCCGCACGAAAGACTCACGTTCGCATGAACTACCCTATATTCGTTCTAAGATCATCTCATTCGCACGAATGAACCCTACTTCATCCGGGCGAATGAGACAAATGCCAAAAGACATTTTTTGATCGTAGTGACGAGACGAGTGTCCAGAAAAAGTTGGGTGACTAAATTTTTTTTCGAGATTTTAACGACAAATACGAGCTATTCGTGGATATCTTCGGGGGCTTCAGATAATAGATTTGATGATGCGATCACAGAATGTTGAAGATAGTAGGGTAGTCATTGATACCTATGCAGAATGTTTACCATTTGGTATAATGACTATTAATGGGCCAAATAGAAAAATCTGCAATGATGAAAAAGCACACTTTTGTGGACCATAATGACATATTCTCCACATAGTTGAGTTTTTTTGTGAACAAAGAGAACTGAATTTGCCAATTTTGAGGGGGAAATTCAGTGCTAAGTTTTAGAGAGGTCAGAATTTGCAAAATTGAGGGGGAATAAAAATTTCATCAGAATATATTGAAATTGCGGCATTATTGAAATTCAGACGTGCAACAGCATTCGGGTGGTTCCGACTTTAGATTGTATGAGGATGCATAAAATCTTGATTCGTTAGTTCGTGATCATAGGAAGTTCAGATTCTTCATATCGTGACCGGATTGATGTTTTAGGGTTTAAGTCCTGAGTCTTTGTCAAGCCGGTTAGCAGGATTAGCTTCAGGAGATGCATTAGTATTGTCGATACTTAAAATATATCACAGCTTTGTGATAGTCTAAAGTGTCAGAATGTTTAATCTTCGAGCAGAAGAATTATTTTCTAGACTAGCCACCGAGGAATGATGATGTTTGTTGATTAAGTTGCTGTCGGGACTAACGGAGAAGACTATACATTTGTTATCGTGACTGAAGAGGAAGAATGTGAATCTGAATGTGTTACCAGATGATTTGTTATCTGATGAAGATTTGCTGATTGTGGAGATTACCGTTTACACTGATCAATCATTCTGAAGTGTGATTAAAAATGATTACAGAAAACGGGATTTCAGATTTTCATTGGTATTCATAGACTTGAAGTTTACCTGTGTGGTGATTCGAAGTTTCTATCAATTTCTGGTTGGGTTTTTGAAGATCAGAGGATCAACCAAGGGAATGCGCTAAACCCGAACGTGGATGTGGTTAAAGTCAAAACGGAGAAGTTACATTATGTTATTTTATTTCAAGTTGGTGATTATTTGTGAAGATTGTGGTATAGCAAATCAGAGGAGGTTAGGAGTCGTGCAAACTAAGACCTGAAGATTCATTTCAGGGGGAACGCAAGCCCGAATCATCAATCAAGGGGAATAATCTGAAGATATAAATGCTTGATTGAAGTTGCAAATATTCAAACATGGCTCTCATATTCAAAGATCAAGATTCGACAGTGACGGCCAAGGGGGAATTTGTGAGTGCATATTATGTATGTTCGCCACTATGCGAATAGGCTATATAGAGCGTGTGTTGAATATTGTATAGTTGAGATACGAACACATAACTTTGGAGAGGACGAGAGAGGTTTGTACGGATGTAACTACATCCACACGGATGAGCTAGTCCGTACGAATGTAATCTACTAATCCATGCGAATGTAACCATGTATATATAGTGTCGTGTGTTCGTTAGTTGTTAAGTTTTGGAGATCCAAGAGGGGAAATGCTGGAGAAATTCCAACTTGTAAATGATGTATACTCTTTTGGTATGAATGAATCATTCGACTTATGACAAGATTTCTACCGAATTAGTTCTTTTCTACCCAAACTTCCGTCTAAACCCGCCAGATCCCGGACTTTCAATATTTCAATTAGTGTTGCTTCAAAAGTTAACTTTGTTTATATTATCTATTCGTATATGTTTGTTAATTATGTAAATTATTTATAAGGTTTAAAATACCAATTTGGTTCAAGATTCAACCAGTCTTGTGACACTTACATTGTTTGACCATGAGGCGTTGAAGTTCGTTGGGAAAACTACAAAGGAACTTTTTGAAATTCAGGACGAGGTTTTATTTAATAATTTGTTATAATTATTTCAAAATCCTTTTTATATATAGATTCTAACCATACATGAAATTTTATTAGTATAGTTACTCAAGACCGAGGAGCTTCCAAGAGAATACCCTGTTGAATTTGAAACGTTGGTTAACCAAAAGCGTGCTTTGTTGATCAAAGTAGCTGACTTTAATATTGTGAATGTTGTCGAGAATTATAGAATATCAGTTGTTACCAATGATGTTGACATCATGGCTGAGCTAAAAAAAAATGGAAAATTGATCAAGTAAACGATTCTTATATTAAAAAATTTACACTTATATATTCCTTTAAATGAGGTTTATAAAATTCTCTTTTGATTTTTACTACAGCTTGATGTTTCTGATTCATTTGGTCTGAGTCAGACTGACTTCCAATATGCTGATGGTGAATGTTCAAAGGTTTAACTTTAAAAATATAATGATTTATATTTATAATTGTTGCATTTTTATAAATTGTTTATTTTTTAAGGATGGTGTATCTTACACTGGTGATAACTCAACACCGGTTTAAAAGGATTACGTGAAGCAATCATATGTTGAGTTGAAGCATAACCTTGGTGATGTTTATGCGATCAAAGAAGGCTTAGGGTCGTCAGCAAGTAAACCTCGCATGAGTGTTGAAAAGAATGATCTTGAAGAAGATGTAGGCAAGAATTGAGAAACTAGATTTGCAAGTGGTGGTTACAATAGAAAACATTTCCTTTGTTATTCGAGTATTTGTTTTGTGTTTTTTTATTTTTGGTGTTTGAAGACATTGTTATAGTTTCCCTTTTTATTATGACATTTGAGTTATCTTTTAGGTTTGGCTGGAAATCATGTTTGGTTATTTTTCTTATTTTTTGAGATTACATATATTATTTCCTTATTTAATCATATGATAACATAAAAAAATACAAAAAAATATTACATATCACTTTTATCCTTAATTACTTTTCATAAAATGAACAATCCGGAATTTTTTTCCTGACATTAGGAAGGGAAAAGAGCGCTTCTGTCCCTTGTCCTAGACTACTCCTACTGGGCTTATGATACTGTTTGGAGCCATCAGTCACATTAATTATTTATAATACAACAAAACCACAAATGTTTTTTATTTTAACCATACTTAACAAAGCTGATAGATACTTAACTAAGTTTCTATCTTTCTGAGTGTTTATAATACTTATTTTCTTTATTTACATGTATCATTCATTTTGTTCACTTGTGCAATTCCATTTGTATTATTCTTTGTGTTTCATGTATTTTGCTATTAGTTTCTTTTTATTTTACTTTAAAAGCTTTATACAATTCAGGTACATTTGTCTATTTATTTTATAAACTATCCTAAATATAGAAAGTCGAGTGTAGTGTTGACATATTTCAAATTTCAAAATTTTAAATACTTTCTAAATATAACATCATTTCTATAAGTCAGAACATCAATTTCTAATTGATTTGTTATAATTTTTATAATGTATTCTATAAATACCATATCTCTATAAATACAAAGACTTTTCATACCTACTCCATCTTCAACCTTCAATGAATCTCCATTCGAACATTCTTCTACGTTTTTGTATAGTTTTTTTCATCACTCCTTACATTTCAAGTAAGTTTTCATCTATTCTTTTATATTTTTTTTACGTATTTCATGTTTGCCATTGATGATAAACCTATGTTCTTTGTAATAATGTTTTTGCACGATTAAAGTTTGATGTTATAATTATCACCATGTCGTATATGTGTTCGTTGTAGTTCTGTGTGTTGGTGAAAAAATGCGTAAAAGGTTGAAACAAGTATCTTCATCTTCTTCCGAACTTCCAAATCAGGGCGTCAATAGTGATTGTAAGCGTGTTCCTTTTTTGTTTTATCATATATATTTTATTAAACTTTCGAAAATTTATAAATTTCTTTTTTCCGAAAATGTTTCAGGTTAAAGAACTCCGTTATCTAACATTACGAATCGTAATTCAGTATTGTTCAAAATTTTATATTTCTTTTTATGTTTTTAAATTGCTTGCATCTTGATTTTTAATTTTTTGTTACTTCTTGTTTTTACCTCTTTATGTTTTTATGCGTTGTAGTTGACGAGGCTAAGCGTAGACGAAAGTTAAGAAAACTATATCTTGATAATAAGAAATCAAAATCTATTTCAGCACCATCAAATACATAAAGGACCATACCCTCTTCGTCTTCCTTACAAGTTACAAATGATTTTCTCAGAGGTAAATTGTCTATGATTTGTTTTGATATTTTTGTATATACATATTTAATGTGTTTAATCATATTTTAAGTTCAGTTGTAAAGATTTTTATTATAAAAACTACTTTTCTAATTATACGATCTATTAATGTATAGTGTTACTTATATAATATTTACTTGCTTTATCTAATTTAACATTCCAGTTGTCGAGGCTAAACACAGGCGTAAGTTAAGAAAACTATACCTTAATACTAAGAGATCAAGGATTACTCGAAACCGTTTCCTTCCAAAGGGGATGCAACGTCTTCATCAGCAACACGAATCATTTTGACCAACAAAGAGTTTAACACCGAATTCATCAATGACAACGTTTCCTACGCAGTCTTCAACTGTTATACCGATAAGTAATGTTACATTTATGTTAAATTTAACACCGAATTCATCAATCACAACGTATCTCTCCTGGTACATTTTTATATAAACAAATTTTTAATTGTATAGTTCATATACTTATTCTCAAATCCTATTTTCATTGTTTTACAGATAATATTGCAAGCTCATCAACTTTACCATTGAATGATTGTTATTCTATTACTCCATGGATTGTCAACAAACGCAATGCATATTCTTTGACCACAGAAGTGTCTTCATAAAAAAAAAGATGTCTTCTGGAAAGCGTAGACTTATTCATAAACCAATTAAAATAGAACACATACCAATGGCTAATCTTGACTCTGACGATGAAAATCATGTTCACGAAGTTGTTATAGCCATCACCAAAGGCATATCTAGGACTGGCATATCGTGTCAACCCGACTTGTTAAGACCCGAACACGATAAGACACGAACCCGAAATAGGTAAACATGAACACGACACGAAATCTTATCATGTCAGATTTTCCAAACACGAACACGAACCTGATGTCACACCCCGACCGCGTAAAACAACAAACCATGACGGAAACATCAGGGAGTGTCGTAAAAGAATCATTGTTTCATAACACATAGTACTTAAAGTTTGGTTTTATTAGAATTAAAATTCACATTGTCTTAGTTCAAACAGAAAATGGAACAAAAATTAAACTTGTCTTGCTTCATTTTAAGTCACTAAGGCCCGAGTCCGCCTAAGTGTATCATCATCATCCTCATACATTAGCTCCTGAAATACATGTGAAAATAGGTACGTCAGCATAAAAATGTCTGTGAGATACATAGGTTTTATTGTTTGAGGATTCATGACTTGAAAGTTTAAATAAATATTTAACGAAAACTAGTCATGAATCTTGTAAAATGTTTTCTCTTATAAAATCATTGAAAATCAATTCGAAAATCAGATTTTATAAAAGAATAATGCATGGTTAAATAAATAACCAAGTGAAAATGAATTGTATAAGCTATGTCATTTGTAAAACAATGTCTTGTAAACAATATGTCATGTCTTTGTATAAGATGTATCATGTCTTTGTTTCTGTCGAAGTGATTTAGATAACGCTATGATATGTAATATCATAAAAGCACTTATATATAGGAAGTACCACCGGCGTATCCACCATGCTTTTCTCATATTACACACGCCTCGTTATTTAAATCACTTATCAATAACCACCAAAAGTGTCGTGTTTAAACCAATGTTAACTGTCATGTGTAAACAATGTATAAATGTCACAATGTCAGGTATAAACCATGCCTTGTATAATCAAATGTCAGATAATAACCAATGTATTGTATGGTGAATAAAAACGTCTTTGTTTAAACCATATGTATAATGTCATGTATAACCAAATGTCTTGTATAACCAAATGTCTTGTATAACCAATGTTATGTACAAAACAATGTCTTTGAATAAACCAAAGTTTAAATCAAAAGTTATGTTTTGCAAAACCAATGCTTTATTTGATATGAACATTTATGTGGTTTGTTAACGAATACATTCAAGCCTTGTCGTCTGTCAGATAACCCTTATAAAGACAAAGGTTTATCCATGTTCATCGGTTTATGTCATTCCCTGGATGGATACTTCCAAACAAACTAGGAAGCGGGAATGAGGTTCTCAAACCTATGGTAAACCATAATACTACCGGTCGGCAAGATAATGTTAATGAATGTATCTTGTCCCGTTAAACATACCAAATGTCATAAATAATGTAAGCATGTCATGTAAAAACCATGTACTAAGTATGTTAAGTAAACATACGAAGTAGAAATGTCCATGAAATCAATGTGCTAGCATGCTCAGTCAACATACATAGCAAAATGTAATGTAAATCAAGGTGCTCATATGCTGAGTAAACATATGCCGCAAAAATGTATCCTTGAAATCAATGTGCTAGCATGCTCAGTCAACATACATAGCAAATGGCAATTGAAATCGTGTACTATATGTGTACTAGGTGAACATAGCAGGTATATGTGATGAAAGCATAAAAGCATGAAAGTAACAAGTAGGCATATGTGTATCACCCCAAAATATTTGAAAACGGTAAAAGAGGGGACTATGTACTCACATAGTTACCTCAAAACATGTAAAAAGAGGGGGGTCTATGTACTCACTTGAGATTGCAAGGTCTCCTCTATTAAGTGAACTAGCAAAGCTCGGGCAATCAAGGAATCAAGTGGTACCTAGTATCGGATCACCATGTTAATAATCGGGACCTAAATCGGGAGATAGGATAGAATGAGGTCTTGTAAACCAAATGAGTGTTGGAACTCATATGATATAGTTTAATAAAGCCTACATTCTAAATTGGAACCTATCCTAAGTGCTTATGACCCGTTAAGGTAGTTTATGCTACTTTAACATGCCATTTGCTCAAATGCGCATTCGGATGGTCTAACTAGCCTTATGATAAGTATTATATGCCCTAACATGTTTAATAATGTTGCATAATCAGTTTAAGTGTTAAAATTTAGGTTACATATGCTTAAAATGAAATTATGCGCAAAAAGAGCATTTTGGTCATTTTCCTAAGGCATATAAACTACCTATCATAAATTAAGCGAAGTGACCATAAGGTATAACCTCGGAAGGTTATTCCCTATACAACTATGGTCACATAATGTTTTTGGTTGGATCCTAATGATCGACCAAACGGGTCGGGTTCAAAAGTCTAAGCGGTTGTCGAGACCGCTTGATTTACAACCCTAAACAAACACTAAACTAGAAGTGACGAGTTAAGCATGTTAAAACATGTTTTACTAAGTTAGAAAACTGATTTGGTATCAAAACAAAGTGTTTTGATACCCGAAAATAGTTTCGTCACAAAATGCACACAAACGTGCATTTTGACCGAAATTTTGACTCGTCACTTCGACTAGTCAACGTGGTAATTAGTAGGTATAGTCGCAAGGGACTATAACCATTATGATTACACTCATGTTGCAAAGTTCAAACGAACTTTGTCTTGACCAAATTTATGGTCAAAGCTGAAAGTCAAACACTGTTTGACTTTTTAGCTTGAAATAAATAAACAAAACATGAAAGAACACTTACAAGTGCTCTAGGATAGAAGATGAACTCAGGTTGGAGGCCTCCAACAATGTGGTAGCACTCCAATTAGAGCAGGTCTTAAGAAAGAAAAGAATTAAGCAAGTTCTGAAAGAACACTTACAAGTGCTCTAGGATAGAAGATGAACTCAGGTGGGAGGCCTCCAACAATGTGGTAGCACTAAAATTAGAGCAGGTGTTAAGAAAGAAAAGAATTGAGCAAGTTGTGAATAAAATGGATGGGCTATTTATAGTTGTTCTTGAAGATTAGGATCATGACAAGTGGTTTGTGTGATGCCCAAGGATTAATCTCAACCATACACTTGTTAGGACCAGGTTTCAAGCCTTGTAGAACACTTAAAATGCCCACAATATCACCAAACTGTGATAACTCGTGTTTTACCGTTTCTATACGTCTGTTTTTCGTATTTTAACTTATTTATACGTTAACTAAAACTATTACGTTCAATGATAAGTCAGTAGTTGTGACGCATTTATATATTATGGGTTTTGTATATGGGCCGCATGAAGTTTCGAACCGCACATCTCTATTCCAATCGCACACCTTCGTATCCTCGTGACTCTTGGGCTTTTGGTATGACTATTCTCGGCCCAAACCAAATTCGGACCATCCCCCTCTATTTCTTTTGTACTTAAGTAAACATGAGGGCATTCACATAATCCTTTTCAAAACTTATTTGCAAACCCTAATCATGTCTAGCTCTTGACGGCAGCCCCTCTTTCGAGATTGAAGCCTTCTTCTTCTTGGATTTTGTACGCTACTCTTCATCTCATAATTCAGTTAGTATGTCTTCACTTTAATGATCGAAATCTGTGGATTGTTTGTAACTGTGTTTGTCCGATTCAGTTGATGATCATAAGTTTATTATGAATGATGTTATATATTGTATATCTAGTTCTTGCATAAGAATAGTGGAGTAAACTTCTGGTGATTAACGAACTGATTAGGTCAGATTTGGATGTTGTGATGTTAATCAATGAATTAGGGTTGCATGTTAAAATTGTAATCATTGTATTAACGGTTCGGCCAGCATGTTAAAGCAGATTAGTCTTTGTTTACGAAACTGATTTCATGAATGTAACTGCACTATGAGATGTTGTGTGATCTATGATTTACATTAATAATCTACTAACTGTTGCCACGAGACGAAGGAGATTGTAATCGTCTGTCAGGTCTCCGACGAAAAACCATGGCGACGACGAAAAATCCGCTGTCAAGTCTTCGATGAAACATCGGGACTTTCGTCACTAATTCTTTGACGATGGTTAGTCCTTCGTCGAGGTTTTTCGCCGCGTCCCTCCACGACGAAGTATTGGTCTTTCGCCGGCTAGCATTTGATGAAATATGTGGGTTCTTTGTCGGACACTAGAACAATAACTGAAGGTAGCAGATTGTGATGTATGTGGTAAAGGATAGATATGCACATGGGTTATTGTCGTTATGTGATAACCCTACTGACTGAAAATGAGAACTCTGACTTAGTTGTATAGATATAACACTCCTATGTTACTAGTTGTTATGTGGACCTGTATGATGTGTATGAGATACAACGAAACTGTGTGAATTAAGTAGTTGGATTATAAAAGCCTATCGGTTGCATGGTAACAATGTTAATCAGATGAGAACTTGGACTTAACCCGTATGAATAAACAGTACATCTGTGAATGTTGATATGTGTCGCGAACATGGGATGTAGACTTGTTTGGGAACAAAACACTTGTGGTGTGACTTTATGACAAATGTTATAGATCAATGGATTTCATGATTAACAGTTACGACTTGTTTAAGCACGTGTGTCTTACTTGTATGCTACTCGCATAACGTGTATGTTGGATACGTGATATATGTGAACAACGAGAATGTAAACTGATTACGTGTACATGAACATCATAGGCTTTGACTGATTAAGTGTGAGCAAGTAACTAGTCATACCGAGCAAACTAAGGTGAGTTCACTTCTCTCAAAACAAGCATGCATCCGGTGGGGACAATCAAACTGACAAAACTCGTAAACAGATTTTTGTAAACCCATATCCTTGTAGGGGATATGAGGCGTTTTTCAAATACCCACATCCTTGTAGGGGATGTGAGGAGGATTCACAAACGCATATCCTTGCAGGGGATATGCATCGGTTTTCAGTAAACATTGATGTTGGATAATACACTCACATTCTATCACTTAAGTCCCATCATACTACCGGGTTGTTGCTTGTAGGGCAACGAGGTTATTAGTTGATAGCGCTATTAGGTTTGGCACCCTCACGACATACCTGGATAGGACGGACGTGAACTAATAACTTTAAATCATGACCAATGTTTGATAGAGCATTGGAGAAGGGCAAAAAGGGCCGTCCGCGGTATCGAGTTATTATCAACATAATACAGCATAACATAACATGACTCAGTAATCGGTAACGAATGGTTTAACAACTCAGTGAACTCACCAGTGTTGTCTGATACACATTTTTCTGCATGTTTGCAGGCCTTTAGGTACATGTTGTTGGAACTTGCTGTCTAGGATGCTGGAGTGGTCATGGGTCAAGTTACAAGGAATCACAAGACAAGTTTAACGGCTTTATACACTTGAGTTACGAAATTGTTGACTATTGTATTATGCTTCCGCTAATTAACAAATAATGTATTATAACGCTTTGTTATAATAAATGAAAGTTTAATTTAATTATTGTTATGAGTTCAATGTGATTGGTGGCTAGAGACTGGTACGTCACATGCCTCGCGGGGAATCCCGCTTGTGGTATTTTGGGGGTGTGACAGTTTGTTATCAGAGCCACTGGTTATAGTGAACTTGGTTTTAAAAATGTTTTTATAAAACCAGACTATAACCAAACAGTTCTGAATAAATGAATACGACCATGACACTCAGCTCCAGATTGCAAGGTTCGTCTTTCTCACTTGTTGCATACATTACATGACTAGTACACATTGTTTATGACGTAATATACGAACACACACTTGACACTATAGCATGATGGCATGGATTGCTAGCTTACCTCATGATGCGTTGATAGTATGCCATAGTCTTTGGATTTTTGTGATCTTGTCATTTTGACAACCCCCGCTTAACAATTGAGCTTGAAGAACCATTTGACATGAGTTAGGAGGAACTGAGATGAACATGCAAATCACAATATTATTGTGGGTGCACATATAATAATATTGTTGGGTGCATGTGAGTCCCAGTGAGGCTTAACAAGTGGAAAAGGGGTTCTATTTTGTTATTTAATCAGTGAGAAACGTAACAAATATATAGGAGTCCTAGCAGTGATTGTCTCCTACTCGAACGTGATCTTTTCACTCCTCTCTGAATCCTTACGAATCTCAATGCCATTGCCTATTACCTGAACACCCATCTGAACGCCTAGCAAACTGGGTAGAATGTTAGGTGCTTGTACAAACGCCCCTGAGTTGGATGTCGCAGCGTCGAATGATTGGTTTATACCTTTCTCACTTATCTTCGTTTGCTGGAACTCAACGTATTGACGCCTTAGATCCCGAAGTGCGATCACTTCTGCAACACTCTAGCAACATACCGTGTATTACTCAATTAACTTGCAAGATCGACGGACTAGAGGATGAGCGTAGTACCTTACCAATCTTAGTATTAGGACGACTCTGATTACCGACAACAAACACCAGCAAATTGACTTCAATCGAACTCTTAACCCTAGTCAGCGACTCATGGGAGTCAACTCTTACGAATCAATCGGGACATAAGCAATGACAACAGATTATAGTGTGGAATGTGTGGCTACCAGCATAGTGAGTAGCGCGTTAGGACATAGCACAGAATGTGAAAAGATGGACTTGGTCGGTGAAAGATCGTAGAGCTCCATTTCAAGCAACGACGTTAGAAACAACAGTCACAGCGACATCAAGGTATTTGTAACCGTGGTCTACAGTATGGAAATGAAGGTGCCTACGACATGGATTGGCCGTTGTTAGAATCAAGACTACAACAACCAAGGGGACGACGACGACGATAACAACACTGGAAAAGATGCTCGTGGAAGGGCATTTAGGATTGGCGTGGGCGACGCCAGGATTATAGCAATAGGGGCTTGTATGGGTAGCTACTCGCTTTTCCTCTATCCTGCTTAACCCTAATGTTTCTTGAAATCGAACTTGTTGTGGAGTCGGCTGAGGGCAAGTCAATTGAAACTTCAAATGTTCGTTGGGATGCAAACTCGACCTTGTGGACAAGTGTTCGACTACCCTTGATAGTTTTGATGCAGTAGTCAGTATGGATTGGTTATCCAGATATCGCGCAGATATACCATGTGAGGAGAAAGTTATCGTCTGTCATAAAGTATCCGAGTGGTGCAGAGGTTAGCATCAATTCAGCAATGAAGGCCAGAAGTGTCCACGGAAGGAATACCCCGCTATGTTAGCACCCGTTACTGATGTTAAGGCTAAGGAGGTGAGGATCAAGGATCCACCAATTGTTCGTGATTCCTCTAGGTGTGATACCCAAGGAACTTTCAGGTTTACTTCCACAACTGTTAGGCAGAATCTCAGTTTGATCTCACGCCAGAGACAGCCCTGATTATTCGTACTCTTACCGTCTTGCACCAGGAGGGTTACAAGAGTAGTCTAATCAACTACAGGAACTGTTGAACAGGAGTTTTGTTGGACCTAGCTTTTCGCTTTGGGGAGCCCCAATTATATCCGTGAAGATAAGCCTTTTCGTATGTGTACTGGTTATCGAGAACTTAACAAGATGGAAGTCTAAGGGGAGAATGTTCCTACAACGGCATATCAAACGCAGTGTGGCCATTTCAACGTTGTATTCCATGATCTCTGGGCTAATAATCACACCAGCAGCTTTATGGATCACATGAATCGACTATGCTTATTGATGACGTGTTGAATCGTTTCAGGAGAAAGGAACATCACGGACGACATTTGTATCTTATTTTAGAGCTCCTGAGGGAGGAGCCATTACGTGCGAAGTCTTATTAAATGTAACACCTAGATTCGAGAGATGCATTTTGATCATGTAACCAACAAAGTGGGAATACATGTGGACCTTGCTAGGATCCAGTTTGTTAGAAACTGATCGACACCAAAGATTCCTTCGGGGATGCAGCAATTTCTTGGTTTCGCTGGATACTATCGCAGATTTATCACAGGATTTTCGAAGATTGCGCAGCTTAAAACTCTTTAGCACAGTAGGGTGCTGTGTTCGTGGAAGACAAAACATGAGAACGTCTCTTCAGCTTTTGAAACTCAACTCTACAAAGTGCTGAGTATTGTCTTTACAAGAGGGTACGGGTGATCTGGTGGTATACCATGATGGTCTGAATCAGAGTCTCAGTTACACACCGATGCAACAAGAGAGGGTCATGGCTTACGTGGTGGATTAACAGGAAGAATTGCACGACTCGCAACCTGGGGTGGAAACCACGATCTCGGATTTGAGCTGGAGGCATTACTTGGACGGTACCAATGCACTACTTAGAACGATCACAAGGGCCTCCCGTGTACCTTTGTTTCGAAAGAGCTAAACATGTGATGACATCGCTGGATGGAACCTTTGAATGACTTCAACTACGGAACCTAAACGCGTATGAGCTTGCAGTTCACCATCGACTCTAGCCTACCCGATCAGATTTTCCCTGTTCAACCCGAAGCACTGAAGTGAGAAATTTTCAAGTAGGGTCCATGCGGGGTTTTGGCAAGTTAGACGATATTCGCTACTTCATGGAACGACTACGGATTCCACTGTACAGCAATCCAAGGGA
Source organism: Helianthus tuberosus (assembly GCA_030545235.1). Taxonomy (NCBI): domain Eukaryota; kingdom Viridiplantae; phylum Streptophyta; class Magnoliopsida; order Asterales; family Asteraceae; genus Helianthus; species Helianthus tuberosus. The sequence continues at coordinate 130,156,110 of CM060397.1, read as the reverse complement.
ACTTGTGTGGAGCGAAGCACATCAGCCTCAATATTCTAGTCATCTGAATTTTGATGGAATATATTAGGATCGAAGGATCTTGTACTGGCAACTGGGCTTGAAGGCCTACACAGCGAAGCATGTGAATGACGTTTGACTTGTGCGGAAGTCAAGGTGGGACATCAGAAACCTTCTGGTTTATGTCAGTAATCAGAAACACCTATTCGGGGATTGGAACAGACAACTGTGGATTTTGTCACTGGCCTCCCTAAATCTCAAAACAGAACCGATATCACCTGAGTGGTTGTTGATTGTCCCATATAACCAGCACACTCTCTTGCAATCAAGGAAACTGACGAATCTTCACAGCTTATGAATATTCCTCTGAGAGAGGCGGCTTTCTAGGCACAAGGTGCCAACTCCTATTATATTTGACTTTGATCTATACCTGATTTATGACAGGCACTACACAACACTCTTGGCTCACGTCTGGACAAGAGCATTGCTTATCGCCGTTGTACAAACAGTCAGAGCAAACGAACCATCCTGACCCCCGAAGACATGTTGAGAGCATGTGCGTGATTGACTTTAGTAAGAATTGGAAGGACACTTACCTTTGATTGAGTTCTACTACAGCAGTCATCATTTTAGTATTCAGACAGCTCTGTTTGGGGCATTGCATGGACGATAACGCCAATTCCCCCTTGTTAGACTACAGAAGGTGACAATCTAAACATAGGCCTGGGACTTGTACTCGAAACTCTTGGGAAAATTGTTTGGATCGGGAGTCGTTTGGCGGCAACACGTGACCATCAGGGAAGCTGATAAGCTGAGGAACCGCTGGAAGATCGCTGTAGGCGATTGTATTATGTTGAAAATCTCACCCTGGGAAGGGTGTGGTACACTTGGGAAACGTGGTGAGCTTAACCTACATCACGTGGGCCATACAACATTCTGGGAAGAATCGGTAGCGTGACCTACAAACTCGAGTTACCTGATGGATTGGGTAACGTACACAATGTCATTTATGTCTCGAATCTAAGGAAGCATTTATCCGATGAAACACTTGTGATACCTTTGCTAGAGCCTAAGGTTGACGACAAGATGCAGCTGTCGAGGAACCTATCGGAAACATGGACCAGGAAGTCAAGGTTCGTTAGCTTAGTCAAATTCCAATTGTGAGAGTTCGTTGGAGCTCAAATCGTGGACCGGAGCTCGCATAGGAACGCAATGATTAGAGGAAGCTCTAGTCTCCTCGATTATTCAAATGGTTGAAGCAACTTCTGATGTCACTAGAGAATTTCGGGACGAAATTCCCTTTCAAATTGGGGATGATGTGGCACCTAGGAAAATCCACAGTCATCCTGATCTAATATCTTGCCGTGTGGATTGCTTATCAAATTTCGAGACGAAATTTCTTTCAAGTTGGGGATGATGTGACAACTCATGTTTTACCGTTTCTATACGTCTGTTTTTCGTATGTTAACTTATTGGTACGTTAACTAAAACTATTACGTTCAATGATAAGTCAGTAGTTGTGACGCATTTATATATTATGGGTTTTGTATATGGGCCGCATGAAGTTTCGAACCGCACATCTCTATTCCAATCGCACACCTTCGTATCCTCGTGACTCTTGGGCTTTTGGCATGACTATTCTCGGCCCAAACTAAATTCGGCCCATCCACCTCTATTTCTTTTGTGCGTAAGTAAACATGAGGGCATTCACATTGTAACACCCCGTGTTTTCACAAGTCAAAGTCAAAGTCAAGGTCAAAGTCAACGACCGATTGTACGAATTTGACTTATAGTAATTCTTTTATTTTAATTGTATTATGTGGAGTAAGTGTTGTTAAATGCTAAAAATCGGTATGTGTTAATCGTTATCTAATCGACTTACGACTGTGAACTATAGGAAGTAACAATGCGATAAAGTTAATCAATAATCAAGCTATGCTAATCAAATCGACAATGAATCGCAACTCGAGCTACGTATTTTACTTGTTATACGTGTGTGTGCCTTATGAGTTACTTGTGCGTGTTTATCTATATGTGTTGTGGAAATCAATCGAAACTCGAAACGCAATCGAACTCGAACCCGAATCGAAATCAAACTATGGTAATTAGTAGTTGGGACTGAAAGTAATTTGACTAGGAAACCCTATCGCGACGAACCACTCGCAATCGAAATCAAAACGCCAAAAACCGTCGCGTCAAACACTCAACCCATGTGCCATCCGATCGGATAGCCATCCGATCGGATTGCCACCTCGCATCAGGACAGGTCATCCGAACAAGATGCCATCCGACCGGATAGTCAATCCGGGCGGTGTGTCATCCGATCGGATAACCCTTTCCTCTTTTGGAATCCTATAAATACCCCTGTCATTGTCATACTTTCCACTTTTGGAAATCCTCTGTCCGAACCACTCATGCTCCTCACCTTTTCTTCGATTTCTCTCAATCCAGGTAAGATCTCGTCCTAAATCTTGTACGTTCTTGATCCACACGCACTCCTACACCTTTCTATCTTTCAAATCTTAACTATTAACCGAGAAAACACTAGATTTCGGGTGTTCTAGGATGACGTCATCATGTGTTCTTCAAGAACTTCATGTTTGAACTTCAATCCACCGAGAACGACCTAGATCTAACCGATTTCCATACAAACACACAAAGATCTTGTAAAGATCTCAATATAAGTGTAGGGAAAAAGGATTGAAGGATGGTTTTTAACGTTCTTTCAACTCTTTTACGCTCAATACACTCACAACCGCTAGAATCGGACCTTGTTCTAGTCTCCTACTCATTCTAGTATTGTACTAGCCCAAGATCTGGATTCTACTCACGAGACTACTGATTTCGGGTTAAACAAGAACAACCGTCTCGAGCCGGTAATTAGCCGAACTAGGGTGATTCCTGGTCGGTCTGGTCACTTGTTTCAAAACGGAGTTCCATTGGCTAACACGTTGTCATAACGTCTCGATAAAACGACAAACAACCAAAACTACCAAGTGTAGAACGAACGGAACAATCGGAACGGAATGCTGTCCGAACGGATAGGTTCTCCGAACGGATTGTCATCCGATCGGATCACACTTGGGTCCCACACTTGAACGAAATTATCTGAAGTTTGAGTATTGAACAAATTGCAATCCGGTCGAATGGGCATCCGATCGAACGACCATCTGACTGGATTACTCTTCGGATCATGAGATACTAAGACTTTAAGGACTTAAACAATTTTCAACATGTTCAATGACAAAGTTGCCATCCGATCGGATGGTCATCCGATCGAATGACCCTTCTGTTGTGAATTTGCTTTCAATAAGTAACCTTGTCGCCGTCCGACCGGAAGACCATCCGAACGGATTGCCATCCGCTCGACTAGTCATCCGATCGACCGACTTGAAAGATAGAGATACTTCAATGTTTTCAAAATACTACAACGAAAACTTCAAAAGTCAAACCATCATACACAAACACATCTTTCCTCTTAGGAAGAAACAATCCACTCGAATAGTCATCCGTTCGGAAAAGCTATCCGACCAGATGACCATTTGAACGGATTATCATCCACACGGATTGTTGTCCGCTCGGATTACCATCCGAACGAAATACCATCCAATTCATTCACACTTTTTGACGTTTTACGTGTCACTTATCGTTATGCTATCGAATCTATTTAGGCTAACCTTACTCGCTAAGCGCTCCCTTCAATCCATCAATCGCTGTGAGTATACTCGATCCCTTTTTGCTTTACGCACTTTTGGGTGTTACATACATTACGACTATTCAAACTACAATAATCACACTACTCAAATACTATTTGAATGCTAACCGTTAATGCATGTTATACGTGGCTCATGAATGCTTGTTTGTTATGTTTTCACATGGAATGCTGTCTACCTGCCTTAGCAACGATAGTACTATAGTTTGGACTCAGCACCCGTTCACAAGGGGGTTGTTAAGGACAATTACTTGCATTGATTACGGTGGTAATCATGTATTGCGAACTACCTCAGGCAGTCAACCCGCAGTCATTGGTATCGATGGGTCTATGTCGATAACTAACGTGCTTCATTTCACTATGTGTACGTGCTGGTTACGCGTAAATGAATTCGAACTCTATATGCTATTATCAAACTTGTAAGCTCACCTTTACATTTTATGTATTGACTTTATTTTAACGTATGTGACAGGTGCTTAGGACGCACACATGGTAGGAATTTGAAGCTAGAATAAAGCTTTAGAGCCCAACAAATAGTTGTCTGTAGTGGTCAAACTAAGGGTCTCTAGAAGCAGATAAACAATTGCTGTCTATCTAAATCTGAGTTGTCGGAACAGAATATTTGCCTGGATTTATGTCTGTAATACTTATTTTGCTGTTTGAGATATGGTATGGGACGTATTATTTAAATTGAATAGTATTGATAATTGTTACAGAAACTTTTGGACAATCTGTTTCGCTCAGTGCCATACCCCGATGTTTCCGCCATCGGTTGGGGTGTGACACACATAATCCTTTTCAAAACTTATTTACAAACCCTAATCATGTCTAGCTCTTGACGGCAGCCCCTCTCTCGAGATCAAAGCCTTTTTTTTCTTGGATTTTGTACGCTACTCTTCATCTCGTAATTCGGTTAGTATGTCTTCACTTTAATGATCGAAATCTATGGATTGTTTGTAACTGTGTTTGTCCGATTTAGTTGATGATCATAAGTTTATTATGAATGATGTTATATATTGTATATCTAGTTCTTGCATAAGAATAGTGGAGTAAACTTAGGTCAGATTTGGATGTTGTGATGTTAATCAATGAATTAGGGTTGCATGTTAAAATTGTAATCATTGTATTAACGGTTCGGCCAGCATGTTAAAGCAAATTAGTCTTTGTTTACGAAACTGATTTCATGAATGTAACTGCACTATGAGATGTTGTGTGATCTGTGATTTACATTAATAATCTACTAACTGTTTCCATGAGACGAAGGAGATTGTAATCGTCTGTCAGGTCTCCGATGAAAAACCATGGCGACGATAAAAAACCCGCTGTCATGTCTTCGACGAAACATCAGGACTTTTGTCACTAATTCTTTGACGAAGGTTAGTCCTTCGTCAAGGTTTTTCGTCGCGTCCCTCCACGACGACGTACTGGTCTTTCGCCGGCTAGCATTTGATGAAATATGTGGGTTCTTCGTCGGACACTAGAACAATAATTGAAGGTAGCAGATTGTGATGTATGTGGTAAAGGATAGATATGCACATGGGTTATTGTCGTTATGTGATAACCCTATTTACTGAAAATGAGAACTCTGACTTAGTTGTATAGATATAACACTCCTCTGTTACTAGTTGTTATGTGGACCTGTATGATGTGTATGATATACAACGAAACTGTGTGAATTAAGTAGTTGGATTATAAAAGCCTATCGGTTGCATGGTAACAATGTTAATCAGATGAGAACTTGGACTTAACCCATATGAATAAACAGTACATCTGTGAATGTTGATATGTGTCGTGAACATGGGATGTAGACTTGTTTGGGAACAAAACACTTGTGGTGTGACTTTATGACAAACGTTATAGATCAATGGATTGCATGATTAACAGTTACGACTTGTATAAGCATGTGTGTCTTACTTGTATGCTACTCGCGTAACGTGTATGTTGGATACGTGATATATGTGAACAACGTGAATGTAAACTGATTACGTGTACTTGAACATCATAGGCTTTGACTAATTATGTGTGAGCAAGTAACTAGTCATACCGAGAAAACCAAGGTGAGTTCACTTCTCTCAAAACAAGCATGCGTCCGGTTGGGACAATCAAACTGACAAAACTTGTAAACGGATTTTCGTAAACCCATATCCTTGTAGGGGATATGAGGTGGTTTTCAAATACCCACATCCTTGTAGGGGATGTGAGGCAGATTTCACAAACGCATATCCTTGCAGGGGATATGCATCGGTTTTCAGTAAACGTTGATATTGGATAATACACTCACATTCTATCACTTAAGTCCCATCATACTACCGGGTTGTTGCTTGTAGGGCAACGGGGTTATTAGTTGATAGCGCTATTAGGTTTGGCACCCTCACGACGTACCTGGATAGGACGGGGGTGAACTAATAACTTTAAATCATGACCAAGGTTTGATAGAGCATTGGAGAAGGGAAAAAAGGGTCGTCTACGGTATCGAGTTATTATCAACATAACACAGCATAACATAACATGAATCAGTAATCGGTAACGAACGGTTTAACAACTCAGTGAACTCACCAGCATTGTCTGATACACGTTTTTCTGCATGCTTGCAGGCCTTTAGGTACATGTTGTTGGAACTTGTTGTCTGGGATGTTGGAGTGGTCATGGGCCAAGTTACAAGGAATCACAAGACAAGTTTAATGGCTTTATACACTTGAGTTACGAAATTGTTGACTATTGTATTATGCTTCCGCTGATTAACAAATAATGTTTTATAACGCTTTGTTATAATAAATGAATGTTTAATTTAGTTATTGTTATGAGTTCAATGTGATTGGTGGCTAGATCCTGGTACGTCACATGCCTCGCGGGGAATCCCGCTTGTGGTATTTTGGGGGTGTGACACAAACAATCAAAGGAAAACTAGGTGCAACAGCTGGGAATTAACCAGGAAGGTTCTGCTGTGCTGGGACCTATTTATGGACCGCAAAGGGTCCTGCTTTACGGACCGTAAGGTTGCAGCAGGGGCTGCATGTTTGAAAAACGACAGTTTCAGTCCTTGAGCTTGTTTTGTTGCATTTTGGCACTTCTAACACCCATCAAGCCCATTTTCAAGCTCCATGATGAATTTAAAGTATATTTAACTTGAATTATGCTCAAAAATATCACGGATGTTGGTTCGTTTGGCTGTACGGGTTACGTTTTTCGGTTAATTACGACGGAAATCGTAACGGACGCGAAAACTATCCGAATTACGAAACAAATGGTATTTTTGTATTCCCATCACTAAAATAAAATATTTTAATGATTATAAAAACTTTTGGATGTCCGGCTATGGTCAGAACGTAGGTTATGCGCGAATTTGCATACTTTCACAGTTTTGACACTTTTAGCCCCTGTGACCAAATAAGTTTATTTTCACATACCGAACCGCTCAAAACTTATTTCTAAGTTATGTAAAGGGTATTTAAGGTATGCTTAGCATATGTCACTGTTCCGAACTGTATGTTTCTATACGAATTGGCAGACTTTTGTAATTTGTCGCAAATAGTCCATGTGATTGAATAAACTTGTTTTTGCCATACCAAACCCTTCAAAACTTATTTCTAAGTTATGTAATGGTTATTTAAGGTATGTTAAGCTTATTTCATGGTTCCAGAGTGTTTTTCACGTTAAACTGATTACGTTTACGTAACAGTTTGCGTATAACTTTCTAGAAAGTGTTTAAAAGCTTGAAATTGAACAAGAGTTGATATGTGTAAACGTCACATGTAATTGTACAAATCTCTATAATGAAACATAAGATTTCATTGGATTTGTATTTATATGATGGTCGTAGAGGCACAAATGTCACAGTCTCCCTTACTTTAGGAAATTTCGTCCCGAAATTTATTCGTAAGAGTCTGTTTGTATAAGTTGTGTTAAGCCATTGTCTTGCACGGAATCTAGAGTTTTTATCTATTTTCATGGAATACCCCATCAAGGATTTCCACGTAAGGCATAACTTTATTATTCCCTAGTGGATGCTTCCTTAGATAATGCAGGAAGTGGGAATGGGCCGTTATACTTATGATGCTCATCCCCTAATGGATACTCCCCCGATTAAAACAGGAAGTGGGAATGAGGGATTTGATTAATGATAAATCCAAAACAACCAATAGTTCTATAAGTATCCTTTAAGAATCTAACTGTTAAGACAGAAAGATCTTGTAAGGATTTGTATTTTATTTCTCTGATGGATATTTCTTCGGAAGCGAAAATGAATGGATAATTCATTTTCCTCAGTGGATACTTCGTCAGAAGTGGAAATGAAGGATTGGTTTATAGATTATTCATTTCCCCAATGGATATTTCTTTGGAAGCGAAAATGAATGGATAATTCATTTTCCTCAGTGGATACTTCGTCATAAGTGGAAATGAAAGATTATTGTATAGATTATTCATTTCCCTAATGGATATTTCTTCGGAAGTGAAAATGAATGGATAATTCAGTTTCCTCAATGGGTACTTCGTCAGAAGTTGAAATGAAAGATTATTGTAGAGATTACTCATTTCCCCGATGGATATTTCTTCGGAAGCGAAAATGAATGCATAATTCATTTTCCTCAGTGGATACTTCGTCAGAAGTGGAAATGAAAGAGTTGTTGTATAGATTATTCATTTCCCCGATGGATATTTCTTCGGAAGCGAAAATGAATGCATAATACATTTTCCTCAGTGGAAACTTCGTCAGAAGTGGAAATAAAAGAATTGTTGTATAGATTATTCATTTCCCCGATGGATATTTCTTCGGAAGCAAAAATGAATGCATAATTCATTTTCCTCAGTGGATACTTCGTTAGAAGTGGAAATGAAAGAATTGTTGTATAAATTATTCATTTCCCCGATGGATATTTCTTCGGAAGCGAAAATGAATGCATAATTCATTTTCCTCAGTGGATACTTCGTCAGAAGTGGAAATGAAAGAATCAATACATGATAATTCATTCCCCAATGGATATTTCTTTAGAAGTGAAAATGAATGCATAATTCATTTTCCTCAGTGGATACTTCATCAGAAGCGGAATGAATTTATTCATTTTCCTCAGTGGATATTTCTTCAGAAGCGAAAATGAACGGATAATTCATTTTCCTCAGTGGATATACTTCATCGGAAACAAAAATGAATATGGTTCTCGAATGGATTATTCATTTCCCAGTGGATATCTCTTTCAGAAGCGAAAAGTGAGTAGCTAGTTCATTTTTCCCCAGTGGATACTTCATCAGAAACGGGAATGAATATAGATAACTTTTGTTTCTTGTTCAAGTTAACACATGATAAAATTTTATGTGGTTTCCGTGCACTGAATTCCATAATTATGTATGCATCCATAATTACGTAATTCATTGCACAGTCCTCATAATTTATCTTATAATGTATAGGGGATAGATTCAAACGAAATATCTTGTGATAACTTTGACTAGACCACCATAGGGTCTCTTTAACTAGATCAACACATGATCTCTTTAACTTTAGAATAGTACTTTGAAATCCAAGGGTCTTAACTATTGCATAGAAGTCCATTAAGGATTTAAGATAGTACTTTTGGATATCCTTCCAAGAATCTAACATATGAAAATATGGAAGATTCTACAAGGATTTGGATAGCGAGCATTTGGATCACATATAAACACATAAACACATAATCACATAATCACATAATTGTCAACTTGGTCATCAACTTCTTATCAACTTGTCATCGATTTGTACTCATGCATTTAAAGTACACCAGGAATCCAATCAATGGACTTCAATAAGTACTTTAAAAATCCTCAAGAATCTATCTATAAAGATAGGAAGATCTTATAAGGATTCGGTTTTGTCCTCATTGAATCGTAACATACGTATTAAAGCACACAAAGAATCCAATTAAGGACTTTGATTCTGCGCTTTAAACATCCACAAGGATCTACCTATGAAGATAGGAAGATCCTATAAGGATTTGGAATTCGTGTAGCGAAAAATGTTTTGAAACCTTGTACTAGGTATATTAGGTAAATATGTTTATAAAATGTTTTAAAACCATGTAAAATGTCTTTGGAATCATGTATGAGGTTTTTGAAAACATGGATAATATTTTTGAAATTATGCACTTGGTATGTAAGTATACTATATCAAGATGTTTCTAAACCATATAAGATGTTTTTGAAATCATGTATTATATATATTGTTATGAAAACCAGAATGTAATGATATGTATATAGACATATCGCATAAGACCAATTAAGGACTTATGAAAAGTACCCTTAGATATCCATGTCACACCCCCCAAATTCCATAAGCGGAGTATCACCGCAGGAGGCGTGACATGACCAGGATCAAGCCACCAATCATATTGAACTACGTACTAAAGTAAATATAAAACCAACCACAATATAATTGGTGTCCAAAACAAATTAATTAAGTTCAAGTTATCAGCGGAAGCATAAAGTGTAAAAACCAAAACCTAAGTTAAAAGTTCAAATGTTTAACATGGAACTCAACAGTCCATGTCCCACAATGACTGTAACACCCCGTGTTTTCACAAGTCAAAGTCAAAGTCAAGGTCAAAGTCAACGACCGATTGTACGAATTTGACTTATAGTAATTCTTTTATTTTAATTATATTATGTGGAGTAAGTGTTGTTAAATGCTAAAATCGATATGTGTTAATCACTATCTAATCGACTTACGACTGTGAATTATAGGAAGTAACAATGCGATAAAGTTAACTAATCGATAATCAAGTTATGCTACTCGACATCGAATCGTGAATTGGTTATTATACGTGTGTGTGTGTGCCTTATGTGTTACTTGTGTGTGTTTATCTATATGTGTTGTGGAAATCAATCGAACTCAATCGAAACTCGAAACGCTAAAAATCGTCACGTCAAACACTCAATCCAGGTGCCATCCGATCGGATAGCCGCCTTGCCACCAGAACAGGTGCCATCCGACCAGGATGTCATCCGACCGGACAGTCATCCTGGCGGTATGTCATCCGATCGGATAGCCCTTTCCTCTTTTGGAATCCTATAAATACCCCTGTCATTGTCATACTTTCCACTTTTGGAAATCCTCTGTCCGAACCACTCGTGCTCCTCACCTTTTTCTTCGATTTCTCTCAATCCAGGTAAGATCTCGTCCTAAATCTTGTACGTTCTTGATCCACACGCACTCCTACACCTTTCTATCTTTCAAATCTTAACTTTTAACCCTGAAATCACTAGATTTCGGGTGTTCTAGGATGACGTCATCATGTGTTCTTCAAGAACTTCATGTTTGGACTACAATCCACCGAGAACAACCTAGATCTAACTGATTTCCATACAAACACATAAAGATCTTGTAAAGATCTCAACATAAGTGTAGGGAAAAAGGATTGAAGGATAGTTTCCAACTTTCTTTCAACTCTTTTACACTCATTACACTCAAAATCGATAGAATCGGACCCGGTTCTAGTCTCCTACTCATCCATAGTGTTGTACTAGTCCAAGGCCTGAATTCTACACACGAGACTAACCGATTTCAGGTTAAACAAGAACAACCGTACTGAGCCGACAACCGGCCGAACTAGGGTGATTCCTGGTTGGTTTGGTCACTTAGGTCAGAACAGAGTTCTGTTGGTTAATACGTTGTCAAGACGTCTCGAAATAACGACAAACCATCAAAACGACCAAGTGTAGGACGAACGGAACAATCGGAACGGATTGCTGTCCGATCGGACAGGTTATCCGAACGGATTGTCATCCGATCAGATCACACTTGGGTCCCACACTTGAACGACATTATCTGAAGTTTGAGTATTGAACGAATTGCAATCCGATCGGATGGGCATCCGATCGAACGACCATCTGACTGGATTACTCTTCGGATCATGAGATACTAAGACTTTAAAGACTTAAACAATTTTCAACATGTTCAATAACAAAGTTACCATCCGATCGGATAGGCATCCGATCGAATGACAGTTCTATTATGAACTTGCTTTCATTAAGAAGACTCATCACTAAGTCGCCGTCCGACCAGACCACTGTCCGACCGGATGACCATCCGAATGGATTGCCATCCGCACGACTAGTCATCCGATCGACCGACTTGAAAGATAGAGATACTTCAATGTTTTCAAAATACTACAACGAAAACTTCAAAAGTCAAGCCATCATACACAAACACATCCTTCTTATAGGAAGAAACAATCCACTCGAATAGTCATCCGACCGGATAACCTATCCGACCGGATGACCATTTGAACGGATTGTCATCTACACGGGTTGCTGTCCGCTCGGATTACCATCCGAATGAACTACCATCCGATTCATTCACACTTTGTGATGTTTTACGTGTCACTTATCGTTATGCTATCGAATCTATTCAGGCTAACTCTACTCGCTAAGCGCTCCCTTCAATCCATCAACCGCTGTGAGTATACTCGATCCCTTTTTGCTTTACGCACTTTTGGGTGTTACATACGTTACGAATATTCAAACTACAACGATCACACTACTCAAATACTATTTGAACGCTAACCGTTAATGCATGTTATACGTGGCTCATGAAAGCTTGTTTGTTATGTTTACACATGGAATGTTGTCTACCTGCCTTAGCAACGATAGTACTATAGTTTGGACTCAGCACCCGTTCACACGGGGGTTGTTAAGGACAATTACTTGCATGGATTACGGTGGTAATCATGTATTGCGAACTGCCTCGGGCAGTCAACCCGCAGTCATTGGTATCGATGGATCTATGTCGATAACTAACGTGCTTCATTCCTCTATGTGTACGTGCTGGTTATGCGTAAACGAATTCGAACTCTATATGTTATTATCAAACTTGTATGCTCACCTTTACATTTCATGTATTGACTTTTATTTTAACGTATGTAACAGGTGCTTAGGATGTTTACATGCTTTGTGTGCTGGTGATGAAATTGAGGCTAGGGACGGTGTCCTAGAAACCAATAAATAAACTATCTATGTATAAATCTGAGTTGTCGGAACAGAACTATTTGGCTGGATTTATCTGTAATAATTTGTTTGCCTTTTAAGACATGGTATGGGACATGTTACTTTAAATTATTTGGTAATGATAATTGTTATGGAAACTTCTGGACAATCTGTTTCGCTCAGTGCCACGCCCCGATGTTTCCGCCATCGGTTGGGGTGTGACAACGACCTCTCCTTCTCGTGCAAGCTCCATCTAAGCACCTAACGACCTGAAAGGCATGTAGCAACGAATCAACAACAAAGTTGAGCGAGTTCACAGTTGGTGTCCATTTTTAAAGTTGTTCCAAAACCATAAGTTTTCTCGAAAACCATGAGTTAACCATTTCCTTGTTTCCCAAACCATAAACAGTGGGGACTACCCCATGTTAACCACTAGACCCGTTACCATATCGACCACTGACTGTAGACATGTTTATGTGCCCTGCGTCAATGTCTATCATCATTGACTAAGTGCCCAGATCCATTAGTCCACTCCCGTCCTCTGCGGCATGGTGTGAGGCTTGTCAAACCCGTTCACCATTGGCCCGATAATTAAGTCGATATAAAAATGAGGGACTTCATGATAGAGTTTTGTCTAGTAAGTTATATGTTGTCATCCTTCCCAAGGAGGATGGAGGTACGTAATCTACCCAAGGAGAATACGCAGGCTTAATGTTGTCATCCTTCCCATGGAGGATGGAGGTACATATCCTACCCATGGAGAATATGCAGGTTCCGTTTTAGTTTCTTAACCCATTCCCAAACCACCCGGAATCCCATGCCTTGTAGAAAGTGTGAACTCACCTTAGTTTAGCTCGGCAGGTACACGAAAAGGTCACTTGAGCTATATGTAGTCAACCACGTCCTAACATGGTTACCATACAAGTCAGATCTAGGTTCAAGTAGTGCACGTAGGTTTACACATAAGCTAAAAGGATATGAACACGTAATGATCATGGCAAACACGTAAGATCACATTAACAGTCAACTACACATAAGGCCCAACTTGTGCGACTCAGATGATTGGGCTCGCACAAGTTCAACGGTCCAAACATCTTGTGCGATTCAATAATTGAAGCCCATTTAACCTTCAGCCCAACCTGTTGTGCGTCCAGCACAATCTTGCGCGACTCACAATGGGTTGTGCGACTGGAACAAACCCTGCCCAATAACATAACTAACCCAACATTCACACGACCCAAATAAACAAACAGAAAATCAACTTGTGCGGTCCATTTATCTTGAACAATTAATACTCTTGTGTGATTCATATGGCCTTATACGATTCTATAAAACTTGTGCGACTGAGTTGGGCCGTTTGGCCCAAAATCATAACAAGGTTTAAACAGTTGTGTGTGGCCCAAGGCTTGTGCGATCAGCACCGTCCTGTGCGATCCAGATCACCTTGTGCGATAATGCCTAACTAAACAGTACACTGTGCTTTATTGGTTGTACCTAGCTTGTGCGACCAACCCCTTGTGCGAATCAGACTTGTGCGTTTGCACTTGTGCGATCAGGACTTGTGTGTTCTGATCTTGTATGATCCAAGGGTTTTGTGCGATCGGTTACAACTTTCCTTAATTCTTGCAATCAATTCCTTAATCAATTTAAACAGTTTCCTACTACACATTTAATCGATTAAATCAAGCATTTACCAATTAATTCTCATGAACCCTAATTAATTATCAACTTCATGAACATCAACCTTTGCATAATATCCGATTATTAGATCAATTATTTTGAATTTACTTTTCAACATCTAAGGTTCAAACTTACAAACTAATCAACATCCGATTCAAGACTAACAACTAAATAACATGCATTCGGTCCTAGGTCTAATCAAATCATCATACAATCCATTGCCAGGAACAATTTCATCGTATACATTTATATGTAAGAATCGAACATACATTCCCGAATCAAACACCAAACATTAAACATCACTAAACATCAAAGTTTCAACAACATAATTGCTAGCATGAAACCCTAGCTTCCATACAATCCGTAAAAATTAGAATCATAACAATTCAAACTCATAACAATCATCAAATATGTAACACTAACCGAAGTGTGTGAAATAGGATGAACTTGATCCAGATGGGAGCCTTCAGTTGAGGGGAGTGTTGCCGTCGAACAAGAGGGAGGAGAGGAGAGGGAGCTAGGAGGATTAGGGTTTGGTAAACTTTGTGTGCTAGATGGTTATGGGTTATATATTGACACCCCTTGGTGTCATACAAAAACAATAGGGGCCGGCCCATCATGGGCTGCCCTTTGGGTCGAGTATTCGAACAAGAGTGTGGGTCGAGAGAGGAATGTGCAATTGGGTTCATTGTGTGCGGCCCAAAGAAGTTGTGCGACCGGACAATGTTGTGCGACTTGGTTTATATATATATATACACATATATTACACACAATCACATAATGCAAACATATTATTCCATTATAACCAACATATCAATTAGTCACATAGAGTTTATACACGTCACATTAAACACAAAGATAGGTTCTGAAATACGAGTTATCACATCATCCCCAAGTTGAAAGAAATTTCGTCCTGAAATTTAGCACGTAGTTACTAAGGAAGCTAGTTAGGTTGCGTGGTTTCCTGGTTTTCCTGGGGTGTCACATCCTTCCCCCGTTGGTTTGGAATTTCGTCCCGAAATTCCGCAGTAGCTTCAGCCTCAGTAGTGGATTCACTTTTCTCGAACAACTGGAGATACTTGTCTTTCATTTGGTCTTCTCATTCCCAGGTAAACTCTGGGCCACGACGGGAGTTC
Source organism: Helianthus tuberosus (assembly GCA_030545235.1). NCBI lineage: Eukaryota > Viridiplantae > Streptophyta > Magnoliopsida > Asterales > Asteraceae > Helianthus > Helianthus tuberosus. Next base: position 130,140,636 of record CM060397.1, on the reverse strand, counting down.
CAACGAACTCGAACGATGCGTATTCTGGTACGCTTGAGAACCTTAACATCTCGGTCCGTAATCTCTACTGGTTCCTCAATGAACCGCAGCTGATCTTCGATGGTGAGTTCCTTGGGAGGAACTATGAGGGTTTCATCTGACAAATACTTCTTTAGATTTGACACATGGAATACGTTATGAACTCCACTGAGTTCTTCTGGTAGATTCAGTCTGTAGGCCACCTTGCCAATTTTCTTAGTGATTTTGAAAGGTCCGACATAACGTGGATTTAGCCTGCCTCGTTTACCAAAATGAAATACACCCTTCCAAGGTGAGACTTTTAGTAGCACTCGATCCCCAACCTGGAACTCGAGTGGTTTCCTGCGCTTATCAGCATAGCTTTTCTGACGGTCAGGAGCTGCCGCCATTCGTTGTCGTATTTAGGTAATCTTTTCTGTCGTGTCGACGACGAGTTCTGGGCCAGTGATTTGGCTGTCACCAACTTCTGCCCAGCATAAGGGTGATCGGCATTTTCGTCCATACAATGCCTCGAACAGAGCAGCCTGGATGCTGGTGTGGTAACTGTTGTTATATGAAAACTCTACCAAGGGTAGGTGCCTTTCCCAGCCGTTACCAAATTCAATTACACATGCTCGAAGCATGTCTTCGAGAGTTTGGATGGTGCGTTCAGACTGCCCATCCGTCTGTGGATGATAAGCTATGCTCATGTCGAGACGTGAGCCAAAGGATTTGTGCATCGCTTGCCACAAATCAGAGGTAAAACGTGGATCTCGATCAGAAATGATGGAGGTTGGCACCCCGTGCCTCGAAACTACTTCCTTCAGGTAGACGTCTGCTAGAGTGGAGAAATTATCCGTTTCCTTGATAGCTAGAAAATGTGCAGACTTGGTTAGTCGATCCACTATCACCCAGATGGTATCGTTTCCTCATTGAGATCTAGGTAAGCCAGTAACGAAGTCCATGGAAATTTGCTCCTATTTCCATGTCGGGATCTCTAGTTGCTGAAGTTGGCTTGATGGCTTCTGGTATTCGACCTTGACCCTCGCACAGGTACATCTTATCTGAACCAGGATGTACCGAGTAACGAGACTTGTGAGCTTCATCCATCACAAGCTCACGCAGATTAACATAGAGTGGAACCCAGATACACCCTGCCAAGTAGTAAGCACCGTCTTTCTTTAGTTCCAACCGTTTCTCCAATCCTCGCAGGGACTCAGCCCTAAAGTTCTCTTCTTTAAATGCTTCAACCTGAGCATCATGAATTTGGGCATGAAGACTAGAGTGAATGGTAAGCTGTAACGCACGTACACGCTTAGGTTTGGTTTCCTTTTGACTGAGGGCGTCAGCCACAACATTGGCTTTGCCTGAATGGTATCTGATTGCACATTCATAATCGTTAAGAAGTTCGACCCATCGACGCTGTCGCATGTTCAACTACTTCTGATCGAAGATATGCTGGAGACTCTTGTGATCAGTGTAAATGGTGCACTTGGTACCGTACAAGTAATGTCTCCATATCTTTAGAGCAAACACCACTGCTCCCAACTCCAAGTCGTGAGTAGTGTAGTTCTTTTCGTGAACCTTGAGTTGTCGTGATGCGTAAGCTATGACTTTCTCACGTTGCATTAACACACAACCAAGTCCTTGGATTGACGCGCCACAATAAACTACGTAATCGTCTGTGCCCTCTGGCAACGAGAGAATATGTGCGCTATAAAGCTTCAACTTCAGATGCTGGAATGCGGATTCCTGAGCATCACCCCAATGGTAGGTGACACCCTACTGAGTAAGAACAGTAAGAGGCTGCACAATCTTCGAGAAATCCTTGATAAACCTTCTGTAGTAACCCGCCAAACCCAGGAATTGACGGATTTCAGTTGGTGTTCGAGGTGCAGGCCAATTCCTGATTGAGTCAACCTTGGATGGATCAACGTGAATCCCATCCTTATTAACCACCTGGCCTACAAAATGGACTTCACGAAGCCAGAAGTCACATTTCGAGAACTTAGCATAAAGCTGTTCTGTTCGAAGAAGTTCCAAAATGAGTCGCAGATGACGCTCGTGTTCCTCCTGACTCTTGGAATAGATCAAGATGTCATCGATAAACACAATAACAAGCTTATCTAAGTAGGGTTTGCACACTCGGTTCATAAGATCCATGAAGACCGCAGGTGCATTCGTCAACCCAAAAGGCATGACCAGAAACTCGTAATGGCCATAACGAGTCCTGAACGTTGTCTTAGAGATGTCCTCGTCTCGGACTCTCAGCTGGTGATAGCCCGATCTAAGATCAATCTTAGAGTAGAAGCTCGACCCTTGCAACTGGTCGAACATGTCATTAATACGAGGAAGAGGATAACGATTCTTCACGGTCACCTTGATGAGTTCGCGATAGTCAATGCACATTCGAAAGGTACCGTCTTTCTTCTTCACAAACAGTACTGGAGCTCCCCAAGGCGAAGAGCTAGGGTGAATGAAACCCTTGTCCAAGAGCTCTTGTAGTTGCGTAGACAGTTCTTCTAGTTCTTATGGGGCTAAGCGATACGGTGCACGAGCTATAGGCGCTGCTCCAGGAGCTAGCTCGATTTGAAACTCGACCTGCCGATGAGGCGGAAGACCAGGTAATTCCTCAGGGAATACCTCAGGAAAGTCACGTACAATCGGGATATCTTCTATCTTCTTTTCCTTCATTGAGGTGTCGGTAACGAGTGCTAGAATAGCAGTGTGGCCCTTTCACAAACACTTCTGGGCCTTAAGGAAAGATATGATGCTCACAACAGCACCACTCTTGTCGCCATGAATAATAAGAGGTTCTTCACCAGAACGAGGAATGCGCATGATTTATCCTTGCAAAGAATCTCTGCTCGATGTTGGGATAACCAATCCATCCCAATGACGATGTCGAAACTACCAAGAATGATGGGGATAAGGTCGATAGAGAAGATCTGACCAGCAAGAACAAGATTACAACCCTTAACTATGTGCGTGGCTTCAAGACTTTTACCGTTCGCTAGTTCTACAACATGCTTGGTGTTTAAGGGAATTGGGGCACGCTTAAGCATCTGACTAACTTTTAAGGACACATAACTAGTATCAGCACCCGAATCGAATAAAACAGAAACAAAGAAGTCGTCCAGTAGGAACTTACCCGTCACGACGTTGGGATCGTTCCTAGCATCACCCTGACCAATCCCGAAAGCACGTCCCCTGGCACCATTGCCATCATTATTACCCCCATTGTTGTTTCCATTTCCTTGGTTGTTGTTGTTGTTGTTGTTCTGATTCTGGTTCAGCTGTGGATAGTTTCTTTTGAAGTGGCCTTCTGCACCACACTAAAAGCACCTTTATTAGTACCCTGCTGCTGCTGCAGGTTCTGTGGAGCTTGTTGCTGTTGCTGACGATTCTGATTCACAGGATATGGGCTCCTGCAGTCCTTCGCTGCATGACCAGGCTTGTTGCATCTATGACAGCGACCCTTGCTACATGGCCCGCTGTGGTGCAAGTTACAACGGGTGCACTTAGGTTGATTTCCCTTGTACCCTCCTTGTTGACTAGGGTTCTTGTAGTCGTCAGTCCTTCGCTGCTAGGACTGGGACTGAACAGAAGCTGAACCCTTGCTTGAATTTCCATACCATTTGCGCTTGTTGTCGCTAGGGGCATCAGATGTATTGGTAGCACTAATACGCTTTGGCAGCCTGTTCTGCTCAACTACCTGAACAGTGAGACGATGGATAGTCGAATGACCTGCTGAATCGTGAGAAGGTTAGCCGAAGTCACCATACTCTGAATCTCTGGCACTAAACCCTTAAGATAAAGCTCGATTGGTTTGCAGGGAGGGTCCACCATAGTAGGACACAAAGCAGCTAATTCATTCGATCTCTTCGCATACACCTCGATTTCAGATCCTGTCATCTTTAGATTGTAAAACTCCACTTCCATCTTATGTATGTCATCACGATGACAATACTCTTCCTTGATCAGATCCTTATAGTCATTCCATGGGGTGGCATTAGCAGCTGCCAACCCTAGCATTTGAACCTGAGCGTTCCACCAGGTGAGCGCAACACCTTCAAGAATTCCCGTAGCAAACTTCACCCTACTAGCAACAGGGCATTCACACATCTCGAAAATAGATTCGAGCTTCTCGAACCAGTGGAGGAGACCTACAACTCCTTCTGTACCACTGAAGGTACTAGGTCGACAGTCCATAAAGGTCTTGAATGTACACACGGGAGGCTGAGCATGTTGACCTGTCGCGCGAGAAAGAAAAGACAATGTTAAGCACGAGAGTTGGTTCGTGAGAGTAGGATCTAAACATCCTAGGATAGGTCGAAATGGCAGGTTATACCTCCTGCAGGGGCTGCTACGAGTACCTCAGTAACTCGTTCATTGATTAGAGCCGTCAGCTGGGCTTGAGTCAAGTTCAGGCGTCCACTCATGATCTTCACATCGAAGGAAACACAAGTGAGAATGATGTCACGAAAGTGCGAAAGTATGGGATGGCAGGAGAGAGTAAGCACACAGGGTTTCAAGCAGCATTTGTTACACTTAACTAAATATATCATGATCAATGCACTACTTAAACTAACAGGCAGGCAATACAAACACAAACCATATTACCTATAGTGTTGAGTCTTGCACGTGGAACAAAGTGTCGTTGTGGATCGTTGAGCACTGTACAGGTTATAGTCTGGTTTTGTCAAAAAAGCTTTTCCCTTTTTAAAACCAAGTTCACTATAACCAATGGCTCTAATACTAATCTGTCACACCCCCAAATTCCACAAGCGGAGTATCACCGCAGGAGGCGTGACATGACAAGGATCAAGCTACCAATCATATTGAACAACATATTAAAGTAAATACAAAACCAACCACAATATAATTGGTGTCCAAAACAAATTAATTAAGTTTAAGTTATTAGCGGAAGCATAAAGTGTAAAAACCAAAACATAAGTTAAAAGTTCAAATGTTTAACATGGAACTCAACAGTCCATGTCCCACAACGACCTCTCCTTCTCGTGCAAGCTCCATCTAAGTACCTAACGACCTGCAAGGCATGTAGCAACGAATCAACAACAAAGTTGAGCAAGTTCACAGTTGGTGTCCATTTTTAAAGTTGTTCCAAAACCATAAGTTATCTCGAAAACCATGAGTTAACCATTTCCTTGTTTCCCAAACCATAAATAGTGGGGGCTACCCCATGTTAGCCACTAGACCCACATTTTTATGTGCCCTGCATCAATGTCTATCATCATTGACTAAGTGCCCAGATCCATTAGTCCACTCCCATCCTCTGCGGCACAGTGTGAGGCTTGTCAAACCTAATAGCGCTATTTAACTAATGACCCGTTCGCCATTGGCCCAATGATTAAGTCGATATAAAAATGAGGGACTTCATGACAGAGTTTTGTCTAGTAAGTTATATGTTGTCATCCTTCCCAAGGAGGATGGAGGTACGTAATCTACCCAATGAGAATACACATGCTTAATGTTATCATCCTTCCCATGGAGGATGGACGTACATATCCTACCCAAAGAGAATATGCAGGTTCTGTTTTAGTTTCTTAACCCATTCCCAAACCACTAGGAATCCCATGCCTTGTAGAAAGTGTGAACTCACCTTAGGTTAGCTCTGGAGATACACAAAAAGGTCACTTGAGCTATATGTGGTCAATCACGTCCTAACATGGTTACCATACAAGTCAGGTCAAGGTTCAAGTAGTGCACGTAGGTTTACACATAAGCTAACAGGATACAAACACGTAATGATCATGGGAAACATGTAAGATCACGTCAACAATCAACTACACATAAGGCCCAACATGTGCGACTCAGATGATTGGGCTCGCACAAGTTCAACGGCCCAAACATATTGTGCAATTCAATAATTCAAGCACATTTAACCTTCGGCCCAACCTGTTGTGCGTCCAGCACAATCTTGTGCGACTCACAACGGGTTGTACGACTGGAACAAACCCGGCCCAATAACATAAGTAACCTAACATTCACACAACCCAAACAAACAAACAGAAAATCAACATGTGCGGTCCATTTATCTTGAACAATTAACACTCTTGTGCGATTCATATGGCCTTGTACGATTCTATAAAACTTATGCGACTGAGTTAGGCCGTATGGCCCAAAATCATAACAAGGTTTAAACAGTTGTGTGTGGCCCAAGGCTTGTGCGATCAGGACCGTTTTATGCGATCCACACCGCCTTGTGCAATCATGCATAACTAAACAGTACACTGTGCTTTATTGGTTGTACCTAGCTTGTGCGACCAACCCCTTGTGTGAATCAGACTTGTGCGTTTGCACTTGTGCGATCAGGACTTGTGTGTTCTGATCTTGTATGATCCAAGGGTTTTGTGCGATCGGTTACAACTTTCCTTAATTCTTGCAATCAATTCCTTAATCGATTTAAACAGTCTCCTACTACACATTTAATCGATTAAATCAAGCATTTACCAATTAATTCTCATGAACCTTATTAATTATCAACTTCATAACCATCAACCTTTGCATAATATCCGATTATTAGATCAATTATTTTGAATTTACCATTCAACATCTTAGGTTCAAACTTACAAACTAATCAACATCCGAATCAAGACTAACAACTAAATAACATGCATTCGGTCCTAGGTCTAATCAAATCATCATACAATCCGTTGCCAAGAACAATTTCATCGTATACATTTATATGTAAGAATCGAACATACATTCCTGAATCAAACACCAAACATTAAACATCACTAAACATCAAAGTTTCAACAACATAATTGCTAGCATGAAACCCTAGCTTCCATACAATCCTTAAAAATCAGAATTATAACAATTCAAACTCATAACAATCATCAAAGATGTAACACTAACCGAAGTGTGCGAAATAGGATGAACTTGATCCAGATGGGAGCCTTCAGTTGAGGGGAGTGTTGCCGTCGAACAAGAGGGAGGAGAGGAGAGGGAGCTAGGAGGATTAGGGTTTGGTAAACTTTGTGTGCTAGATGGTTATGGGGTTTATATATTGACACCCCTTGGTGTCATACGAAAACAATAGCGGCCGGCCCATCATGGGCTGCACTTTGGGTCGAGTATTCGAACAAGTGTGTGGGTTGAGAGAGGAATGTGCAATTGGGTTCATTATGTGCGGCCCAAAGAACTTGTGCGACCGGACAATGTTGTGCGACTAGGTTTATATATATATATATATATATATATACATATATTACACACAATCACATAATGCAAACATATTATTCCATTAAAACCAACATATCAATTAGTCACATAGAGTTTATACACGTCACATTAAACATAAAGATAGGTTCTGAAATACGAGTTGTCACAATCCAAGCAAGGATTTAAAGTGGTACTTTGAGTATTTGTCCAGAGTTGTAACTTGTACTTTGTTTCTTTAAAAGAAATGAGTACTTAGGATTTTTATGGAGATCGCGAGCGATCTTAAAATTGAAAGAACTACGAGAGTAGTTTGTCTTGCAAGGAACACGATTCCTTGGTGTCGATATCGTAGGGGCATTTTATTCATACATGAAACCACATTTGTTTTCGTACATCGAAATGCGAATAAAATTTTGTTTATAAACCAAACTAATTGTTTCAAAGTCTTGGATAACAAAAGAAATAAAGCATAGTTGTTTCAAAGTAGCATCATCTTCCAGTTAGCCAAATGCTCATCCACGGGCTGGATTTGCATTAACAAGCTTTGGGCAATTGTTCCTGAAATGGCTCATCTCGCGACAGTTGTAGCAAGAACCAGGTGGAAAGCGAGCTTGAGCAGGGTTATTACCAACCTGATTTTGTGTAGTCGCAACTCGGCAAACCCTAGCTATATGACCAACAAGTCCATAATTTAGGCATTTGCGGCAACGTACATTGGCATGATGATGAAGGTTACATTGGTTGCACAGAGGTGCAGTTCCATTGTATGGCTTTTTAGCAGGAGGTTGAGCTGGTTGGTTAGGGGCAACTTGATTGTTTTGAGCAACTACAGCGAAGTTCTTCCAAGCCTTACACTTCTTTGACTTCTTGGAGGATTCAGTCTTGACATCCTTTAATTTAGTCTTGTCCGATGGTTTCTTATCGCCTTTTCGAAAAAGTTTACCCTTCCTGATCTGAGATTCAGTCAGGGTAGCGGATAGCTCAACGGCCTGTCTAACTGTGGTAGGGTTGCTACCAGTAACAATGTCCTGAACTGGGTCAGGGAGGCCATCAATGTATTTTTCAATCGTTTTATCCAAAGGCGTAACCATGGTGGGACAAAATAGACTTAGTTCCTCATAACGATCAGTGTAGGGTTGATGTTCACCGCTGTCTTGTTTAAGATTGTCGAATTCCCTTTCCAGTGCCCTGAGTTCATGACAAGGACAAAATTCCTTCATCATTAGAGCTCGAAGCTCTTCCCAGGTTTGAGCCATTGACACATCGGCACCCTTGTCTCTCATCACACCATTCCACCATGTTAGCGCCCTTTTCTCAAAGGCACTATATGCAAACCCAACATTTCGCTCGTTTGGGCATTGAACATGTCGGAATGTGCTTTCCAAACTCTCGAACCATTGTAGGAGCCCAGTAGCTCCTTCAGACCCAAAAAATTTTAGTGGTTTAGTTGAATTGAACGTTTTGAAATTGCACTGAGCATTGTTATTGTTATTTTCTTGATTGATCTGAGTAATTAGGTTCGGAATCACAGCAGCAATCTACTGAGTGACTAGAGCTGCAAGTGCAGCATGTTGAGTTTGATCACGTCTAGGAGGCATTCTAAAAGAGCAAAGAAACATGAGAGGAAACGAGTGAGATGATATTGGATAGTCAAAATTTGAATGCTTAAAAATATTGACAAAGCATAAAGATTGTGATCATTTGTTTGTTACCTAAAACAAACAAACGACACGGTGACTAATCAAAGTAAACGGGTCGTAATAATGTATCGTGAAGACATGCTTTAGCCTATAAGTGGACACTCACCCCAAGAGTTCCCAGGTAAGAGTGACTGGTCCGATATTGTGGATTTGTACGAACATTATAGCCTTAGACATAAAATTCGAGGTACAGTCACCCACCCTTCCAGATTGCACGTATTCACATTATAAAGATCCAAATATTGACTAGATTTTGAAAACTTTGAAGGCAATAAGCCTAAAACAAATCATCTAAGAATAGATGATTGATTTTCAAAAACGGATTGGTAATTTGTGTTCTTGTGGTGGTAGTCACCTAAAGATAGGCGACGATATTGTTTAAGACTAAACACAAGATAACATATGTTAGGGTCCTAGGAAGGTTATACTCTAGGTTAAAGCATTACTAATAACCTAATTCCCTATAACCATGAGCTCTAATACCAACTCTTCAGTCACACCCCGACCGCGTAAAACAACAAACCGCGGCGGAAACGTTGGGGGTGTCGTAACAGAATCATTGTTTCATAACACATGGTACTTAAAGTTTGGTTTTATTAGAATTAAAGTTTACATTGTCTCAGTTCAAACAAAAAACGGAAAAAAAATTAAACTTGTCTTGCTTCATTTTAAGTCACTAAGGCCCGAGTCCGCCTAAGTGTATCATGATCATCCTCATACATTAGCTCCTGAAACACATGTGAAAATAGGTATGTCAGCATAAAAATGTCTGTGAGATACATAGGTTTTATTGTTTGAGGATTCATGACTTGAAAGTTTAAATAAATATTTAACAAAAACTAGTCATGAATCTTGTAAAATGTTTTCTCTTATAAAATCATTGAAAATCAATACGAAAATCAGATTTTATAAAAGAATAATGTATGGTTACATAAATAACCAAGTGAAAATGAATTGTATAAAGTATGTCATTTGTAAAACAATGTCTTGTAAACAATATGTCATGTCTTTGTATAAGATGTATCTTGTCTTTGTTTCTGTCGAAGTGATTTAGATAACGCTACGATATGTAATATAATAAAAGCATTTATATATAGGAAGTACCAGCGGCGTATCCACCATGCTTTTATCATATTACACACGCCTCGTTATTTAAATCACTTATCAATAACCACCAAATGTGTCGTGTTTAAACCAATGTCAAATGTCATGTGTAAACAATGTATAATGTCACAATGTCAGGTATAAACCATGTCTTGTATAATCAAATGTAAGATAATAACCAATGTATTGTATGGTGAATAAAAAAGTCTTTATTTAAACCATATGTATAATGTCATGTATAACCAAATGTCTTGTATAACCAATGTTATGTACAAAACAATGTCTTTGAATATACCAAAGTTTAAATCAAAAGTTATGTTTTGCAAAACCAATGCTTTATTTGATATGAACATTTATGTGGTTTGTTAACGAATACATTCAAGCCTTGTCATCTATCAGATAACCCTTATAAATATACGAGAGCAACCTTCTAATAAACGAGGAGCTTTCTTGGGACACGGACGAACGTAGTGTTGAATTCAATAGTCTTCACAGCTCTTTAAATGATGATCAAAGAACAGTGTATAACGAGATTGTGGAATTTGTTTGAAGTGGGAAATGGTGGTGTTTTTTGTGTACGGTTACGGTGGTACAGGTAAGAACTTTCTGTGGAAAACGTTAGGTGCTTCCATTAGATGCAATGGACAGATTGTTATTAATGTGGCTTCAAGTGGTATTGCATCGTTGTTGTTATCACGAGGTCATACGGTTCATTCACGATTTCATATTCTAATTAATCTTAATGAAGATTCGGTTTGCCATCTTAAGTATGTATGAGGATTTTGAAAAGATCCATAGTGAACATTATGTATGAAATGGATGATCTTGAAAATGAATTTTTGTAAGTGTAGAACTTGTTACCCATGAAAAATGGTTTCTTGAAGGATGTATGAACTTGAAAAGTAAGGTTGTTAAAAGTGTAGTTTTTTACAATATACAAAGTATGTTTTACTTGGAAAATGAAGGAACTTGAAAGATGTAACTTTTTAAGATTTGTAAGCTGATTCATATAAATTTTAGACTTTTGAAGGATGGATGAAAAACAAGTTCATAAATAGTTTTCTAAAAAGTTTGGTAAAATTATTAAATAAGTATGATTTTTAACGAAACAAACATACTTAAAAACCATACAAAAATACTACATGTTCACAATTCATCTTAGTATGTTTGATGATGTATTATGATGAAAATTGTTGTGGGAAATTGTTGATGATTTTGAAAAGAAAATGATATGTTTTGAAAACATGGAAACTCCATTTTCCAAAGGAAACTATGGCAAAATTTTTGTAGAAATCAAATACTTAGAAAATATTTTTACTACAAGATTCTTATAAGAAAGCCTGTTCAAAAATATTGAGTGTAAAAATTCCCACAATTTTTGTATAAAAAGAATACAAGCAAGAAAAGTATGGTTTTTCAAAAATTAAAATGGTTATAAATATATATTTTAGGAAATATATATTTAGTGGTCACTTAATCTATGTGCTATGTGTATATTGTTTGTATTAGTTATACTAAAAATTTGGGACTTGAAATATTAAATACAAACAAATACAATAAACATCTAAAATAAAAATTCCAAGAAAAATTCACACATACGCTTCAGACACGATTATTGGACTATTTGGACACTTGGACATAATGGACATACTATATATATTCCGGATAAAATAATCTATCAAGGCTTGGTGAAAGATATATTTTCAAAACCGAACAAGTGACAAAATATATATTTTTACAAGTAATATTAAAATATAACATATTTTGTCAAACATGAAAATATATTATTTTTGAAGTGTATGAAAATATTCATTTCAAAAACATTTTAAGAAAATATTGTTTTGGTAGAAACTAAAATATATATTTTTGGGATAATCTTAAAAATAAATTATTTTTAAGATAAATATGAGTATTTGTATTTACCAAACCTAAGGTATAAATATTCCTATAAACATATCTTAAAATGTATATTTTAAGAATACAAGATTTATGCTTATAATTATGCAAGAATAATATCCCTGAAAAGTTGAACACATATTAAGTATGAAATACTTAAGTAAATAAAAGAATATACGTATTCCTATAAGTACAGATACATGCCCACCTATATTACCAACACTTGGTAAAAATATATCATTATACAAGTATTTTACTAAATTATGAGAATACGAAGTTAAATACACCAAATACTCATAATACAAATATACCTATACTTGGGAATATGTATAAGTGTATAATACTATAAAAATGGTACAAATGGATATATATACCATGAACACATGCATATGGAAATAATATATATCAAACAAGTTAAAAATATATTAGTTTTAACAAACCCATTGTAGACACATATGATATATAAATGATGCATGAAATTAATATAAGTTAAAATATGATATTTTAACCAATATGTCAAACTTGGGATTTTATATATAAACATCATACACCGAAAGTGCAACTCAAAGCAAGTACAATTCCAAAACAAGTCCTAATAAATAATTAAGATTAAGAGTCGTTACAAGACCGAGGTGTCTAATAAAACCTAGCACGTTTGTAGGTTGCAACACGCCCCGAGGAAACCGAATTTGAGTACACACTATTACGAATGCAAACTTGTGAGTTTATGTCCCCCTTTTCTTTTAATTGTTTTCGGATTTATAACTCTCGGGGTGAAATACATGTCTTAATGGTATGGTTTAGCTAGGGAATGAACTGTTAGATCATGTGAGCGAATAGTATCTCTCTTAAGTGTCATTAATCTGGTATAGATCGAGGGGCATAAGTGGTATATCTATCGGGTGTAGCGAGCCCCACTCTTGGGTCCTTGTGTGACCCATGTAGTGCTTTTGTTGTTCCAGCCGGGTAGACCGGTGAAAATTCGCTAGGTTTGAGTGCTTCCTATGTCGCCACACATATTAATGTCCTTGAAAAACATTAATGATCTGTTCATAGACGCCTTACATACCTGTTGTTAAAAGATCTCTCAAATATTTAAAAGTTTATTTGGAACTCACTCAAAACGCATGAACTCGCTCAACTTTTGTTGATTGTTTTCAAACTTACATGTATTTCAGGAAATTAGATGGATCTTGGTGCCGGCGTTACTTTCAAGCTTTTGGGTCACAAGGCTCGATGTCATCCCTTTTGGAGGGTTTGGTTCATATATCTCATCTTTGATGAGATATAGGATGCAAAGACTCATGTTTTAAATCTTTTGTTGGACTAGTCCTTTCATGGAACTTAAAACTTATTTTGGTGTGTAAGTTAACTTAAACTTATGTTGGTTTGTAACTTAAACAACTTGTGGGTTGTAATGTTTAACTTATGAATGGATGAACATCCTTGTTTAATCATGTAGTTGTTTACTATTATCGTGTGCAATGAAAACTAATCAAGTCACACCGCACGCTTCCACAATTTGACGGGTGTGACACAACCAATATATATTATTATCATCACATCGTACATTTTATGAAAAAAAATTGGATTGGTTTTTTCACAAAATTTAAATAGTACAACCCGTGAAATTCACGGGTGATAACCTATTATTTACAAAGTAAACTCTTTGACTAATTTGGTTGGGCCACAAGTATTTTTTTTCCCTACTTTTATTGTCTATGCATGACATTTGAATAAATGAGTTACAATAAAGAGACACTGCAACCATACAAAAATAGAATTTTATATCGTTTTCGAATTGTATTTGTATATGTGGATTACGGTTATCATTTTCATTATTACATGTAACACATAATAATTTATTATAAGAAGTATGTACAGATAATTTATTGCATCATTTTTAATACCTAAATCTGTGTAATACACAGGTGAATAAATCATGTTCCATTAATAGTGCATATGCTTGATCTCTAACATAATAATAATAGTAATAATAATAATAAGATAATGTAATATTAACTTTCAATAATTAGTATTTCTTTGATCTATAATATAATTATTTCTTCACACATCGTACATTTTGAATAAATGTTATATTTGTTTTTGTTCATTCTTTTTTCTCTTTCCGTGGTTGCTGTCATTTAGCTTTTTGTAGCCCTCAAAGTGCGTTATCCACAAAGAATTACCATATTAACTATAAACCATGAGAGTCGCTAGCTACACTTTATTGTTGTGAATCCCTATTATGTATTTTCTTTAGGTGTTAACTCAAATTATAGCATTTTTTGTTGTCACATGATAACTTTTTCTTAACAATTCGTCTAATAAAAAATCGTCGTGTGGTTTCTACTAATTTGGTGGACACTCTGTAAAAATTGTTGTTTCTGTATTATGTTTAGGTGGCTATAGGTAGACTTTTTATTTTACATTTGTTGTATACATAAATTAAATGGTCCAACCCTGTGAGTATTCATGGGGGATAACCTAGTATTCATATATATTACATCAATATCGTTGCAGCATCTGCTTAACTTAGACTGAAGGGAGTGGGGCGGGTGTTTGAGCATGGGAAACCAACCCAACCTTAACACCGCCCCCCATTAGGCTTGAGATGGGTGTTGCCCCCTTTGGCGAGGTAATTTAGCTAGGTATGGGGCGAGCTTAAGAGTGGAGTTCCCAACCCAAACGAAGTGGTACAAGCTATTGTTGAAGATGAAGGGAGTTCCCAACCCAAATGAAGAAAATATATAAGTCGCAAACGGCAAGCTGCTTATAATTTATTGGTACATGATTACTTCTCACCCGGACCAACATATGATGAAAAAATTTCAGGCGGCGTTTTCGTATGAGTCGATATTTATTTTTAAGAATATGAAATAATTTAGAGAATAAATATGAATATTTCAAACAAAACCCCGATACGCGTGGTAATTTGGGATTCTCCACGTTGCAAAAGGTCACGGCCTGCTTATGGCTCTAGTTCCGATATAATGGACGTCTAATTAAAGATGTCGGCACGAATGGCTAGGGAAACTCTTCATAATTTTTATGAGTATGTCATTGAACTATATATAAAAAAAAATATTTGAGAACACATACGTTTAGTGACATAAAATAAATTTTGGAGTTGCATGACGAAAGACATGGTTTCTCCGGGATGCTTGGTAGTTTAGATTGCATGAAATAGGAGTGGGAACTTTGTCCAACCGCATGGCAAGGCCAATACACGAATGGATATCATGGAAAACCGACTATGATGCTTGAAGCGGTTGCATCACAAGATGTTTGGATTTGGCATGCATTTTGGTGTGCTTGGTGCGCATAATGATATAAATATTCTTAATCAATCTCTCATTTTCAATGATCTTATAAATGATGTTGGACCGAAAGGATCTTTTTTTTTGTAAACGGGTTGAATACAAGTACGATTATTATCTAATAGATAGAATTTACCCTCAGTATGTTAGGTTCATAAAATCATTTTCACAGGATACAACGTTAGATGAAAAGAGAACAAAGTTCAACATAGCTCAAATGGTGGCACGCAAAGAAATCGAGCGAGCTTTTGGTGTTATACAGAAAAATGGCGCATTTTGAGCATGCCATGTCGATTGTGGGATAAAGAAAAAAAATAAGAAATGTGATGTACGCGCGCGTTATTTTACAAAACATGATTTTAGAGGATGAAGGGCGTGCAATTTGCGAATACTTTGGGGAGGCTAGGCAATCAAATAACGAAGACGTTAGTGATGATGCGAGAACATTAAGCATATTTGAAATCCAGAACAGACAGACGCATCACAACCTTCGAACGGATTTGGTTGAACATATTTGGATGATTCCGAGATACAACCTCGATGACGATGATGATAATTAAAAATATGAGATGCAGTAGTTTTATTTTATTTTATGTATTTTATTTTATTTAATATATTTTTTATTTAATTTGATCAATTTTTGAGTATTATTGTCATTGTCTTTCTTTTAAATTAATATAAATGTCTTTTGTATAAATTTAATTCATTTATTTTAAAAAATAAAATATAAAAAAAGAATATCACATGTCAACTCATGCTCCAAACATAATCTCCTCCACTTCCTTACCTTTTGAGCTTGAGTTGGCCATACTACTTACGTGACAGTCACGTGTCAACTCATGCCCCTAAACACAAGCTTCTCCACCCCTCATAGTCTTAGAAGTTTAGTTTACTAATTAAACACACATAAAAATATTTACACACATTTAACTATAAAAAATTGACCTGAAAAATATTACTCAACCGGTCAAAATAGCATGTTTAACAAGTTAGAAAAAGTTAATAGATGAAAATGATAGACCACTCAACGAGTCAAAACAGCATGTTTAGCAAGTTGGAAAAAGTTAGTAGATTAAAATATGACCACTCAACAGGTCAATATAGCATATTTCACAAGCTAGAATTTTTTGAAGTATACTCTTAACAGAAAAAACGGTGGAAAAGAGTAAGTATTGGAATTGGTTTATAATTAGTGATATACATTTCTTTATCCCATTTTGTTTTGTTTTTATAATTTCAGTATGGTTACAATATGTTTACTTTTTCAGATTCTTTTGCAATTATGGTTTCAGTTTGTACAGAAAAACTATGGAAAAAGAGCAAGTATTGGACATGGTTTATATTTGAGATATTGGACTCTAATAATCCTTATGAGATGTCATTGTCATTGGTAGTCTCATCTTTTTTTATTCCCATGACAGTCCCATCTTTCAACTATTTTTCCTCCAACGGTCCTCAATTAAAAAATGTTAACGGAGTTAAGTTTTTTTTTCTAGATTAAAAACTGACGTTTTAGGGTTTTTGATCAGAAAGAGAATACGAGTCGAATGATGTAAAACTTACCTTGAAATTGTGCTCCAAACGACGAAAACGGTGCTTCAATTCGGGTGTTTAAACTTTCAATTAACAAAAAATCAAGTCGTTTGAAGCACCGTTTCGAGGTGAGTTTTACATAAATAGACTCGTATCCTCGTTCTGATCAAAAGGCCTAAAATGTCAATTTGTAATTCCGAAAAAAAACTTCGGGGTGAAGTTTTTTTAACTGAGGACCGGTGGAGGAACAATAACTGAAAGGTGAAACTGGTAGAGGAATAAAAAAAAGGTAGGACTCTTAATGGCCAATGAACTCTAGTAACAATTATTATTTGCAAATATCCCTTAATATTTAGTGGTACATATTTCTTTCTCCCATTTTGTTTCGTTTTTATAATTTCAGCATGGTTACAATATGTTTACTTTTTCACATTCTTTTGCAATTATAGTTTTAGTTTGTACAGAAAAAAACGATGGAAAAAGAGTAAGTATTGGATTTGTGTTATGTAATAACCAGAACCTATTAGCAATATATAGAAGAGAATTAGAGAATGAAAGATGATTTTTTTTATTGATTTATCTCATACAAAATACATGAGTCACTATATATAGGCTATAACATTAATACAAACATAAATGTGCAATTGGAGTTAGAAATGAGGATAGTCACTAATAATGGATGCATTCATAACACTCCCCCTTGACTATCCACATGATGATATACTATTCTTTAATATGTTTGGTGATGCTGCCTCGTTAAAAACCTTGCTGGGAAAACCTAGTGGGACAAAACCTCAGCTAAGGGAAAAAGAGTGCAGCGAGTATTGTCTCCCCTAATAATTCTGGATCAGGTATGTTGCCTCATTAAAAACCTTACTAAGAAAACCCGTTGGAATAAAACTTAGTTAAGGGAAAAAGAGTGCAACTTGTATAATGATCCCCCTTATTTTTACATGTATCCTATAAGTGACGTGTGTCCATCTTCCTTGAAAGTCGAACAAAGCTTTTGTAGCCAATGATTTGTCACTTGATTCCTTAATGTGCAATCCTTTATGTTGAGTAATGTTGTGTTTTGTTACGTTCCTGCATCTACAAGGCTAACCAAACTTGTTTAGATTGGTTAGTAAAATATAATCAAATATTTTTTATACTTGAAATATTTCTTTGAACTCATTCCAATGTCTCTTCGCTTGACAAAGGTTATATCATGACAATAAGCTCAAGTGAAAGATATTGTAACCATACAAAGCTAGCAAAACATATTAGTGCACTTATGCATTTAACGATGGTACTTCTAGAATGAGAATCTCTACTTTGGTAAGAGATGATAATAGGCATTTCTTATAACAAATGACTTAACAACCTTTAACATACTTTAAGGTTCAACTATGTCCATACTAAAATATCCAAACATTATCTTCTAGATGTACTTGAGGGATTAGTAAAATACAATTATATATATACTCGAATTGCAGTTCGAGTAATAATTAGACCGTGCCAAGGTCATTCAAAAATCCCCCCCCCCCCTAAAAAAAAAGCTTGAAAATTTCTCTCAATGATGCCTAGACATCATTACTGTAAATTGCGATTATAGTGAACTTTTAAAAGTAGAATGTTCATAGAACATGGCTAATTTAATCAACCTACATCCCTCTTTATGCGAATATCTCGAGTTGTACAACACTCGACCCAACTATCTTAGCCCATACGTATTTTGTCAACTTCATATAGTACGTTCTTGAGGTTTTTATATCAAAGCTTCTGGCATTATCAATCCATGAAGGAATTCTGTCCATTTTATCCAAATATACATGTGCATTCACTCTTCATGAGTTTTGCTACATAAACTTGCCCATATAACATAGAGATATCTATATTATATGCAAAAATGTCATGAACACTTGCTTTTATCTTCAAAATCCATATTGTACCATGCGTGTACACTATTTATTAAGATATCACAATCACTGGGTACAAGTTTCTATGTACGTTTCTTGGTGCACAAGTATTACATCGTTAAGATGTTTCATTTAACCTTTTAAGTACCCAATTACTTTAGAAACTCATCAGGAGTTTCAATTATATCCAACATGTAAAAAAATCATAACCTATTCAAATTCCGAATATGTATACAATGATCACATTGTTCTCGAGAACTTACTTTACATGACCTACATAATTTAATCCTTCAGAACTTCATGTAAACTCTCAGTATCAAATGATACATAACATCATAAGACGAATATCAATTCTCTCTTTATATTACCAGACTAATAAAATATATTGGAAAGACAATGCATCCACCACTGGAGAATACTTCTCCTCATAATCAAATATAGGTCTTTTGCGAAAATTATTGTGCCACCAATTTTCCTTATATCACTTAATTTGATTTTCACATGATTTGCGTAAAAGACACATTTGTATCCAACATATTTTACAACTTCAGTTGTATGGACTGTTGGTCTAGAAACTTTCCATTTCATTAGAGAGCTAAACTTTGCCTTATTTACGTCTTTCTATTTTGGCCAATCATTTCTTAATATCCATTCATAGGCAGATCTTAAATCTTGATCCTTATCATTTAATCATTTTAAGCGCTACATTATATACAAAAGTATAATGACGTCTATTTTTATTTAGATTCCATACATATCTTAGACATAATACAACTTATCGAGATCTCTTTAATTTCAGATACCTGAGGTTCTTCTTGAACCATCATGTCTTTTGTCTCTTCAGGAGATCTTATTACTATAACCTCGACTTGACTATCTTAATTACTTGCTCCAGTTTTCGAGGAATTTTTTTATTGGAATCAACTAGTCTACCACACTTTAGGCGTGCAATAGACTCATTACAAAAATATATGGTTGTCCTCTTGGGACACAAATATAACTAGAGCATAAGCAGTTGATTATGTGACTTACTTAGTCACTCTATTTAGGTCAGTGAACTTGTCTAGTAATTTGTTCTTTAATATTGGTAAATGAATTATACTTTAAACTTCTAGTTCATAGTTTATAGTCTGAGGATCAAGATGACATGATAATTCATTTCACTTTTCACTTTTCACTTTCCAACTGCTTGTTATCTCCCCCTAATGTTGGGAACATTCATTCATTAAAGTGAAAACCAATGAACCATAAACGAATTTCTCACTAATGGCTTTAAGTATTTAATCATAGACGATTATGTATACCCAACATATTCTCAAACTTTTATTTGAAGTCCCATCTTTGTGCGGTGTGGTGGATGAGTTTCAATATATGACGCACAACTAAAATCTTTGATGAGACATCTTTGGTTCCTGACCAAAAACCAACTGTATGAGGAGAACTATAAATTATTGGCTTGATGTGAATTGATGATACTATATATAAAATTACATGTACCTAAATGAACTTTTGCTCCTCTCATGATTATTGGCTTTGTAACCAATAGTAGACGTTTAGTGATCACAATAACACTTATTTCAATGATCGTTAATTGGGAATCAAATTAACTATTATCAAATAAATATACTAATCTGGATTAATATGTTTGCTATCACATTAGCTAAGCCACAATCACACAAGCTTCAGGTTGTGGATTTGATAACCATTTAGACGATGCATCGATTTAAAAAAAAAAACTAAATGGTATCATGTTGGGATATGCATATCCTTTAATCGCTTCTAGAATATTTTGGTATACACACCCTCGTTTATTTTGCAAATATATAATTTCCCTTGAGAACAAACATTACATGCTAATGTTTTTAGCATATAATAACAGTCTCATTTTCTTTTTAACCTATATGGTTTATGCTATGTATATGTGATTGTACGACTTTTACATTTTTTTTGTTTACAAATTGTCATGTATTTTATGATCTTGTAGTCTAGTGGTATAAATGTAATGTAGATTTAAATCTCTTAAAATGCAGGTTAATTAGGTAGAAATTGTGACAATTGGCACTTTTCGTGTAATTTTCGTACAAGGTGAACAGTGTTTTATATTATATGGTTGTGTATTTTGAACGTTTGATGTGCATGATTTCATGGCATACATTTAAAGAACTCGCAAAAACATTTTATGATGGATGACACTTATTTTTATTGGTCGCGGCTTGAAACAATTTAGACAGTGCAAAGAAATAACTAGCACACTTATCAGATAAACTAGTAGTGCTGACAGGAGTTCAGTACTCAGATAAACGACATATCTAGGACACAGATTGAGTCCCAGAACCAAGGTTATACTAAACCTCGTGTGAGAAAGTATGGGATTATGTTACTGCTTTCCGAGAGACAAACGAACACTAGAAACTGCCTGAAACTAGCCAAAACAACATAATTCAGCATTTTAAGCTTATGTAATAATCCGAAATAACGCCAGAATGCTCAGAAAAACTTAAAAAGTGGCAGAAACATTATCACGACATAATAACACATTATGCCATACAAGTTACTAATATTGATCCTTTAAGCGATCCGATAACCAAACGAACACCCAAACACATCTAAAAACATCATGTGAACTAGTTAGCAATATTTCATGACATGAAACTAGTTTATGGTCTAAAACACCATGTTATGTATCAAGAACATCTAAACTTCCTAACTAATCATACATGATACCATTTTTTTAACACTTAACAAATTTTAAACAAAACAACCCCCCCCCCCAATGTAACCTTCCCCAAGGGGGAAGGTAATAACCAAAAGGTTTGAGACCTTATCTACACCTCCATACATCATTTTCAACATTCACAACATTCACCAACACTCTCCTCTCCCTCTCCTCTATTCTCGGTCGTAAGCACCCCCCCCCCCCATCATCATCTTCCACTAATTCCTAGCAAATCCAAGACTCTCACAAGGTGTCTCAAGGTGAATCAAGAAAGTGTCAAGGCTTGGAAGTGGAAGGACCTCTCTTTGGAGCCATTAACCACCATCTTTGTGTCATCTTCTCTTCATCTTCATCATCTTGTTTCTAGGCTAGCCTTATGCTAGTAGTAAGTTCCTTGTGAACCCATTTTTCATCTTGTTCTAGTAGTTATAACTTATGTGTAACTAAAAATCTAAAGGATCTTACAAAATAAAGAAGATGAACACTTGAACCAAACTAAAAATCATAAGAAAACAAGTTGTGTATGTTATGTGATGAAGTTGTTTGATGATTGTTTATGTGTATGATGATGAACACCACATAAAGACTTGTTAGATGATGATTAAACACATGATCTAACGAGTATGTGTAAAGATCTTGAAAGATCTAGGTTGAGCATGTATTATGTGAAGAATAAACATGAAAAGTAAGCATGTTTAAGAGTAGAATTTGGTTCTTACAAAGTATGATTCTTGAAAAATCAAATATTTAAAAGTTGAAAGTTTCAAAGAATAAAGTTTACTACATGATGAACATGGTTTTGATTTTGAAAAATAAATAAACTTGTTACATATGTGAAAATGAAATTGTTGAAGTATTTAGAACATGAAAAGTTGAAGAAAATGAATTTTTACAAAAATAAATGAATTTTTACAAAAATGGATCACAAGTTGTAAAGAAGGAATTTTTTACAAAATGATTCATATTAAGAAATAAACCATGTTTTTCAAGCTCAAAGAACATGTTTAACACATAGTTAAAAGACTATAAATTTTTACAAACTTTCAAGTTCATCACCTCATGAAAAATGCATACTTATGCATATGTTAGGTTTGTAAATTGTGGTGGATGATTTGTTGATGATTTTGAAAAGAAAATGATATGCTTTGAAAGCATGGAAACCTCCCTTTTACAAAGGAAACTATGGCGAAATTTTTATAAAATTTAAACACTTAGAAAAATATGTTTTTAACAAGTTCTTGCAAGTAATCTCTATTAATGGTCTTAAATATAAAAATTCCCATAATTTTTTGTATAAAAATACAAGTAAGGGAGGTTGGTTTTCAAAAATAGAAATGGTTATAAAATATATATTTAGAGATCACATAAACTATGTGCTATGTGCATATTATTTGTATTAGTTATACTAAATTTAGGGACTTGAAATAATATACCACACAAATACCAAAAATTGTAATTAAAGAAATTACAAGAATATGAATATATATCTTGGACACAAATATTGGACTTTTGGACAAATGGACCTATCGGACAAATTATATAAATATTCCGGAGTTTAAGTTAAAACCGAACAAATGACAAAGTATGTATTTTTACAAGTATTATGAAAATATACCATATTTTGTCAAACATGGAAATATATTATTTTCGAAGTGTATAGGAATATTTATTTTTCACAAACAACTTAAAATATATTATTTTGGGTGGAAACTAAAAATATATATTTTTCTAGACTTGATCCTAAAATATAAATTATTTAAGGCATATGTGATCATTCATATTTACCAAGTAAAAAATATAGATATTTCCCATAAACATATCTTCATATATATATATATATATATATATATATATATATATTAATAATGCAATGATTATGGTTATAATTGTGCAAAAACAATATTCCAGAAAAACTAGATATATATTAAGTATGAAATACTTAATAAATACAAGAAAACACGTATTCCTATACGTACAAATACATGTCAACATACACTACCAACACTTGGTAAAAATACCCTTATACACGTATTGTACATAAATATGAGAATACAAAGTAAAATACTCAACATACAAGTATACCTATACTTGGGAATACTTACAAGTGTATAATACTTATCAAACGGTATTTTTGGTTGTGAAAACTACAAACACACATATATGGAAACAATATATATATATCAAACAAGTTAAAAATATATCATTCTTAACAAAACCCGTGAATGATATACATGTTGTGAGGACCAGGATTTCGGTTTAGATTGAACGTGCTCAGGTCAGATCTGCGATCACCACGATTGTGCGGAATCCATTCGTGATGTAGGAGTAAGATCAACAACGTAGACATAGTTCAAAGCATTCATTCTCATATAATATGCTAAATCGTACAATGTTCCGATGAGAAAATGCAAGAGCTTCGCCTCAGAGGTCAGAACTCAATGTCCCAAATGAGACCCATGCCCTCCTATTTATAGGCGAGCACCATCCGGGAGAAACCACATGCCGTCCGGATGAGCTATGTCCATCCGATCGGATGGACTCCATCTGTCCGGATGGACTTTACAAAACAGATCCATTAATGGTTTGCAAGGCCATTAATATGTGTGACGTGATGCAGGAAGGCTCAATCCTAGCAGATTTTGCACCGGGCCTCCGGCTGTAAGACATAGTCACCTCATAGGCCAAATCCTGGTCCACATGGGTGGGGCTCGCTACACCCAAATAGATCTATCACTCATGTCCCTCGGTCCTACTACGAGGATTAATGGTCTTAAGCGTTGTACCCACCACTCACATGATCTAACAGTACCTTTCCTTAGGTAACCATACCATATGTAAACGTTTGTAAACAATTTGTAACATGTACTTCACCCCCGAAGTTATAAAATCGAAAACAGTTAAGAGAAGGGGGACATGAACTCACAATCGTGCGTTCTTCGTATCCAACTGTAACTCAAAGCTGCTACTCGCGTGCA
The DNA here is from genome assembly GCA_030545235.1 of Helianthus tuberosus. Lineage (NCBI taxonomy): Eukaryota > Viridiplantae > Streptophyta > Magnoliopsida > Asterales > Asteraceae > Helianthus > Helianthus tuberosus. The sequence continues at coordinate 130,116,309 of CM060397.1, read as the reverse complement.
CGACTACCTACAACGTACTACAGTTTATTAGACGAGCGGGCCGTGACTCGACTTAGTATTAATTAGTGTCTTTGAGTTACTCTTCATTGTGTCCTTAATATTATTCCAAGTTATATAATTATTTGTTAAAATAATAAATATTTTAACTTAAATTATATTCATTAAATTTTTGGAATATTAGTTAGAATAATATATTTCAATTTGTCACGTTTATGTATTTGTATCGGTATAATTTCCCAAGGATGGGTGTATTCATACTCATATCTTAAACATGTATATTTTTCCAAGTATTGGTGGCGTATTCCGGTGTGTATTTATACGTACGAGAATACGTAATTTTATTGTGTTTATTAAGTATTCTTATACTTAATTTTTTTATTTATTTTTCCGGAATAATACTCTTAATAAAAATTCACCAATATATATTCTCAAAAGATATATTTTAAGAAAACCTTTATAGAAAAATTATTTATAATTTTTCCCTTGGCAAAAATAATTGCATTTTTATTTAAGTCTCAAAAATAATATATTCTCAAGTTTAACTTAGAAAATACATATAAATCTGTTTTTCACCCAAAAATAATGTATTCCATATTTATTTAAGAAAATATATATTTTCTCCCAAAAATAATATATTTCTCTAATAATTTCAAGAAAAATATATATTTTTATTTAGCCAAAAATAATAAATTTTCTCCTTGTCAAAAGTATGATATATTTTTGTAATAATTGTAAAAATCACATTTTCGTTCTCTTGGTGTCCAAAATACCAATTACCAAAATATACTTATGAATTTATTTCTGGAATTTTTATGTAAGTTATATTCCTTGTTCGGTTTCTTCAATATTTTGGGTATAAATTATATATTTATTTCTTGGAATTTTGGTAATATTTTGTATTGTGATTTCTTGGTATTTTGGTGAGTTATATTATTTCAAGTCCTAAAATAATATAACTAATACATATAATATACAAATAATCACACACATGGTGACATCTAAATATATATTTCCTAAATACATATTTAGTCACTTTTATTTACAAAAACCAACCTCCAATAATTATAACTTTTGTGACAAAAATTATGGCAAACTTTATATGAAAATTTATGGTTTAAAATATATACTTGTAAATGTTTGTTTAAAAATATTTTTCTAAGTGTTAAATTTCTAGAAAAATTTTGCCATAGTTTCCCCTTAAAAATGGAGATTTCCATGCTTTCCAAGTATATCATTTTCTTTTATAAATCATCACAATCAACAATAAACCAATCAATACTTACCAATTTGCCAAAATCAAGCATAAATTACTACTTCATGAACTTGAAAGTTTACAAAAATTTGTAGTAACTTACTAGTGTGTTTAGTAAGCTTAGTTACCCTTTAAAGAGTGATTATTTATTTGAAAACATCATCTTTGAAGAAGTTAGTTCTTTATAAATTGTAAGTAAATTTTCTAAAAATATTTCTTCTTGAGTTTTTCTTGTTACATATATATTTCTACACTTGTTTAACCATTAAAAATGTGGTTAATTTCTTTAAGAACAAAGCTTATGTAAATCTTGTATTTTTAACTTGGTTGCTTGAAAAATCCTTCTTGAAATCATAGCTTTACAAGACTTTTTATTCACTTTGATCATCATTTTACAAGAAAAACAATTTACACTTGAAGTTCAGGATTTACATATGGATGATTATTTTGATCTACAACATAATCACCCTCTCATCTTGCTAGATTATGTCTTTAATCACTATCTAGCAAGATCACATGATGATCAACATCAATAACATGAGCAATCAACAGTCAACAAGCATAACAACACTTAATCAACATGTTTTCTTATGATTTTAGTCTTATGTTTAAGTTTCATGTTCAAGATTCATAGTGTTCTTCATGATTAACAACTTGTATCATTCTTTAACCACCAAAAGAAGATGTAAAATAGAGTGTAGAATGATCTTACTACTAGCTCAAGGCTAGGGATGATCACTAGATGGAAAAGAGGTGGATAAAAGCTTGTGTGAGTGGTCCTTCAACTTCCAAGAGTTCCTAGCTTCCTTATACACGTTCTTACACCTTTGAGTATGTATGGATTGTATGAGAAGTGAAAGATAAAGATGATGGTGCTTAGGGGTGTCTTCGGCCGTGAGCAAAGAGGGTGAGGAGAGAAGAGTGTGTGTGGTGAAGTTGTGTAAGAATGAAGTGCTTATGTCTTGAGGTTACTACTTATAATCACCAACATGTTATAGCCTAATGTGTATTGTGTTAGAAAAGTGGAGACATAATCTATTTTTTAAACAAATAAAATCACATGTGGGGGCCACATGTAATCCGTAAATAGTGGGGGGGGGGGGTCTAGGCTAGGTTGTAATGTTAAGTTAGTTTATATGGTTGGAAATCAAGTATTTAGTTAGATTATTTAGTTACTAGATATTATATAGTGTGTTATGATGTTCGGGGACCATAACTAGCTTGGTAATGTTAAAATAGTGCTTCTAGTGAAAATTTGGTGTTTTGGGTAGTGTCCGGTTGGTTACCGGTTCGTTAAGGTGCTAAACCATACAGTTTAGTGTGCTTTATGTTACCTTTTGTGACAGTTTTGATTCCCGATACTTAGGAAAGTATCTTGGACCATTTAACCATGTTTCTGCATGATATTAAAGTGTTTAAATGCTGATTTTTGCTGAATTCTGCAGAATTCTGCAGTTTATGTGAGTTTCAGGCACTTTCCGGCACTTAAACTATCTCTAGGAAGGCAGTTTTGTGATCCTTACTTTTCTACACACTATACTAGTGTAACTCTTGGTTTCTGGCTCATTCTGTGTCTCAATACCATGTTTGTCTATGTACTGAACTTCCTCAGCATTTTTCTGATTTGTCTAATAACCGTGCTACCTTTGTTTCGTGCATTATTTAAATCAATAAGTGTTGCATGCAATAATGATAGGACATTTTTCAATATAGGATGCATATGTATGTATGATAATAATAATCAGAAACAATTCATGTCATAAATATTAAATCAGCACAGTCATTAAGCACTAACCATTGTCTAATAAATGTACGGATACATGCAAATTTGACAATTGTCACATTCTCCCCCTGTTAAGAAAATTTCGTCCTCGAAATTTAAACTACATTAACTCCTTAGGGTTACGTTATGCGTGTATGGATATGAATAATACCAAAGTGATTAACCATGAAACCGAATTAAGACTTATTCGAATCAAGTGAATCCAGGGACATATTACAACAATGGGAACCCAGCGGTTAAAAGGTATGTGTTTCAGAATTTGATGTCAAAGGATACGAGACGTATAGACGTATAACCTAGTGTAACTTAGTTAACAGGGGTTCAAATAAAGAGGAGTTTCAGCCGACAGAATTCCAAACGATCGTTTACAATATGCAAATGAGTTCTAGAAACAATGACATCCGCTAGATGAACTCAGAATCAGCAAGCTCAAATGTAATAGTAACAGGAAAACGTTCCGTCAACCTTCGAACAAATAAATGGATAAAATTAGTGTGTTGACATTATTGAATTGTGAGAATACACCGAAATGATATACAACTGAATCTGGTGTATCGTTGTCTTAATACATAATTGCATTAAGAGTGTTTAAAAGACGAGTCAATCGTAAAGTATACGTAGTTTCGTATGAGACAGTTGACCATGATTAGCACAAGCTACAAGTTTATACCGACACCACAAGGTGTCGTAGTGAATGACATAATTCAATAATAGCGGTGACCGAACAAGTTCACCATGTTTGAAATCAAATGAAAGCGCACTGAAGCAAATCTAAAGATTTGATTTAAACAACACCTTGACTTTTTGCGGAAACGTGATTATGGTGTGACTTTCTTAATACCATTGCATTCAATCATAACATCACTATATGATTAAAACCATAGATGTTCATCCATAAATTTAGTTTAAAAACACGACAACATTGTCTTAAAACATAAAAATTCAAATACGAGTACAACCCATGCAACTTGTTTAAAAGTTCACAACGACTCGACCAATGACATTTAATAAAACCAGGACTTGGAAGACGTGTCTTGTCTATGAATAAGACACACTATCCAACCCTAAGACCATGGATGACATCTTTTATTCTTAACGCAACTTGAAACATCCAACGCCCGCCAGATCCACTACTAATTCCCTGAAATACATGTATTTTGAAAACATCAACAAAAGTTGAGCGAGTTCATGTGTGTGATTGTGAATAAACCTTTGAAAACGTTGAAAATGTATTTGTGAAAATGAACAGATCAATTAATGTGTAGCTAATACATTAACATGGTGAACCGGTGTAGGAAGGCTCAATCCTTTGCGTATTTCGCACCGGGCCTCCCGGCTGGAACGACAAAGTCACCACATGAGCCAACTCGCGGACTCATGGGTGGGGCTCGCAACACCCAAATAGATCTATCAATCATGCCCCTCGGTCCTTCTAAAGGATTAATGGTCTCAAGCTAACGCCTACCCTTTCACATGATCTAGCAATTCATTTCATTTGTAAACCTTTTGATATCATAATCATTTATAACATGTACTTCACCCCAAAGTTCTAAAACGAAAACATTTAAAAGAAAAGGGGGACATGAACTCACAGTCTTGCGTCTTCAGCAATCGTAACTCTGGCTTCTTCGGTGAACACGACTACCTACAACGTACTAACGTCTATTAAACGAACAGGCTGTGCCTTGCCTTAGCATTAATGTTCTTGAGTTACGTTTCTTTTGGGTCTTCAACATTATTCCAAGTTACTTAGTTATTTGTTAAAATAATTAATGTTTTAACTTAAATTATATTAATTTGAATTTTGGAATAATGGTTAAAAAATATTATTGTAATAATACTTCTCAAGTATTTTCACTTGTATTTCCTTCTCAAGGATGGGGGTATCTTATACATGCATATTTTGCCATGTTTTGGAGTCGTATTTCCTTATAAATTCCGATAATAATATATTTTCAAGTTCACTTGGAATATATATATATATATATATATATATATATATATATAAACTCATTTTCCTAAAAATATATTGTTTCTCATGCTTGTGTAAGAAAATATATATTTCTTAAAAATAATATATCTTCTATAATTTCAAGAAAATATATATTTCATATTTGCCAAAAATTTAATATATTTTTCCTTGTCGAAAATATGATATACTCTTGCGGTAATTGTAAAATTATATTTTTACTTCTTTGGTGTCCAAAATATTATTTACCAAAATATTATTTGTGAATAAATCTTTTCGGAATATTTTGTAAGTTACATTTCATAGTTCGGTTCTCCAATATTTTGTGTAAGCTTGTACATTTGTTCTTTGGAATTTTGGTAATATTTTGGACAATAATTTCTTGGTATTTTGTGAGTTATAATATTTCAAGTCCAAAAATAATATAACTAATACACAAAATATACAAATAATCACACACATGGTGTCACCTAAATATATATTTTCTAAATACATATTTAGTCACTTTTATTTATAAAAGATCAACCTCCAATATTTATATTTTTGTAACAAAAATTATGGCAAAGTTTATGTAACAATTTAGGATTTAAAATATACTTGTAAATATTTGTTTAAAAATATTTTTCTAAGTGTTTATATTTTTAGAAAATTTTGCCATAGTTTCCCCTAAAAATGGAGGTTTCCATGCTTTCAAGCATATCATTTTCTTTTGTAAAAATGATCACAATTAATTCACAATCATAAACTAACAACCTTTACTTACCAATCTTGCCAAAATTCATACATATTCTACTACTTCATGAACTTGAATATTTGTAAAATTTTGTAGTAGCTTACTAGTATTCTTAGTAAGTCTTGTTACCCTTTAAAATGTGTTTACTTCTTTAAAAACTTCATTTTTAAAGAAGTTGGATGTTTACAACTTCTAAACATATTTTCTAAAAACATTTCTTTATGAAACCCTCTTGTTTCACAAGTGTTCTTACACTTGTTTAACCACTAAAATAGGATTTGTTTGTGTAAGAACTAAGATTTAATAAAACTCATATTTTTAACTTGGTTTCTTTAGAAATCATTCATAAATATTTAGATCTATGTGTTTAACACCCTACTTTGTTCATTACTTTTCAAGAAAACAAAGTGTTCTTTCAAGTTCATGGTCTTCATGTGGATGATCTATCATCCTACAACAATTTGCTTTCTTACATCTTGCTAGATTATGTTTTTAATCATGATCTAGCAAGATCTTATGATGATCAACATCATCTCTACAATCAATCAAAGATCAACAAGCATAACAACTTATATTCATCAAGATATCCTTACTAAACAAGCTTATGTTCATGTTTACTTCGTATGATTCTTTAGTGTTCTTGATGTTTTTTTATCATGATTCATCATTAACCACTTATAATAGATGTGAAATAGATAGATCAAGGTTCTTACCACTAGCACAAGGCTAGGGATGATTCAAGTGTAGAAATGAAGAGGATAAAAGAAGATAAGAGAGGTCCTTGAAGATCCACAAGTTCCAAGCTCCTTTGTATGACCTCTAGCTTCCTTGTATATGCTTAGTATGTATGAAGAAGGTTGGATGAAGGTGATGGTGGGTGTGGGTGGTCTCGGCCGTGAGCAAGGGAGGAGAGGGAGAGAGTTAAGTGTGTGTTTGAGTGTGTGTGAGTTATGAGCTCTTGATCTTCAAGTCTTTACTTATAACCATATTCTTACACTAACCCTTGTATAATATGCTCATTATGGGGAAACAAGATCCATTAAACAATTAGAATAAAATCAAGAGTGGGGTCCATGTTGGGGGCGTCCACTAGGTGGGGGGGGGGGTCTAGCTTAGGTTCTAACCAACTTAGTTACAATGTAATCACAAATCAAGTGTTAGTTACATGATTTGGTTATTAGATATTTTTAGGAGGTGTTATGGTGTTCGGGGACCATAACCAGCTTAGTAATGTTAAAACAGTGCTTCTAGTGTAATTTTGATGTTTCGGGTAGTGTCCGGTTGTTCGGTTAGATACTGGTTCGTTAAAGTGCTAAATTATATGGTTTAGTGTTCTTTATGTACCATTTTGTGACACTTTTAATTCCCGAGACTTAGGAAAGCATACAGGACCATTTAAGCATATTTCTGCATGAATTTAGATGGTTTAAATGCTGATTTTTTTTTTTGCTGAATTCAGCACTTTGGGTGAGTTTTAGGCACTTTCCGGCACTTAAACTATCACTTAGGAATGCAGTTTTGGCATCCTTACTTTCCTACACACTATACTAGTGTAGTACTTAGTTTCTGGCCTATACTGGGTCTAAAAAACACTGTCTGTCTATGTGCTAAGTTCTGTCAGCATTTTGCTGATTTATCCGCTCACTGTGCTAACTATACTTAATGCATTTTCTATGCCAACATGTTTGCATGCAGTGATGAAATGACATTATGCAATAAGTGATGCAGAAGTGAATATAATGAAGTAACCAGAAGCAGTTAATTATAAATTCAGCACAATCATTAAGCACTAATCATGATTAATTAATTGTACGGATACCTGGATTTTTGACTATTGTGTGACAACTCGAGTTTCCAAGGTCTTTCTTCGACACGTTATTTGTTTACAGTCATGTTTTCATAACCTGCTTGCATTGTAACTTTTTTATGCTTGATGTATGTTGGGGCATTAAACTATAGTTGAATTAAATAATAAACCATGTACTGTTGATATATAGTGGTGTGTCACTATTATTAATATTAGTATATAAATATATTTTATGGTGCATGATGAAAACCAAGAGGGATTTCGCCACACTAGTCTGCTCGACGAAAACCAAGGGTCTTCACCATGGCCACTCGACGAAATCAAGGGATTTCGCCGGCCAAGTCTTCGCCGAAGCCCGTTAAGGGCCCAGTTCATTTAAGTGTGCATATTTTACGTGAATAATTACATTCGTGAAAAAACTGCCGAATAGAAAACCCTAAGGTCTCTCTCTTCCTCTCCCCTGTGTGACGGCAATCCCTAGCTCTCTCGAAACCTTTGCTAGCCTCGTATCGTAACTGGTTAGTATGCCATCTCTGTGATTAGATTGTTGTTATGCACTGGATGATTGTTATATATTGTCTGCGAACTGTTATGTATATTAAGGGCGGTACTAGAAACCATGTTTATATGTTGTGAAGTGTAGGGTTTGGAGGTATTAGAAAATTTATCAATGGATGAAGTGCACATGTAAGTAGATCGGCTGCTATGTGATGTTGTTTGTGGATTGAATTGATTTGTATGATAGGGATCCTTATAATCTGATGTTATGATCGATTGTGTTATGCCTGTCCATGATTGATCTGATGATTGAATGATGATCTTGATCGTATGGTGATTTGGTAATTTATATGATTGCATGATTTGGTCTAATTGAATGATTGTATGATGAAGTCGACGTAAAGTTGGGAAATTAGAACAGTAACTCAGTTAAGTCTGTTAGGACTGTTAAAGAATAACCATGTTAGAATAGACTGAGAAATCAATTATGTGAAGCATGAATTGTATGAATTTGATTAACTGTTTACGTGATACATGATGTTAACTGCCAAGCACACTTTGTGATATAGATTGCATGTGAGTCATTACGAACATAAACTGATTGTGTATACGTGCATACTATAGGCTTTGACTGAATTGTTAAGTAAATAAGCATACCAAGCAAACCGAGGTGAGTTCACACACTTTCTAAGGCATGGGATTCCCGGTGGTTAGGAATGGGTTAAAGAATTAAAAAGGAACCTACATATCCTCCTTGGGTAGGATATGTACTGCCATCCTCCATTGGTAGGATGCCAATATTAATCTTGCGTATCCTCCTTGGGTAGAATACGTACGTTCGTCCTCCTTGGGTAGGACAACAACCATAAACTTACTAGACAAAACTCTATCGGGAAGTCCCTCATTTTTATATCGACTTAATCGCCGGGCCAAAGCCGAGCGGATCATTAGTTAATAGCGCTATTAGGGTTGACAAGCCTCACACCGTGCCGGTAGGACGGGCGTGTACTAATGGATCTGGGCACTTAGTCAATGATGATAGACATTGACGTAGGGCACAACTTATTTTCATCAGTTGTCGATATGGTAATGGTCTAGTGGTTCACATGGGGAAGCCCCAACTAATTATGGATATGGTTTGGGAAACAAAGATACTGGTTAACTCGTGGTTTACGAAACAACTTATGGTTTTCAAAACAACTACTAAAACTAAACAACCAACTGTGAACTCACTCAACTTTGTTGTTGACTCGTTGTTACATGCCTTGCAGGTCGTTAGATGCTTATGGAGCTTGCACGAGGAGGAGGTCGTTGTGGGATATGGACTGTTATGTCCCGTACTTAACATTTGAACTTTAAACTATGTTTTGGTTATTTAGACATTACTATGCTTCCGCTAATTACTTAAACATGTTTGGTTTCTTTTGAACACCAAATATATTGGGTTTGGTTTTATTTACTTAATTGCATAGCTCAATATGATTGGTGGCTGGATCCTGGTCAATCATGCCTCCATGCAGTGATACTCCGCTTGTGGATTTTGGGGGTGTGATAGATTGGTATCAGAGCCATTGATTATAGTGAACTTGGTTTTAAAAGGGGGGAAAGCTTTTTGACAAAACCAGACTATAACCTGTACAGTGCTCAACGATCCACAACGACGCTTCGCTCCACGTGCAAGACTCAACATTCTAGGTGATATGGTTTATGTTATATTACCTACCTGTTAGTTACATAGTACATTGTTCATGGTATGCTTAGATAAATGTAGCAACTATTGTTTAAAACACATGTGTGCTTACTCTCTTCTGTCATCGCACTTTCGCGACACCTTTCTCACTCATGTTTCCTTTGATATGAAGATCATGAGTGGACGTATCAACCTAACTCAAGCCCATCTGATGGCTTTAATCAATGAACAAGTTGCTACAGCACTCGCAGCCGCTTAGGCAGGAGGTATAACCTGCCATTGCAACTTACTCTAGGATCTCTAGATCCTACTCTCGTGAACCAACACTTGTGCTTAACCTTGTCTCTTTTTACTCGCACGACAGGTCAACATGCTCAGCCTCCTGTGTGCACCTTCAAAACTTTTATGGACTGCCGACCTACTACTTTCAATGGCACTGAGTGAGCTGTAGGCCTCCTTCACTGGTTTGAGAAGCTCGAGTCTGTTTTTGAGATGTGTGAATGCCCTGAGGCTCGTAGGGTGAAGTATGCTACTAGTACTCTCGAAGGTGTAGCGCTCATGTGGTGGAACGCTCAGGTTCAAATGCTGGGGTTGGTTACTGCTAATGCCACCCCATGGAACGATTTCAAGGAATTGATCAAGGAAGAGTACTGTAATCGTGATGACATCCACAAGCTGGAGGTAGAGTTCTTCAACTTAAAGATGACAGGGTCGGAAATTGAAGCGTACACGAAAAGATCGAACGAGCTGGCTATCTTGTGTCCTACTATGTTGGATCCTCCTATCAAACGTATCGAGCTGTACCTTAAAGGTTTAGTGCCAGAGATCCAGAGCCATGTGACTGCAGCAAACCTCAGCACTATCCAGCAAGTTATTCGTTTGGCTCATCGTCTCACAGATCAGGCAGTCAAGCAGAACAGGCTGCCCAAGCATATTGGTACCACTACTACTACTACTTCTGATGCCCCAGCGACAACAAACGCAAATGGGATGGAGTCTCAAGCAAGATTTCAACATCAGCTCAGTCTCAGCAGCGAAAGATTGATGACTACCAGAGTCCTGGTCAGCAATCGTCTGGTAGGCAAGGGCAGGGTGGATACCGAGGAAACCACCCCAAGTGCAACCGATGCAACAAGTATCATAGTGGGCCGTGCAATAAGGGTCGTTGTCTGAGGTGTAACAAGCTTGGTCATGAAGCTAAGGATTGCAGGGGCGCACGACCGGCAAATCAGAATCATCAACAACAGCCACCAGCTCCACAGAATCAGCAGTAGCAACAGCAGGGTAACAGGGGATGCTATCAGTGTGGTGCTGAAGGCCACTTCAAGAGAAACTGCCCCCAGTTGAACCAGAATCAGAACAACAACAATAATCAGGGGAACGGGAACAATAACGGGGGTAACAATGATGGCAATGGTGCCAGGGGACGTGTTTTCGTGCTGGGTCAGGGTGACGCGAGGAACGATCCCAACGTTATGATGGGTAAGTTTCTTCTAGATGATTTCTTTGTTACTGTTTTATTTGATTCGGGTGCCGATACTAGTTATGTGTCCCTAAAGGTTAGTCAAATGCTTAAACGCACTCCAACACTTTTGAACACCAAACACATGGTAGAGCTAGCAAACGGTAAAAGTCTCGAGGCCACACACATAGTTAAGGGTTGTAATCTCGTTCTAGCAGGTCAGACCTTCTCTATCGATCTTATTCCTATCGTACTTGGTAGTTTCGACGTCGTTATTGGGATGGATTAGCTGCCTCAACATCAAGCGGAGATTATTTGCAAGGAGAAAATCGTCTGAATCCCTCGTTCTGGTGAAGAACCTCTCATGATTCATGGCGACAAGAGTGGTGCTGTTGTGCGCATCATCTCTTTCCTTAAGGCCCAGAAGTGTTTGCGAAATGGCCACACTGCTATTCTAGCCCTTGTTTCTGATTCATCCTCAAAAGAGAAGAAGATAAAAGATATTCCGATCGTACGTGACTTTCCTGAGGTATTTCCTGAGGAATTACCTGGTCTTCCGCCTCATCGTCAAGTTAAATTTCAAATCGAGCTAGCTCCTGGAGCAGCACCAATAGCTCGTGCACCTTATCGTCTAGCTCCATCAGAACTTGAAGAACTGTCCACGCAACTACGAGAACTCTTGGAAAAGGGTTTCATACGTCCTAGCTCTTCGCCCTGGGGAGCTCCAGTGTTATTTGTGAAGAAGAAAGACGGTACCTTCAGAATGTGTATTGACTACCGCGAACTCAACAAGGTGACCGTGAAGAATCGTTATCCTCTCCCATGCATTGATGACTTATTCGACCAATTGCAAGGGTCGAGTTTCTACTCAAAGATTGACCTGAGGTCAGGCTACCATCAACTGAGAGTCCGAGATGAGGATATCTCTAAAACAGCATTCAGGACTCGTTATGGGCATTACGAGTTTCTGGTTATGCCTTTTGGATTGAACGAATGCACCTGCGGTCTTCATGGATCTTATGATCAGGGTGTGCAAACCTTACCTGGATAAGTTTGTCATTATTTTCATCGACGACATCCTGATCTACTCTAAGAGTCAGGAGGAACACGAACATCACCTACGGCTTATTCTTGAACTCCTTCGATCAGAGCAGCTATATGCCAAGTTTTCGAAATGCGACTTTTGGCTTCGCGAAGTCCACTTTCTAGGCGACGTGGTAAACAAGGATGGGATTCATGTAGATCCATCCAAGGTCGACTCGATCAAGAACTGGCCTGCACCCCGTACACCAACAGAAATCCGCCAATTTTTGGGTTTGGCGGGCTACTACAGAAGGTTCATCTAGGATTTCTCCAAGATTGCGCAACCTCTCACTTCACTAACTCAGAACGGTGTCACCTATCGTTAGGGTGATGCACAGGAATCCGCATTTCAGCACTTAAAAGATAGACTTTGTAGCGCGCCTATCCTCTCATTGCCTGAAGGCACAGATGATTTTGTGGTTTATTGCGAAGCTTCCATCCAAGGACTTGGTTGCGTGTTGATGCAACGTGACAAGGTCATTTCTTATGCATCGCGGCAACTTAAGGTTCACGAAAAGAACTATACTACTCAAGATCTGGAGCTGGGGGCAGTTGTTTTCGCACTTAAGATATGGAGACATTACTTATACGGTACCAAGTGCACCATTTACACCGATCACAGGAGTCTCGAGCATATCTTCAAGAAAAAGGAATTAAACATGCGACAACGTCGATGGGTCGAGCTCTTGAATGATTATGAATGGGCGATCAAGTACCATCCGGGCAAAGCCAATGTGTTGGCCGACGCCCTCAGTCGAAAGGATACTACACCTAAGCGTGTGCGAGCGCTACAACTTACCATCCAATCTAGTCTTCCTACTCAGATACGAGATGCTCAGGTTGAATCATTGAAACCAGAGAACATCAGGGCGGAGTCCCTACGTGGGTCAAGGAAACGATTAGAACAAAAAGAAGACGGTGCGTACTACATAACAGGGCGCATCTGGGTCCCACTTTATGGAAACTTACGCGAGCTTGTGATGGATGAAGCACATAAGTCTCGTTACTCAGTACATCCTAGTTCGGATAAGATGTACCACGACTTAAAGACTACATACTGGTGGCCTAGCATGAAAGCCAATATAGCAACTTATGTCAGCAAATGTTTGACCTATGCGAGGGTCAAGATTGAATATCAGAAACCATCTGGCCTACTCCAACAACCCGAGATCCCGAAATGGAAATGGGAGCAGATTTCCATGGATTTCGTTACTGGCCTGCCTAGATCTCAACGCGGAAATGACACTATTTGGGTGATAGTGGATCGATTGACTAAGTCTGCACACTTCTTGGCTATCAAAGAAACAGACAAGTTTTCTACTTTAGCAGACGTTTACTTAAGGGAAGTGGTTTCGAGGCACGGGGTGCCAACCTCCATTATTTTCGATCGTGATGCATGTTTTACCTCTGAACTGTGGCAAGCAATGCACAAGTCTTTTGGCTCTCGATTAGACATGAGCACAGCATATCACCCGCAAACGGATGGGCAGTCTGAACACACTATCCAAAACCTTGAAGACATGCTTAGGGCATGTGTGATTGATTTTGGTAACGGCTGGGAACGACATCTACCCTTAGTGGAATTTTCGTACAATAACAGCTACAACACCAGTATCCATGCCGCTCCGTTTGAGGCATTATATGGACGTAAATGCCGATCACCTCTTTGTTGGGCAGAAGTTGGTGACAGCAAAATCACAGGCCCAGAACTTGTGGTAGACACGACTGAGAAGATTGCTCAGATACGACAACGAATGGCGGCAGCTCACGACCGTCAGAAAAGCTACGCTGATAAGCGCAGGAAACCACTCGAGTTCAAGGTTGGGGATCGAGTGCTACTCAAAGTCTCACCTTGGAAAGGTGTAGTTCATTTTGGCAAACGAGGCAAACTCAATCCGCGCTATGTCGGACCGTTCGAAATCATTGAGAAAATTTGCAAAGTCGCTTACACGTTGAATCTACCTGAAGAGCTCAGTGGAGTTCACAACGTATTCCACGTGTCAAATATGAAGAAGTGTCTGTCAGATGAGACCCTCATAGTTCCTTTGAAGGAGCTCACATTCGACGATCAGTTGCGATTCGTCGAGGAACCAGTTGAAATCACAGACCGAGACGTTAAGGTTCTCAAGCGCACCAGAATACCTCTTGTACGAGTTCGTTGGAACTCCCGTCGTGGCCCAGAGTTCACCTGGGAACGAGAAGACCAAATGAAACTCAAGCATCCCCAGTTGTTCGAGAACAGTGCAACCACTACTAAGGCTGAAGCTACTACAAAATTTCAGGACGAAATTCCAAACCAACGGGGGGATGATGTGACACCTCAGGAAAACCAGGAAACAACGCAACATAGCTAGCTTCCTCAGTAACCACGTGCTAAATTTAGGGATGAAATTTCTTTCAAGTTGGGGATGATGTGACAACTCGAGTTTCCAAGGTCTTTCTTCGACACGTTATTTGTTTACAGTCATGTTTTCATAACCTGCTTGCATTGTAACTTGTTTATGCTTGATGTATGTTGGGGCATTAAACTATAGTTGAATTAAATAATAAACCATGTACTGTTGATATATAGTGGTGTGTCACTATTATTAATATTAGTATATAAATATATTTTATGGTGCATGACGAAAACCAAGAGGGATTTCACCACACTAGTCTGCTCGACGAAAACCAAGGGTTTTCACCATGGCCACTCGACGAAATCAAGGGATTTCACTGGCCCAGTCTTTGCCAAAGCCCATTAAGGGCCCAGTTCATTTAAGTGTGCATATTTTACGTGAATGGTTACATTCGTGAAACAACTGCCGAATAGAAAACCCTAAGGTCTCTCTCTTCCTCTCCCCTGTGTGACGGCAATCCCTAGATCTCTCGAAACCTTTGCTAGCCTCGTATCATAACTGGTTAGTATGCCATCTCTGTGATTAGATTGTTGTTATGCACTAGATGATTGTTATATATTGTCTGCGAACTGTTATGTATATTAAGGGCGGTACTAGAAACCATGTTTATATGTTGTGAAGTGTAGGGTTTGGAGGTATTAGAAAATTTATCAATGGATGAAGTGCACATGTAAGTAGATCGGCTGCTATGTGATGTTGTTTGTGGATTGAATTGATTTGTATGATAGGGATCCTTATAATCTGATGTTATGATCGATTGTGTTACGCATGTCCATGATTGATCTGATGATTGAATGATGATCTTGATCGTATGGTGATTTGGTAATTTATATGATTGAATGATTTGGTCTGATTGAATGATTGTATGATGAAGTCGACGTAACTGTTTGATAATCTTTAGGGTTTCTGGTTGTGTAACTGATGATGATGATCATACTTTACTCGACGAAATCACTGTGTCGACGAAGACACTTACTCGACGAAAACACAGGGCCGACGAAAATGCAACCTCGACGAAAACCCTTTGGGATTTCGTCGCCTGGGGGTTTTCGCCAAAAGGGTTTTCGCCTGGGTGTTTTTGCCAAATGTTCTATGAAGTTGGTAAATTAGAACAGTAACTCAGTTAAGTCTGTTAGGACTGTTAAAGGATAACCATGTTAGAATAGACCGAGAAATCAATTATGTGAAGCATGAATTGTATGAATTTGATTAACTGTTTACGTGATACATGATGTTAACTGCCAAGCACACTTTGTGATATAGATTGCGTGTGAGTCATTACGAACATAAACTGATTGTGTATACGTGCATACTATAGGCTTTGACTGAATTGTTTGTGCAAGTAAATAAGCATACCGAGCAAACCGAGGTGAGTTCACACACTTTCTAAGGCATGGGATTCCCGGTGGTTAGGAATGGGTTAAAGAATTAAAAAGGAACCTACATATCCTCCTTGGGTAGGATATGTACTGCCATCCTCCATGGGTAGGATGCCAATATTAATCCTGCGTATCCTCCTTGGGTAGAATACGTACGTTCGTCCTCCTTGGGTAGGACAACAACCTTAAACTTACTAGACAAAACTCTATCATGAAGTCCCTCATTTTTATATCGACTTAATCGCCGGGCCAATGGCGAGTGGGTCATTAGTTAATAGCGCTATTAGGGTTGACAAGCCTCACACCGTGCCGGTAGGACGGGCGTGTACTAATGGATCTGGGCACTTAGTCAATGATGATAGACATTGACGTAGGGCACAACTTATTTTCGTCAGTTGTCGATATGGTAACGGTCTAGTGGTTCACATGGGGAAGCCCCCACTGATTATGGATATGGTTTGGGAAACAAAGATACTGGTTAACTCGTGGTTTACGAAACAACTTATGGTTTTCAAAACAACTACTAAAACTAAACAACCAACTGTGAACTCGCTCAACTTTGTTGTTGACTCGTTGTTACATGCCTTGCAGGTCGTTAGATGCTTATGGAGCTTGCACGAGGAGGAGGTCGTTGTGGGATATGGACTGTTATGTCTCGTACTTAACATTTGAACTTTAAACTATGTTTTGGTTATTTAGACATTACTATGCTTCCGCTGATTACTTAAACATGTTTGGTTTCTTTTGAACACCAATTATATTGGGTTTGGCTTTATTTACTTAATTGCATAGTTCAATATGATTGGTGGCTGGATCCTGGTCAGTCATGCCTCCATGCGGTGATACTCCGCTTGTTGATTTTCGGGGTGTGACATATTGTCACATTCTCCCCCTGTTAAGAAAATTTCTTCCCGAAATTTTAAGCTCTACTACTAGCTGCAGGGGTGTTAGGGAATAAGTGTGGGTACTTAGCCTTCATGCGGTCCTCACGCTCCCAAGTAAACTCTGGGCCGTGACGCGCATTCCATCTAACCTTGACCAGTTTAACACTACTCCTTCGAGTCTTGTTAACCTTCCAGTCAGTAACCTCAACGGGTTCCTCGGTGAAGTGGAGGGTGTCGTCAATGTGAACTTCGTCAACAGGAATAACCACCGTTTCTTGTGTTGGACTTTTCTTCAGATTAGATACATGTAATGTATCATGAACACCATTCAGTTCCGCAGGTAGATCCAACCTATATGCTACAGTACCAATCCTTTCTAGTATTTTGAACGGTCCAATATATCGTGGGTTTAACTTTCCACGCTTTCCAAAGCATGCCACACCTTTCCAAGGTGAAACTTTTAACAAAACCATATCTCCCACTTCAAATTCTAAAGGTTTCCTTCTTTGGTCCTCATAGCTCTTTTGTTGATCACGAGCCGCCTTAATGCGCTACCTTTCCAAGGTGAAACTTTCAACAAAACCATATCTCCCACTTCAAATTCCAAAGGTTTCCTTCTTTGGTCCGCATAGCTCTTTTGTCGATCACGAGACGCCTTAATGCGCTCTTGGATCTGTATTATCTTATTTGTCATCTCTTGAACCAATTCAGGACCAACCAGCTGTCTATCGCCTGCATCTGCCCAACATAACGACGATCGACACTTTCATTCGTAGAGAGCTTCAAAGGGTGCAGCTTGAATGCTTGTATGGTAGCTGTTATTATAGGAGAACTCAACCAAAGGCAGGTGAGTGTCCCAACTGCCACCCAAGTCCATTACACAAGCTCGCAACATATCTTCAAGTGTCTGAATCGTTCTCTCACTCTGGCCATCCATTTGTGGGTGAAATGCGGTGCTCAAATTCAGCTGTGAGCCAAACACTTCTTGGAAAGATTGCCAAATCCTCGAAACAAATTTGCCATCTCTATCAGATATAATCGAGATAGGCACTCCATGACGTGTGACTATCTCCCTTAGGTATAGCTCAGCTAGCTTGCCTGTGTTATCCTTCTCCCTGATCGGTAAAAAGTGTGAAGATTTTGTCAGACGGTCTATGATTACCCAAATCGTATCATGTCCTCTGGGTGTTCTTGGCAACTTGGTTACAAAATCCATTGAGATCTGCTCCCACTTCCACATGGGTATCTCAGGTTGCTGCAGAAGTCCCGAAGGCTTCTGATATTCGGCTTTTACTTTGGGACAGGTTAAGAACTTTCCAACGTAAGTAGCAACATCACCTTTCAATCTTGGCCACCAATAGTAATCCTTCAAATCTTGGTACATCTTATCCGATCCTGGGTGGATTGAGTACCTCGATTTGTGAGCTTCATCGAAAATCACCTCTCTAAGACCACCAAAGAGGGGAACCCAAATTCGCTTCATGAAACATAGAGTTCCTTCCTCATTGGGTATCAATTTCTTCTCCATCCCATGGAGATACTCATCCTTAAGATTCTCTCTCTTAAGAGTTTCTCTCTGAGCAGCACATATGCGCAACGAGAGGTCCGTTTGAATGATCATCTCCAAAGCCCTAACCCTTATGGGCTTAATCCTCTCTTTTCGACTCAAGGCGTCAGCTACCACATTCGCATTTCCTGGGTGATATTTAATTTCACAATCATAATCGTTTAACAGCTCTACCCATCGCCGTTGTCGCATGTTAAGCTCCTTCTGGTTGAATATGTGCTGAAGGCTCTTATGATCGGTGAAGATTGTGCATCGGGTGCCATACAAGTAATGCCTCCAAATCTTCAAAGCAAACACCACTGCGCCTAGTTCCAAATCATGCATGGTGTAATTCTTCTCATGGACTTTCAACTGGCGCAAAGCATAAGGGATAACCTTCTGTCGCTGCATCAGCACGCAGCCCAATCCCTGATGTGAGGTGTCACAATATACCACGAAGTCATCGGCGCCTTCGGGTAGGGACAAAATAGGTGCATCGTAAAGCATATTCTTTAGGAGCTGAAAGGCTTCTTCTTGCTTATCTCCCCATTCATACTTCTTATCCTTTTGAGTAAGGGAGGTTAGCGGTTGAGCGATTTTAGAGAAATCCTCAATGAATCTGCGATAGTATCCTGCCAAACCCAAGAACTGTCGGATCTCAGTTGGCGTCTTAGGAATTTCCCAATTCTTTATCGCCTTGATCTTGGTGGGGTCCACATGAATCCCATCTTCATTCACTACATGTCCAAGGAATTGTACCTCATGCAACCAGAACTCGCACTTTGAGAACTTTGCGTATAGTTTCTCCTTCTTGAGCAGCTCTAGAATGACTTTAAGGTGTTGCTCATGCTCTTCCTTTGTCCGTGAATAGATCAGAATATCATTGTCACACCCCGACCACGTAAAACAACAAAATGTGGCGGAAACATCGGGGAGTGTTGTAATAGAATTATCGTTTCATAACCATGGATACAAAAGTGTTTCGTTTTATTGATAATATTAAACATTAACATTGTTTTAACACATAACAAACAAGTTTTGTATTGACTATCATTGTTTTATGTCACTAAGGCCTCATCCAGATCCTATGTGACGCATGTATCCTAGAACGTCAATCAAGCAACAACACATGAAACATATGTAAAAACAAGTCAGCAAAGAAATGCTGGCGAGTACATAGGTTTTATAAGAGTATCGGAAACATGGCTTGTATTCTTATATTGCAATACCTTGAAAACCTTGTTTTTAAAAAGTGTATAATATTGCAACATGATTAACCAACTCAAATCAAGATGATTAAAATTTATAAAATTCCGTAGCCATGATTCTTAACCCAAAAGCTTTTTGTTTTAAAAAACCATCTTGTAAAACATCTCGTATAAACTCGTTAATAAAACTCATACATTATTTCGAAAACATCGTTGAGTGACATCGTTTCAATATCGTTTACCCAAGTGAACTAAATAACGCCACGGTATGTAATATGTTGAAAACACTTATATAGAAGAAGTACCAGCGGCGTATCTACCGTGTTTTCACCACATTACACCCGTCCCGTTATCTAAACACTAGACCGGAAGCCAATCGTTTACCCAAATCGTTTAACATCGTTTCCAAATCGTTTCCAAATCGTTCCCAAATCGTTTCCAAATCGTTCCCAAATCGTTTACTCGTTTAGATCGTCCTTGTTTTAATTGTGAAAACTTATATATGGTCGTCTCGTTAATAACATTCAAACCTTTGTGACTCGTTCATCGTTCAACTCGTTCTTGCATTAACAAACCTCCAAAGGGTAAGTTAACAATCATCAGATTCAGTCGTTACCCACAACACCCACACATAACCATAGGTATCGTGCAATAACGGGAGTTGTCATATCCTATGGTACCATAACCTAATACTAGTCGGCTTGATCAATGCTAATGAATGTCGTTCGTTATGTAACTACAACCAACAAGTTCATTCACATTTATCGAAATCGTTATTAGTTTAGTATAAATCATTCTATTCGTTTTTGAAATCATCGTTTAAACCTTGAAAACATTTTGTACATATGAATCACCCCAAAACAATTGAAAACAGTAAAATAGGGGAACTATGTACTCACATGTAGTGCAAGGTATCTTCAATCAATAGTACTTCAACAAATTCGAGTAAACCAGAGAAATCAAGTAGCACCTAGTAATTGAATCACTAGTCAAACAATAGACGCCTAAATCGGAAGATCGGACAGAATGAGGTCTTGCAAACCAAATGAGTGTTGGAACTCATGTGATATGGTCTAACAAAGTCTACATCCTAAATGAAACCTAACCTAAGTGCTTTCGACCCATCGCGACCCATTAAGGTAGCTTATGCTACTTTAACGCGCCGTTCGCGTGAAACGCGTTCGGAACGTCTAACTAGTCCTATGACAAGTATTATATGCCAAAACATGTTTAAATATGTTACATAATCAGTTACGTGATAAAAGTTTAGGTTACATATGCTTATTTACCAATTATGCATGAAAAGGGTATTTTGGTAATTTACCTAAGGCATATAAACTACCTATCATACAACTACTTAAACTAGGTGACCATAAGGTATAACCTCGGAAGGTTATTCCCTAAGCGACTATGGTCACTAAACATGTTTGGTCAGATCCTAATGATCGACTAAACGGGTCGTGTTCGAAAGTCTAAGCGGGTGTTTAGTCCGCTTGACTTACGACTCTACACAAGCACTAAACTAAAAAGTGACGAGCTAAACATGCTAAAACATGTTTAGTTAAGTTAGAAAACAGGTTTTGATATCAAAACAAACGGTTTTGATATCCTAGAGTAGTTTGGTTACAAAATACGCAAGAATACGCATTTTGGTCGAAACTACGACTCGTCACTGAGCCTAGATAACGTGGTAATCAGTAGGTATAGTCACTAGGGAGTATAACCATCGTGATTACGCTCACATTATGAAGTTCAAACGAACTTCACATTGACCATAAACTGGTCAATGCAGAAAGTCAAACGTAGTTTGACTTTAACGCTAAAACGAATGAAAAGAACGAAAGAACACTTACAGAAGGTCCAAGAATGGAAGTTTTGAATCCGAATATTCTCAAGTATGAAGTGTTAAACACATCAACTTAGAGAACAAATTCAGATTTCAAAGGTGTGGGTTTTTGGGGTTGAGATCATGGGGTATTTATAGATTTCCTTGAACCGTTAAGATCGTTTATCGAAAACCGTGATTCAATCTCATCCATACATGTGTTGCAATATCATGGTACATCAAAATGGCCCCCCATTATCAGGAAATGCCATGTGCAATTGGGTTTTGAGTGCTTAACAGCTGTTAAAATAGATTAGGCTGATCTAGGAGGTCCTTACGGACCGTCTGGCTTTGTGCTTACGGTCCGTAAGCCTTGTGCAGGTCAGCAAGTTTCAAAATGGCAGTTTTAGTCACTGCAGCCCCAAAACTTGGTTTTCGATGCATTTTTGACATGTTTAAGCCCTGTTAACCCCATTTCAAAGCTCTAAAATGAAGTTAAAGTATAGGGAACTTAAAATATGCTCAAAAATATGTCGGATGTCGGTTCGTTTGGCTGTACGGTTGCATTGTTTGGTTAATTACGACGGAAGTCGTAACGGACGCAAAAACGATCCAAATTACGCGACGAATGGAATTTTATCATGCCAAACACTAAAATAATATATTTTAATGGTAGATGAGAATCCCAATTACCACCAAAGTCTATCACGCATGCTCTAAGCATATCCTCCAAAGTTTGAATTGTTCGCTCCGATTGACTATCTGTTTGGGGATGATAAGTAGTGTTTAGATTCAGTTGGGTTCCCATAGCATATTGCATGGTCTTCCAGAAATGAGATGAAAACCGAGCATCATGATCAGAAATGATATCCTAAGGCACACCATGTCGTGATACAATCTTATCAACATAAATCTTTGCAAGTTTATCAGCAGATAGATCCTCGCGAATTGCAATAAAATGAGCTGATTTCGGTAATCGATCGATAACAACCCATATAGTATCATGACCTTTAGACGTACGCGGTAACTTAGTGATGAGATCCATCGCAATGTTCTCCCACTTCCAAACCAGTATCTCTGGTTATACAAGCAAGCTAGAAGGTCGTTGATATTCGGCCTTGACTTTAAGACAAGTTAGGCATTTCGATACATACAAGGCAACATCCTTCTTCATACCAGGCCACCAGCACTGAGTACGAAGATCCTTGTACATTTTATCAGCACCAGGATGGATAGAATATCGAGACTTATGAGATTCGTCCATTACCAAGGTGCGAAGATCGTCTTGTTTCGGAATCCACAATCGATCCTTAAAATAGAGCAAACCATCGTCTTTCGCTTCGAGCTTAAGCTCAAGTTGACGTGGTAATTCCATACCCATCAAATTTCGTGAAACACAAAATTGTTGAGCTTGAAGGACACGAGATTGAATATCAGATAGAGTTCGAACAGAATGAAGCTTTACTCGTTCTTTTCGACTAAGCGCATCAGCTACGACATTCGCCTTACCAGGATGGTAGCGAATCTTGCAATCATAGTCGTTCAAGAGTTCAACCCAACGTCGTTGCCTCATATTCAGCTCTTTCTGATTAAGAATATGCTGGAGACTTTTGTGGTCTGTGAAAACCACACACTTCGTTCCATAGAGGTAGTGTCTCCAGATTTTAAGCATGAAAACCACAGCTCCTAACTCAAGATCATGAGTCGTATAGTTCTTCTCGTGAACTTTCAATTGTCTAGATGCATATGCTATAACTTTACCTCGTTGCATAAGGACGCAACCAAGACCTAAGTTGGACGCATCGCAATAGACAACGAAATCATCGCTTCCCTCGGGCAGAGATAGAACAGGAGCATTACATAACTTCTGCTTCAGCGTTTGGAATGCTTCTTCTTGCTTGGGTCCCCACTCGAAAGGCTTATTCTTCTTCTGAGTCAAAGCAGTGAGTGGAACAGCAATCTTCAAGAAATTTGAAATAAATTGACGATAATAACCAGCAAGACCAAGAAAAGATCGAATCTCTGTAGGCGTCGTCGGTGTATTCCAGTCCTTAATAGCAGCAATCTTGGATGGATCCACATGAATACCCTGCTCATTAACTATATGACCCAAGAATTGAACTTCTTTAAGCCAGAATTCACACTTGGAGAATTTAGCAAAAAGTTGTTCCTTCTTCAGGAGTTCCAATGTTAAGCGAAGGTGTTGCTCGTGCTCGGCTTGAGATTTTGAATAAATGAGAATATCGTCGATGAACACAATAATGAACTTGTCCAAATAAGGTTTGCAGACCCTATTCATTAAGTCCATAAAGATAGCTGGAGCATTCGTCAAACCAAAAGGCATGACAGTGAACTCGTAATACCCATATCTTGTGCGGAAGGCAGTTTTGGGAATATCTTCTTCGAGAACATGAAGTTGATGATACCCAGAACACAGATCGATCTTGGAAAAGCATGAAGCACCCTGCAGCTGGTCGAAGAGATCATCAATTCGAGGTAGGGGATATCGATTCTTGATGGTGAGCTTATTAAGCTCACGATAATCGATACACATTCGAAAGGATTCGTCTTTCTTTTTCACGAAGAGGACAGGAGCTCCCCAAGGTGAAAAGCTCGGTCGGATGAATCCTTTATCAGATAACTCTTGAAGCTGTTTCGATAACTCTTGCATCTCCGCCGGTGCAAGACGATAAGGTGCTTTTGCAATCGGGTTGGCATTGGGTACAAGGTCAATATGAAACTCGACTTGACGAACTGGAGGCAAACCAGGCAGTTCATCAGGAAACACTTCTGGATAATCCCGCACAATCGGAATATCCTGAATACTCTTGCTCTTGTCTTTCTCCTCGGTGACATGTGCCAGAAAATCAACATATCCTTTTCGCAAATAACTTTGGGCTTTTGTTTCTTTCAAAGAAACGAGCATTTAAGGTTCTTGGGGAGATCACAAGTGATCATAAAAATGACAGGACCACACGAGTAGTTTATTTTTGTATTGACATCATAAGGTTGCATCAAACATTCATACAATTGCATTGGTTCAAAAAATAAAAACCACAAATTTTTTATTTATATAACAACCGCATTGTCTTTAAATGTTAAAAGATAATAACCAAAGGAATTTACAAAATACTAATCATTCACTACTGCATCATTGATTGCCTCATTGATGTTATACACTCGTCCACGTTCTGGATTCACGTTGACGTTCGTGTTCGGGTTTGCATTAGCATTCGCGTTTGCATTCACCAGTCTCAGACAATTGTTGTGGAAGTGACCATACTCTCCACAATTAAAACATGAACCCGGTGGGAATCTCACAGCATTCCCCTGACCCGGAGCTGGAACCTGGGCAACCTGATTCTATCCCAAACGACAAACATTGGCCAAATGCCCAAGTTTACCACACGTGTACATTGCCTGCAAGCTTGTTGTGCAACGTGATGACCGTTGCAACGAGCACAATGAGGTGCGGTACCAGCATACGTTTTCTTTGCAGGAAGCTGAGCCGGTGGGTTCTGTCACACCCCGACCACGTGGAACATACAAAACGTGGCGGAAACATCAGGGAGTGTTGTAACAAAATTAATGTTTCACAACCATGGAAATTAAAGTTTCGTTTTATACAATATAAGTGTTACAATGTCTAAACAAACATGAAAATACAACATAATTAACTAGTCTGCATCTTTTATTGTCACTAAGGCCCATGTCCGCCTAAGTGTATCTTGATTAATCCTATGCTTCATTTCCTGAAACACATGTGAAAATAGGTACATCAGCATAAAAATGCTGGCGAGTACATAGGTTTTGTGAAAATAAGATTCATGACTTCTGTTTAAGAAAATGTTTAGTCATGAACCTTGTAATTTGCTTTGTCTTTGTAAATCATTTGAAAAACAATAAGTTCAGATGATACATATAAATAAGTGAATAATGCATGGTTAAATGAATAGCCATGTAAAAATGAGTTTGTATAAGTTAAGTTGTTTGTAAATCAATGTCTTGTGAAAAATATGTTATTTGCATAAAATGTTCTATGTCTCAAACTGAAATGATTCAAATAACGCTACGACATGTAATACCATACAAACACTTATATATAGGAAGTACCAGCGGCGTATCCACCATGCTTGTATCATATTACACCCGCATCGTTACTTAATCAAACCAAACCAACAATGTAAATTGTCCATGTATAAATGAATTTGTCAAATGTATTGAATAATATGTCAAAATGCATGATCAATGTAAATCATGTAATGTGTAACCTAAATGATATGTATGGCTAGTGAAAACGCATCAACTAAACCATAGGTGAAATGCACAAAAACAAGGTATTGAAGTAAAACTGTGTTTAAATCAACGTTATGTTTTGTGTAAATGCATGATTAATGTCAATCATGTTGAAATGTCTATGTCTAATGTCTATGTCAAAATGTCCTGTATGGCTAGCGAAATGTGTCAACTAAACCATATGCACAAGAACATAGTATTGAAGTAAAACGTAGTTTAAATCAACATTATGTCTTGTGAAAATGCATGATCAAGGTCAATCATGTTAAAATGTCTATATGCATGCTATACTGAATATGTACATTTATGTGGTGTTGTTCCAATGCATACATCCAAGCCTTGCGACTGTGGTGATAAACCCTTTAAACAAATTAAAGGTTTATCTGTCTTAAATATCATCGAATTCGGTCATTCCTTTCATCCCCTTTCCCTGGGACGTCCGGAACGGGAGTTGTCAATTCCTATGGTACCACTACCTACTAACGAACGGCGTAGCTAATGTTAATGAATGTATTGTCCCATTTAACAAACCAAATGTCATACCAAAATGTAAGCATGTGAAGAAATGAAAATGTACTAAGTATGCAACAATGAACATACATAGCATGTGACGTGATGTGATGTAAAACAATGTACTAAGTATGAACTAAATGAACATACATAGCATAAAATGTCATGTAAAACGATGTACTAAGTATGCACGCTATATACATACATAGCATAAAATGTCAATGTAAAACGACGTACTATAATGTACTAACAAACATAGCAGGTATATGATGTGAAAACATGAAAGCATGAAAGTAACAAGTAGGCACATGTGTTCCACCCCAAAAAAGTTTGGAAAACAGTAAAAGAGGGGTTCTATGTACTCACTTGAGATTGCTCAGTAGTCCTTGAGTAACAACCAAACAAAGCTAGAGATCACGGAAATCAAACGGCACCTAATATAGGTAACTATGTTAATTAACCGGACCTAAATCGGAAGATTGGGTAGCATTAGGGTTTGTAAACCAAATGAGTGTAGGAACTCATATGATATGGTTTAACAAAGCCTACATACTAAATGAAACTTAACCTAAGTGTCTTTGACCCATTACGACCCGTTTAGGTAGCTTATGCTACTTTAACGCGTCGTTCGCGTGAAACGCGTTCGGACCGCCTAACTAGTCCTATGACAAGTGTTATATGCCTAAACAAGTTACATAATCAGTTATGTGGCAAAAGTTTAGGTTACATATGCTAAATTACCAATTATGCATGAAAAGGGTATTCTGGTAATTTACCTAAGGCATATAAACTACCTATCATACAACTACTTAAACGATGTGACCATAGGGTATAACCTCAGAAGGTTATTCCCTACCTACTATGGTCACCTAATGTATTTGGTCGGATCCTAATGATCGACCAAATGGGTCGAGTTCGAAGGTATAGGCGATTTATTAGATCGCCTACCCTACGACTCTAGACAACGTGGTAATCAGTGGGCATAGTCCCAAAGGACTATGACCAACGTGATTACACTCACGTTGCGAAGTTCAAACGAACTTCGCATTGACCATTACTGGTCAACACTGAAAGTCAAACAAAGTTTGACTTTCTGACTCGAAAAGCCGTAAAAATAAGGAAAAGAACGAAAGAATACTAACCCAGGGTCCCCGAATGCTAATCCCGACTCAAGAACTCAGGTATGAAACAATGGTTTCAACTTAGAGCTCTCAAAATCAGAATTCTAGTGAGAAATGCAATGGGGGTGGATGGGTATATATAGTTTTCGGGTAACCGTTAGGATCGTTTCTTGGAAAAGGGAAAACGATCAAGGCCGTACACTTGTCCAAATGTTATGGTGGCTAAATCTTGATCTTATCTTGCTGATTAGGCAAGTTTAAAACATGTGGATGGGGTTTAATCAGCTGCAAGTTGCAAAAACAAGCATTGAATCTGGTCTGAAGGTGCCATGCGGCCCGCTTTAGATTCATGCAAACACAATGCGGGCCGCTTGGGCCCTCTGATCTGCACATATGTTTCAAAAATGACAGTTTAGGTCCCTGCACGTGTTTAAGGCCATTTCCGACACTTCTAAGGCCCGTAAAGCCAACTTTAAGGCCCTAAAATGATGCCTAAACATTGTGGACTTGAAACATGTTCAAAAATATGTCGGATGATGGTTCGTTTGGTCGTACGAACGCGATGTTCGCTTAATTACGACGGAATGCGCATAAGCTCGAAAAACGATCCAAATGACGTGACGAATGGATTTTTCTTATGGCGAACACTAAAATATAATGTAGTCATGCTTACATAAATTTTTGGGTGTCCGGATGTATTCAGAACGTAAGTTATGCGCGAAAATGCAAACTTGTGCACTTTTTGACACTTTTAGTCCCTGAATGACCCAAAAGTTTATTTTAGCACACCGAACCCCTCAAAGCCTATTTCTAAGCTATATAAAGGATATTTAAGGTGTGTTTAACTTATGGTCATGTTCCGGAATGTCTGTTACAGTTCAAATTGGCATACTTTCGCAGTTTGTCAACTTTAGTCCCTGTAAGCGATTTAACTTGATTTTGCCATACCAAAGCCTTCAAAACTTATTTCTAAGTTATGTAAAGGTTATTTAAGGTATGTTAAGCCAATGTCACTATTCCGGAGTGTTTGTTGCATTAAACTGGTTATATTTACGCATCGGTGCGCGTATAACCTTCCAGAAAGTGATTTAGAGTTTGAAATTGAACAAGAATTGATATGTGCAAATGATACACATATTTTTACAAATACCAAGTATGAAATACAATATTTCATTGCTTTGGTATTTGTTTGATGGCCGTGAAGGCACAGGTGTTACAGGTTCTGCGGGTTCTGAGCAGTCTGTGTTGTAACAGCAAAATTCTGGGCACCCTTTCGCTTCCTCGATTTCTTCGACGACTCACCTTCCTTACCCTTACCCTTTTTCTTGTCCTTCCCTGAATCAGTCGCCTTCTTTTTATCACTCTTGCGGGTGAGTTTACCCTTCCTGACTTGAGTCTCAGTCAGGGTAGCAGACAACTCAATTGCTTGAAGAAGGGTAGGAGGATTAACATCGGTCACAATCTCCAGAATAGAATCGGGTAACCCATGGATATATCTCTCGATTGCTTTCTCCAAAGGGGTAACCATTGTGACAACTTGGAATTTAGAACCCTTCTTTGTATCTCGGTGTAACATGCTTGAACGTTATGTGACTAGTTGACATGTCGGTTTAATGAATGTTATAAGTGAATATTATGTGAATATGTGATGTGATTATATGAACTAGATTGATTAAATGAATGTTGTGTTTATTATTGTGCTTGGTGTATTATATGTATGCAAACGAACCCCAAACGCACAAGTCTAATCCGGTCGCACAAGCCCATTGGGCTACACAACTTGTACTCGGATCATGGGCAGCCCATGATGGTTTGGCCCACTCTCTCTTTACACGCATAACACTTAGGGGTAAGAGTAGACTCCTCATTTTGTTGCAAAACACTTCATACACACAAAACCCTGGTGCTCTCTTCCTCTCTTTCTCTCTTCTCAAACCCGACGACAACAACCTTCCATCTCTCTCGAAGCTTTGCCTTTCGGATCAACTCTCATTCCATTAGTCAACCGGTTAGTGTTATGTTATTGTTTGATTTTGGTTTGGTTGATGATTGTTATATGATTGAGTATATGATATTCGGATTGATAGGATGAATAAAATGCCTTATCACAATAGAATTGATGTATGTTTGATGTTGTTTTAGATGGGTAGGAACCGAATAGGATTAATGTTTATGAAATCGGCTCATGTATGGCATCTTAGATTTTTATGGAATTGTTAATCACATGATGTTGTTGATGATTTAGAATCAAATATATATATATATATATACATTTATTCGGCTGTGATATGTTCAAGATAGGATGTTTTCTAGTGATCGAAATTATGAATCATGTTAAAATGGTTGGTGTTATGATTATTGTACATGTATTGATGATGTCGTTCATTAGGGTTCATATGAATTGTATGATTAAAAACCTTGTTGATCGATTTTGAAACTGTTAGTGTTAATTGATTGGAAACCCTAATGAAGAACAACTTGAATGTCATAAAAATATTTGAAAACTGGTTGTTTGATCTATTTTGATTAGTAATTAGACAAGAAAACCTGTTTGTATAATTTGATTGGATAGTACACAATCTCACGAAATGGCAATTCTATTGGTTAGTACATCAGAGGTTCTAGAAGAACTTCATGTGCACGTATCCGTGGTTGCGAGTCGAGAACCCCTGGTTTCGACTCGAGACCATCAAGAAGTCAGCTTGAGATCAGCGATTGCGAGTCGAGAACCCCCAGTCTCGACTCGAGACCACTTCGGCACACAAGCAGCATAACTCGAGACCATGGTTGCGGGTCCGGTTGCGACTCGAGACCGTCTAGTCTCGACTAGTACATGTATAACTCGAGACCGCACAGTCCCGACTCGAGACCTCTAGTCTCGACTCGAGACCACGTACACATACACACTGATTTGGACTTGCACACTGTTACGGGCATAGGTGATTGGGCTGTACTGTTGGGCTTTGTTTGCTACATGATTTCCTACTGTTAAATTAGCACTGTTGTTGAACTGCCATGCTTGACGTGTATGCCATGATCGTTACTTGTGTATAATACGTGTAGAACATATAGCTTGACCGAATGGTATCTATGTTAGGACGTAGTTGACCACTTATAGCTTGACCGACTTTTTGTGTATCTGCCGAGCAAACCAAGGTGAGTTCACACTTTCTTCAAAGCATGGGATTCCCACGGGTTGGGAATGGGGTTAAGGAACATGGATTCCTCGTCCTTTCTTGGGTAGGACAGTATTGGTTCAGGAATATAATTCCTCGTCGTCATGGACAGATAACTCGTACTAGACCAAAACTCTATCATGAAGTCCCTCCTTTTTATATCGACTTAATCGCCGGGCCAATGGCGAGCGGGTCATTAGTTAGATAGCGCTATTTAGGTCTGACAAGCCTCACACCGTGCCGCAGAGGACGGGCGTGAACTAATGGATCTGGGCACGTCAATGATGATAGACATTGACAGTTCAGGGCACTTAAACATGACTACAATCAGCAGTCGATATGGTAACGAGTCTAGTGTATACATGGGGTAGCCCCCACGACCGAAACGTCAGATAACTAACACGGGGTAGCCCCCACGGCTGGATAGCCAGAGTAAATGGGTTAAACAAATCACGTTTTCAACTATGGGGTAACCCCCATGGCAGGATGCCAGTTAAAGGAAACTGTTTTTGAAACAACTTAAACGAACACCCAACAGTGAACTCACTCAACTTGTTGTTGACTCGTTACTACATGCTTTGCAGGACAATAGGTACTTAGCTGGAGCTTGCATGGGGAAGAGTCGTTGTGGGACATGGACAGCTGTGTGCCTTGTTAAACTTTGGAACAATTAAACTTATGCTTTGGTTTTAAACGTTATGCTTCCGCTTGTAACTTAAACTATGTTTTGTTTGGACACCAATTGTATTGGTTGGATTTTTATAATCGCTTACATGCTTGTTCAATATGATTGGTGGCTGGATCCTGGTCAGTCACGCCTCCAAGCGGTGATACTCCGCAGGTGGATTTTGGGGGTGTGACAACCATGGTGGGACACAATAGACTGAGTTCCTCAAAATGATCCGTGTACGCATGGTGTTCAGCCCATCTTGCTTTAAATCGTCAAACTCTCGCTCCAAAGCCTGAATTTCGTGACGGGGACAAAACTCCTTCATCATGAGAGCCCGAAGCTCTTTCCATGTTTGTGCCAACGCCACTTCGGAACCCCTATCGCGCATAATACCATTCCACCAGGTAAGCACTCGCTTCTCAAACACGCTCGAAGCAAATTCAACCTTACGCGCATTCGAACACTGCACATGTCTGAATGTGCTCTCGATACTCTCAAACCACTGCAGGAGCGCAGTTGCTCCTTGCGACCCAGAAAACTTAAGCGGCTTCGCAGTATTGAAGTTCTTGAAGTTGCACGGCGCATTGTTGTTGTTATTATTGTTGTATATCTCGTGGACTTGGGTCACAACACCGGGAAACACAGCAGCCACTTGCTGAGAGACCAGGGCTGCGATTTCTTCAATAGTGAAAGATTGTGCTTCACGTCGAGGAGGCATTGTCTAATAAGGAACAAGAGAGTCGAGTGAGGTTGAAAAGCAAAAGAGGTATTGAAAATACCGTCAAAACACCAGAAAGGCGATCATTTGTTCGTTACCTCGAACAAACAAACGACACGCAGTGACTAATCAAAGTAAGTAGGTCAAAAATAACGTATCACGAAGACATGCTCGCCTATAAGTGAACACTCACCCCAAGAGTTCCCAGGTAAGAGTGACTGGTCCGATTATGTGGATTTGTACGAACACTCTAGCCTTAGACAGAAAACTCAGAGTACAGGCACTCACTCTTCCAGTTTGCACGTGTTCACATTATTTAGACCCAAACTTTGATGAGATTTTGAAAACTTAGAGGGTTCAAAACCTTATAACAGAGGGTTCAAAACCTAGTAATCAATCATCCTAGAACAGATGATTAGTTTTCAAAGCGGATTCAAAAATTGTGTTTCTCGTTGTGGTTACCACCTAAGGATAGGTGACGATTTTGTTTTAAAAATCTAAACGCAAAGTTTACTTGCGTTGGGGTCCTAAAAGTTATAGTCTAGGTCAAAGCATTACTAATAACCTAATTCCCTATAACCATTGGCTCTGATACCAACTCTTCTGTCACACCCCGACCACGTAAAACAACAAAGCGTGGCGGAAACATCGGGGAGTGTTGTAACATAATTATCGTTTCATAACCATGGATACAAAAGTGTTTCATTTTATTGATAATATTAAACATTAACATTGTTTTAACACATAACAAACAAGTTTTGTATCAACTATCATTGTTTTATGTCACTAAGGCCTCGTCCAGATCCTATGTGACGCATGCATCCTAGAACATCAATCAAGCAACAACACCTGAAACATATGTAAAAACAAGTCAGCAAAGAAATGTTGGCGCGTACATAGGTTTTATAAGAGTATCAGAAACATGGCTTGTATTCTTATATTGCAATACCTTGAAAACCTTGTTTTTAAAAAGTGTATAATATTGCAACATGATTAACCAACTCAAATCAAGATGATTAAAATTTATAAAATTTCGTAGCCATGATTCTTAACCCAAAAGCTTTTTGTTTTAGAAAACCATCTTGTAAAACATCTCGTATAAACTCGTTAATAAAACTCGTACATTATTTCGAAAACATCGTTGAGTGACATCGTTTCAATATCGTTTACCCAAGTGAACTAAATAACGCCACGGTATGTAATATGTTGAAAACACTTATATATAAGAAGTACCAGCGGCGTATCTAGCGTGTTTTCACCACATTACATCCGCCCCGTTATCTAAACACTAGACCGGAAGCCAATCGTTTACCCAAACCGTTTAACATCGTTTCCAAATCGTTCCCAAATCATTTCCAAATCGTTCCCATATCGTTTACTCGTTTAGATCGTTTAAATCGTCCTCGTTTTAATTGTGAAAACTTATATATGGTTGTCTCGTTAATAACATTCAAACCTTTGTGACTCGTTCATCGTTCAACTCGTTCTTGCATTAAAAAACCTCCAAAGGGTAAGTTAACAATCATCAGATTCAGTCGTTACCCACAACACCCACACATAACCATAGGTATAGTGCAATTACGGATTTGTCATATCCTATGGTACCATAACCTAATACTGGTCGGCTTGATCAATGCTAATGAAATATCATTCGTTATGTAACTACAACCAACAAGTTCGTTCACATTTATCGAAATCGTTATTAGTTTAGTATAAATCGTTCTATTCGTTTTTGAAATCATCGTTTAAACCTTGAAAACATTTTGTACATATGAATCACCCCAAAACAATTGAAAACAGTAAAATAGGGGAACTATGTACTCACATGTAGTGCAAGGTATCTTCAATCAATAGTACTTCAACAAATTCGAGTAAACCAGAGAAATCAAGTAGCACCTAGTAATTGAATCACTAGTCAAACAATAGACACCTAAATCGGAAGATCGGACAGAATGAGGTCTTGTAAACCAAATGAGTGTTGGAACTCATGTGATATGGTCTAACAAAGCCTACATCCTAAATGAAACCTAACCTAAGTGCTTTCGACCCATCGCGACCCATTAAGGTAGCTTATGCTACTTTAACGCGTCGTTCGTGTGAAACGCATTCGGAACGTCTAACTAGTCCAATGACAAGTATTATATGCCAAAACATGTTTAAATATGTTACATAATCAGTTACGTGACAAAAGTTTAGGTTACATATGCTTATTTACCAATTATGCATGAAAAGGGTATTTTGGTAATTTACCTAAGGCATATAAACTACCTATCATACAACTACTTAAACTAGGTGACCATAAGGTATAACCTCGGAAGGTTAATCCCTAAGAGACTATGGTCACTAAACATGTTTGGTCGGATCCTAATGATCGACCAAACGGGTCGTGTTCGAAAGTCTAAGCGAGTGTTTAGTCCGCTTGACTTACGACTCTACACAAGCACTAAACTAAAAAGTGCCGAGCTAAACATGCTAAAACATGTTTAGTTAAGTTAGAAAACAGGTTTTGATATCAAAACAAATGGTTTTGATATCCTAGAGTAGTTTGGTTACAAAATACGCAAGAATACGCATTTTGGTCGAAACTACGACTCGTCACTGAGCCTAGATAACGTGGTAATCAGTAGGTATAGTCACTAGGGACTATAACCATCGTGATTACGCTCATGTTATGAAGTTCAAACGAACTTCACATTGACCATAAACTGGTCAATGTAGAAAGTCAAACGCAGTTTGACTTTAACGCTAAAACGAATGAAAAGAACGAAAGAACACTTACAGAAGGTCCAAGAATGGAAGTTTTGAATCCGAATATTCTCAGGTATGAAGTGTTAAACACATCAACTTAGAGAACAAATTCAGATTTCAAAGGTGTGGGTTTTTGGGGTTGAGATCATGGGGTATTTATAGATTTCCTTGAACCGTTAAGATCGTTTATTGAAAACCGTGATTCAATCTCATCCATACATGTGTTGCAATACCATGGTACATCAAAATGGCCCCCCATTATCAGGAAATGCCATGTGCAATTGGGTTTTGAGTGCTTAACAGCTGTTCACAGCTGTTAAAATAGATTAGGCTGATCTGGGAGGTCCTTACAGACCGTATGGCTTTGTGCTTATGGTCCGTAAGCCTTGTGCAGGTCAGCAAGTTTCAAAATGGCAGTTTTAGTCCCTGCAGCCCCAAAACTTGGTTTTCGATTCATTTTTGACACGTTTAAGCCCCGTTAACCCCATTTCAAAGCTCTAAAATGAAGTTAAAGTATAGGGAACTTAAAATATGCTCAAAAATATGTCGGATGTCTGTTCGTTTGGCCGTACGGTTATGTTGTTCGGTTAATTACGACGGAAGTCGTAACGGATGCAAAAACGATCTAAATCGCGTGACAAATGGAATTTTATCATGCCAAACACTAAAATAATATATTTTAATGCTTACATAAATTTTTGGAGGTCCAGATGTATTCAGAACGTACGTTATGCGCGAAAATGCAAACTTATGCACTTTTTGACGCTTTTAGTCCCTGAATGACCATAAAGTTTATTTTAGCATACCGAACCCCTCAAAGCCTATTTCTAAGCTATGTAAAGGTTATTTAGGGTATGTTTAACTTATGATCAAGTTACGGAATGTTCGTTACTTTACAAATCGGCATAGTTTCGCAGTTTGACACAAATAGTCCCTACGATCGAACAAAGTTGATTTCAACACACCAAACCATTCAAAACTTATTTCTAAGTTATGTGGAGGTTATTTAAGGTATGTTAAGCCTATGTCACTATTCCGGGGTGTTTGTCGCATTATACTGACTGCGTTTACACACCAGTTTATGTATAACCTTCCGGAACGCGATTTAAAGCTTGCAATCGGAATCGAATCAAATTGAAAAATCACCAGACACAAATACACACATGGAAACACCAAAACACATAAAATAACACCAAAGCACATTGTTTTATTAATAATCATCATCGTACATCGATTACAGAACACGGTTGTCACAATCATCGATAAATACAATCACGAATTTATCGAGATACGACTTGCAAACTCGGTTCATCAAATCCCTAAACACTGCTGGTGCGTTTATCAAACAAAACGGCATCACCAGAAACTCATAATGTCCATAGCGAGTTCTGAAGGCATTCTTCGGAATACTCTCTTCCTGAATCCTCAGTTGGTGATAACCAGATCGAAGATTGATCTTGGAGTAGTAACTCGAACCTTGCAGTTGATCGAAGAGATCATCAATCCTCAGCAAAGGATACTGATTCTTGATGGTTAACTTATTTAGCTCTCGGTAGTCAATGCACATACGGAAACTACCATCCTTCTTCTTAACAAACAAAACTGGAGCTCTCCAAGGCGAGAAGCTTGGTCGAATGAATCCCTTGTCCAAAATCTCTTGGAGCTGCGTCGATAACTCTTGCATTTCTGAGGGTGCAAGTCGATTGAGTGCCTTGGCTACAGGCGCGGCGCCTGGAACTAAGTCAATATGGAACTCGACTTGTCATTGTGGTGGTAATCCTGGCAAGTCTTCGGGGAAGACTTCAGGATACTCCCTTACCACATGGATATCTTCCAACTTCGGTTCTTCAGCTTCCTTATCAACAATGCGAGCCAAAAAGGCAACACATCCCTTCTGCATGGATTTTTGGGCCTTCAAACGGCTGATAATCCTTAGAGGAGTATCGTGCTTCTCTCTGTGCACTACAATCGTCTCGTCATTCGCCAACGGAATACGGATTATCTTCTCATGACATATGATCTCAGCTCGGTTACTTGATAACCAATCCATTCCAACTACTACGTCAAAGCTTCCCAACTCGACTGGCAGGAGATCAAGCGTAAACTCGCGCTCTCCTAGTTCTATCACACAACCTCTAAATACTTCATTCGCTTCTACTAGCTTTCCATTGGCTAGTTCTATCGAGTACGGAATATCTAGCTTACTGGCAACTAACCCAAGTATATTCTTAAATTCTATGGATATGAAGCTATAATCGGCACCGGTATCAAATAATACAGATGCAAAATGTTGGTTGATAGGGAATGTACCAGTGACTACGTTCGGATCTTGACGAGCTTCCCGCTCTCCGATGTTGAAGACTCTGACCTTGGGCTTGGTTGTTCTTTGGGCAATCTCGCTTGAAATGCCCGATGTCTCCACATCCAAAACAATCTTGGCCTCTACCATTTCCGTTTCCATTTCCATTTTGGTTGTTGGTCGCTCCACGGTTTCTGTTCCCAGCTTGATCACCACGATTCGCATTACCAACATTTCCTCCTTGATTGCGGTTCCCAGTCTGATTCCCATTACCGTTTCCACCACGGTTTCCATTACCATTCCCACCGGATCCACCATTCCTTCGTCCAACACCATACCAGCATGCCTCCCTGGCATGTCCTACCTTGCCACAATTTTCACATTTCCCATACCTACATCGCCCTGTGTGATGATGCTGACAAATATCACACTTGGGTAGGGTGCCCATATAACCTTTCCCCTTGTTCTCAGAACTTGCAACACCAGTCCTGACCTTGGCTGGTGGGTTAGCATCTCTCTTCTTGTGAGTACCACTGCTGCTTCCTTGGGTACCTTTCTTGAAGTTGGAGAACTTCCTCTTGTTCTCTCCTGATGACTCGACGTGAGTCTCCTTCTTCTTTCCATCAGAAATCGAGAACTTGTTCAGCCTGATCGCTTCTTCAGTCAATGCCACACTCAAATCAATGGCCTCAATGATCGTTGGAGGCTTCGATGTCGTCACCATGCTCATGATTTGGGGTGCCAATCCCCAAATGAAACGCTCGATTCGCTTAAACTCTGGTTCAACCATGTAGGGGACAACGCGAGATAAGTCGTGAAATCTCTGCACGTACTCAGCAATCTTCGGTCCATCCATCTTAAGATTCCAGAACTCAGTCTCCAGCTTCTAAATCTCAGCTCTCGAGCAGTACTTCTTGAGCATCAGTTCCTTCATCTATTCCCAAGTCATACCATATGCAGCTTCCTCTCCCAGAGTCTGAACCTGAAGGTTCACCACGATAGAGCTCCGTCTAGGAAGATTCCAGAAATGTAGGTGACCTGGTGCTAGGCGCACACTTGCTCATCCGCAGCAGAGAATCGGTTTTCTTCGCCCATCTGACGAAAGCTACAGCACCTCCAGTGCCGTCAAAGTTCAGAGGCTTACAGTCAAGGAACTGCTTGTAAGTACAACCTGTACAAGCAACATCATTCATAGAAAGCGTTAGCAAACGCACATGGAAAGTCCAAACGTAACATAATGTGTCCTTAATAACTTAAACATTACCGTGAGGTGGGTTATTTCCTGAGGTACCTCCGCTGTGCTCAGAGCGCAAGGCCTCATGTTGAGCGATCGCTTGTGAAATCCATTCTTGCAGTTCTGCCTCTGTTGTGGGCAACTGATTGTTTCTACGAGGAGGTATCTTCTATAAAGAAGATGGTATTGGTCAGGTCTTAAGTAGTATAATAAGTAGCATACGTATATAGTAGAAGTTATCATAACAAGTAAGCAGGCAATTATAGCATAAACAAGCAAGTTAACAATGCATATAATGAGAACATTGCGATTGAGCTTTCATTAATCATTGACCACAAATACAGTTACATGTTCTACAAATGTATCGTATCAAAAGGGAACATAGGGTCACACTACCCTTGCCCATAAATGTCTATCAGTCTACCATATGTCACACAATCAAAAGTGGTCTCCAAAAGGCTTCGTAAGCTAGGCTCAATAGCGGTGCTCTCATCAAAAGCAAGCTACCTACATAAAACCAAAAACCGGCTATGCTGATGGGGGTGGAGGAGGAGGTGGAGGAACAAAAAGCAAGCTGCGCACATGCGCAAGCTCCTCCTCAAGATCGTAAACACGTCACAACAGATAACTAATCTGCTACTCCATAGTGAGAAACCGGACATCAAAATCTGGATAAGGCAAAAGAGGAGCAGGTGGAGTCGCAAAAGGTGACGAACATGAACAAGGTGGAGGACGTGGATTCCTCTCAAGCTCCATAACTCTACGACACAAGATCTCTTGCTGAAGCTGCAAAGACAAGAGTAACTCATCCCGTGTGTATCCAGTAAAGTGTGAGGGATGGTAGGGATCAAAAATCGGCATGGTATAGGGTGGGAACCACCTAAATGGCTCATCCAGTGGTGAAGAACTAAAATGAGCAGTAGGTGTATACTAAGGTATGTGAGGAAAAGCTGCTGAGACACAAGGGTCGTGGCCAGGCTGCTGGCTAGAAGGGCCTTCCCCTGGATGGGGTGCAGGTATGTCCTGCAAGTAAGTGATAGGTAAGTCAGTGCGATGTACATCTGACTCCATCGGATGAAAAGAAGCAATGTCAGCAGGTGCATGTGCATGTGGAGGAGTAACTGGCTCAATAGTAGGAGGTACATCATCATCATCTATCCACCCATTGCTAGTTAAAGCGTATCGGGGGTCTACCTGACTAGAAAAAACAGCAGGGTCAGCGGGTGCAGGAATCGGATCTGGTATAAGTGTGGTGCAATGTCAGGTGTACCAAAAGGAATAGGGTCAAAATCAGGCAAAGGCTCAGGAGCGAGCATAGGCTCAGGATCAGCGGGTGCATCAACAGGCTGATCGATAGGAATAAAATCAAGCTCAAGTCCAGGCTCAACGTCATGTGGAGGAATCGGTGCAGCTGACATGGCTGTATCGTCATCAATATCAGTGGCGTAACCTCGTAGACCAACTGCCTGTAAGGCGGACGAAGACACAGACTCAAAAGAATCAGGGACAGAATGATCAGAGGAAATCTCAATAATAGGAATCTCAACGAGTGGAACAACAATGGCATCCTCAGCTGCAACTGCATCTCCCTGGGCATCATCAGGGGGGACCATCAAAAAGATCGACATCATCGTCAAACAAGTCATCAAAAGGCAAATCCTCGAAAGGAAAGGCCACAAGAGGCAAAGGGGCGAGGATCGGAGCCACGACATGCTCACCATCGGGGTGTCCGAGGATGACATGGCCCTGGACAGGAATAGGAATAAGAAAGGGATCCTCGTCGGGGATACCATCAGCATGCGGTATATCATCGCCAAAGTCGGGCAACGCAAAAGGCTGGAAATCATCGTCGTCGTCGGACATCATCTCTGGGTCACTCTCGGTATCGGAGGTAAAGATCTCTGGCTCAGGGATAATCTCGTCGTCAGAGATAATAGCCATGGGGTCAACAGTGTCAGACAGTCCACTCTCAGACGAAGACATAGTGTCTGTAACAAAACAATCACAACATATGCACATATATTAACATCTATCATTTAGCATGCAGTCAAATCAGTGTAATCATGTTATCATGTATCCTTCCTATCCTTCCTAGTCTCCCAGACTAGACCACCTAGTCTCCCAGACTAAACCAACTAGTCCCTAAGACTAAACTAACCAGTCTCTCAGACTACCAACCAGTCTCCCAGACTGAACCACCCAGTCTCCCAGACTGAACCATAACCATAAACTTTGAAAATGTGTTTCATGCCTTTTGTTTGTAAAAATATTTGTTTCTTGGATCTGGGCGTTTCGGATATGCAATGAAAACGTGTTGTAAAAGTATTTTCGTGAGAGCCCAAATTATTGTAGTCTAGACTCGAGAAGGAAATCCTAGTTCGCTACAATCGAAGCTCTGATACCAAGCCGTCACACCCTGACTTTTTGCGGAAGCGTGATTATGGTGTGACTTTCTTAACACCATTGCATTCAATCATAACATCACTATATGATTAAAACCATAGATGTTCATCCATAAATTTAGTTTAAAAACACGACAACATTGTCTTAAAACATAAAAATTCAAATACGAGTACAACCCATGCAACTTGTTTAAAAGTTCACAACGACTCGACCAATGGCATTTAATAAAACCAGGACTTGGAAGACGTGTCTCGTCCAGGAATAAGACACACTATCCAACCCTAAGACCATGGATAACATCTTTTATTCTTTACGCAGCTTGAAACATCCAACGCCCGCCAGATCCACTACTAATTCCCTGAAATACATGTATTTTCAAAACATCAACAAAAGTTGAGCGAGTTCATGTGTGTGATTGTGAATAAACCTTTGAAAACGTTGAAAATGTATTTGTGAAAATGAACAGATCAATTAATGTGTAGCTAATACATTAACATGGTGAACCGGTGTAGGAAGGCTCAATCCTTTGGGTATTTCGCACTGGGACTCCCGGCTGGAACGACATAGTCACCACATGAGCCAACTCGTGGACTCATGGGTGGGGCTCGCAACACCCAAATAGATCTAACACTCATGCCCCTCGCTCCTTCTAAAGGATTAATGGTCTCAAGCTAACGCCTACCCTTTCACATGATCTAGCAGTTCATTTCATTTGTAAACCTTTTGATATCATAATCATTTATAACATGTACTTCACCCCCAAAGTTCTAAAACCAAAACAGTTAAAAGAAAAGGGGGACATGAACTCACAGTCTTGCCTCTTCAGCAATCGTAACTCTAGCTTCTTCGGTGAGCATGACTACCTACAACGTACTAACGTCTATTAGACGAACGGGTCGTGCTTTGCCATAGCATTAATGTTCTTGAGTTACGTTTCTTTTGTGTCTTCAACATTATTCCAAGTTACTTAATTACTTAATTACGTTTCTTTTGTGTCTTCAACATTATTCCAAGTTCTTTTGGAATAATTGTTAAACAATATTATTGTAATAATACTTCTCAAGTATTTTCACTTGTATTTCCTTCCCAAGGATGGGGGTATCTTATACATGCATATTTTGCCATGTTTTGGAGTCGTATTTCCTTATAAATTCCAATAATAATATATTTTCAAGTTCACTTGGGAAATATATATATATATATATATATATATATATAAACTCATTTTCCCAAAAATATATTGTTTCTCATGCTTGTGTAAGAAAATATATATTTCATATTTTCCAAAAATATATTATATTTTTCCTTGTCGAAAATATGATATACTCTTGTGGTAATTGTAAAAATTGTATTTTTACTTCTTTGGTGTCCAAAATATTATTTACCTAAATATTATTTGTGAATAAATATTTCCGAAATATTTTGTAAGTTACATTTCATAGTTCGGTTCTCCAATATTTTGTGTAATCTTGTATATTTGTTCTTTGGAATTTTGGTAATATTTTAGATAGTAATTTCTTGGTATTTTGTGAGTTATAATATTTCAAGTCCTAAAATAATATAACTAATACACAAAATATACAAATAATCACACACATGGTGTCACCTAAATATATATTTCCTAAATACATATTTAGTCACTTTTATTTATAAAAGATCAACCTCCAATATTTATATTTTTGT
The DNA here is from genome assembly GCA_030545235.1 of Helianthus tuberosus. Classification (NCBI taxonomy): domain Eukaryota; kingdom Viridiplantae; phylum Streptophyta; class Magnoliopsida; order Asterales; family Asteraceae; genus Helianthus; species Helianthus tuberosus. Next base: position 130,073,933 of record CM060397.1, on the reverse strand, counting down.
AACAAAAATTATGGCAAAGTTTATGTAACAATTTAGGGTTTAAAATATACTTGTAAAAATTTGTTTAAAAATATTTTTCTAAGTGTTTATATTTTTAGAAAATTTTGCCATAGTTTCCCCTAAAAATGGAGGTTTCCATGCTTTCAAGCATATCATTTTCTTTTGTAAAAATCATCACAATTAATTCACAATCATCAACTAACAACCTTTACTTACCAATCTTGCCAAAATTCATGCATATTCTACTACTTCATGAACTTGAATATTTGTAAAATTTTGTAGTAGCTTACTAGTATTCTTAGTAAGTCTTATTACCCTTTAAAATGTGTTTACTTCTTTAAAAACTTCATTTTTAAAGAAGTTGGATGTTTACAACTTCTAAACATATTTTCTGAAAACATTTCTTTATGAAACCCTCTAGTTTCACAAGTGTTCTTACACTTGTTTAACCACTAAAATAGGATTTGTTTGTGTAAGAACTAAGATTTAATGAATCTCATATTTTTAACTTGGTTTCTTTTGAAATCAGTCATAAATATTTAGATCTATGTGTTTAACACCCTACTTTGTTCATTACTTTTCAAGAAAACAAAGTGTTTTTTCAAGTTCATGGTCTTCATGTGGATGATCTATCATCCTACAACAATTTCCTTTCTTACATCTTGCTAGATTATGTTTTTAATCATGATCTAGCAAGATCTTATGATGATCAACATCAACTCTACAATCAATCAAAGATCAACAAGCATAACAACTTATATTCATCAAGATATCCTTACTAAACAAGCTTATGTTCATGTTTACTTCATTTGATTCTTTAGTGTTCTTTATGTGTTTGATCATGATTCATCATTAACCACTTAAAATAGATGTGAAATAGATAGATCAAGGTTCTTACCACTAGCACAAGGCTAGGGATGATTCAAGTGTAGAAATGAAGAGGATAAAAGAAGATAAGAGAGGTCCTTGAAGATCCACAAGTTCCAAGCTCCTTTGTATGACCTCTAGCTTCCTTGTATATGCTTAGAATGTATGAAGAAGGTTGGATAAAGGTGATGGTGGGTGTGGGTGGTCTCGGCCGTGAGCAAGGGAGGAAAGGGAGAGAGTTAAGTGTGTGTTTGAGTGTGTGTGAGTTATGAGCTCTTGATCTTCAAGTCTTTACTTATAACCATATTCTTACACTAACCCTTGTATAATATGCTCATTATGGGGAAACAAGATCCATTAAACAATTGGAATAAAATCAAGAGTGGGGCCCATGTTGGGGTCGTCCACTAGGTTGGGGGGGGGGGGGTCTAGCTTAGGTTCTAACCAACTTAGTTACAATGTAATCACAAATCAAGTGTTAGTTACATGATTTGGTTATTAGATATTTTTAGGAGGTGTTATGGTGTTCGAGGACCATAACCAGCTTAGTAATGTTAAAACAGTGCTTCTAGTGTAATTTTGATGTTTCTAATAGTGTCCGGTTGTTCGGTTAGATACTTGTTCGTTAAAGTGCTAAATTATATGGTTTAGTGTTCTTTATGTACCCTTTTGTGACACTTTTAATTCCCGATACTTAGGAAAGCATACAGGACCATTTAAGCATATTTCTGCATGAATTTAGATGGTTTAAATGCTGATTTTTTTTGCTGAATTCAGCACTTTGGGTGGGTTTTAGGCACTTTCTGGCACTTAAACTATCCCTTAGGAAGGCAGTTTTGGCATCCTTACTTTCCTACACACTATACTAGTGTAGTACTTAGGTTCTGGCCTATACTGGGTCTCAAAAACACAGTCTGTCTATGTGCTAAGTTCTGTCAGCATTTTGCTAATTTATCCGCTCACTATGCTAACTATACTTAATGCATTTTCTATGCCAACATGTTTGCATGCAGTGATGAAATGACATTATGCAATAAGTGATGCACAAGTAAATATAATGCAGTAATCAGAAGCAGTTAACAAATTCAGCACAGTTATTAAGCACTAATCATGATTAATTAATTGTACGGATACCTGGATTTTTGACTTTTGTCACAACAATGTCATAGGGTTTTCAATTGAATATGGAACATCAAAGAACTACTGTTTTCGATCGAAGATGAAAAAGCAATAAATACTGCAAGGCATTCGATTGATAATGAAAGAACCGTTAAGAGGTACACTGAAATATAAAATGAGTTTATGCACCATTGTCTCAACACACGATTGCGTTAAGACTGCTTTAACATGATAAACCAGAGCGGATTTAGAGCAAGTCAATAAATAAACAATTAAATCCGTTTATGAGATGCGTAGACGAGATTAGCGCAAGGTTCAATTTAGTGAAAGCATCACCACAAGGTGTCGAAACCAACAAACAATTTAATGGAGTCCCAGACCCAACAAGTCTACTATGACTCGGAACAAAAGAAACACTTGCTAAAATGAATTTGAATATGATGCTTTCAATACATCATATGGCGTCTTGAATTGAATATGCGAAATGGTCAAGTCAAGCAATTGAACTTGGTTTCAGCGCAATCTGACAATAAATACATGTATCGACAAGGGAATTTCGGCATGGTTACAAAGATAAACCATGTATGTAACTGGAAAGAAAAGAAGTTTCAAGAAATTTTTGTTGACTTAATATCAAGGAGTCGATACTTACAATAATGCAGATTATTCGAGACTCAAGGCAATAACTTGATATAACGAAATGAAATTTGTAACTTTGATGAAAAGGATTATTAGAAGGGAAGCCACATGCGTAACAAACGATTGCATGTGCATCATATGAAATAACCAAGTACCGAAACAAAGGAGTGTTCGCTCTAATGAAGAAAATTGTCGTGATGCAACTACCATTAAGAGGAGTATAGATGTAAAAATCTACTCGCTAGATGCAAAAGTGGGAATTTCAATATAAGGGTTTCAGGTACTTCACATGTTCGGTTAATTAAAATAGCATATATGACAGATTAATGGTGTTTGCTCGAGTTAATGGACGTGGTTCCTAAGTGATAACCTTTAACGAGTTTTGACCTAAGTTCCCGAAGGTCCTAAGTACATGTCTCCTAGATTCTCCAAGTTTTGTATTATGTGCATAATTGTTTGTGTACCATGTATAAAACATAATATTAGCGTATGTTTAAAACAAATTGTTGACTCACTGTTCTTCGATATACTTTCTTCCTGAATCCGCAGCTGGCGATAGCCTGATCGAAGATCGATCCTGGAATAGTAGTTGGATCCTTGCAGTTGGTCGAATAAATCATTAATCCTCGGCAAGGGATACCGATTTCTTGATGGTTAGCCTGTTCGGCTCCTGGTAGTCGATACACACTCGAAAACTACCGCCCTTCGTCTTGAAGAACAGATCTGGAGCTCCCCAAGGCGTGAAGCTTGGCCTTATAAATCCCCTGTCCTGTATCTCCTGAAGCTGGGCTGACAACTCCTGCATTTCTGAAGGCGCAAGTCGATAAGGTGCCATGGCTACAGGTGTGACACCCCAGGAAAAGCTAGTAAAACACCGCAACTTAACTAGCTTCCTCAGTAACTACGCACTAAATTTCGGGACGAAATTTTCTTAACAGGGGGAGAATGTGACAACCCTCGTAATTCCATGTTTCCGTACAATTTATTAATGATAATTAAAGTGCTTGATGATTGTGCTAAATCATTTAACTGCTCTCTGATTACTGTGTTATACTTACTTGTACGTGTTAACATACTAATAGTACACAGAAAAGTTACTAAATAGTCCGGTATATTTTCCTATGTGTTAGGAATTACTTGTGTTACAAAAATATATATATATATAAGACACCTTGCGGAATAATTAAACACTTTAACGGAACAGTATTCGACCGAACAACCGGACATTACCGGGACACTAAATATTTGTCAAACATATTATGTAATTATTCTGAGCTAGTCATGATCCTCGTATACCATAACACCCACTAAAAACCTTATAACTAACAAATATAAGTTAGTTACTTACATTCCAACTATCAATTACCCATTTAGTCACAATTTTACATCAAGACCCCCCCCCCCCCCCCAACCGAAAAATCGGTCCTTGTTGTCCCACCATATCAACCTTCCATACTTCAAATATTGGTTTTGATTTTATGGAAATTATTTATTAAATACTTACTTGTGCAAGTATCCAAAATATAGATGTAATCTTATAAGTATGGAACTTTGATTTCACTCATCATTCCACCATCTTCACTCTCTCTCTTCACTACTCCCTCTCTCTCTTTCGGCCTCCCCAAACCGCCACCATCACCACCCTAAACAACCATCATCTTCCTAGTTTCAAGTCCCATTCAAGGTTAAAAGTTGATACAAGAGAGCTTGCTTTGTGTGGAGCTTCATAAGGGCTTTGTTCTAGTCTTGTTCATCATCTTTTTCTCATCATCTTTGCACTAGAATTCTACCCTAGCCTTGTGCTAGTAGTAAGTCTCAGTTTACCCTTGATCATCTTACTTTTTATGGCTAATATTTGTAGAATGATGTTTATTTCACAAGAACACTAAAAAGGGTTTAAACAAGAAGATGAAACATGATGTATTTGTGTTAGTATGAAGTTGTTTTGATATGTACTGAGTATTTGCTGATTTACTTGTTAATATTGATGTTTGTTGTTGTTGTGATCACTAAATATGTTAACGGAATCAATTGAACACACTTTAGAATGTTAAAAGCTGAAAAACTGGTTGCTGTTTGATGATTACAGCCAACTTCAGTTGGCTGTAACTGAACCTTAATTAAGTAGAAAACGTATTTTCTGAACTCTCGATTTATGTATTATGAAATACGGTTCTAATGGCACTGGAATCATAATTTTTGGACTTCGTTTACTATTTTTAAAGACCCTTTTAAAAACAGCAGCTGAAGCTGAGTTTTTGCTGCAGTAAATGAGTGATGTGTTTTTGGTCATAACTGGAAATCTATGATGAATCAACTCATGAAATTTGTACAGTAGATGAAAAATGATGTATTTGTAATTACCCCACTAGAATTTCGTAAATCGGACTCTCGATGAATTTTAAATAAATTATTCCGTGGACTGCAGTCAGAAAAAGTTAAATCTGAGTTCAGTCCGGAAAATGAATTTTTATAAAATATTGGTAATGAATTTGGATCCAGAGATTTTTACACAATAAAATATGAATCGTTTAAGACCTTCTGTAAAAAGTTGGGAATTTTTGGAACATGTTAACTATTTTATTAAAATCCCCGAAAACAGCCCAGTTTTGAAGATCAAAACTGAAACGACGTAAGTAGTGATTTGCGTGTCTAAATGCCGGGTATGTTATCCGTGAATGATCTAACATGTTATATGTTAATAAAAGTGTTATGTGCAATGTCGTATGTTTGTTTATGAATGGGGAATAGATGGGAAGCTTATAAGGGCATAAACCATTAAAGTGATGCATGTTATGTGATAGATACGTGTAGGAACTTTGTGTTCTATTTGAAGTCACTAATAAACTAAGTGGTAATCATACTAGGACGTGATTGATTGACCTTGACTGTTAGCTATATTTGAGAGTCAAACCGAGCAACCGAGGTGAGTTCACACTTTCTACAAGGCATGGGATTCCCGGTGGTTTGGGAATGGGTTAAGAAACTAAAAAGAAATCTACATATCCTCCTTGGGTAGGATATGTACGGCAATCCTTCATAGGTAGGATGCCATTATTAATCCTACGAATTTTCCTTGTGCAGAATACATACGTTCGTCCTCCTTGGGTAGGACAACAACCTTAAAACTTACTAGACAAAATTCTATCTCCTAAGCCCTCAAATTTATATCGACTTAATCGCCGAGGCCAATGGCGAGCGGGTCATTAGTTAATAACGCTATAAGGTTTAACAAACCTCACACCATGTCGTCCGAACGGGCGTGTACTAATGGACTATGGCAAACTGTTAATGATGATAGAACATTGATGTAGGGCACGTATTCGTCAGTTGTCGATATCCAGACAGTCTAGAGGTTTACATGGGGAAAACCCCCACTAATTATGGGTATGATTTGGGTAATAAAAAGAATCTGGTTAAACATACTTTCAACTAAGGGGTAACCCCTACGGCATATAAGCCAACGAAAGTCAAACCATGTTTTCAGAAACAACTTAAAACTAAACAACCAACCGTGAACTCACTCAACTTTGTTGTTGACTCGTTGTTACATGCCTTACAGGTCGCTAGACGCTTATGGAGCTTGCACGAGGAAGAAGTCGTTGTGGGATGCGGACTGTTATGTCCCGTACTTAATAATTGAACTTTATAAACTATGGAACTTATGTTTTGGTTTAACGTCTTATGCTTCCGCTGTTTAAATTAAACTTGGTTAACTTTCTTTTGGTCACCAATCGTATTATGGTCAGTTTTATTTACTTAATTATGTTGTTCAATATGATTGGTGGCTCGATCCTGGTCATGTCACGCCTCCAAGCGGTGATACCCCGCATGGTGGATTTTGGGGGTGTGACAGATTGGTATCAGAGCCATTGGTTATAGTGAACTTGGTTTTAAAAGGGGAAAAGCTTTTTGATAAAACCAGACTATAACCTGTACAGTGCTCAACGATCCACAACTACGCTTCGCTCCACGTGCAAGGCTCAACATCCTAGGTGATATGATTTATGTTTATATTGCCTACTTGTTAGTTTCATGGTACATTGATCATGGTATACATTAGTTAATGTGATAACTGTTATTTGAACCTTTTGTGCTTACTCTCTTCTGTCACTCCACACTTACGCACTTTGCGACACCTCTCTTACGTGTGTTCCTTCGATGTGAAGATCATGAGTGGACATCTCGACATGACCCAGGGTCAGCTGACGACCTTGATTAACGAACAGATTGCTGAAGCCTTAGCAACCCAATCAGGGAGTCAATCCATGCACATCCAATCCCGCATAGGCACTTTCAAGGCGTTCTTGGAGTGCAAACCTCCCACTTTTGACGGCACTGGAGGAGCAATCGACCTTCTACACTGGATCCGAAGAATCGAATGTACATTCGAAGAAAGTGAAAGCCCTGCCGGCAAACGAGTAGAGTACGCTACTGTCATGTTGCAAGGGAAAGCGTATTCTTGGTGGGACGCACAAGTTCAGATGCTCGGGTTGGCAAACGCCAATGCCACCCTCTGGAGCGACTTCAAGGATTTTATTAAGGAAAAATTCTGCCACCTGGATGACATTCTGGAACTTGAAATAGAGTATTATGGTTTGAAGATGAAAGGATCAGAAATTGAGGCGTACACAAAGAGGTCCAATGACTTGGCTGACTTATGTCCTAACTTGTCACGACCCATATCTAGACGGATTAAGCTATACCTCAGAGGCTTAGTCCTGGAGATCCAAGGGTCTGTAATTGAGGCCAACCTTTCCACAATCCAGCAAGTCATTCGTTTGGCGCACCAACTCACCGATCAGGCGGTGGAAGAGGGAAAGTTGCCCAAGCGCGATAGCACTACTGCTACTGGTGCTCCCAGCAATGACAAGCGCAAGTGGGATGGAAATTCGGGCAGGGGTTCCACTCTAGTTCAGTCCCAGTCCCAGTGGCGAAAGATAGATGAACACAGGAGCCCCAATCAGCAGTTTTCTGGAAATCAAGGTCAGGGTGGATACAGGGGAAATCACTCTAAGTGTAATCGATGTAGTTTGCACCACAGCGGGCCGTGCAACAAGGGTCATTGTCAGAGATGTAACAATCCTGGACATAAAGCCAGAGATTGCAGGAGCTCACATCCTGTGAATCAGAATCGACAACAGCAGCCCCAAGCTCCCCAGAACCAACAGCAACACCAGCAGGGAAATAAGGGATGCTTCCAGCGTGGTGCTGAAGGTCACTTCAAGAGACACTGTCCACAGCTGAATCAGAATCAAAATTCGAGCAGCAACCAGGGCAACGGGAATAATAGCGGAGACAATAAGGACAACCGCAGGACTGGTGAGCATGAGTTCCTGAATGGACATGAGGAAGAAAGAAACAACCCCAATGTTGTGGCGGATAAGTCCCTACCAGACAATTTCTTTATTTCTATCTTAGATGATTCGGGTGCCGATGTTAGATATGTGTTCTTTAAAAGTTAGTTAAATGCTTAAGCGCACTCCAACACTTTTGAACACCAAACACATGGTAGAACTAGCAAACGGTAAAAGTCTTGAAGCCACACACATAGTTAAAGGTTGTAACCTCGTCTTAGCTGGTCAGACTTTCTCCATCGATCTTATTCCTATCACACTTGGTAGTTTCGATGTCGTTATTGGGATGGATTGGCTATCTCATCATCAAGCGGAGATTGTTTGCAAGGAGAAAGTCATCCGCATTCCTCGTTCTGGTGAAGAACCCCTCGTGATTCATGGCGACAAGAGTGGTGCTGTCGTAGGCACTATCTCTTTCCTTAAGGCCCAGAAGTGTTTGCGAAAGGGCCACACTGCCATTCTAGCACTCGTTACTGACACATCAACGGAAGAGTAGAGAATTGAAGACATTCCTATTTTGCGCGATTTTCCTGAGGTATTTCCTAAAGAATTACCTGGTCTTCCGCCTCATCGCCAAGTTGAGTTTCAAATCGAGCTAGCTCCTGGAGCAGCGCCCATAGCTCGAGCGCCTTATCGTCTAGCTCCATCAGAACTTGAAGAACTGTCCACACACTTACAAGAACTCTTGGAAAAGGGTTTCATAAGTCCTAGCTCTTCTCCCTGGGGAGCTCCGGTGTTATTCGTGAAGAAGAAAGATGGTACTTTCAGAATGTGTATCGACTACCGCGAACTCAACAAGGTGACCGTGAAGAATCGCTATCCTCTTCCACGTATTGACGACATGTTCGACCAGCTACAAGGGTCGAGATATTACCCTAAGATTGATTTGAGCTCGGGATACCATCAGCTGAGAGTCTGAGATGAGGACGTCTCCAAAATAGCATTCAGAACTCGCTACGGCCATTACGAGTTTCTAGTCATGCCTTTCGGGTTGACGAATACACCAGCGGTGTTCATGGATCTCATGAACCGAGTGTGAAAGCCTTACCTGGATAAATTTGTCATAGTGTTCATCGACGACATCCTGGTCTATTCTAAGAGTCAAGAGGAACATGGGCAGCATCTACGGCTTACGCTGGAACTTCTTCGAACAGAGCAGTTGTATGCCAAATTTCGAAATGTGACTTCTGGCTTCGCGAAGTCCACTTTCTAGGCCATGTGGTAAACAAGGATGGGATTCATGTTGATCCATCCAAGGTTGAATCAATCAAGAACAGGCCTGCACCCCGTACACCAACAGAAATCCGCCAATTCTTAGATTTGGCAGGATATTACAGAAGATTTATCAAAGATTTCTCCAAGATTGCGCAACCTCTCACTTCACTGACTCAGAAAGGTGTCACCTACCGTTGGGATAATGCACAAGAATCTGCTTTTCAGCACCTAAAGGATAGACTGTGTAGTGCGCCTATTCTCTCATTGCCTGAAGGCATAGATGATTTTGTGGTTTACTGCGACGCTTCCAATCAAGGACTTGGTTGCGTGTTGATGCAACGTGATAAGGTCATTGCCTACGCATCACGCTAACTTAAGGTTCACGAAAGGAACTACACTACGCACGACTTGGATTTGGGAGCAGTTGTTTTCGCGCTTAAGATATGGAGACATTACCTGTACGGTACCAAGTGCACCATTTACACTGATCATAGGAGTCTCGAGCATATCTTTAAGCAAAAGGAGTTAAACATGTGACAACGCCGATGGGTCGAACTCTTGAATGATTATGAATGCGCGATCAAGTACCATCCGGGCAAGGCCAATGTTATGGTCGATGCCCTCAGTCGAAAGGATACTATACCGAAGCGTGTACGTGCTTTACAGCTTACCATCCAATCCAACCTTCCCGCTCAGATACGAGACGCCCAGGTTGAAGCGTTGAAAGCAGAGAACATCAGGGCTGAGTCCTTACGAGGATCGAGGCAGTGGCTAGAACAAAAGGAAGACGGTGCCTACTATGTTAACGGACGCATCTTGGTTCCACTTTATGGAGACTTACGTGAGCTTGTGATGGATGAGGCACACAAGTCTCGTTATTCGGTACATCCTGGTTCGGATAAAATGTACCACGACCTCAAGACTACGTATTGGAGGCCTGGCATGAAAGCCCACATAGCAACCTACGTCAGTAAGTGCTTGACTTGTGCGAGAGTCAAGACTGAATATCAGAAAGCATCAGGCCCACTTCAACAACCAGAGATACCTAAATGGAAATGGGAGCAAATTTCCATGGACTTCGTTACGCCTAGATCTCAACGCGGAAACGATACCATTTGAGTGATCGTGGATCGACTGACCAAGTCTGCACATTTTCTGGCAATCAAGGAAACAGATAAGTTTTCTACTTTAGCAGACATCTACCTGAAGGAAGTAGTATCAAGGCACGGAGTGCCAACCTCCATCATTTCTGATCGTGACACGCGTTTTACTTCTGAAATGTGGCAAGCTATGCACAAGTCTTTTGGCTCACGTTTAGATATGAGCACCGCTTATCACCCACAAACGGATGGGCAATCTGAACGCACCATCCAGACCCTTGAAGACATGCTTAGGGCGTGTGTAATCGATGTTGGTAATGGCTGGGAAAAACACCTCCCGCTAGTGGAGTTTTCGTATAACAACAGTTACCACACCAGCATCCAGGCTGCTCCGTTTGAGGCATTGTACGGACGGAAATGCCGATCACCTCTCTGTTGGGCAGAAGTTGGCGACAGTCAAATCCCAGGCCCAGAACTTGTAATAGATACAACTGAGAGGATTGCTCAGATACGACAGCGAATGGCGGCAGCCCGTGACCGTCAGAAAAGCTATGCTGATAAGCGAAAGAAACCACTCGAGTTCCAGGTTGGGGATCGAGTACTACTCAAAGTTTCACCTTGGAAAGGTGTAGTCCGCTTTGGCAAACGAGGCAAGCTCAATCCGCGTTATGTCAGACCGTTCGAAATCATCGAGAAAATTTGGCAAAGTCGCCTACCGGCTGAATTTACCTGAAGAACTCAGCGGAGTTCACAATGTTTTCCAGGTGTCGAATCTGAAAAAGTGTCTGTCAGATGAGACCCTCATAGTTCCCTTAAAGGAGCTCACTATCGACGACCAGCTGCGATTCATCGAGGAACCAGTAGAGATTACTGATCGAGATGTTAAGATTCTCAAATGTACCAGGATACCTCTTGTCCGAGTTCGTTGGAATTCCCGTCGTGGCCCAGAGTATACCTGGGAACGAGAAGACCAAATGAAACTCAAGTACCCCCAGCTGTTTAAGAGAAATGCAACCACTACTGAGGCTGAAGCTACTGCAGAATTTCGGGACGAAATTCCAAATCAACGGGGGGATGATGTGACACCCCAGGAAAAGCCAGTAAAACACCGCAACTTAACTAGCTTCCTCAGTAACTACGCACTAAATTTCTGGACGAAATTTTCTTAACAGGGGGAGAATGTGACAACCCTCGTAATTCCATGTATCCGTACAATTTATTAATGATAATTAAAGTGCTTGATGATTGTGCTAAATCATTTAACTGCTCTCTGATTACTGTGTTATACTTACTTGTACGTGTTAACATACTAATAGTACACAGAAAAGTTACTAAATAGTCCGGTATATTTTCCTATGTGTTAGGAATTACTTGTGTTACAAAAATATATATATAAGACACCTTGCAGAATAATTAAACACTTTAACGGAACAGTATTCGACCAAACAACCGGACATTACCGGGACACTAAATATTTGTCAAACATATTATGTAATTATTCTGAGCTAGTCATGATCCCCGTATACCATAACACCCACTAAAAACCTTATAACTAACAAATATAAGTTAGTTACTTACATTCCAACTATCAATTACCCATTTAGTCACAATTTTACATCAAGACCCCCCCCCCCCAACCGAAAAATCAGTCCTTGTGGACCCACCATATCAACCTTCCATACTTCAAATATTGGTTTTGATTTTATGGCAATTATTTATTAAATACTTACTTGTGCAAGTATCCAAAATATAGATGTAATCTTATAAGTATGGAACTTTGATTTCACTCATCATTCCACCATCTTCGCTCTCTCTCTTCACTACTCCATCTCTCTCTTTCGGCCTCCCCAAACCGCCACCATCACCACCCTAAACAACCATCATCTTCCTAGTTTCAAGTCCCATTCAAGGTTAAAAGTTGATACAAGAGAGCTTGCTTTGTGTGGAGCTTCATAAGGGCTTTCTCTAGTCTTGTTCATCATCTTTTTCTCATCATATTTGCACTAGAACTCTACCCTAGCCTTGTGCTAGTAGTAAGTCTCAGTTTACCCTTGATCATCTTACTTTTTATGGCTAATATTTGTAGAATGATGTTTATTTCACAAGAACACTAAAAAGGGTTTAAACAAGAAGATGAAACATGATGTATTTGTGTTAGTATGAAGTTGTTTTGATATTTACTGAGTATTTGCTGATTTACTTGTTAATATTGATGTTTGATGTTGTTGTGATCACTAAATATGTTAACGGAATCAATCGAACACACTTTAGAATGTTAAAAGCTGAAAAACTGGTTGCTGTTTGATGATTACAGCCAACTTCAGTTGGCTGTAACCGAACATTAATAAAGCAGAAAACGTATTTTCTGAACTATAGATTTATGTATTATGAAATACGGTTCTAATGGCACTGGAATCATAATTTTTGGACTTCGTTTACGATTTTTAAAGACCCTTTTAAAAACAGCAGCTGAGGCTGAGTTTTTGCTGCAGTAAATGAGTGATGTGTTTTTGGTCATAACTGGAAATCTATGATGAATCAACTCATGAAATTTGTACAGTAGATGAAAACTGATGTATTTATAATTACCCCACTGGAATTTCATAAATTGGACTCTCGATGAATTTTAAATAAATTATTCCGTGGACTGCAGTCAGAAAAAGTTAAATCTGAGTTCAGTCCGGAAAATGAATTTTTATAAAATATTGGTAATGAATTTGGATCCCGAGATTTTTACACAATAAAATATGAATCGTTTAAGACCTTCTTTAAAAAGTTGGGAATTTTTGGAACATGTTAACTATTTTATTAAAATCCCCGAAAACAGCCCAGTTTTGAAGATCAAAGCTGAAACGACGTAAGTAGTGATTTGCGTGTCTAAATGCCGGGTATGTTATCTGTGAATGATCTAACATGTTATATGTTAATAAAAGTGTTATGTGCAATGTCGTATGTTTGTTTATGAATGGGGAATAGATGGGAAGCTTATAAGGGCATAAACCATTAAAGTGATGCATGTTATGTGATAGATACGTGTAGGAACTTTGTGTTCTATTTGAAGTCACTAATAAACTAAGTGGTAATCATACTAGGACGTGATTGACCGACCTTGACTGTTAGCTATATTTGAGAGTCAAACCGAGCAACTGAGGTGAGTTCACACTTTCTACAAGGCATGGGATTCCCGGTGGTTTGGGAATGGGTTAAGAAACTAAAAAGAAATCTACATATCCTCCTTGGGTAGGATATGTACGGCCATCCTCCATAGGTAGGATGCCATTATTAATCATACGAATTCTCCTTGTGCAGAATACGTACGTTCGTCCTCCTTGGGTAGGACAACAACCTTAAAACTTACTAGACAAAACTCTATCACCTAAGCCCTCAAATTTATATCGACTTAATCGCCGAGGCCAATGGCGAGCGGGTCATTAGTTAATAGCGCTATTAGGTTTAACAAACCTCACACCGTGTCGTCCGAACGGGCGTGTACTAATGGACTATGGCAAACTGTCAATGATGATAGAACATTGATGTAGGGCACGTATTCGTCAGTTGTCGATATCCAGACAGTCTAGTGGTTTACATGGGGAAAACCCCCACTAATTATGGGTATGATTTGGGTAATAAAAAGAATCTGGTTAAACTTACTTTCAACTAAGGGGTAACCCCCACGGCATATAAGCCAACGAAAGTCAAACCACGTTTTCAGAAATAACTTAAAACTAAACAACCAACCGTGAACTCACTCAACTTTGTTGTTGACTCGTTGTTACATGCCTTACAGGTCGCTAGACGCTTATGGAGCTTGCACGAGGAAAAAGTCGTTGTGGGATGTGGACTGTTATGTCCTGTACTTAATAATTGAACTTTATAAACTATGGAACTTATGTTTTGGTTTAACGTCTTATGCTTCCGCTGTTTAAATTAAACTTGGTTAACTTTCTTTTGGTCACCAATCGTATTATGGTCAGTTTTATTTACTTAATTATGTTGTTCAATATGATTGGTGGCTCGATCCTGGTCATGTCACGCCTCCAAACGGTGATACCCCGCATGGTAGATTTTGGGGGTGTGACAACAGGCGCGGCGCCTGGAACCAAGTTAATGCGGAACTCGACTTGTCATTGAGGAGGTAATCCTGGCAAGTCTTCGGGGAAGACTTCAGGATATTCCCTTACCACAGGGATATCTTCGAGCTTCGGTTCTTCGGCTTCTTTGTCCATGATATGAGCTAAGAAGGCAACACATCCTTTATGCAAAAACTTCCGTGCCTTTAAACAACTAATGATCCGTAGAGGTGTATCATGCTTCTCCCCATGAATCACGATCGTCTCTTCATTCGCCATCGGGATACGGATAACCTTCTCATGGCATATAATCTCAGCTCGATTACTCGACAACCAATCCATCCCAATTATGACGTCGAAGCTCCCCAAATCAACTGGCAGAAGATCTATTGAAAACTCACGCTCTACAAGCTCTATAACACAGCCTCTAACCACTTCGTTGGCTTCCACTAGCTTCTCATTTGCTAGTTCTATCGAGTATGGGATATCTAACTTACTTGCTACTAAACCAGGTACATTCTTAAGCTCTAGAGATACAAAGCTATAGTCGGCACCTGTATCAAATAGCACAGAGGCAAAGTATTGATTGATAGGGAACGTACCAGTAACCACGTCTGGATCCTGGCGTGCTTCACGAGCTCCGATCGTGAAGATCCTTCCTTGCTTGGTTCTTCCTAGGGCAATCTTTCCTAAAATGCCCCACGTCCCCACATCTGAAGCAACCTGGAACTCTACCACTATAGTCTCCGTCTTGGTTGCCGTCATCATTTCCTCCTTGTTTGGGATACTTCGCCCAACAGGCATCCTTGCTGTGTCCTTCCTTTCCGCACCTATCGCACTTAGTCCTCAGACATCGACCTTCATTTCCATGTCCAGCACCGTGCCAACACGTCTCCTTGGTATGCCCCATTTTGCCTCAGTTATCACATTTTCCATATCTGCATGGCCCAACATGATGAAGTAGGCAGTTGTCGCACTTAGGCAAGGTACCCATATACCTTTTTCACTGAGTACCCTTCTGGAAATCAGTGAGCTTCCTTTTGTTCTCCCCAGATGACTCCACATGAGTCTCCTTCTTCTCGTCAGGGGTTGAAAATTTTCCCAATCTAATCGCTTCTTTAGTGAGCGCCACACTTAAGTCAATCGCATCGATAGTTGTTGGGGGCGTTGATGCCGTCATCAAGCTCAGAATCTGAGGCGCCAATCCCCAGATGAATCGTTCTATTCTCTTAAACTCTGGTTCCACCAGATATGGAACAACTCGCGACAAATCGTGAAGTCTCTGGACATATTCCACCACCTTTGGACCTTCCATCTCCAGGTTCCAGAATTCAAAATCCAGCTTCTGGATTTCCGCCTGAGAACAATACTTCCTACGCATCAATTTTTTCAGCTTATTCCATGTCAAAGCATACGCAGTAGCCTCGCCCAACGTCTGAACCTGAAGGTTCCACCATGACAGAGCCCCCATCTAGAAACAGTCCAGAAATATACGTGACTTGTTGCTCTGGAGTACAATTACTCATTCAAAAAACAGAATCCGTATTCTCGACCCACCTCACAAAAGCTACGGCACCTCCAGTGCCGTTGAAGTTCAGAGGCTTGCAGTCCAAAAACTGCTTGTAGGTATAGCCTGCAACCCAAGCAGCATCATTCACAGAAAGTATTAACAAGGCACACTCGGAAATGTCCAAACATATTGTAATGTGTCATAGGTGACTTAAACATTACCATTAGGTGGGTTATTCCCTGAGGTACCTCCGCTGTGTCTGAAGCGAAGGACCTCGTGCTGTGCGATGGCCTGTGTGATGCGCGCTTGTAATTCTGCCTCGGTCGTGGGAAACTGAGTGTTCCTTCATGGAGGCATCTTCTTAGAAGAAGATCGGATAGGTCAGGTCTTATTTGTTAAGTAAATAAGTAATTTTCTAGAGGTCGTATGTACATATATATAAACAATCATCATATCAAACAATCATGCAACGACACAATCATAGCATAAACAAGTAATCCAACAATGTGTTTAGTGAGAACATGACGATTGAGCTTTCATTAATTATCGACCATAGTTACATTGTTTACAAGGTGTATCCCATCAAAAGGGACATAGGGTCACACTACCCTTGTCCATTAAGTCTATCAATACAAAAGTCACATGATCAAAAAGTGGTCTCCAAAAGGCTTCACAATCCCGGCTCAATAGTGGTGCTCTCACCAAAATTAGTACATCTGCATAACACCAAAAACCTACTGTACTGATGGCGGAGGTGGAGGAGGGAGGAAAAGCAAACTAAGAACATGTGCGAGTTCCTCCTCGAGCTTGCACACATGATGAAGCAAGTAACTGACCTGTTGCTCGACGGTAAGGAATCGAGCATCAAACTATGGAAAAGGAGTAAGAGGAGCAGGTGGACGTGCAAAAGGAGACTGTGATGAACGTGGGGGAACAAAAGTAGACTAACAAGGACACGGTAGGAGACGAGGAGTCAGCTCAAGCTCCAAGACTCTGCAACTCATAACCTCAAATCGAAGCTGAAGCGAATAAAGTAACTCATCCCGTGTATAGCCAACAAAATGAGAGGGATGATAGGGATCAGAGATCGGCATAGAGTACGGGGGAACCATCGGAATGGCTCGTCAAGCGGCGAAGAAGTTGTAGGATCGATTTGACCGACCAAATGAGTCAATTTGAGTTAATACACACTATTTGAGTGGCGGAAACACTCAAACAGATTAGAATCAGATAGAATGGAGTAGAAAACAGATGTAGATCACTTTAACAGTTGTTTCTCATTCAATAATCACGTGAAAATCTAGCAGAGTAACGTTACACCAACTGCTAGTCCGTTTGAAATGAGAAACACACAAGCCTATTTATAGGCAAACACCCTTCCGTTTGAAACTGGCACAACCCAGTTCAAACGGTCACCTACTAAACCCTTCCATTTGAAAGTGACATGCCACTCTTCAAACGGAACCCCTTGAAAATATCATAAATTTACATTTCAGCCCCCTAAACTATACATACTTGACATATTTAGACCCCTAGACTTAAGACATAGGCTTTAAACATCATGCACTAACAAACTCCCCCTTGGATACAGCCGGAGTCTTCAGTCTTGGTCTTTAGGTCTTCACAGGGACTTGAACGTCTCTTCCCTTGGCTTAGGCTTCTTTCTTAGCAAATTCCTAAGCTTTTCATTCTCTTTCTTCCTTTTCTTTTCCTCTTCAGCCTGCAACTTCATCCATTTTCCTTTGTTTTCTTCTAACTTCTTGCGTTCCTTTTCAGCTTTCTTTCTCTTCAAGCGACCACCATTTAGAGTTCCATTTATTTTTAGAATTAATGTCTTTCTGAAAACAAATAGTTACAACTTTCTGAAACTGCATCACTTGTTCTTTGTCTTCAGCTTGAAAGCGAATCTTGTTCACAAATAAACATTCAATATCTTTAGCTGAGCAGTTCACAAACCACATAGGATCAAATATAACTATCTCTCTGATCTCGCTTCCAGCTCTGTAAGTAATCTCTGCCTCAGTTGATACGCAGTTATAAACCCAGTCTATAAAACCTTTATAGAATTCCTGTTCCATCTTGGGTATTGGAATGTTCTTCATCGTTCGCGACTTCTTTATATTCAGAATAGTTTCTTCAATTCCGGTTTCAAGATTCACTCTTCTAACTTTCTTTGGGTAATGCGGTTGCCAGTGCCTGAAATTCTTCAATGCTTCAAACTTTATAAAGCCCCACATGGGCACATCATTTTTCTTCACTGGATAACCCAAAGTTCTCACTTTTGACAGCTCATCAACATCCCACCATGGTAGAGACATAACATCATGTAAACGTTCAAAATATTGTACCCCACATTCTCTTCTGATGGCATAAGCATTCACATGAGGTAAGAAACCCCAGCTAATAATATCTCCCATTGATATATCTCTATCTCTTTGGTAAAACTTCAAGGGACGTTTAAACTTCCTTTCATGAGACTGTCTGAACCACTTTTTGCGTTCTTCTTTCAAAGGATCTTTTGTGGTTCCATCGAAGTTCTTATCTTTTGAAATTTCTTCAACTTTCCTCAACAGTTCATCTCTATTTTCTTGAGTGAAGAATTCCATCAACGTTGGAAATTGAGAAGTATCTTCAGCAACATTCTCTTCATCATTACAATCTTCGACCTCAACCCTGTCATATACATCAGCGTCTTCCACATACTTGTATTCATATTCAGGTTGATGGTTGATGTCGAATGCATTCAATTCCTCCTCAAAGTCAAACTTAAACTCATCTTCCTTCACATTAAACATCTTTAGAACTTCGTCCAAAGTATATGTGTGTCTTATCTCCCCTTCTTCAACATCAGGTTCGATATGCAAGATCAGCTTCTCAACAGCTTCAACATTTTGATCACCAACAGTCTCCCCCTCTCCAGTTACATCCTCTGTCTCTTCATTTACTGCATCATTCATCAGATCATCCGCAGTTTGTTCTTTAGAAGTTTCAGTAACCGGAATCCCTATTGCACCTTGATCATCATCATTATCATCATCACTCGAAATACTTGCAGAAAATACTTCCTCATCGCCATCGTCCTCTACATCATCATCATTCTCATCATCATCATCATCTTCATCATCATCCTCATCATCAACATTAAGCGCATGTTCTAATAACACTTCATCATCAAAAACAACAGGAACTGCAGAAAGAGGAATAGGCTTCTCATAAACTGGTTCAGGAGCAGTTGATAACACAATTGCCCTTTCTTCAGAAGAACCTTCAGGCTCTTTACCTTTCCTTTTCATTTCAGCATCGATAGCAGCTTGTTGTTGAGCTTTAACCTCTTCCCGTACAACTTCATCAAATCTCTGCTCTAGAGGCATACCAACCACACTCTCTAATACTTTTCTCAACATATAATTTTCATGTTCATTTCGAGCCTTGATTGCTTCTAACTCTTTATTCTTCAGCTTGAAATATTCATTTTGTTGATCTTTGCGAGTTTTTTCTTCCAACAATTCAGAAATTTGAACTTTCATCACATCTATCTCTGCTTCATCAGCTTCAATCTTCTTCAATAAAGTAGAATTTTGAGCTTCCACAGACTTTACACGCTTTACCAACCTCTTATTCTCAGCCATTACTGCTTCAACTTTATCATCAACACTCTTTACTTGTGCAGTATTTGCAAAATCCAAATCTCCCACATCTTCAAGACCAATGCTCATGTTCTGAGGAACAGGTGGAAAACCTTTATACCCCGAAGAACCAGGAGTGGTTTGAATGATAGGTTGTGAGGATGGTGGTGTTTGGAAGATTTGTTGTGAAGTAAGCACAGGTTGTTCTTGATGTGGTGGTGAGAGATGTAGTGGTGAAACATTTGGTGGTGGTGATTGATGGATTGGTGGTGTGGGTTGTCTTGGTGGAGTTGATTGTTTTGGAGGTGATTTGTGTGGTGATTTAGGTGGTGATGGATCATGTGGTGGTGATGGTGGTTGTTATGGTTGTGTTGTCTTTGGTGTACTTTTCAGCAATCTGATAATCAACTTTCGTTTAGCTACCTTTGGAGAAACCATCTTCTTTTTCTCATGAACTTTCTTCTTTTTACTAGACGTTGTAGGCATTTGCATTTCTTCTTGAGAAGGAACATAATCATCATCTTTTTGTCTTTCCTCTCGTCTCTTTCTTTTCAGCTGTTTTTCTTCCTCAATTTCAGCTTGAATTCTTTTAGCACGCTCAACTTCATCTACTTCGCATTTTCTGAAGAACTTGTAGTACTTTTATCCACATCATCACTACCTTCATTGTCACCCATCTTCTCTTTATCTAATTCATCCCCAATATCTTTCAATATCTGTTCAGTATTAGGAGAAACTGGATCTTGTTCTTTTTCTGCAACTCCTTCAGTTTCAGCTTCAATTTCTACATTGGCTTCTTCTTCAGACTCATCAACTAACAAAGTCTTTGCCGCTTTCTTTTGTTTCTTCTTTGGCTGTGAAGAAGAAACTTTATCTTTCTGTACCTTAGTAGTAACTTTCCTGGTCCTCTTCTTATTTTCCTTTAAAAACCATTCACCTCTCTTTGATATGAAATTTTCAAGAACTTTCAGCTCATCAGCATAACCTTTTTCTTTTCTTTCTTCTTCATTTCTCCAGTGTTCATGATTTTCAGGATCAGGATCCTGATAATTTCTATCTCTAATAGCTCCAAATAATTCAGCAGTCTTTGTTGGCTCTGGATGTTTTGGGTGATATCTCGCCAATGATCTAATTGAATCATTATCCATGTGCGATAACACCAACATATCTTTTTCTTCGTCTTTATCCAGATCAGGATATGCATTGTCTAACATCATCTACACAAATCTTGGATATAACCAAGTCTTCCTGTCAGAAACTACTTCATCAACCATGTAATGGAAAACAATGTGAGAAAAATTATATTTCTTGTTCAAAACAAGAGCTACGACCATGTTCATCAAATAATCACGCATCGTATCATATCCTCCTTTCTGGTGACTCATTGCCATTAACACAGAATGAATAAGAAACTTGTACGGCTTCGAAAAATTTGACTTTAAATAACTTGCACTGTTTAAATCACCAGCATAGCCCATTCTCAGCATACAGCCCTTAACCATCTTTTCTGGCAATTTCGTTGGCGAATTCTCTTCATCTGGGAAATCAATTACTTCTCGAACAACAGCTTCAGAAATAATAATTGGTTTCTTCTCATTATTAAACTTAACAACTGAATTGATTGTTTTGCTTTGTTCATCATAAGTTGCATGCTTCCAAAAATGTTTAATATGAGATCTGAAAACTAGGTGTCTATCTGTCAAAGCTTTCTGAATTGGAACTCTCCTCATAAATTCCAGAATGCTACTGAATTCTGACAACAACGGATTCTGCTGCTCATCCAGATCACAGCACGCATTATGAATAGGATTGAACAACACTTTAGATGGCTGCAAAAACATAATCATACAACACAATTAGAAACACTTTGACAAATTTTAACATTTAGAAATCAATTCAAACAAGATTTTGTAAAGATACACTTCAAACGGAACACTATCAGAACACATTCAAACAGAACACCTAACCAGGTTTCAAACGAAACACCTTCAAACAGACACTCCTCAAACGAGCTACCCTCAAACGGACACTCCCATACCGTTTGAACAAGACATTCTCAAAACACTCTTTTTCAAACGGACAGTTTCAAACGGGGTCGCTTCAAACGAACACTCCCCTACCGTTTGAACAAGACACAAACCCTAAAAATTTCTAAGTACAAATCAACCAAATTAATGATAAGGGTTTGTTCTTTGTTTGTTTCCGAGCACACTGATGTATTTTTTTAATCACTAAGACTCTCTAACCAGTCCTAGATCTATGTTTAAAGATCTGCAAACTCGACAAACATTTAAGCAACTCAAATCTGAACAATCAACATGTCAAACAATGATCTACAATCAATTCCGACACTACCCTCATGATCTAATATCATTTTAGCACAAGTATAAACCCTAAATCTGTGTTATGAAGAACAGTTCATCGCCGTCATCAAAAATAGACATGATACGGTCAAAATTTGTACAAATCCTCACCTTCACCATGTTTAGAGTTGAACTAGCCAACAATAAACACAAGATTCTGGTGAAATTTGGGCAGAGTAACGGCTGTAAACGAGGGTTTTGAATGACCGTTTGAAATCGCTCAGTGGGAGCTTGAAATAGAATGGGAGGTAAATGATTCCTCAAACGGAACCCATGTGCTATTTATAGACTTGGCCCCTTCCGTTTGAAACTGACAAAGTATAGTTCAAACGGAACCCATTCAAACGTGACGGTCACTTTCAAACGGTCACCCCATATTCAAACTTGATGGCCACTTTCAAACGGTCACACCATTTTCAAAATTGATGGCCACTTTCAAACGGACTTGTGTTTTGAAATTTCAAACTTTTTGATTTTTCAAACATTTACCGACACACCCAGTTAACCAAGTCCAAGTTAATGACCTTGGTCAACTGTTTAGCCTGCCAAGTCCAAATTAATGACCCCGGCTGACCAAATTATGAAGTTGTTGATGTTTTGAAACTGAAATCAAGTTCAAGTTAATGAACTTTTGAACTTTGAAACAATTACCGATCATTTTTCACAATCTACTGCTTTCCCAACTCTCAAAATCCGACTTGTTTAGCACACAAGACTTTGATCATCCGATTCCCATCATCCGTTGTCGAAAATAAGATGAGAAAATAAAATCTTTTTGGATTTTGAATATGAAAGGCAATAAACTGTACAAACAATCTTTTTGCGAGCGTGTTAGGGGATCATATCAGCTGCCGACTAGATACAAGTACCGTTAAGCTTAGATTTCATTTTAAGCATTAAACAATTTGCAATGATTGTCGATATACTGGTCCATTTTAAATTTTCACACAAAGTTCAATCTGTTCAGGATATGGATTTAATGTTTTAAGGCTTAACTTTTATACGTCTCCCACCTCAGAATATACTACCGTATCCAGATCCCAATATTCAGTCTTACAGGTGAGTATACCTAGATGATATCTGTAGGGGGTTAGATGCGAAGGTCGTGAGAGCTCAGGTCAGAACTTCCGTTCAGCAGAGAGATGACTACTTCTTCGACTTTGGTGGGTCTCCTTTAGAGGATCTTTTTTACAACAGCATTGATTAGCAATTTTATTGTCTATTTCTGCTGAGGGCGGCGCTATATTTCAAGCAAGCAGTAAAGTATTCTCCGGGGACTATGCCATTGCTTCCGCATTATCAGAAGTCCCGCGATAATACCCCAGATATCACTAATCATAAAGACCTAGTATCTCAGAAAGAGGGACCTTTCAAACAAGATTTCGGGGGTTATCCATACATCCGAGAGATGTTCCCCACATAAAAGCAAGTAAATTTTATGTTTATATCCCGAACATATCTACTAAATGTGTAAAAACCTATCGGCATATCATCTACAAGACTGCTTAACACATTCATACTTTACATTTCTTTAGCATAGCTCATGTCAGAACTTCCGTTCAGCAGAGAGATGACGACTTCTTCGACTTTGGTGGGTCCCCTTTAGAGGATCTTTTTCACAACAGCATTGATTAGCAATTTTATTGTCTATTTCTGCTGATGGCGGCGCTATATTTCAAGCAAGCAGTAAAGTATTCTCCGGGGACTAGGCCATTGCTTCCGCATTATCAGAAGTCCCGGGATAATACCCCAGATATCACTAAGCATAAAGACCTAGTATCTCAGAAAGAGGGACCTTTCAAACAAGATTTCAGGGGTCACCCATATATCCGAGAGATGTTCCCCACATAAAAGCAAGTAAATTTTATGTTTATATCCCGAACATATCTACTAAATGTGTAAAAATCTATCGGCATATCATCTACAAGACTGCTTAACACATTTATACTTTACATTTCTTTAGCATACTGCATCTGTCTAGCTGATGTACTATCATTTCCCCTTTCTACACAAACTCATTTTTACTTTTTCAAATGTTTTTGGTTTTTCTAATTTTATCATGTTTTTGTATTTTTCTGCAAACTTTCTCCCCCTAAAAAGAAAAACATATTTTTGTGTTTTTGTTTTTATCGAAAAGCAGAAAAACAAACTGTACAAACAAAATTGACAACAAGATGTGGTTCACTTTTGATCGTCGTCCTCCGCGGCTTCACATTCTTCGACCCTCCCAGAACGCAGATTTTTCATCCCATTTAATTTTAAAAGATAATAAAATCTCCTTTTATCAAACGGTTTTGTATAGAAATCAGCCTTCTGATCATCGGTGTGTATATGTTCAATACGTATCAACTTCTTCTCGTGACAATCACGGATGAAGTGATGACGGATCTCTATATGTTTAGTTTTAGAATGTTGAACCGGGTTTTTAGTTATGTTTATGGCTGCTTCATTGTCCACGAAAATCGGTGTATCCAAGAATTGCAAACCAAAATCGCGCATTTACTGCTGGATCCAAAGGATTTGAGAACAGCAGCTGGAGGCTGAAACATATTCAGCTTCACAAGTAGAAAGCGCCACAGAGGTTTGTTTCTTGCACTGCCAGGTAACAAGTAGAGTTCTGAAGAACTGACACCCAACAGTGGTGGACTTAGCGTTCTGCTTGCAGCTTCTAAAATCAGAATCAGCGAAACCTGTTAGAGAAAAGTCACCCGAGTGAGGATACCACAAGCCGATGCTTGGGCAGCCTTTCAAATACCGTAGTATCCTTTTGACAATCGTCAGGTGTGACTGCTTCGGGCTCGACTGATATATGGCGCAAAGATATGTCGGGTACATGATGTCCGGTCGTGAAGCAGTGAGATACATTAAGGATCCGATGATTGACCGGTACAATGTCTCCTCCACCTTGACGCCACTCTCGTCAGGACAAATACCATGATTATGTGCAAGGGGGGTTGCTGCTGGACTGAATTGAGCCATATAAAACTTTTCAAGCACGTCCTTCACATATTTTGTTTGGTGAATGAAGATTCCATCGGGCATCTGTTCTACCTGTAGCCCGAGGAAGAACTTCATCTCCCCCATCGAACTCATTTCGAATTTCTTCTTCATAACATACTCAAACTCTTTGCATAACTCGTCGTTGGTCGAACCAAAAATGATATCATCGACGTAGATCTGCACAATTAGGAGATGTCCTGCAACTTCCTTTGTGAACAATGTGCTATCAACTGTCCCTCTAATGAACCTGTTGGCCAAAAGATGTTGGGAAAGCATCTCGTACCAGGCTCTCGGGGCCTGGTGTAAACCGTAGAGCGCCTTATCTAGCAGATAGACCTTGTTCTTGTGTTGTGGATCAGTGAACCCCGGTGGTTGTCCCACATACACTTCTTCTTTAATCTTTCCGTACATGAAGGCAGATTTAACATCCAGCTGGTACACTTTGAAATCTTTCCATGATGCAAATGCCAGGAAGATCCGAATAGCTTCAAGTCGAGTAACAGGTGCGTAAACCTCATCATAGTCGATGCCTTCTTGCTGACTGAATCCTTGTACCACTAATCGTGCTTTGTTCCGAACCACGACTCCTCTATCGTCTCTCTTACACTTGAAAACCCACTTCGTTTTAATCAACTTTTGATTCTCAGGGAGGTCTATTAGTCTCCACACTCCCAACTTCTCGAATTGTTGCAGCTCCTCCTGGATTGCATTCACCCAGCTATCTTCAGTCAAGGCTTCTTTATACGTTCTGGGCTCGATCTGCGAAATAAAACATTTCAGTGAGAATTCCTCTTGTAAAGGAGCAACAGATGAATAAAAACATGTAAGTGCTCGGTTGATTTGATCTCTTGTTTTAACACCACTTTGCAGGTCACCGATAATCTGCTCTGAAGGATGATAAGACAAGGTTCGAGGCATGACGGTGTCAGGCACATCAACTTCTGATTGCAAGCTCGTTATGTCTAGATCACCGGTGTGATCCTCAGCTTCCGTCGTAGTAACATTTGGTTCCTCGTCAAAAGTAGGAGCGGATTCCTCTTCTGAGTCGTCAGAGTTGTCAAACGTTGGAGCTGGTTCCTCTGGTGGTTCATGAACTGTTCCACTTGGACCGGCTTCGTGTTCGTTTGTGCCACCTGTAGGAATGCTTGTATCCACTTCAGGTTGTGAAACTATTAAAGGCCTTGGCACTTGATCTTGTGAACTAGATTGTTGCTGCTGATAAAGCAGAATAAGCTCTTCAATAGTTGGCTCGGTCGGAAGATGAAACGACTCCCAGAGTTTATCATAATCGAACAAGAATCTTTGTCCGGGAAGTTGTGGTGAAGCGGTGTGCTTCTGACAATCCACATGCAGAACTTGTATTACTTTTCCCAGGCAAGGTACGAACACTCTCTTCAATGGGCTCGCGTAACCTACAAAGAAACCATCATTCGACTTAGCACCAAATTTACCATTTTCGTCAATAAAAGTACACGGAGACCCAAATGGCTCCAGAAACTCTAGGTTTGGCTTGTAACGGTGTAGCAACTCAAAACTTGTTTTCTTGTACTTCTTGACTGTGAGCACACGGTTCAAAGTGTAACACGCTGCAGCCACTGCTTCGCTCCAAAAGAAGATCGGTAACTTGGAATCGGCTAACATTGTTCGAGCAGTTTCTATTAAGGTCCGATTCTTTCTTTCAGCAACGCCATTCTGTTGTGGAGTATATGGCGCGCTGAATTCATGAAGAATTCCCTTTTCATTGCAGAACTCGAGCATTTTGTTATTCTTGAATTCTGTTCCGTTATCACTCCGTATTCTTCGGATAGGGAGCTTATACAGAGTCTCCATCTTTTTGAACAGAACCATCAGCGACTCAAACGTCTGATCCTTTCTTTCCAAGCACACAACCCATGAAAACCTTGTATAGTCATCAGTTACTACCAAGCAGTACAAATCTTCACTGATTCTTTTTACATTGACCAGCCCGAAGAGATCCATGTGGAGTCTCTCAAGTGGTACTCTGATCGAATTTAGCAACTTCTGTGGGTGTGACTTCCGAGTCTGCTTTCCCTTCTTACAGGCTACACAATCATCAGACAAATGAAAATTCTTTAAATTCACACCTTCGACTAAATCATTATGCACCAGAAAATTCATTTTTCTAACATGTATGTGGCCCATCTTTCGATGCCACATAATAGACTCTTTTTCTGTTGCTTTCGTTTTTGACACAAAACATTGTTTTTGATGATTTGTTGGCGTTGCGACACTCATATCAAGAATATACAAGTCGTTTTCCCGTGGAGCGCGCAACAACACCATATCATCAGGGATTTTAAACCCAGGTTTTAAAACCAGACATTCGTTTTTCGTGAAATGTACAGTAAACGATTTATCAAAAATTTGAGAAATACTAAGCAAGTTATTTTCCAATTCTATGATGTAATTCACTTTCTCAAACGAAATGACCCCATTTGTCAGGGTTCCTTGGCCTACAATCTTGCCACCCTGATTTCCTGCAAAACCCACGTAACCTCCGTTGATTGATTTAACGTCGTAGAGCAATGCTAGCATCCCCGTCATATGTCTCATTATCCATTTTGAAATTATAGACCTGGGCAGCCCCTGCAAACATTAGAGCAACTCATTCAAAACAATGAAGCCCATGACTTCTTAACTTGTGGAACACTGCCAAACACTATATCACACTTCTCATCAATCTTTTGAAAGTTAAACGTGACATTCGGAACATCAGTTTTTACTTTTGATTTTACTTCATTTTTTATCGGGGGAAACTCTGCAAGAAACTTATCAAGCTCAAATTCAAACTCTACAACATCATCTTTCAAAACCTTTGTTTCATTTTTCAAAATGTTTTCCATCTTTTTCTCCTCGACAGTTGGTTTTGATTTCACAACCCATGACTGATTTTCAAAAACTTTTGTTTTTGGATAAATCTTTGAAATCTTTTGAGACTTTGAAGATTCTCCAATCTCAAATGTCGATTTCGACTTATCTTCCGACTTCAAAGATTCACCTCTTTTCAAGATGCAAATTGGTGAAACCATTGGTTTTTTACCCTTTTTGTCAACTGGTGACTTAGGTCGAGGTTTTTGAACAATAGGTTTTATGACAGTTTTCTCAAAAACTTTCTTGCATTGTTTTGCCATGTGTCCGATTTCATTGCAGCGGTAACAAACTCTTTTGTCATACTCGACAAAAGTTGACTTGAACGATTCCTCTTTTAGTTTCTTCACCGCATTGAAATCGTCAACAGCTTTTTGGCTAAAAATATATTCTTTCTCATCATCCACACTTGGTCCAACAATAAAGATATCATTCATTTTATCCTTTGGCTTGACAACCTTCTTAGCCATCTTTTTCTCAAAACCAATTCCTTTGTTTTTAAAGTTGTTACCATTTTTCTTGTTACCATTCCCTTCCCACTTATTTTTGCCCGAGTTATTGGAACATGACGTAACAAATGACTTTTTCGGTTTCGAAAAGAATTCTTTGTTGTTTACTTCAGCAATATCAATTTCAACCAATTTGAAAACTTTCTCAACATTTTCAATCTTTTCGTTCTGAAGCAGATACTCGAAATCAGAGTAAGGCTTGTCAGTTCCAATCATAGTGTAAACCACCATAATTGGACCATCATTCATACTCTTGTCTGATTTCGGTATGAAACGATCTAAAAAGTTACCCTCGTCTTCAGAATCAGTAACAGACTTCTCAGAGTTATCACTATCTTCATCTAACACCTGATCGACAACAGTCTTGATGACATGTGACTCGTTGTCTGTGTCGGATGCAGAGAATGTAACATCAATGCTCTCTGGCAATTCATCCTCAATTGTTTTCAACTTAAGGTTCAAAGCAGCTTCCACACCATCTGGATACTTTTGAGTATAATGATTCCACATTGGGTGTGGAACACTGTTAAAGACCGGTGCAGCATTGGGCTGTTGTGGAACAATTTGTTCAAGAACATAGGACGATGCAACATAGCTCATCAATTTCTTATCGATTCGCTCATTTTCAATTTTAGTCAAATCCAATTCTTTCTTTAATGATGCGATTGTGTCAAGATGAAAATTAACTTCCACTTGTTTATCAAAAAGTGTTTCTTTTGCTAGTTTTGTGGCTTTATCATTTACGACACTTTCTTTTTTAATCATTTTAACTAATCTGGCTAGTGTATCAAATGCTTCTTTGACTTGTCCTAGATCAAATTTTAACATGTCAGCACGTTGTTTCAATTCCTGAAACTTAGTGTCTTTTTCAAGACACTCCATGCACGGTTTTAAACACTTTTGGCATGGGGTTTCAGACATTGAATCCACTTTCTCAACAACCTCTGCTTCATGAGCAGTTTTCACTTCCTGTTTACCGACATCTTTGGACTCTGACTTAGACACTTTCTCAGATTTGGTCTCCTCAATTCCCAACTCCTTATCCGACTCCTTTTGAACTGACTCGGTACTGACAGACCCGGGTTTCACAAGTTCTGTGTCTACCTCTTTCAGTTTCACCATGAGAGCCTTGTCAGCAATTTCTTTCAAAGTGTCTTCGGTCATTTCCTTTGTGACATCGATCATCTCCTCGACAGACTCTTTCTTCTCCTCATATCTTGGACACAATCCAGTCGTCGGTTCTTCAAAGAAACCTGCAAAAGATTCAACAATTTTAGGAGGCATGATAGATCTTAAAGAACTAGCTAATACCTCCTGCTCAGATTGATAGTAATGAACTTCTGCATCTAACTCCTCAATGTCAGCCACATTATCCACAGAAACATCTTCAACAACCACTTTAGGTTCAGCAACACTTTCGGTCACTTCAACTATCTCAGCCACCATAGCCTGTCCATCACTTCTAGGGATAAATTTATCCCAGTTGAATCCCTCAGCAACTTTCTCGTCATCCTGGTTCACAATGAGAGCTTTCTCTAGTTTGTTCTCGATTTATGGTCTTTGAACTACAGGTTGCTGATTTGATCGGTGAAAAATTGCCTGTCTGTAATAATCATTCATGAATGGATTCTGATGATTATTCACTTCTCTATTTGGGCATTCCCTTTTGAAGTGGCCTCTCTCTTTGCACTTGAAGCAGGTTACTTTAGACTTGTCGAAACCTAGCTTCTGATCAGGTCCAAAAAGGCTGTTTCTGCCAGTGATTTCCATAAAACGTTGTGCTCTCCTCACAAGACTAGCCATGCCCCATTTAATATCTATTAACTCAAGCTCCTCCGGGTCAATCTGATCGTAATCTTCTTTGGTCATATCCGGATTCCCGATCTTACCCGCTACCAGAGACTCATACGACTCTAACATGGAAGCCAACAATGCAATGTGTTGCTTCGCAGCCGATTCAGTGAATTCATTCCCATTCTTGATATTAACTGCGATGTTGCATTGGATCCCAGAAACATACGCCTGATTGTTTGAACTGGTCGAGCCTTGAGGTGATGTCTGTTCAAAATCTTTGAAGTTTGGATCAACACTAACAAATGGTGAAGGCTTGTTTGTTTGTGAAGTATTTGATGAATCACTTGATGTTGTGTCAGCACTAAAACCAATTTGTATCTTTGGGCTCTGGTTTGTTGTGACTGGAGTACTTCCTCTGTAGTGCAAAGATACATCTTGTTGAACATTCATCGAGTTCATCTTTTTAATTTTTAGCAACTCCAACTCTTGAGCTTCAATCTTTTCTATGAATCCACTAAGATTCAGATTCCCAAAATCTGAATTGTTTTTCAACATCATCAGATAAGTGCCCCACTCTTCATATGGTAATGCATCAGACAACTTATCAATCAATTCTTCATTGTTCTTTTCAATGTCTAATCTTTTCATCTCAAGTACTAAATGGCAATATCTTTCGATCAGTTGCTTTGTAGTTTCTCCCTTCATGCCGGTAAAAATATCAAACTCCTTCTTTAATAAAGCCTTCTTGCTCTTGATCATTAACACACTACCTTGAAACTTCACTTTCAATGCATTCCACATAGATTGAGCATTATCTTCATGTTGCAACAACACTAAAATATCCTCTTTGATAGCCTGCTGAAGGATACTAATCATCTTTTTCTCAGCTTTGAAATCATTCTGTTCTGACTCTGTCAGACTTCCAATAACCTTTGCAAAACCTCTCCCATCAACCGGTGGAACATACTTCACTTCTATCTTCATCCAGCATTCGAAATGGTTAGCCTGAACCCAGTTTTTAAATCTGCCTGACCATCCTGAGTATTCATCTATGTTCATAAGCTTGGGAGGCTTTTGCATTGTTCCTAACTCATTTTCCATGTTGACGTTTTGCATAAGACTACCCGAGGTTTGTCCTGTTGCCATAACACTGCCGGCGAAGAAGTTGTAAAAATCTTGGTTTTCCATTATTAGATTTACCGAATAGTTTTTCACGTTTACAATTTTCACAAAATCAGAATATCGAACAATATCACGAACACTATGGACTTTTTCGAAAAATCAGATCCTCAAACGGAATGACCACACCCTCAAACGGAACACACCCTCAAACGGAAGGTGTATTCTAAAAACGAGTTGATTTCTTCAAACGATAGGTTCAAACGGGAACCCTCATTTCAAACGATCGTTTGAGGCTTATGCTATTTTCAAACGGGATGGTGTTGTTCAAACGGAACGATCACCAATTTCAAACGACAGATCAGTTTTCAAATGGACACCCAGTCTTCGTTCAAACGGAACCTAGTTTTCAGTCCATTTTTACCACTTTTAATTCGAGTTTAGATCTGATATTCTTAAGGGTCTGTTAAAACACAGTTTTACACACACTGTCCAAAATTCAGTCCATTTTGTCCGACCAAAAGTTCTGAAATCAAATTTTGTGTAGAAAAACCAACTGATTCAGGTGTATTTACTCATAACTGGCTCTGATACCAATTGTAGGATCGATTTGACTGACCAAATGAGTCAATTTGAGTTAATACACACTATTTGAGTGGCGGAAACACTCAAACTAATTAGAATCAGATAGAATGGAGTAGAAAGCAGATGTAGATCACTTTAACACTTGTTTCTCATTCAATAATCACGTGAAAATCTGGCAGAGTAACGTTACACCAACTGCTAGTCCGTTTGAAATGAGAAACACACAAGCCTATTTATAGGCAAACACCCTTCCGTTTGAAACTGGCACAACCCAGTTCAAACGGTCACCTACTAAACCCTTCCGTTTGAAAGTGACATGCCACTCTTCAAACGGAACCCCTTGAAAATATCATAAATTTACATTTCATCCCCCTAAACTATACATATTTGACATATTTAGACCCCTAGAATTAAGACATAGGCTTTAGACATCATGCACTAACAGACGTGAAGGGAGCAAATGGTGCAGCCTGTGATGTTGGAGGAAATGCTGCTGTAGCAGAAGGATCGTCACGCGGGTGCTGGCCTGAAGTACCGTCCCCTGGACGGGGTACATGGATGTCCTGTAAGAAAACGATAGGTAAGTCGGTGCGATGAACATCGGACTCTACAAGAGGGAGAGGAGCGACATCAGCGGGTGCGGGTGGAGGAACAAGTGGCTCAACAAAAGGAGGCTCAACATGTGCAGGAACTAGGTCAGGAATAAAAGGTGCAATGTCTGGTAAACCAAAAAGGAACATGGTCAGGCTCGGGTATCGGCTCAGGATCAGCAGGTGCAACATCAGGCTGATCAACAGGAACAAAATCTAGCTCAGGACCAGGCTCGGGGTCGTGTGGAGGGGACGGTGCAGCTGACATAGCAGCAACATCATTAGAATCTGTGGCATAACGCTGTAATCCAACCGCCTGCAAAGCTGAAGACGTCACAGACTCAAAGGAGTCTGAAACGGAATGTAAACTAGAATCAGAGGATAACTCAATAACAGGAATCTCAGGAGGTGGAATAGCAACAACATCCTCATCTATCTCTCCATCACCATGGGCGTCATCAGGAGGACCATCAACAAACAGATCAACGTCATCATCAAACAAATCATCAAAAGGCCAATCCTCAGGAGGGATGACCATGAGAGGAACAGGAGCAAGGATCGGAGCCATGATATGCTCACCATCGGGATAACCAATGATGAGATGATCATGGACTGGAACGGGAACAACAAAAGGATCCTCGTCGGGAATACCATCAGCAAGGGGTAAGTCATCTCCAAATTCAGGCAACGCGAACGGCTGAAAGTCGTCCTCGTCGTCTGATAGCATGTCTGGGTAACTCTCAGTATCTGATGTAAAGATCTCCGGCTCTGGTGCAATCTTGTTATCGGAGACAATAGCCATAGGGTCATCGGCGTCGGACAATCCGCTCTCGGATGAAGACATAATGCCTGTAACATAATAATCATAACATATGCACATATATTAACCACTATCACTTAGTATGCAACCAAATACATAATGCCTCTAACATAATAACCCACGCATTTTGAGTGATAACTGTCTTGAATACATGCTTGTCTTTCCTTGTCTATCCCATATTAAACCACAAATGTGACCTTGAAATCGTGTTTCTTGTCTTTCCTTTGTAAAACGTTTGTTCCATGGATCTGGGCATTTCGTGTATGCAATGGAAAACATGTTGTGGAAATATTTTCGTGAGAGCCCTAATGGTTGTAGTCTAGACTCGAGAAAGAATCCTAGTTCGCTACAATCGAAGCTCTGATACCAAACTGTCACACCCTGACTTTTGAGGAAGCGTGATTATGTGTGACTTGCTTAATATCATTGCATTCAACCATAACTAACAACTATATGATAAAACCAAGACGTTCATCCATAGATAGTTTTAAAAACATTACATGCAACATTGTTTTATGTAGGATCGTTCAGTGACCCAATCGAGTCAATCAGAAGAGTTCTTTATCAATTCAAGAGGCGGAAACAGATGAATTGACTTGTAAAACAACTCGATTCACTTCTAAATGTCTTGTATATTGATTATAACACGATTACAGATCAATAGACACGTCGGCAGCACTTCGGTATCGGAAACAAGAACCTTACAAATGATTTCGCTTGAGGGCCTATATATAGGGGAGGTAATTTCGTTTGAAAGTGGCAGTTGCCATTTCAAACGGAATTAACCATGTTAATTTCGTTTGAAATGACACATGTCACTTTCAAGCGAAATTAACATAAACACACTAAAACCCTATTTCTCGTACAACGTGCCCTGATCTAACAATCCTAGTACAAGACTCGATACAAGACGAAGTCGACAGACGTATGCACCAAAAGACTCCCCCTCGGAAGTTGACAAGTCTTCAGTGTCGAGTCTTCACAATCTTCAGTCTTTATCAGTCTTCGGGCTCTTCTTCAAAGTATCTGACAGTGTAAACATCCTCAAACTTTATCTCTTATCAATTCCAGGATCTGGAGCTGGCTCTTACATCTTCTTGATCAGATCTCTTGATTCTTTAAGCTATACATCAACAGACTCCCCCTCAAGGAATGCTTGGGATCGTAGTCTGGCTTTCACAGGTTCTAAATCACAACCTGGCTCACATTCCTTCTCACAGAATCATGACCAATTCTTGTCTCTACTGAATCCTGCACAAATCTCTACCCAAAAATAAATTTCACAAATTTAAAATTTGACAACTTTAAACTTTGCTAACCATTTTGATGAATTCTGTTCAAAACTTCAATTAATGATATAACAAATTTTAATCTCTGATGAACCACTTGTAAAAATAACATTTTCTTTCCTCATACTCCCAAACCTGTTCATCATGTTCAGCACTCGGAATTTTGAAAATCAGCTTTTCAACATCAGTTGTCTAAAATCTTTTTGTATTTTCAAAAATTTATGCTAAAACACTCCGAAAATCTTTTTGGATTTTTAATATTAAAGGAATGTAGTAAAGAAATATTTACCCACAACATTTTTGTGAGTTTGTGTAAGAGGATCATATCAGTTTATGAGACAAATCACCAACACCGTTAAGCTTTAAACATTTTAAGTTCTAAATGATTCACTTAGATTGTCAGTATACTGATCCATTTAAATTCTTACACAAAGTTCAATTGTTTCGAGATACGAGATTAATGTTTTAAGCGACTTAAACTTATTCACGTGTCCCACCTCAGAATATACTCCCGTATCCATATCCCAATATTCAGTCTTACAGGTGAGTATACCTAGATGATATCTGTAAGGGGTTAAATGCGAGGGCCGTGAGAGCTCAGGCTATTGCTTCCGCAAAATCAGAGAGATGACGGCTTCAACTTTTGGTGTGTTCCCTTTAGAGGATCTTTTCTTCAACAGCACATGATTAGCATTTTTCAATGTTTCATCATTTTTTATGCTGAGGGGGGGCTATATTTCAAGCAAGCGTAAAGTATTCTCTGGGGACTAGGCCATTGTTTCCGCAAAATCAGAAGTCCCGGGATAATACCCCAGATATCACTAAGCATAAAGACCTAGTATCTCAGAAAGAGGGGTCCTTCAAACAAGATTTTGGGGGTTACCCATATATCCGAGAGATGTTCCCCCACGAGATAAGCAAGTTTGAAATTTAGGTTTATATCTCGTCATAATTTACTAAGTGTGCAAAAACCAACTGGCATATCATCAGTGAGACCGTTTATCACATTTTACTTTCCAATTCTTTAGCATATTGTGATAGTCCACTGATGTACTATCATTTCCTCTTTTTCACAACAAAACTCATTTTTGACTTTATCATGTTTTTTACTTTTTCAATTTTTCTAATGTTTTTGGATTTTCTGAAATTTTCTTACTCCCCCTAAAATTCAAAATCAATTAAAGGAAATTTGAAAACAAACTGTACAAGGTAAAGTGACAACTGATATCAAAGCACTTCAATTCGCCATCCACTTGGCATAAACAATCAGAACTCCCCCTTACAACAAACTATTTTCCCATTGTGATTTCAAAACACTTAAGTTTGTTTTAATCAAATTGTTTTTCCAGAAAATAAGTTTTGTTGATTTTACCACTTGTAAGATAGGGGTTCATCACATTGTTCTCCAAAATACCATTTGTAGGAAAAACAAGTACAATTTAATGTCCTTGATTTATGTTAGTGCAGTATGTCTGTCAACTTCGTCTGGTATCAAGTCTTGCATTGTTCATGGCACAGAGACAGAGAGACAAAGACTAAAGACTTGAAGCCAAAGACTTTGTCAACATCCAAGGGGGAGTCTGTTGGTGCACTGAATGTCTGTTAACTATGTCTTATCAAGTCTTTTGTCTAGATAGAATGAATGAGCACACAATAGATTAGAAATTAGGATTTTACATGTTTATCTAGGGTGTTTCGCTTGAAGGGGTTTCAAGGCAAGTTCAAGAGAAACCTATTGATCAGCTTTCTCTTGAACTAATATTGTGCATTTTCAAGAGAAACCTAGTAGTGTGTCAGTTTCAAGAGAAACCTCTAGGTCTATATATAGGTGTGTGTCATTTGAAGAGAAACATGTATGGTGTTTGTGTGTGAGTTGAGGTGCTGCCGAAATTTTGTTAGAAATTGATTGTAAAGACTCAGAATCGATTAATAGAGGAAGAATTGAAAGGAAAAAAGTTGTTATGACTTTATATACGTTGATTCCGCCTTCGTATTTGAAGATGATCTGCCTTAACTGACTTTTAGGGTCACGCACACGGTCTAACAATTTACCAATTGAAAGTGAAAACCTTCTTCAACCACTTGTAGGTTCACTTATCAACCAAAACCACTTATAAATCAAAATATAACAATATAAAGATATCACCTGTAGATTTACCAACCAAACATATTCAAGAAAGATGTCGATTCCTGCTCCACGATTACCCACTAGGGAGCTCCGGCAAGTCAGGATTTTAGTTAGAAAACGCTGTCACCCAATCCTGACCAGCTTTGGGTGATTTTGGAACACATCTATCCCACCATCTTTTTTATTGATAAAAATCTTTTGCACTTTTAACCTTCCCATCAACCATCTTCCCAAAGATGTGTTTGACATTTTCATTAAACACCTTTTTAGCATCAAATTCTTTCTTACCATCAAAAAATTGATCTGAAATCTCAAATATACCTTTTGATTTCAGATTTTCTGCTCGCAATGGTGGAAAGTTAACTTCATCCAATGGCGGAACAGAATTTTCAACCTTTTTCTCAACAAATAGCTCCACTGATTTTATGGAACCAGATTCATCACTAGAACTTTCATCTGAACTTTTTACAACCCATTTTTGTTTATTTAAATCGACTTTTCTTTTGTAAAAACATTTTGAAACATCACCAGTTTCATAAGTCGAATTTTCAAACACCCTAGAATTCTCAGTTGGTTGTTTCTTTTTATCAACATGTTTTTCTTTCAATTTTGAGTTAAAAGTAACTCCCTATTTTGTGTTGTTGGACTTTGGACAATTCCAAGCGATATGCCCAACTTCTTGACATTTAAAACAGGTTCTTTTGTCAACTCCTTGAGCAAATTTCTTCACATTCTTCTTTATTTCAGCAAGAAACTCTTGATTTGACTGTTTCTAGAATGGTTTTTTCTGCTCTTCTTCAGAACTTCCTCCTGCAACAAATTTTGTTTTTGGTTTATAATTTTTCTCATTTTTATAATTTTCTGAAGAACTAAAACCTAATCCTTGCTTTTTGAAATTACCGTTATGGTTTGGTTTCTTTCGATAACCTGAACCAGAACTGTAACCCTTTTTCTTGTTCAAACTCTGTTGAATTCTTGAAGTGTAAGGTCTTTGTTTTTTAGAAAGATTTACATCTTTTATTTCAGAAATCTTAATTTCTGTTAATTTGAAAATCTTCTTAATCATTTCAGATTTGACACTTCTTATTGGAAATTCCTCATCAGAATATAATTTGTCTGAATCATTCAAAGTATATGCCACTTTGATTGGTCCGTCATTCAAATTAGATTTTGATAACAAAAATTCTTTATTGTAAACCCTTTTAACCGGTGAACTCGGACTCTTTTCTGACGAACTCGAACTTTCAGATTTAGACTCCGACTTTGACTCTTCATCCATATCCAACACCTGATCGACCACTTTCTTTAACAATTCAGACTCATGATCAGTGTCAAACGCTCTGAATGTGACATCAATATTGTCTGGTAACTCATCAATGATTTCAGACTTTAACTTGATGTTGAGAGCATTATTTAATCGTTCCTCATTTGGCTTTCTGGGAGAATAACTATTCCAAATCGGGGGCAGACACTTGTTATACTTGACACTTTGTTTCTTACCAGTATCCGTTTCCTTCTCTTTGTCTTGGAAAGCTTCAAGACCTGCAACAGTAGGATAAATTCGATCAATCAGATAATCACAAGTTGTATAACTCAACAACAAATGTTTGATTCTTTCACTTTAATCTTTTCAAGTTCTAAGTCCTGCTTTAGCTTTGCACAGTGTTCAATATACTCATTGATAACTTTCTGCTTTGTCATTAACATTGAGCTCATCATCATCATTGTAGCATCAACCTCTTTGTTTTTCTTGTTCAAACCATCAACTGTTCTATTCAGAATGTCATACGACTCTTTCACATACTTTATATCAGACAACAAGTTCTCTTTCATTTCTTGCGGTTCATGAATCTTCTTGTCTTTCTCACCACAATCTTTGCATGATTCCATACATTTTAGACAAGGTTTTGTGATCTCAACTAGCTTTTCAACCTCGACAACCTTCTCAACTTCAACAATTTTTTCTACCTCGACTATTTTCTCAACTTCTACGAGTTTCTCAACTTCGACTATTTTTTCAATCTCAACAATTTTCTCTACTACTTTAACATTTTTTTCTACCTCGACTATTTTCTCAACTTCTACGAGTTTCTCAACTTCGACTATTTTTTCAATCTCAACAATTTTCTCTACTACTTTCTCCACTTCAACGATTTTTTCTATCACCTTTTCAATTCCTGGTTCAACATTTGCTTCTTCAGCTTCCATCTTTGCCTTTTCTTCAGCTATTCTTATTGCTTCTAGTTCTCTCTTCAATCTGGAAATCTTCTTCTCATTTAGCATCTCAACTTTATTTGCAAAAAACAAATTAAAACTGTTAGGATCCAAACCTTTTCTAGCTTTATTGATATATTCTTCTTCATCATCAGTATCAACATCACTTCCATAATCTAGAAAAATCGGGATTCTTTTCTGACTAGATTTGACATCTTCGTCTTCCAGAATTCTAGCAACAAGACCTGAACCGGGTGGAATGTATTTATCCCAGCTAAAACCCTCTGCAACAAATTCATCATCTTGATCAATTATCCCAAAACAAGCTCTTTTCACTTCAATGGTACATGCATGAGCAGTTTGTGGTTGTTGTGCAGTTTGTGGTTGTTGAGCAATCTGATGAAAAATTGACTTTTGATAATAATCATTCTTTCCATCTTGTCTTCCTGTTGCTTCTTTGTTTTTGCATTCTCGTTTAAAATGTCCCTTTCCTTTACAACGAAAACAGGTGACTTTCGATTTGTCAAACCCTATTGGAGATTCACTCATTCCCCGAAAATCGTCTCTACCAGTGATTTGTGTAAATTTTTCTGCTCTTCGAACAGCACTGGCTAAACACCACTTTACATCCATCATCTCAAGTTCCCCAGCGTCAATCTGGTCATAATCCTCTTTGGTAAGCATCGGATTTCCAATTCTGCCAGCAATCAAACTTTCATATGATTCCAACATAGCAACAAGTGATGCCATGTGTTGCTTAGCTATTTCTGGAGACAGATTTTGACCATTTTGAATGTTTAAAGTAACATTGCACTTCAGATTTGTAGAATTCTGTTGTTGAGGACTTGGTGTTGTAAAATTCGGATCAAAACTTGAATACGAAGACGAAGATCCACCACTCTGTGTCACCGTACTACTTTTTGTTCTAGAAGAAGTATCAGCACTGAAACCAGTTTGAATCTTTGGGCTGGGGGTAGCTTCAAATTTGTTCCCTCTGTAATATAAGCTGACATCTTGTTGAGCGTTTGGATTCTTCATGATTGCAGTTTTCTGAATATCCAACTCGTGCTCTTCAATTTTCTGAATAAATTGTGCCAGATTCATATTTTCAGATTTTCTCATGTGTTTAAGGATCAACAAATAAGTTCCCCATTTCTGCTGTGGTAATGCATCAGAAAGTTTATCAACCCATTCATCATCGTCTTTCTTTATATCCAATCTTCCCATTTCCAAGACTAAATGACAATGTCTATCAATGGTCATCTTTGTAGTTTCATTGTCAAAAGCTACAAACATGTCAAATGATTTCTTCAACAACGCCTTTTTTTTTATCATATCAGCGCTTCCTTTGAATTTTTGAATCAATGTCGTCCACATTGACCTAGCTGTACCCTCATGTTGAAGCAAAATAAAGATATCTTCTTTAATCACTTGTTGAAGAATACTGATCATCATTTTCTCACTTGTATACTTCAATTTATTATTTTCTGAAAAATCACAAAACGCTTTTTCAAGCCCACGCTCATTTTTCGGTTTCTCGTAAGCTTTTTCCAGTGAACACCATGCGTCAAATTTATAAGCTTGCACCCAATTCTCAAATCGATTATGCCATCCTTTAAAATGTTCAATGTACATCAGCTTTGGCGGTTTTTGATGAGTTCCTGTTTCATTCTCACTGTACAATGTTTCAGCAGCTGTAACTGGTGCAACTGGTGTAGCAAACGCATTGTAGAATTCCTCTTCCATGTTTCAGAAAATTGTTTCACAAAAACTCAAGTTTCAAATGTTCAGTTTCAAACAGAATCAACTCTTGGTGCGGAATCAACCTCTTCACACGGAATCACCTCTCAAACGGAATCACTCTCAAACGAAATACCTGATTTCGTGTGAAACAACACACTTTCAAACGAAATAACAATTTGGAGTGGAATTAACTAATTCCATGTGGAACGTCTCAAATGAAATCACACTTTGAAACGAAATCAGGTGATTTCATTTGAAGTCAAATGCACTTTTCAAACGGAATAACACACTGAAACGAAATTAGGTAATTTCGTGTGAAATCAAAGGTACTTTTCATTAGGAATAGCAATTTCAAGCGGAATCAAGTGCTAATCTCGTTTGAAATGCTGCTGACATCATCTTTTTCGATCTGATTTTCAAGCGGAATTATGTATATTACCAATTTTAGGCTGAATTAAGGTCCAATATTCTCAAGGATTCATTAAAACATTGTTTCGCATAACATGTATGAAATTCAATCCATTTTGACCGTGAAATTTTGTAAATTTTGTAAAAGAAGGTGTAGAAGTTAGAAATAATGGCTGTTTTGGCAAGAACTCTTCCTCCTGAGCTCTGATACCACTTGTAGGATCGTTCGGTGACCCAATCGAGTTAATTAGAAGAGTTATTTATCAATTCAAGAGGCGGAAAC
The DNA here is from genome assembly GCA_030545235.1 of Helianthus tuberosus. Classification (NCBI taxonomy): domain Eukaryota; kingdom Viridiplantae; phylum Streptophyta; class Magnoliopsida; order Asterales; family Asteraceae; genus Helianthus; species Helianthus tuberosus. The sequence goes on along the minus strand of CM060397.1, from coordinate 130,032,696 downwards.
AGATGAATTGACTTGTAAAACAACTCGATTCACTTCTAAATGTCTTGTATATTGATTATAACATGATTACAGATCAGTAGACACGTCGGTAGCACTTCGGTACCGGAAACAAGAACCTTACAAATGATTTCGCTTGAGGACCTATATATAGGGGAGGTAATTTCGTTTGAAAGTGGCAGTTGCCATTTCAAACGGAATTAACCATGTTAATTTCGTTTGAAATGATACATGTCACTTTCGAGCGAAATTAGCATAAACACACTAAAACCCTATATCTCGTACAACGTGCCCTGATCTAACAATCCTAGTACAAGACTCGATACAAGACGAAGTCGACAGACGTATGCACCAACATTTTAAATCCCAAAACACAGACTTCGCGTACAGAGTACAACACCAACAAGTTTTAAGTTCCATAAGGACTTCACAAAAGACACTATTAAACTAGGTTTTGTGCCATGTATCTTATCCAAGATAAAATACATAACCCAAACCCCTTTTCACTTCGGATGACATCTTTATTATAGACAAGACTTGAAAACTTCAACGCCCGCCAGATCCATACTTAGTTTCCTGAAATACATGTAGTTTGAAAACATCAACAAAAGTTGAGCGAGTTTGTGTGTTTAGTGTGTGAGCTCGAATAAACTTTGTAATCATTATAAGTAAGTATGTATTTGTAAACCTTTGTATGAAAGCAAACAAGGAAAACAGATCCGTTAATGGTTTGCAAGGCCATTAATATGTGTGACGTGATGCAGGAAGGCTCAATCCTAGCAGATTTTGCACCGGGCCTCCGGCTGTTAGACATAGTCACCTCATGGGCCAAATCCCGGTCCACATGGGTGGGGCTCGCTACACCCAAATAGATCTATCACTCATGTCCCTCGGTCCTACTACGAGGATTAATGGTCTTAAGCGTTGTACCCACCACTCACATGATCTAACAGTACCTTTCCTTAGCTAACCATACCATATGTAAACGTTTGTAAACAATTTGTAACATGTACTTCACCCCCGAAGTTATAAAATTGAAAACAGTTAAGAGAAAAGGGGGACATGAACTCACAATCTTGCGTTCTTCATATCCAACTGTAACTCAAAGCTGCTACTCGCGTGCACGACTACCTACAACGTACTACGGTTTCTTAGACGAGCGGGCCGTGTCTCGACTTAGTATTAATTAGTGTCTTTGAGTTACGTTTCATTGTGTCCTTAATATTATTCCAAGTTATATAATTATTTGTTAAAATAATAAATATTTTAACTTAAATTATATTCATTAAATTTTTGGAATATTAGTTAGAATAATATATTTTAACTTGTCACGTTTATGTATTTGTATTGGTATAACTTCCCAAGGATGGGTGTATTCATACTCATATCTTAAACATGTATATTTTGCCAAGTATCGGTGGCGTATTCCGGTGTGTATTTATACGTACGAGAATACGTATTTTTATTGTGTTTATTAAGTATTCTTATACTTAATTTTTGTATTTATTTTTCCGGAATAATACTCTTAATAAAAATTCACCAATATATATTCTCAAAATATATATTTTAAGAAAACCTTTATAGAAAATAAATAATTTTTCCCTTGACAAAAATAATTTCATTTTTATTTAAGTCTCAAAAATAATATATTCTCAAGTTTAACTTAGAAAATACATATAAATCTATTTTTCACCCAAAAATAATGTATTTATTTAAGAAAATATATATTTTCTCCCAAAAATAATATATTTTATAATAATTTCAAGAAAAATATATATTTTTATTTACCCAAAAATAATATATTTTCTTCTTGTCTAAAGTATGATATATTTTTGTAATAATTGTAAAAATCACATTTTCGTTCTCTTGGTGTCCAAAATACCAATTACCAAAATATACTTATGAATTTATTTTCGGAATTTTTATTTAAGTTATATTCCTTGTTCGGTTTCTTCAATATTTTGGGTATAAATTATATATTTATTTCTTGGAATTTTGGTAATATTTTGTATTGTGATTTCTTGGTATTTTGGTGAGTTATATTATTTCAAGTCCTAAAATAATATAACTAATACACATAATATACAAATAATCACACACATGGTGGCATCTAAATATATATTTCCTAAATACATATTTAGTCACTTTTATTTACAAAAGCCAACCTCCAATAATTATAACTTTTGTAAAAAAAAATATGGCAAACTTTATATGAAAATTTATGGTTTAAAATATATACTTGTAAATGTTTGTTTAAAAATATTTTTCTAAGTGTTAAATTTCTAGAAAAAATTTGCCATAGTTTCCCCTTAAAAATGGAGGTTTCCATGCTTCCAAGAATATCATTTTCTTTTATAAATCATCACAATCAACAATAAACCAATCAATACTTACCAATTTGCCAAAATCAAGCATAAATTACTACTTCATGAACTTGAAAGTTTACAAAAAATTGTAGTAACTTACTAGTGTGTTTAGTAAGCTTAGTTACCCTTTAAAGTGTGGTTATTTATTTGAAAACATCATCTTTGAAGAAGTTAGTTCTTTACAACTTGTAAGTAAATTTTCTAAAAATATTTCTTCTTGAGTTTTTCTTGTTACATATATATTTCTACACTTGTTTAACCATTAAAAATGTGGTTAATTTCTTTAAGAACCAAGCTTACGTAAATCTTGTATTTTTAACTTGGTTACTTGAAAAAACCTTCTTGAAATCATAGCTTTACAAGACTTTTTATTCACTTTGATCATCATTTTACAAGAAAAACAATTTACACTTGAAGTTCATGATTTACATATGGATGATTACTTTGATCTACAACATAATCACCCTCTAATCTTGCTAGATTATGTCTTTAATCACTATCTAGCAAGATCAAATGATGATCAACATCAATAACATGAGCAATCAACAGTCAACAAGCATAACAACACTTAATCAACATGTTTTCTTATGATTTTAGTCTTATGTTTAAGCTTCATGTTCAAGATTCATAGTGTTCTTCATGATTAACAACTTGTATCATTCTTTAACCACCAAAACAAGATGTAAAATAGAGTGTAGAATGATCTTACTACTAGCTCAAGGCTAAGGATGATCACAAGATGAAAAAGAGGTGGATAAAAGCTTGTGTGAGTGGTCCTTCAACTTCCAAGAGTTCCTAGCTTCCTTATACACCTTCTTACACCTTTGAGTTTGTATGGATTGTATGAGAAGTGAAAGATGAAAATGATGGTGCTTGGGGGTGTCTTCGGCCTTGAGCAAAGAGGGAGAGGAGAGAAGAGTGTGTGTGGTGAAGTTGTGTAAGAATGAAGTGCTTATGTCTTGAGGTTACTACTTATAATCACCAACATGTTATAGCCTAATGTGTATTGTGTTAGAAAAGTGGAGACACAATCAATTTTTATAAACAAATAAAATCACATGTGGGGGGCACATGTAATCGGTAAATAGGTGGGGGGGTCTAGGCTTGGTTGTAATGTTAAGTTAGTTTATATGGTTGAAAATCAAGTATTTAGTTAGGTTATTTAGTAACTAGATATTATATAGTGTGTTATGATGTTCGGTGACCATAACTACCTTTTGTGACAGTTTTGCTTCCCGATACTTAGGAAAGTATTCTGGACCGTTTAACCATATTTCTGCATGATATTAAAGTGTTTAAATGCTGATTTTTGCTGAATTCTGAAGAATCCTGCAGTTTATGTGAGTTTCGGGCACTTCTCAGCACTTAAACTATCTCTAGGAAGGCAGTTTTGTGATCCTTACTTTCCTACACACTATTCTAGTGTAACTCTTGGTTTCTGGCTCATTCTGTGTCTCAATACCATGTTTGTCTATGTACTGAACTTCGTCAGCAATTTTCTGATTTGTCTGATAACTGTGCTACCTTTGTTTCGTGCATTATTTAAATCAATAAGAGTTGCATGCAATAATGATAAGACATTTTGCAATATAGGATGCATATGTATTTATGATAACAATAATCAGAAACAATTCATGTCATAAATATTAAATCAGCACAGTCATTAAGCACTAATCATTGTCTAATAATTGTACGGATACATGCAAATTTAACAATTGTCACATAAACACATACAAAACTATACAAAATCAACAACCAGGACAAAATAGACTAAATACAGATGAAAGCTACAGACATTATGCATCTACAGACTCCCCCTTGTGTAACACCTGTGCCTCCAAGGCCATCAAACAAATACCAAACCAATGAAATATTATATTTCATACTTGGGATTTGTAAAAAATATGTGTATCATTTGCACATATCAATTCTTGTTCAATTTCAAACTCTAAATCGCTTTCTAGAAGGTTATACGCGCACCGATGCGTAAAGATAACCAGTTTAATGCAACAAACACTCCGGAATAGTGACATAGGCTTAACATACCTTAAATAACCTTTAAATAACTTAGAAATAAGTTTTGAAGGCTTTGGTATGGCAAAATCAAGTTAAATCGCTTACAGGGACTAAAGTTGACAAACTGCGAAAGTATGCCAATTTGAACTGTAACAGACATTCCGGAACATTACCATAAGTTAAACATACCATAAATATCCTTTACATAGCTTAGAAATAAGCTTTGAGGTGTTAGGTGTGCTAAAATAAACTTTTGGGTCATTCAGGGACTAAAAGTGTCAAAAAGTGCACAAGTTTGCATTTTAGCGCATAACTTACGTTCTGAATACATCCGGACATCCAAAAATTTATGTAAGCATGACTATATTATGCTTTAGTGTTTGGATTACCAAAAATCCATTCGTTGCGTCATTTGGATCGTTTTTCGCGCTTATGCGCATTCCGTCGTAATTAAGCGAACATCGCGTTCGTACGACCAAACGAACCAACACCCGGCATATTTTTGAGTATGTTTCATGTCCACAATGTTTAGACATCATTTTAGGTCCTTAAAGTTGGCTTTACGGGCCTTAGAAGTGTCGGAAATGGCATAAACACATAACAGGGACCAAAACTGTCATTTCTGAAAGATGTTTGCTTATACATCGAATCTAGTCCTTCCCACTTGTTGCACATGGTTTTGGAAATCTATGGGCTGGTATTTTGGGCACATGGTATTACAATACCATGGGTGCTAGTGTATGGCCAAGATTGAAGCACTTTTTCCAAGAAACGATCCTAACGGTTCGGGAAATCCTATAAATACCCCACCCCCCCCCCCATGCTTCAAAATTACAAGAACTTTGATTTGAGAAACTCTAAGTTGAAACTATTGTTTCATACCTGAGATTTTTGAATCGAAGTTAGCATTCGGGGACCCTTCGTAAGTATTCTTTCGTTCTTTTATTGCTTTTCGAGTCTTTCGAGTCTGAAAGTCAAACTTTGTTTGACTTTCTACATTGACCACTTATGGTCAATGCGAAGTTCGTTTGAACTTCGCAACGTGATTGTAATCACGTTGGTCATAGTCCCTTGGGACTATGCCCACTGATTACCACGTTGTCTAGGGTCGTAGGGTAGGCGATCTAATAAATCGCCTATACCTTCGAACTCGACCCATTTTGTCGATCATTAGGATCCGACCAAATACATTAGGTGACCATAGTAGGTAGGGAATAACCTTCCGAGGTTATACCCTATGGTCGCTTCGTTTAAGTAGTTGTATGATAGGTAGTTTATATGCCTTAGGTAAATTACCAGAATACCCTTTTCATGTATAATTGGTAATTAAGCATATGTAACCTAAACTTTTGTCACATAACTGATTATGTAACATGTTTAGGCATATAACACTTGTCATAGGACTAGTTAGACGGTCTGAACGCGTTTCACGCGCACGACGCGTTAAAGTAGCATATGTTACCTTAATGGGTCGCGATGGGTCGAAAGCAATTAGGTTTGGTTTCATTGTAGTATGTAGGCCTTGTTAAACCATATCATATGAGTTCCAATACTCATTTGGTTTACCAAGCCTCATCCTATCCGATCTCCCGATTAAGTCCGGTTTATTTATATAGTCTTAGATTGCCGACTGATTCCGTGCTCCCTCTAGCTTTGTTTGGTTGTTGTTCAAGACCTCCAAGCATTATCAGGCGAGTACATTATTCCCCTATTTTACTGCTTTCAATTGTTTTGGGGTGACTCATATGTGCTAAATGTTTTCGATGTTATAACGATGGTTTCAAAAACGATTAAGACGATTTATACAAAACTAATAACGATTTCAAAAAGTGAACAAACTTGTTGGTTGTAGTTACATAACAAATGACATTCATTAGCAATGATCAAGCCGACCAGTATTAGGTTATGGTACCATAGGATCTGACAAATCCCGTTAGTTACTACACCCATAGTTATGTGTGGGTGTTGTGGGTAGCGACTGAATCTGTAATTTTTAATTTACTCTTTGGTAAGGGTTTATTAATGCGAGATGTTAATCTATCCTTTGGTAAGGGTTTATTAATGCGAGATGTTAATCTATCCTTTGGTAAGGGTTTATTAATGCGAATTATTAATCTATCCTTTGGTAAGGGTTTATTAATGCGAGTCAAGAAGGTTTGAATGTTATCGGCGAGACGACCATTTAAGTAGTTTCACGACCTAAAACGAATTAAACGATTGGGTAAATGATAGGTTTTCACACGATGTTTTAACGATTGGGTAAACGATTGGCTTCAAAGCGATATACGATATTATTTTGGTTACATATTACATGGTTTACATTTGACACAAAAACACTTTTGACATTGGTTATACATATTACATGATTTACATTTGGGCATGAACATTACTTTGGTGGTTTGGTTTGGATTAAGTGATTAAGTAACAATGCGTGTGGAATATGATACAAGCATGGTGGATACGCCGCTGGTACTTCCTATATATAAGTGTTTGTATGGTATTACATATTGTAGCGTTATTTGAATCATTTCAGTTTGAGACATAGAACATTTTATACAAGTAACATACTTTTCACAAGACATTTATTTACAAACAACTTATCTTATACAAACTCATTTTACATGGTTATTCATTTAATCATGCATTATTCTCTTATTTATACATATCACCTAAACTTATTATTTTTCAAATGATTTACAAAGACAAAGCAAATTACAAGGTTCATGACTAAACATTTTCTTAAACAGAAGTCATGAATCTTATTTTCACAAAACCTATGTACTCGCCAGCATTTCTTTGCTGACCTCGTTTTCACATATGTTTCAGGTATTGTTGAATGATATCGATTGATAAGATGCATGCTCACATAGGACTGGACAAGGCCTTAGTGACTCAATAACAATGATAGACTACGTTTAATTTGTGTATTTAGATTTCCAGACGATGTAATTATTCAATGTTTAATAAAACGAAACACTTTTGGTATCCATGGTTATGAAACATTAATTCTGTTGCAACACGCCCCGATGTTTCCGCCGCGATTTGTTGTTTTACGCGGTCGGGGTGTGACAGAAAAGATGGTATCAGAGCCAATGGTTATAGGGAATTAGGTTATTAGTAATGCTTTGACCTAGTCTATAACCTTCTTAGGACCCTAACGCGAGTTTACTTGCGTTTAGTCATAAAACAATACCGTCACCTATCCTTAGGCGACAACCACAACAAGAACATAAATTTCAAAACCGCTTTGAAAACTAATCATCTGTTCTAGGATGATTGATTACTAGGTTTTGAACCCTCTATTGTAAGGTTTTGAACTCTCTATTATATGGTTTTGAACCTCTTTGAGTTTTCAAAACTTCGTCAAGGTTTTGGGTTTTAAATAATGTGAACACGTGCAAACTGGAAGGGTGAATGCCTGTATTATGGGTTTTCTGTCTAGGCAAGCACTTCGTATACATCTCATCAGACGCGAGACCAGTTGTGCTTACCTGGGAATTCTTGGGATGAGTGTTCACTTATAGGCGAGCATGTCTTCGCGATACATTATTTTTTACCCATTTACTTTGATCAGTCACCGTCTCATTTGTTTGCCTTAGGTAACAAACAAATGATCGCAATCTTCATGCGTTATCATTCTGTTTTGATTGTCCAATAATCTTTCACCTGTTTCTCCCTATGCCTTTCTTTTTCTTCAAGAATGTCTCTTCATCACGATGACGCCCAGATATCCAAGCAGACAGCCAAATTCGCTCAGCGAATAGGCGAAGTAGTCCTGAAGACTGTTGAATTAGCTACTGCCATGTATCATCTCCAGGATGAAGCCACTCAAGAGTCACCAAGACAGGCAGGACCTAGTCAGGCGACAACACCACCGGCCGAGAAACCAATCGAGGAATCAAAGACCATGGATGAACGATCCCCTAAGAAGTCAAAGAAGCGAAAGGCTTCTCAGAACTTCGCCATGGTCGCTCACAATGGTAAAGCAGTCCCCAACCAACCAGCTCAACCCCCTGCTAGGTGTGTATGGCTTTTCCTATGATACCTACATCAAGGAACTATGTACCTTACAAACTACTCTTGTGATTTCTCTCTTTCAAATGATTGCTCATGATTCCCTCGAAAATTTTAAGTACTCGTTTCACTCTAAGAAACAAAGTATAGAAAATTAAGTGACATTATGAGTAATCGTGCTTTTCGCACATCTGTGCCTTTAAATCCTTGGTTAGATAACTAAGGGTATTTTCAAATCTCATACCCATTACGTTTTGATTTTTCAACATACACAGTACCAGTATTTCAAAACAATCTTCATGATCTCAAAACATTTCATATAGTTTGAAAACAATTTTTCTAGATGCATTGTCTATGTTATTTCAAAAACATTGGCCATGTTATCAAAACCAACCTTTCTAATTTCAAAATATTTCATATAGTCTGAAGACAATATTAACACAATACATTTTCTGATCAAGTGCATGATTTCGAAAAGCATCATTCATGTCTTTCAAAAACCTTATACATAATTTCAAAATTCATCTCGCATGATTTTAAAACATTTTTGTAAATATATCTACCTAATACACCTACTTTATGATTTCAAAAAGTATTATATATAAGGTTTCAAAAACATTTTTTTTTACCCCATGCATAGTCTTCCAAATATATTTTCCTCACACATTTACTTAACCTTCAAATTCTGCTTCATATGTCGCCTTGACATATCTAGCATCTCAACTTCATAAGCATTTTACTTCATGTTTTGACTTAAGCACATCCCGTGCAAGATTTCAAAACATCTTCAACTTCTAAAATCCATATGGGATCTTTTTATCTCCACAATTAGACCCTTGTGGATAATCATCATTCAAATCAGAGTCCTTAATTGGATTCCTTATGTACCTTAATTCGAACATTTCGATTCTTTATAATCGAAATCGAATTTTCTCTTCAAAAATCTTTCTATCTTTATAGTTAGATTCTTGATAACGTTTAAAGTACCAAATGAAATCCGCTGAATGGATTCCTAGTGTGCTTTAAATGCATGTACGCAATTTACAAGACAAATTAACGAACAATTTTGTGGTTATGTGATATGTGTTTATGTGTTCTCCTCTATGATTTTGTGTGATCCGATTTTCAAATCCTCATAGAATCTTTTATATCTTCATATGAGGGATTCGTAGTAGGATATTCAAAAGGTACTACCTTAAATCCTTATGGGCTTCTACGTGGTAGTTAAGACCCTTGGATTATATAGTACCACTCCATGATTCTTAAGAGACCTTAAGTGGTCTAGTCAAAAAGATTGATTCACAATCTGGTTAAAGAATGACATCTAGTGATGTAGCTGAACAGACTCCTTGATAGTCTCTTTAGATCATTTATTGATTTAATTAAAAGGACTCTATGGCGGTCTAGTCACACTCATCACAGGATTGTTCATTTGGTTTTCCCCTACACATTATAAAATAGACTGTGTGAACTATGCAAGGAATTGTCTAATTATGGACGCGTACATAATTATGAAATTTAGTGCACAGAAACCCAGTGAGATTTATTATGTGTAAGAGCCGATAGTGACAACAATAACGAAATGAGAACGATGTAATGGAGGTACGGTGGACGCACCAATGATGCTTCATATACTTGTATATAAGTATCCCTCTTACATTGCAAGCATGATGTTATTAAAGTTACTAGAAGTTCAGAACCCTAACCAATGTTGTTCGGTCTTTTCAACTTCATGTTTTAAACTCTCACAAGTTTCCTCTAAATAAATTTCGGGACGAAATTTCCTAAAGTAGGGGAGACTGTAACACCTGTGCCTCCAAGGCCATCAAACAAATACCAAACCAATGAAATATTATATTTCATACTTGGGATTTGTAAAAAATATGTGTATCATTTGCACATATCAATTCTTGTTCAATTTCAAACTCTAAATCGCTTTCTGGAAGGTTATACGCGCACCGATGCGTAAAGATAACCAGTTTAATGCAACAAACACTCCGTAATAGTGACATAGGCTTAACATACCTTAAATAACCTTTACATAACATAGAAATAAGTTTTGAAGGCTTTGGTATGGCAAAATCAAGTTAAATCGCTTACAGGGACTAAAGTTGACAAACTGTGAAAGTATGCCAATTTGAACTGTAACAGACATTCCGGAACATGACCATAAGTTAAACATACCATAAATATCCTTTACATAGCTTAGAAATAAGCTTTGAGGTGTTCGGTGTGCTAAAATAAACTTTTGGGTCATTCAGGGACTAAAAGTGTCAAAAAGTGCACAAGTTTGCATTTTCGCGCATAACTTACGTTCTAAATACATCCGGACATCCAAAAATTTATGTAAGCATGACTATATTATGCTTTAGTGTTTGGATTACCAAAAATCCATTCGTTGCGTCATTTGGATCGTTTTTCACGCTTATGCGCATTCCGTCGTAATTAAGCGAACATCGCGTTCGTACGACCAAACGAACCAACACCCGGCATATTTTTGAGTATGTTTCATGTCCACAATGTTTAGACATCATTTTAGGGCCTTAAAGTTGGCTTTACGGGCCTTAGAAGTGTCGGAAATGGCATAAACACATAACAGGGACCAAAACTGTCATTTCTGAAAGATGTTTGCTTATACATCGAATCTAGTCCTTCCCACTTGTTGCACATGGTTTTGGGAATCTATGGGCTGGTATTTTGGGCACATGGTATTACAATACCATGGGTGCTAGTGTATGGCCAAGATTGAAGCACTTTTTCCAAGAAACGATCCTAACGGTTCGGGAAATCCTATAAATACCCCACCCCCCCATGCTTCAAAATTACAAGAACTTTGATTTGAGAAACTCTAAGTTGAAACTATTGTTTCATACCTGAGATTTTTGAATCGAAGTTAGCATTCGGGGACCCTTCGTAAGTATTCTTTCGTTCTTTTATTGCTTTTCGAGTCTTTCGAGTCTGAAAGTCAAACTTTGTTTGACTTTCTACATTGACCAGTTATGGTCAATGCGAAGTTCGTTTGAACTTCGCAACGTGATTGTAATCACGTTGGTCATAGTCCCTTGGGACTATGCCCACTGATTACCACGTTGTCTAGGGTCGTAGGGTAGGCGATCTAATAAATCGCCTATACCTTCGAACTCGACCCATTTGGTCGATCATTAGGATCCGACCAAATACATTAGGTGACCATAGTAGGTAGGGAATAACCTTCCGAGGTTATACCCTATGGTCGCTTCGTTTAAGTAGTTGTATGATAGGTAGTTTATATGCCTTAGGTAAATTACCAGAATACCCTTTTCATGTATAATTGGTAATTAAGCATATGTAACCTAAACTTTTGTCACATAACTGATTATGTAACATGTTTAGGCATATAACACTTGTCATAGGACTAGTTAGACGGTCTGAACGCGTTTCACGTGCACGACGCGTTAAAGTAGCATATGTTACCTTAATGGGTCGCGATGGGTCGAAAGCAATTAGGTTTGGTTTCATTGTAGTATGTAGGCCTTGTTAAACCATATCATATGAGTTCCAATACTCATTTGGTTTACCAAGCCTCATCCTATCCGATCTCCCGATTAAGTCCAGTTTATTTATATAGTCTTAGATTGCCGACTGATTCCGTGCTCCCTCTAGCTTTGTTTGGTTGTTGTTCAAGACCTCCAAGCATTATCAGGCGAGTACATTATTCCCCTATTTTACTGCTTTCAATTGTTTTGGGGTGACTCATATGTGCTAAATGTTTTCGATGTTATAACGATGGTTTCAAAAACGATTAAGACGATTTATACAAAACTAATAACGATTTCAAAAAGTGAACAAACTTGTTGGTTGTAGTTACATAACAAATGACATTCATTAGCAATGATCAAGCCGACCAGTATTAGGTTATGGTACCATAGGATCTGACAAATCCCGTTAGTTACTACACCCGTAGTTATGTGTGGGTGTTGTGGGTAGCGACTGAATCTGTAATTTTTAATTTACTCTTTGGTAAGGGTTTATTAATGCGAGATGTTAATCTATCCTTTGGTAAGGGTTTATTAATGCGAGATGTTAATCTATCCTTTGGTAAGGGTTTATTAATGCGAATTATTAATCTATCCTTTGGTAAGGGTTTATTAATGCGAGTCAAGAAGGTTTGAATGTTATTGGCGAGACGACCATTTAAGTAGTTTCACGACCTAAAACGAATTAAACGATTGGGTAAACGATAGGTTTTCACACGATGTTTTAACGATTGGGTAAACGATTGGCTTCAAAGCGATATACGATATTATTTTGGTTACATATTACATGGTTTACATTTGACACAAAAACACTTTTGACATTGGTTATACATATTACATGATTTACATTTGGGCATGAACATTACTTTGGTGGTTTGGTTTGGATTAAGTGATTAAGTAACAATGCGTGTGGAATATGATACAAGCATGGTGGATACGCCGCTGGTACTTCCTATATATAAGTGTTTGTATGGTATTACATATTGTAGCGTTATTTGAATCATTTCAGTTTGAGACATAGAACATTTTATACAAGTAACATACTTTTCACAAGACATTTATTTACAAACAACTTATCTTATACAAACTCATTTTACATGGTTATTCATTTAATCATGCATTATTCTCTTATTTATACATATCACCTAAACTTATTATTTTTCAAATGATTTACAAAGACAAAGCAAATTACAAGGTTCATGACTAAACATTTTCTTAAACAGAAGTCATGAATCTTATTTTCACAAAACCTATGTACTCGCCAGCATTTCTTTGCTGACCTCGTTTTCACATGTGTTTCAGGTATTGTTGAATGATATCGATTGATAAGATGCATGCTCACATAGGACTGGACAAGGCCTTAGTGACTCAATAACAATGATAGACTACGTTTAATTTGTGTATTTAGATTTCCAGACGATGTAATTATTCAATGCTTAATAAAACGAAACACTTTTGGTATCCATGGTTATGAAACATTAATTCTGTTGCAACACGCCCCGATGTTTCCGCCGCGATTTGTTGTTTTACGCGGTCGGGGTGTGACACCTTGGATGTAGCTGCAGTCTTTCTTCCTGTATAGTCTTCAGCAAGCCTTCCTGTTGCGTCTTTTGTCTCTCGCTTTCCTCCTCCTTTCTTCCTTCCTTTCTTCTAGCATCTTTTGCCGTAGAGGTCTTCCAGTAATAATCCACCATTTTCGGTACTCTGGATCTCCATCTTTGGCTTTAGACCACCTAGGAATCTTCTTTTCTTTAGATTCAATAGGTGTCTGATCAGTCACAGGCCATGCTAACTTCCATCTTCCCCTTTGAGCAACTTTAGCTTTAATCTCTTTCATTCTTTCACTTCTTCGCTCTGTCTTCAAGAATTCTTCTAACTCAAGATCTCTAAACTTCGACTCCTAGTATCTTCCAGAATTGATATCTTTTGCGAAGCATACATTCACTAACTTCTGATACTGTTGAGCTTGTTCCTTTTCAGGTTCATTATAGCTGATCTTGTGAAGAATAGACATTCAATGTCTTTCTTTGAGCAGTTCACCAACCACATAGGATCCAGCACATTAATGCGTCTACAATCTCCTGTCTTCTCATCAAACAACGTGATTACTGCTTCAGCCGTGCTAGGGTTGTAGATCCAGCCTTTAAAATAATTATAGAAGTCTTGCTCCATTGCGCGCAAAGGCATATTATTCAAACACCTAGGTCGTCTGATCTTCAATGTGATATCTTTCTCACCAGTGACAGGATCAACTTTCACAATCTGCTTCGGTTGGTGAGGCTTCCGATCTGGAAAGTTAGACATAGCTTGCAGCTTAATGTAATCCCACGGTTTCTGTTCTTGACACTTAACTTCAAGCCCGTAATAGTATTATTTGATATTCTTTGTCTGCACCAGTTCTACTACATCCCACCAAGGTAACATCTTGATATCAGATAGAAATTCAAAGTATTTTACCCCAAACTCTCTCCTGATTGCATAAACCTTCAGATCCTCCAAATACCCCCATGACAAAATGTCACCAAGAGATTTATCAGGATGTCATGTAAAGAACTGCAACAGCCTTTTAAACTTCCTTTCCTTCGGCATCACCTTGAACCATCTTTTTCTTTCTTCCAATAGATCTTCTTTCTATACCGTTTCAGGAACCCCCTCAGAAGCTATCTTCTCAACCACTTTCCTCCGAACTTCATCTTCGTTGTGTGATTGAAACAATTCATTGAAGGTAGGAAAGTCATCATCTACTCCAGAATAATGAAATGGAATGTCTTCATTAGAATCTGATCCTTCCTCAATGATTACATCATTGAAGTTGTCGGTCTCATTCACAAACATAAATGAATACTCCCTATCAGGAGTCGGTGGAATCTCCTCTTCAATATCGAACTTAAATCGATCATCTTCCATATCTAATTCTTCTAAAATGGACTCCCTAGTCCAGTTCTCTACAACTCCCCCTCTTCCTCTAAACGATTCAAATAAATGACTTTAGGGAGTGTAAGGAATGCCTCATCAATAGCATGCTTGGTTCCTGATGACGATTCTTCATGATGTTGATCTTCTTCATGTTGCTCGTTCAGGTCATCGTTCAGAAAGTCTTCAATAGTACTCGGGCCAGAACGCTTTGAAATCAATAAACTACTAGCACCTTGATCATCATCATCATCACCCTTATCATCTTTATCATCTTTCTTTTCTTTGCCGTCCTTATCATCTTTGTCATCATCATCTTCATCTTCGTCTTCATCACCAAACATCTCATTTATCTCTTTATCATCATCAACTACTTTGAACTTATTCATCCTAGCCTTCAATCTATGATGTTCCACTTCAATCTGTCTTAGGCTCGCAAACTCACTATGAAGTACATCTTTCACTTCACCAATTGGAACTATCACAAGATTTACTACAACATTTTCTTCAACCTCTACGTCTCTCATCTCAACATCATTAACATCAGTAGCTTCAACGTTAGAAGTATTTACCTAATCATCAGGCTTTGGTTGCTCCTGTTGGCTAGATGAACCCAGAATTTCTTCAGTGTCGATCATTAAACCCTTTCTTTTCTCTTTAGCCTCTTCAGCAATATGTTTCTCTCTTTCTATCCTCCGAGCCTCGACTCTTTGGATTTCAATCTCGTCGTAAATAGCTTGAACATTGATACCAAGCTTATGTTCAATCACAGTGTACAACATGTTGAGTTGTTCATCTTTTATAACCTTGTATGCCCTCAGCGCTTCTACTTCTTACTTCAATACCTCATTCTCATTTAAAGTAGACGTATGCAGATTACCAACAACTTCCATCAACATATTGTGCAACTCATTCATTGACTTATACTGAGCGTTAACCTCCATGATTTTGTCTACCAGACCTTCAATTACTTCTGACTGCTCTTCAACTTCATTTCTTAATGCAACGCTCTCAGCTTCAATATCATTCAACTTTTCTTTGGTATCTTTAAGCTCTGCTTTAGCTTTAGCTTTTTCTTTCTCCAAAATACTTACTTTCCTTGCCAAAGCATTGATTTTGCCTTCATTGAACAAGTCTCCAAAATCATCTAACCCCGCTGGACCTGCTCTAAGATCAGAAGGTACCCTAGGAAATCCATGACTTGAGCTTTGTGAAGTTTATGGTTTCTTTGTTGCAAATGTTGGCTCTTCCACAGGCTTTGGTTTCTCTAGAGTTTTCTCACGATCATCAGAAATGTGGATTGTTTTATTAATAGGTGATGGTGGAGGTGTAGACTTTCTAAACCCCCGTGATCTCCACTTCAACATCTTTAACTCTTTCAACTCGTTCAAATTCTGGTTCTTCTTGAGGAATAGAAGTTGTATCTTTTCTGCTTCTCACTCTTCTTGGAAGTTCACCTGTTGTACGTGCCTTTCTGTTTCGGATGCCTTTCTTTTAAGCTTTTCTTTTTCAACAGGAGTTGGAACATAAGTAGCATCCTCTTCGTCTGATGCTTTCTTCTTCTTTGGTGACTTCTTCAGCTTTTGCTTTCCATTGACATAAGTAGTTGGTGCTATCATTGTAGGATCAATGTCGCTTTCTGTTGCACTCGAATCCGTGTTCACTTGACCTTCAACGAGCGTCTCTTTCACATTTCTCCACCAGCTTCAACATTTTCACCAGTCTTTATTGCATCCTGAACACCTTGTGCAGTAGACAGCTTCTCTTAATCAGCAAAAGACATCTTTAGAAGATCAACGCCTTCTTTGATCACATCTGTTGGTGGAATAACAGGCTCATCTACCAGGCGAGGTGGTGATTTTTTCTTCTTTGTTTCTGCAATACAAACATTAACATTATCAGAAATATATTCAAATGAATTATCTACCAACCTTTCTGGTGATTCCTGTTTCTCTGATTTACCCTTAATCACAACTTTCGGCGTAGATACTTTTGGAGTTCTTTTCTTCTTCTTTTCTTCCTTCACAAACCACCATTTGAGCTTCTTAAGAATAAGCGGCTTCGTTCCTTCTGTTCCATTATCCGAATTACTATCAGCATGTCTCCAATTATCACCCTCAGGTGCCACATAATCAGGCTTCTTTATCTTTTTAAACTCCTGCCTATATCTTGGTTCATCTTCTGGTTTCACTCCCCTATAGACATCCAACCCTTTCAACATCTCACTGTCCATGTGCTCTAAAGGTAGTTCATCACTAGGATCCTTCGGCAGATTTGGAATTTGAACATCTAATAACATCTGCACAAATCTTGGATACATAACATATCTTTCACCTTTTATGTTATCCAGCATATGATTGAATATGACTTGCGAAATGTTGTAAGGCCGATTAAGCACCAAGCTTGAAATGATGTTCATGATGTAGTCTGAGGCTTCGTCATAAGCACCTTTCCTATGTGCCAAGACATGAATTACGCAGTGAACAAGAAACTTTTAAGGTCTACAGAATTCGACTTCATGTAACCTTTATCGTTTATATACCCTGTGTATCCCATACACAACCAGAATCCCTTGCACAACCGTTCAGAACCTATAATGGGATCTTCATCTCTATCTTGCAACTCCAACACTCTTCTAATGTCTCCTACTGTTATCTTCACAGGTACATCAACATCTTTATTGTTCTCGTCTTTGATCCTAAAAACAGAGTGTATCGCCTTCTCATCCTCCACGTAGTATGCAGATTTCCAAAAGAATATTACATGTGACTCATAGCACTTATGCCTAACTGTTAGTGCCTTAAAGATTCGGCTATCTCTCAAGAATGGTACTACGTCTTTAAAAGGCTCTATATTTGGAAAATTCTCATCTAAAACACAACATATATGTGCTTGTTGTGGAAATCAGAAGCCCTTGCCTGCAATAATTTCATTATCAGAATGTGCATGCTTAACGAGACATATAGTACTCAGTGAAAAATTTGCAAATGTTTGAAAATTTTTCTAACACTTTTCACTGTGTACACCACTCGAATAGACAAGTTGTCGAATGGCCATCTGACCGGATGGTCATCCGCTCGGATGGGTATGGTCTAACAGGAAAAATGGTTTGAATGAGAAATGGTCCGAATGACCATTCGACCGGATAGCAAATTAAGCATGAAAGTAACATAGTCCGAATGGTCATTCGACCGAATGGCAAATGAACAAGATTGTGTTGTGGTTCGGATGGTCATCCGATCGGATGATCATTCGAGTGAAACATAGTTAAGCACTCAATGGACATGATAGTGTAATGGGTCGGATGGTTATCTGATCGGATGATCATTCAAGTGACAATGAAGAACAGTTGAACACTCAAACACATCAAATCAGATTTTATCAAGATTTTTCAAAATTGGATCAAATTTTTCTTAAAACTTTCACGGATTAACAAAACCTTATGTACAATTTCTACAAAAACTCTCTAATTTGCTTAGATCTGAGAAAATGTATGTTCGGCAGTCGGAACCTTCAAATGAATCCTAAGGCAAATCTAGCAAGTTTTTGATGAAATTGAAACGGTGAAATCCTAAATCTAAGGCCGATGTACAAGAATCTATGTTCAATTTCTACAAACAACACCAAATCAAGCCTAGATCTAAGTATGACCCACTGTCGGCACTGTCGGCTCATTAAAAACATCAAAAATATCAAATTAAAGGCTCAAATCAGTGTTACTTGCCTTCACCATAGCGAATGATGAGCAAACCAACAATCCTATGTAATTGATTAAGCAAGAAAATGGCTAAGAATCAAAGTGATTTTGAGAGAAAAAGTGTAAGTGTAATGGATGAACAGTCGATCGAATGAGATCAATGACTGTTGACTGTCTTTATATAGTGTGTCATCAACTCAGATGGCCATCTGACCGGATGGTCATCCGATCGGATGATCATTCGATCACCACACTTTTCAAATTTTCTAACAATTTCAAATTTATCAGTTTTTGATATCCACTCAAGTATCCAAGTCCAAGTTAATGACCCTGGTTACCCAATTTGTCGACCAAGTCTAAGTTAATGACCTTGGTTGACCAGTTTCAAACCAACTGACACTTTCAATCAAAATTTTCCAACTTTTTCTGAAAAAAAATACAAGTTTCAATTTAATGAACTTGTTTGACTTTTAAGATTTCCAACATTTTGATTAACTCCCAACCCAGTCGTTCAGCAAAAACTTTCTCTGCATCGCATCTGAGATTCCGAAGATCAGCTTTCCACAATGGTTTGTCAAAACTAAAGCAGAAATAAAATCTTTTTGAATTTTAAGAAAGTTTATGTTAAAACACATTGAAAATCTTTTTGGGTTTAAGCTGAAATGAAATAACAGTAAACTATATACAAACAAATTTTTGTAAGCTGTGTTAGAGGATCATATCAGCTACCGACAAATCACACACACTATTGAGCTTAAATTCACATTAAGATTTAAACGATTCACCTAGATTGTCGATATACTAATCCACTTAAATTCTCACACAGAGTTCAACTGATTCAGGATATGGATTTAGTGTTTTAAGAACTTAACTTATTCGCGTATCCCACCTCAGAATATACTCTCGTATCCAGATTCCCTATATTCAGTCTTACAAGTGAGTATACTATAACGTTATCTGTTTTCTGGGTAGTGCGAGACCGTGAGAGCTTAGGTTAGAACTTCCCTTCAGACAAAGAGATGATGGCTCGACTTTTGGTGTGTCCCACTTAAGGATCTTCTTTACAACAACACTTGATTCATATCTTACGATATTTATCAATTTTTATGCAGAGGGAAAGCTTTATCTTTAAAGCGCATAAATTATTATACTAGGACTAGGCCATTGCATCTGCAATATCAGAAGTCCTGGTATAATACCCTAGATATTACTAAGTATATAGACCTCGTATCTCAGAAACAGGCAATCTTTCAAACAAGATTTCAAGGGTTACCTATATATCCGAGAGATGTTCACCACGAAATAAGCAAGATATAGATTTATGTTTATATCCCGAAAAAGTTTACTAAATGTGTAAAAACCTATCGACACATCATCAGTGAGACCGTTTAACGCTTTTAATCTTTACAAATCTTTAGCGTACCGTGACAGACTAGCTGATATACTATCATTTCCTCTTTTTACACTAACTCTTTTTGGGTTTTCTATTGTTATTTACATTTTGAAATTTCTATTGTTTTTGAATTTTTACATTTTTTAATGTTTTTATATATTCTGTATAACACTATCTCCCCCTAAAAATGAAAACATCTAAAAAGTTAACAAACCAGAGCAAATTGCTTCCCAACATCCTCTGGTTTTGATTGTTCATCAACGCCAACAATTGCTCCCCCTGACGACAAAAGCTTCATACCGTTTAGTTTTAATAAATATTGAAAACGTGACTTATCAAATGGTTTTGTGTGTAAAACAGCTTTTTGTTCGTCGGTGTGGATCTTTTCAATTCGAATCAACTTCTTCTTGAAACAATATCGGATGAAGTGATGTCGAATTTCTATGTGTTTCGTTTTAGTGTGATGTACAGGGTTTTTAGTTATGCTGATTGCTGCCTCATTATCTACAAATATACGATTAGTAAGAAATTGCAAACCGTAATCCCTCATTTGCTGTTGGATCCATAGAATTTGAGAGAAGCAACTGCTTGCTGAAACATACTCTGCTTCACACGTTGAAAGTGCAACGGTAGTCTGCTTCTTACATTGCCAAGTCACCAGACGTGGTTTGAAAAACTGGCATCCTTCTGTTGTAGACTTTGAATATAGTTTGTAGCATCCGAAATCAGAGTCAGAGTAACCTTCAATTTTGAAATCAACATCTTTTGAATACCACAACCCCAAGCTTGGGGTTCCTCTCAGGTAGCGTAGAATCCGTTTGACAGTGACCATGTGTGACGATCTAGGACTCGACTGATAATGGGTCAAGAGGCAGGTCGGTACATAATGTCAGGCCGAGATGTAGTAAGGTACATCAGCGAACCAATCATCGAACGGTATAGCGTCTCGTCGACCTTCTCCCCGGTGAGATTAGGGTTGATACTGTGATTAGTTGCTAACGGGGTGGACGTAGGTGCAGTCTCTGACATCCCGAATTTCTCTAGAACATCATGGATATACGTTGTTTGATGTATGAAGATCATGTTTTCAAGTTCTTTGCAGAGTTCCTCATTCATAGACTCGGAAATTATATCATCAACAGATATTTGCACGATCAGTAGATGTGCAGTGACCTCCTTTGTGAAAAGAGTAGCATCCACCTTTCCTCGAATAAAGCCGTTGGAAAGCAAGTGTTGAGAGAGCGTCTCATACTAGGCTCTCGGGGCCTGGTGCAATCCGTATAGTGCTTTGTCAAAGAGGTAGACTTTGTCTTTGTGAATCGGATCGGTGAAGCCCGGTGGCTGACCGACTTAGACCTCCTCTTTCACTTTGTCGTACAGGAATGCCGACTTGACATCTAGCTGATAGACTTTAAACCCTTTTCGTGAAGCAAAAGTTAGAAATATTCTGATAGCTTTAGTCTGGCAACAGGGGCGTATACCTCGGTGAAATATATCCCCTCCGGTTGACTAAAACCCTGAACGACCAGGCGAGCTTTGTTGCGCACGATTACTCCCCTATTATCTCGCTTACATTTGAACACCCATTTGGTGTTAATCTTTCTGTGACCATCAGGAAGATCGGCTAGCTTCCAGACACCAAGCTTTTCAAACTGACCTAACTCCTCTTGCATTGCGTTAACCCATGACTCTTTCGTCAGTGCTTCTTTATACGTTATCGGTTCAACCTGTGAAATAAAGCAACTGAGTGAGAAATCGTTTTGTAATGGTGCAATTTTAGTGTAAAAACAAGCAAAGCCTTGGTCAATTTGACTTCTCATTCTGACTCCTGACTGTAATTCTCAATAATCAGCTCTTCAGGGTGATATGATAGAGTCCTCGGCATAACTTCACCAGGAACATTCACCTCGCTTTCCAAATTCATGACATTTTGATCTGCAACTTGTTCATCGAATTGGACTGTCTAATCTGATGACTGGATCTGCTCCCCCTCAGGTTCTGAATCACCTCGATCAAATGTCGGGCTATCCGAGTCAGACTCTGATTTGTCAAACACTGCGGTCTGATTTTCTTAAGTAGGCTCCTGTTCTGAAGTTTTCTGAGTTTACTGCAGATCTGCATCACTGTGACCACTGTGGCTGGGACCAGCTTCATGATCATTTGGAATCTGTTGACGCATGGAAGACTTGGTTGGCCAGAGTTCATCTGGGAAGCTTCGTATTCCCGAAAAAGATTTATCTGATTAATAAACTCCGGCTCTTCAGGTAGATCGAATGATTCCCATAACTTTACGTAGTTGAATCGCCATGAGTCACCAGGTTTCTGTGGAGGCATTGTGTAACCTTGACATTCCACATGCTGAGCTTCATTAATCTTTCCAAAATCCGGAATGAATACTCGTCTAATTGGACTAGAATAACCCACAAAGATTCCCTCCAAACTCTTAGAACCAAACTTTCCATCAGGATCTAAAACCGTGTAAGGAGACCCAAACGGCTCTAGATATTCCAAGTTAGGATTTCTGTTTTTGATCAGCTCGAAACACGTTTTGTTATGCTTCTTCACAGTTAAAACCAGATTAAGAGTATAGCAAGCAGCAGATACGGCTTCTCCCCAAAAGTTCACAGGAAGCTTTGAGTCGGCCAACATTGTTCGTGTTGTCTCTATCAGTGTCCGGTTCTTTCTCTCTGCTACTCCATTCTACTGCGGAGTGTACAGCGCACTGAATTCTTGCAGTATACCCTCTCTGTCACAAAATTCTTCCATCTGACTATTTTTAAACTCCGTACCATTATCACTTCGTAGTCGACATATGCACCTTTGGTACAAGTTTTCTATATTCTTGAACAGACTCAGCAAACTCATATAGATTTGATCTTTTGACTTCAATAACATCACCCACGAATACCTCGAGTAGTCATCAGTAACCACTAAGCAATATAAATCACCGGTTATGCTCTTCACATTCACAGGACCAAAGAGATCCATGTGAAGTCTTTCTAGTGGTCTCGAGATAGAGTTCTCCATCTTCCTAGGGTGCGACTTCTTCGTTTGTTTACCCTTTTGATAGCTTATGCGCTCTCCATCCAGGTGAAAACTTTTTAGATTCACACCTTTGACTAGATCGTTATGCACCAGGTGATTCATCTTTCGCAGGTGTATGTGGCCCATTTTTCGATGCCACAAGATTGATTCTTTCTCGGTAGCTTTTGACACGGAACACTGAGGATGACCAGATGTTGTCTTCACTATGCTCATGTCTAGAACGTACAGATCATTCTCCCATGGTGCTCGCATAATGATCCATTCTTCGGGGACAACAAACCCTGGCTTCAGAATCAAACATTCTTTGTTGGTAAAGTGATTCGTATACATCCTGTCACAAATTTGAGATATGCTCGGTAAGTTGTTCTCCAGCTCTGGTATGTAGTTGACTCGTTCAAAAGATACGACGCCGTTAGATAACATGCCCTCCCCGATAATCCTTCCACCTTGATTCCAGGTAAAACCAACGTATCCACCATTAAACCCTCTAACATCATATAACAGAGTTTTTCGCCCCGTCATGTGCCTGGATGCTCCGCTATCCATTATCCACTTTGAAATTGATCTTGGGAGCTCCTGCACATTTCCAATGCGATTTAGTTAAATGAAGCAACCCAATCCTCTTTTGACTCGGGTAGCTTGACATTAATGTGAGTTTTCTTGGTGTAAAGTGGTGGGAAGTTTTTGTCATTCATTTCCAAATTTTTCTCAGCTCCAACCTCAGTCTCTTTGTATAAGAAAAATTCATCTTTTTCAGGTTGACCAGATGGTTGGAGCTTTTTAGGAACATACTTCTTGCCCGGTGGTGTCGAAGAAGTTTGTTTTTCAAGCTTTTGATACAAATCCAAAGGTACATACATCTTAACCGGTTTGGTTGAAGACGTTTTTTTTGCAGCACTATCACGAACCTTTGGTTTTGTTTCAGCTGATGCCTTGACTTGAGACTTTGGCATCCATGTTTGTTGTGAAGGAGTAAATCGTTTGGAAGATTCACCATTTTCTTTACCGGTTGTTTAACTGGTTTAGATTTGGTTTTAACAATTTTTGTTTCTGGAATCTTCTTCTCAACAAGCATAGGCACTTTGCCTTTAGCATCACTTGACTTCTTTGGATTCTCGACAATCACAGACTTAGGTCATTGATTGGTGCACTTTCGTGCAATGTGTCCAATCTGGTTACAGTTAAAGCACGTTTGAGTATCAACAACTCGACGTTGACCCTCGGTCTGTGGTTGTGAGGCTTTCTTTGTGAAAAAACTCTTCATTTGTTTTCGAAAAACTTTCAGATTCTTGTTCGGTCATTGAACTCGAACTCTTCATAAAAGTTTTTTTCTTTACAACTTTCATTTCTGAAAATTCTTTCTCTGATAATTCTTACCACCCTGTTGCCCAGCAAACCCTCTGTTTTGGTTGTTATTATGAAAGCGCGGTGGCACATTAGGTTTGTTATAGTAAGATTTATCTCTTTAGAAATTCAAAAACCTTTTTGAACTTGACAAACCTTTAACCTCTGAAAAATCAATTTCAACCAACTTAAAAACCTTTTCCAGCTTATCCACATTAACATTCTCAATCGGAAACTCTTCATCCGACTACAACTTATCTGAACCATTCATCTTGTACATGACAAGAGTCTGTTCATCCTCTAAGTTGTTCTTGGACTTAGATTTCGGGATGTAATTGTTTAGGAAACAATCATCATCTTTGTTTGTGGAATCACTGTCAGATTTTAAAACCTTTTCAACAACGTCTTTCACAACCTCATAATCAATACTCTCTTCATCGGATTGTGAACTAAACGTGACATCGATGTTATCAAGTAACTTTTCAGCTTCACTTTTCTCACTTGGATCTGATTCTTTAACCAACCCAGATTGTTTTTTAGTGAAATTATTACTCATGGGCGGTGGAACCTTTTGATACCCTACCCCGGTTCCATCAGAGTATACATCTTCACCGTCTTTGTTCTTTCCAATTGGTTTTGGAACTATGTGTTGGAGAACAAAAATGGCTGAAGTATAACTGTTCAGCTTCAAATTAATTCTCTCATTCTCAATCTTTGCTTCATGATACTGAAGCTTGAGATTCGCAATCTCATCCAGTTGAGCATTTATAAATTTTTCTTTTGCTTGAAGAACACCTGACAGATTTGAATTTTCTTTACGAGTTTTAGCATTTTGTTCATCTGAGTCTTTGATTATTCTTTTTAATTTTTCAAAATCCTCAGTTATCTTTCTGTTTTCAAGCATAAACTTTTCATTTTCTTTTTTAAAACGCTCAACATCGTTTTCATCATTTTTGATTTTCTCAATTAACTCAATGATTCTGTCAGTTGAACTTTTTACCAGTTTGTCTCGATTAACCATGCTCTTTTGTAAGGTGCTTATTTTGTTTGTTAGCTACTAGATTTGCGATCTTGAGAGATACTCGTGTGTATTACAGACTTTGCACTCTTTCATGCAATTTCTACAATCACTTTCAGTTTTTGCCTTTTCAGCCTTACCTGGTTCATCATCTGAACCGCTAGAACTGACCTTTCCCGACGACTCAGACTCAGAAGTGGATTTGGAATCTACCTCTAATGCCTTTGCCATCATGACTTGGTCAGCCATCTTCGTTAAATTCTCGGCTGTCATTTCCGCCTTAACATCAATAATCCCCTCATCAAACTTTTCAGACTTCTTAGACTTCAGAAATTCCTCATATCTCTCCTGTCGTAGTCTCTCCTTTCATCCCTTTCGCAACATCTATCTTGATCTGCTCCTCCTTTGATGGTATTGACTTAACAAGAGCTTCAAAGTCGATTGACTTAGGATCAGTGCAGACATTTCCTTTTGGATTAAGATAGCATTCTCTGTCTGGATCCCACCTCTTCGCTTTCACTACCTCTTTGTAGGCATCATGAATTCTTTTAATTTTTCTTTGTGCCAAACTTCTTTCTCTGTTATACCCTGATTCTGGTTCAACTTGTGCCATGAAAGCGAATCCAACAGCATCTTCTTCTGGAAGAAAATCGTTCCAGTTGAAACCTTCATCATCTTGAATAACCGCAAGAGCTCTCAATTTCTCTTTTGGAGTATCTTCGATTTGCTTCATCTTTGGCGGTTCTTCACGGTTTCTGTGATAAACTGCTTTTCTGCAGTAGTCATCGTGAAATGGGTTCACAGTTTCATTAGCAGCTGACTTTCTACACTCCCTCTTGAAGTGACCTTTTTGTTTACATTTGAAACAAGTCACCTTTGACTTGTCATCCTGATTTTGTTGACGGTCCACCAATCGATTCTCGCCCAGTGATTTCCATAAAGCGTTGTGTCTGACAAATAACGCTTTCCATACACCATCTTATGTAAATAAGTTCCATTTCCTCCGGGTTGATCTGATCGTAGTGTTCTTTAGTAAGATTCGTGTTCCCGATCTTCCCCGCTACCAGACTTTCATATGAGTCTAAAATTGATGCAAGAAAAACCATCTGTTGTTTACTTGTCTCCTCATTGAAGTTTGGGTGTTGTTGAGGTTGACGGCGATGTTGCATTGAAAGACATTAGCATTTGGATCATTTTGATTTGGGTGACTGTTTGAAGCAGACGATGCTGGTGTGCTCGATCCAGTACCATGAAAACCGTATCCACTTGATGATGACCCACTGCCTGAGTTCTCTTTTGCAGTAGTGTTTGAACTTTCTGCACTGAAGGCTGTCTTTGGTGATGAAGCCTTTGAAATCATGCTACCCCTGTAATACAAATCCACATTCTGTTGATAATTTGTATTATTCACTTTGTTTAGCCTTTTGATTTCCAACTCGTGCCCTTCTAGCTTCTCTATCAACCAGTTGAGTGTAATACCCTTCATGGGCTTTGTGTTCTTTAGCACCAATGCAAAATAATGCCAATCGTGTTCATTAGGTAACGCTTCAAACAACTTATCAACAATCTCCTCTTGATCTTTCTTAATGTCGAATCTGTCCAATTTGGCTTTCAAGTGGCAAAACCTTTCTATCATTTGACGAACAGTTTCGTTTTTCATGCAGGCAAACAAATCAAACTTTTTTTTCAACAATGATTTCTTACTCTTAATGATCTCTTCTCCCCCCTGCACTTTCTCTCCAACTTGCTCCACAAATCTTTTGCATTCTCGTAATCGATTAGAGAAATAATATCATCTCATACAGATTGGTGTAAGAGAGCTATGGCTTTCTGCTCGGCCACGAATTCTTCTTGCTCATCATCTTGTAAATTCTCATAATCAGATCTTGTATTCTTGTATCCATTTTTAACACACTTCCAACTGTCAAAGGAAAATTCTCTTAACCAATTATCGAAACGTTTAGCCCAGCAGTTGTAGTCCTCAATAGCCATAAGCTTAGGTGGTTTATTATAAGTTCTATAGGCATTGTCCATGCTAGGCGAATCTGATATCGCTTTTGTCACCGTTTTTGGATTTGCATTGGCATTAGAAGACGTTTCTCCAATGTTGTAAGCGAATATGTCACCGAATGGGTTCAGAAATTCGTCACTCATGATTGTAATTTCCTGAAAAATATCACAAACGGTTAAACTTGATTGAATGAACACAAAAACAACTGATCGAATGACCAATCGTTCGGATGGTTGTCCTAAAGAGATTGATCGAATGAACAAGTGTCGGATGAGTCTAACTGTCGGATGGCTATCTGGTCGGATGGCTATCTGATCGGATAGACACCAACAAACAAGCAGTTTCAAGTTTTAAACAACAAGACCTCAATCCGGTCGGATGGCTATCCGATCGGATGGGTAATGACGTCAGCAATCAGTAAAAGACTTGAAACAGTACAAACACTATCCGGTCGGATGGGCTTATCCAATCGGATGGGAGATGACGTCAGCACAGTTCGTTCTAAAATCCATGGTTTTTCATTGATTTTGATGTGATTTTGTTGGAATTTAGTCCTGAAACTTTGTCGGATTGTTCTATGATGTATTGCGCACAGTATGTGTGAATTTTAGGACATTTTATCCATGAAATCGTTGTTAATTTTGGATTTTAAGGTGCTTAAGATGTGAAAAGTCTTAAATAAGATGAAATCAGAGAGATAGATGAAAGAAATGATGAAATCTCGAGTAGAATCGGCTGTAAATCTATGAAATCGGCTGAATCTCTGGTCAATTTGCTGTAGATCTTCTCCGAATCCGACCTCCAAGCTCTGAAACCGCTTGTGAGGACCGAGAGTTTGGTTTAGATTGAACGTGCTCATGTTAAATCTATTATCATCACGGTTGTGCTGAAGCCATTCATGATGTAGGAGTAAGATCAACAATGTAGACACAGTTCAAAGCATTCGTTCTCATATAATATGCTAAATCGTACAAAGTTCCGGTGAGAAAATGCAAGAGCTTCGCCTCAGAGGTCAGAACTCAATGTCCCAAATGAGACCCATGTCCTCCTATTTATAGGCGAGCACCAACCGGTAGAACCGACATGTCGTCCGGATGATCATCCGTTCGGATGATCATCCGTCCAGATGAGCTATGTCCATCCGATCGGATGGACTCCATCCGTCCAGATGGACTTTACAAAACAAGTTAACACTGTTTCGTCCCGGATATAATACAAACACGTACAAAACTATACAAAGACAACAACCAGGACAGAATAGACTAAATACAGACGAAAGCTACAGACATTATGCATCTACACATGCAATGCATGCAAATAGTATAAGTTAAAATATAATATTTTAACTAATATATTGAACTTCGAATTTTATATAATTATGAGAAATTATATAAAGACATCATACAGTGAAAGTGCAAATCAAAACAAAAATAAATCCAAAACAAGTCTTAATAAGCGTTTAAGACTAAGAACTGTTATAAGACCGTGGTGTCTAACAAAACCTAGCACGTTTGTAGGTTGCAAAACGAACCAAGGAAACTGAATTTGAATACGCACTTGGCACGGACATGTCCCCCTTTTCTTTTAACGTTTTCGGTTTTCAACTTTCGAGGGGAAATACATGTTAACAGGGGTATAATTAAGCTACGGAATGAGCTTCTAGATCATGTGAGCATAGGTTGTAACTAAGGTGCCATTAATCCTTTTAAGGACCATGGAAGAAAGGTTAGATCTAATGGGTACGGGCGAGCCCCACTCACGGTCCCGGTGTGGCCACTTAGAGTGCTGTTGTGTCCCAGTCGAGGTGAATCGACACTAAAAATCGTCTACTCGGGTTGAGTGCCTCCTATGTCGTCAGATATATTAATGTCCTTGCAAAACATTAATGATCAACATGTTCATAGACGCTTTACATACCTACTTACAAAACTGAACTTTCAAATGTTTTTGAGATTCATTTGATGCGCAAACATATAAAACACATGAACTCGCTAAACTTTTGTTGATGTTTTCAACTTACATGTATTTCAGGGAAATAGATGGATCTTGGTGCCAGCGTTGTTTTCAAGATTTTGAGTTTCAAGTCTCGATGTCATCCACTTTTGGAGGGTTTGATTCATATATCTCATCCTATATGAGATATAGGATGCAAAGCCTCATAAACCTTATCTTTTGTTAAACAAGTCCTTTTTATGGAACTTTAAAACTTACGATGGTTTGTAACTTAAACTAAATACTTGTGTTGGTTGAAATCTGAACAACTTGTGGTTGTAATATTTTGAAACTTATGAATGGATGGACATCGCTTGTTTTAATCATGTAGTTGTTTATTATGATCGAATGCAATG
Organism: Helianthus tuberosus; assembly: GCA_030545235.1. Lineage (NCBI taxonomy): Eukaryota > Viridiplantae > Streptophyta > Magnoliopsida > Asterales > Asteraceae > Helianthus > Helianthus tuberosus. The sequence continues at coordinate 130,003,019 of CM060397.1, read as the reverse complement.
AAAACTGATCAAGTCACACCACCACACGCTTTCGCAAAAAGACAGGGTGTGACAGGTTGGTATCAGAGCTTCGATTGTAATGAACTTGGACTCCTTCGCAAGTCTAGTCTACAATCACTAGGATTCTCTCACGAAAACTTTTTTACAACAAATAGAAATGATTTTCATTGCATTTACAAAACGCCAAGATCCTCCTAATCAAACACTTTTCAAAGGAAAACAAAGCAAGGACATTAGTTGGGGTATAGCCTATATGGGATAGACTTGCCAAACTAGAAATGACCCACATAAGAACAATGTGAATACATGTGATGTGCTACCTTTACTTTCCTGTGTATACTAAGTAACGTTGTTATTCATTTATACTATATATAAAAGCATATCCGAGGGACTACTTAAGGTAATTTTCCATTTTCTTAAAATTCCTTTAATACATGATGTATATGCTCATTCGACACATTCAACAGCCGAACATGCTTTTCTTCAGATCTAGGGCAAAATAGACTGTTTTTGAATAAATTGAACATAGGGTTTTCTTAATCGGCAAAAGTTTTAAGAGAAATTTGGTTCAATTTTGCAAAATCATGAAAAATTTGATTGATGTGTTTGAGTGTTCATAAATGTTCTTCATTGTCACTCGGATGACCATCCTAGCGGATGACCATCTGAACGGATGATCATCTGAACCATCTCACTATCATGATCTTGAGCGTTTAACAGTTTTCACTCGGATGACCATACGATCGATGACCATCCGAACCATCAAGCAATCAAGTTCATTTTTTCCATTCGGTCGAATGACCATCCGGACCATGTGGCTTACATGTTTATTTTTCATCCGGTCGAATGGTCATTCGGACCATTTATCATTCAAACCATTTGCATTTTAGACTATGTTCATCCGGTCGGATGGCCATTTGACATCGTGTCATTTGAATGGAGTGCACAGTGCAAAGTGTTAGAAAATTTTTAAAAGTTTAGAAAATTTTCACTGTGTACTATGTGTCTCGATAAGTGTGCATATTCTAATAATGAAAATTTTGCAGGCAAAGGATTCTGATTTCCATAGAAAACACAATATATGTTGTGTGTTGGATGAGAATTATCCAAATATTGATCCATTCAAGGACGTAGTGCCGTTTTTAAAGGAGAGTAGGATTTTTAAAGCGTTAACAGATAGGCATAAGTGCTACGGTTCACATGTGAGATTCTTTTGGAATGTTGCACATTACGTGGAGGATGAGAAGGCGATACATTCAGCGGTGAGGATCAAGGACGAGAACGATAAAGATGTTGATCTACTGGTGAAGATTACTGTAGGTGAAGTGAGAAGAGTGCTTGATTTGCAAGATAAAGATGAAGATCCTATTATTGGTTCGGAAAGATTGTGTAAAGGTTTTTGGCTAAGGATGGGATATACAGGGTTCATCAATGATAAAGGTTACACAAAGTCAAAGTTCTGCAGGCCCTACAAGTTCTTAGTACATTGTGTCATTCATGCCTTAGCACATAGGAAAGGTGCATACGATGAAGCTTCGGATTATGTGATGAACATCATTTCAAGCTTGGTGCTTAATCGGCCTTACAACATTTCTCAAGTTATATTCAACCACATGTTGGACAATATTAAAGGTGAAAAATATGTCCAATATCCAAGATTCGTGCAGATGTTGATAGATGATCAAATTCCAAATTTGCCAAAGGATCCTAGTGATGAACTACTGTTAGATCACATGGACAGTGAAACGCTGAAAAGGTTGGATGTGTATAGAGGAGTGAAACCGGAAGATATACCGAAGTATAGGCAGAAGTTTGTAAAGATAAAGAAGCCGGATTATGTAGCTCCAGAAGGCGACAACTGGAGACATGATGATAGCAATTCGTATAATGAAACAGATGGTATGAAGCTGCTAGTTCTTAAGAAGACACGTTGGTGGTTTGTGAAGGAAGAAAAGTCAAAGAAGAGAACACCGAAAGTGACAACTCCGAGAGTTGTAATAAAGGGTAAATCAGAGAAACAGGAATCACCAGAAAGGTTGGTAGATAATTACTTTGAATATTTTACTAAAAATGTTAATATTTGTGTTGCAGAAACAAAGAAGAAGAAATCACCACCTCGTCTGGTTGATGAGCCTGTGATTCCTCCAACGGAAGTTGTTAAACAAGGAGTTGATCTTTTAAAGATGTCTTTTGTTGAGTATGAAAAGTTGTCTGCTAATCAAAGTGTTAAAGATGCTGAAAAGATGGGTGAGAACGTGGAAGCTGAAGCTGTTGGTGAAAAATTGAAAGAAAAGGTTGTTGAAGGGGAGGTGCATACGGATTCGAGTGAAACAGAAAGCGATATTGATCCTACACAGATTGCACCTACTACATACAAGAGTGGAAAGTTCACGTTAAAGAGAATACCAAAGAAGAAGAAAGCGTCTGATGAAGAGGATGCTACTTATGAGCCAACACCAGCTGAAAAAGAAAAAGTAAAAAAGATGGGTATTCGTAAGAGAAAGGCACGTCCAACTGGAGAGGTGCCGAGAAGAACCAAAAGTAGAAAAGAGACAACCTTTATTCCTCAACAAGAACCAGAATTTGAAAGAGTTGAAAGAGTTGAAGATGTTGAAGTGGAGGTTACTGGAGTTAGAAAGTCAACACCTCCACCGTCACCTATTAATAAAACAATTCATATATCTGAGGAACGTGAAAAGACGCCTGAAAGCAAAAGTCAGTTGAAGAGCCGACATCTGCTACAAAGAAACCTCCAACACCACAAAGCTCAAGTCACCGATTTCCTAAGGTACCTTCTTATCTATGTCACACCCCTTTCTGCGGCGGAAGCAGGAGGTGTGATCATGAAAGGTTTTCATTGCATACGATTGGTAAACATACTACATGCTCATAAAATAACTTCAAATGCCAAGCATTACATAACCAAAATCATAGTTTTAGTGTTTACATCACAAGACAGCATATTGTTTGAAAGTTTACATCTTTATTTATGGCTAAACATAAACGACATCCAGGAGCATGAGTAAGACCGCGCGCACATCCACTAGTTACCTGAAATACATGTGAGTTTTGGAAAAACGTCAACATAATGTTGGTGTGAATTCATGCAGTTTTTGTATTGTACATTTGTATACTTTGTATGAAAACATTGTTTGTATCTTGTATAAATCAAGCATCTTGTGTACACCACGTACTCATGTATAAATCAAATATTCTTGTGTAAATCAAATAGTCATGTATAAATCATGCATTCTTGTGTACACCACGTACTCATGTATAAATCACGTATTTTTGTGGTATGAATCTTGTATAAATAAGGTGTTCTTGTATGTATTAGGGTTGTTAATGGGTTGCAAGGCCATTAACATGTGACACGACATAGGAAGTCACCAAACCATAGGCATTTATCAATTTGGCATATTCTGAGACACAAAAGCACTACTCGGTACTTGTTCTCACTGAGAGTGTGGCTGCCCGAAACCCGTTAGATCTAACATTTTGTTATGCGGTCTAGGTATATTGTTGATTAATGGTGCTTATGGTACCCTATTTGTGACACGATTTCTCGTATCATTCCTCAAAACGCATCATACTTGGTACTCGTTCTCACCAAGAGTGCTTCTTGTATTTATATCATACCATATGTAAACATTGTAATATTCGTAACATGTATTTCACCCGCGAAGTTATAAAACTGAAAACAGTTAAAAGAAAAGGGGGAGCATGAACTCACTACTTTGCGTTCCTTGCGTCGTAAACTTCACCGGATTTGCTTATATAGCGTCGTGACCTATACGTGTTTTCTTGTCGTTAGTCACTAGCCTTGTATCGTACAAGTACAAGTCGTTGTCTTTTTGTGTACGCATTCTTGTGTTAAAAATAATTTATATTTTTAACTAAGTGTCTTACTTATATTATTTCTAAAAAAAATATAAGTTTCTTGTCTTTTGCACTTTGCACCCGAATTATGTATTTTGTATTTTGTTACAAAAATTATGGCGAGGTTAATATTCGAAAAGCATAGTTTAGAACACACTAGCAAACATTTGTCTAGAGAATATTTACTAAGTGTTAGGATTTTCAGAAAATTTCGCCATAGTCTCCTTTGTAAATGGAGGTGTCCATGCTAAGTCGCATATCATTTTCTTTAACATATAGCACGTTAGGTCGTTCTCAAATAACCAACCCGACATTTAGACATGCACAGTACTACTTATATCACTTCAGTTTTAATATACAAAACGGGGCTGTTTTCGGACATTTTAATAAAATAGTTATCTTATTCCAAAAACTCCCAAATTTTTACAGAATGTCTTATACTGTCCAAATACTATTGTGTAAAAATATCGGGGTCCAGTTCATTACCAATATTTTATAGAAAATCATTTACTGAACTGCGATCAGATTTGTTACTTTCTGACTGCAGCCTATGGAATAATTCGTTTAAAATTCATCGTAAGTCCGTTTTATGAAATTCCAGTTGGAGGGTCACAACGACATCAGTGATCATCTACGGTATAAATTTCAAGGGCTGGTTCTACTCAGGTTTCAAGTTATGATGAAGAATATAACACATGTTTTGGCAGTAAAAACGCATCTTGAGCTGCTGTCCAAAAACAGGCCTTTAAAAGAAGTAAACGACTTCAAAAAATTACGATTCTAGTGCCATTTGATCCATTTTTCGAAAATACATAATTTAGACTTCAGAAATTCTGTTTTTCGATTTATTATGGTCTGTTTACAGCCATTTGAAGTTGGCTGAAAATGTAATTCAGCATGTTTCTTTATAATTTAAACGTTACTAAATCGTATCAACAAATGTCCGAACAACGGGTTTATCAAGAAACCAAAGGTCAAATATCATGCATGATTTAACCAACCCTCATCCCACAAGATTTCATCTTCATGTCTCATTCTTATGTAGACATTATGTAAAGGTTTAAGTAAACTTTATGTTCATGTTTTTAGTGTTCTTGTATTTCATAAGATCCCATCATAAATAATCTTTCAACTACTCAAAATAGACATAAACAAGAGTAAACCAAGACTTACTACTAGCACAAGGCTAGGGTAGGATCTAGTGATGAAGATGATGAGAAAAAGATGAAGAACAAGCAAGAAACAAGGCTCCTTTGAAGCTCCACAAGTAGCAAGCCTTCTTGTATCAACCTTTGAGCTTAAAGGGACTTGAAAATGGAAGAGATGGTGGTGGAATGGTGGTGATGTTGGCGGTTTGGGGAGGAGCCGAAAGAAAGAGAGAGAGAGTGAGTGAAGTGAGGGTGTAAGATTGTGAATGATGGTTGTGATCTAGGCCATGCTTAATATAGATACTTCTAATATTATGTCAAGATCTACAAGCAAAATCTAATAAAATATCAAGATATAATCTTGGGCAAGATTATGAGATCATGGAGGATGATTTGTGGGACCTCATGGGGACCAAATCGGTTAGGGGGGGTTGGATGTAACATTTTGCAACTAATAGGTAACCATAAGTTAGAATTCAAGTAACTTGTTTACATATGTTAGTTTGATGATTTTTAGTGGGTATTATGGTGAACGGGGACCACGACTAGTCAAAAATAATAAGACAATGTATTTGACAAAAATTTAGTGTCCCGGGTAATGTCCGGTTGTCCGGTTAGACACCGTTCCGTTAAAGTGTTTAATTATTCCGTAAAGTGTCCTTTTGTAACCCCTTTTAATTCCCAACGCTTAGGAAAATATTCTGGACGATAAAACGTAAATTCTGCATAATATTTATATGTTCAAAAGCTGGTTATAGCTGAATTTAATAAAATTATGCACTTAAAGTGCGTTTCGTGTGCTTTTTAGTGCGTATTTTAGTCTCCGGAAAGTCTATATGTTAACCCTTGTATGTACTCTTAAGTTTTAATGTATTCTCGTCATTGGACCTACACCTAGGCTCCAATTCTATCGTCTGACTGCTTTCTGCAGAGTTGTTGGCATATTGTGTTTTACCGGTGAGTTTACTAGTATTTTTGACGCAACGCTCGAGTTAACGCATAAAGCAATATTTTGTAGTAATAACGTGCATGAATTCACTTGTATATAATGTAATCAATCAATGTTGACATTTAAGCACATAATTTCAAATATTTAAATAGTAATTAGAATGTACGGAAATTACCAGTTTTGTGCCAGTTGTCACAGTCTCCCCCCGTTAAAAGAATTTCGTCCCGAAATTCAGGCTGAACCAACTCTCGCAGGAGTCTTCTTGAACAGGTGGGGGTACCTTTCTTTGAACTGGTCTTCACATTCCCACGTGTACTCGGGTCAGTGCTTAGAGTTCCAACGTACTTTGACAAGTTTAACAGTGCTCCTCCTGGTCTTGTTGACTTTCCAGTCGGTAACCTCAACGGGTTGTTCTGTAAATCGGAGGTCGTCATCAGTATGTACTTCATCCGCAGGGATGATCACGTCTTCTTGTGTTGGACTCTTCTTGAGGTTGGATACATGAAACGTATCATGTACTCCATTAAGTTCTTCCGGTAATTCCAATTTGTATGCCACGGTACCAATTCTTTCCAAGATCTTGAATGGTCCGATGTATCGTGGATTCAGCTTTCCACGCTTGCCAAATCTGACTACGCCCTTCCAAGGTGAGACCTTTAACAACACTTTGTCTCCCACCTCGAATTCTAATGGTTTTCGTCTTCGATCAACGTAGCTCTTTTGTCGATCTCGAGCCGCCTTAATGCGCTCTCGGATCTGCGTGATCTTGTCGGTTGTCTCTTGCACAAGTTCAGGACCAACCATACGTTTATCTCCAGCGTCTGCTCAACATAAGGGCGATCGGCACTTTCGGCCATACAGAGCTTCGAACGGTGTGGCTTTTATGCTTGTATGATAATTGTTATTGTAGGAAAACTCAACTAAAGGTAGATGAGTATCCCAGCTGCCACCTAGGTCCATGACACATGCGCGAAGCATATCTTCTAATGTTTGTATGGTTCGTTCGCTCTGGCCGTCTGTTTGAGGATGGAATGCCGTGCTTAGATCTAGCTGAGATCCAAAGGCTTCCTAAAAGGATTGCCAGATTCTTGAGACAAAGCGTCCATCTCTGTCTGAAATAATTGAGATTGGCACTCCATGTCGTGCCACAATTTCTTTTAGGTATATTTCAGCAAGCTTTCCAGTGCTGTCTTTTTCTCGGATCGGTAGGAAATGCACAGATTTTGTCAATCGATCAACTATCACCCATATCATATCGTGCCCTCTCGGGGTCCTGGGTAATTTTGTTATGAAGTCCATTGAGATTTTCTCCCACTTCCACATGGGTATCTTTGGTTGTTGTAGTAGGCCGGACGGTTTCTGATATTCAGCCTTAACCTTGGTACAGGTTAGGCATTTTCCAACATAAACAGCAACATCGCTCTTGAGTCTCGGCCACCAATAGTATTCTTTTAGGTCTTGATACATCTTGTCCGATCCTGGATGGATCGAGTATCTTGACTTGTGTGCTTCATCAAGAATGACTTCTCGTATGCCACCATAGAGCGGAACCCAAATACACTTCTCAAAGTACAAAGTTCCCTCTTCATTTGGCACCATATATTTCAATGCACCCCGGAGGTATTCAGATTTATGGTTTTCTCCCTTGAGAGCTTTTTGTTGTGCGTCACGAATGCGTGCAGAGAGGTTCGTTTGAATAGTCAATTTCAATGCTCGAACCCTGTGGGTCTTAAACCTTTCTTTATGACTTAATGCATCTGCTACAACGTTTGCCTTTCCAGGATGGTACTTAATCTCATAGTCATAATCGTTCTGTAACTCGACCCATCGTCGCTGACGCATATTTAATTCCTTCTGATCAAATATGTGTTGTAGGCTTTTGTGATCTGTGAAGATTGTACATCGAGTACCACATAAATAATGTCGCCAGATCTTTAAGGCGAATACCATTGCGCCTAGCTCCAGGTCGTGAGTGGTATAATTTCTTTCATGAACCTTCAATTGTCTTGAACTGTAAGCGATGACTTTCTGGCGTTGCATAAGCACGCAACCCAAACCTTGTCGTGAAGCATCGCAGTATACCACGAAGTCTTCAGTGCCTTCGGGTAGTAATAGTATTGGTGCATCGCATAGTTTGTTTTTTTAGCAGTTGGAAGGCTTCTTCCTGCTTGTCACCCTAGTCGTACTTTTTGTCTTTCTGTGTAAGGGTAGTTAGCGGTTGAGCTATCTTTGAGAAATTCTCAATAAACCGCCGGTAATAGCCCGCTAAGCCCAAAAATTGTCGAACTTCAGTTGGGGTTTTGGGGGCTTCCCAATTCTTTATTGCTTCTATCTTGGACGGGTCTACATGAATGCCCTTCTCATTCACAACGTGACCAAGAAATTGTTCTTCGCGAATCCAAAATTCGCACTTTGAGAATTTTGCATAGAGTTTCTCTTTCTTCAGTAGTTCCAAAATGGTCCTGAGATATTGCTCGTGCTCGTCTTTCATTCGTGAGTAAATCAGGATATCATCGATAAATACAATCACGAATTTATCGAGATATGGTTTGCAAACGCGGTTCATCAGGTCCATAAAGACCGCTGGTGCGTTCGTCAGTCCGAACGGCATCACAAGGAACTCGTAATGCCCATAGCGTGTTCTGAATGCAGTCTTTGGTACGCTTTCCTCTTGTATCCTTAGCTGATGGTATCCAGATCGAAGGTCGATCTTGGAATAGTAGCTTGATCCTTGCAATTGATCAAATAAGTCATCAATCCTCGGTAGCGGGTACCGATTCTTGATTGTGAGCTTGTTCAGTTCTCTGTAATCGATACACATCCGCAGAGTTCCATCCTTTTTCTTCACGAACAATGCTGGAGCTCCCCAGGGTGAGAAGCTTGGCCTTATGAATCCTTTATCCAACAACTCCTGGAGTTGTGTAGATAACTCTTGCATTTCGGATGGTGCAAGTCGATAAGGCGCCTTGGCTACAGGAGCGGCTCCTGGAACCAGGTCTATACGGAATTCGACTTGTCGTTGTGGAGGTAGTCCTGGCAGATATTCGGGAAAAACATCAGGGAATTCCTTCACCACAGGAATGTATTCGAGTTTCGGCTCCATGGCCTTCTTATCTACAACGTGCGCTAGGAAGGCAACACATCCTTTCCTTAAGCACTTCTGTGCCTTCATACAACTGATGATTCGTAGAGGCGCGTCTCGCTTTTCTCCATGCACAATGAGAGTTTCATCATTCGCTAAAGGGATGCGAATGATTTTCTCATGACAAATAACTTCAGCTTTGTTCTTGGACAACCAGTCCATTCCAACCACTACATCGAAGCTACCCAATTGAATAGGTAAAAGATCGATGCCAAATCTTCGTTCACCAAGTTCCAGCGTGCAACCTCTAACAACTTCGCCCGACTCAACATGTTCACCATTGGCTAGTTCTATGGAATAAGGAATTTCTAATCTACTAGATTCTATTCCAAGCATGTGTTTAAATTCCACAGACATGAAGCTATAATCGGCACCAGTGTCAAATAATATTGATGCAAAGTGATCGTTAACGAGAAACGTACCGGTGACCACATTAGGGTCCTCGCGTGCGTTCTTTGCTCCAATCACAAATGCTCGTGCCTGAGCATCGTTCCCCTTTGGGCAGACTTTTATGAAATGATCATTGCTTCCACAACTAAAGCATCCTCGGTTCTTCCCATTTCCGTTACCATTCCTGTTGCTAGTACCATTTCCATATTCACCATTGTTTCCAGTTCCAGCACCATTGCGGTTTCCATTCCCGTTCTTTCCTTTACCCCAACAGTCTTCTGTTTGATGACCCAATCTACCACATTTGTCTCACCTCGGAATGCGACAAGCTCCTTCATGATGATACTTACATTTTTGACATTTAGGCAGGGTGCCTTGGTACCCTCTGGCTGCAGTATCATTTGCCGCTGCAAAGGCTCTTGTCTCCTTAGATGGGTTAGTGTCACGCTTCTTGTTGTATGAACCTTTGTTGTTGTTGTGGGTTGCTTGATTCAGATTCGAATGCTTTCTCTTCTTGTCACCGGACGACTCAGCATGCGTCTCGTTCTTTTCTGTTGGGTTCAGCGATAACTTCTTCATGCGGACACAATCTTCAGTCAGGATGACAGCCAGAGTTACAGCCTCAGTGATTGTTTGAGGTTTGGCCGAAGTTACCATGTCGCGAAACTCTGGGGCCAGTCCCCAAATGTATCGTTCAACACACTTAAATTCGGGAGTCACCATGTAGGGAAGCACTCTAGACAGATCGTGGAACCTTCGAGTATACCCATTAATGTCAGCACCTTCCATGGTCAAGTGCCAGAACTCAGTTTCCAATCTTTGGAGTTCAGCACGAGAGCAATACTTCTCTCTCATTCTTTCCTTTAGTTCATCCCAAGTCAGGCCATAAGCGGCATCATCACCCAAGGTTTGGACCTGTAAGTTCCACCAGGTCAACGCTTCATCGACAAACAACCCAGTAGCAAAAGTGACTTGCTGATCCGTGGTACACTTGCTCATACGGATAGTGGCTTCAGTTTTCTCAGTCCAGCGTACAAACGCTACTGCACCTCCTGTGCCATCATAGTTCATTGGTTTGTAGCCGAGAAACTACTTGAAAGTGCAGCCCTGAGCTGCGTTTCCTCCAGATGAATCTCCATTTCCATTACGCCTGGCATTTCTTGGTCCACCACTGTCTTGGGTTCGGTTTGCCTCGTACTGGGTGATAGCTGCGGAGATCCTTTCCTCCAGTAGAGCGTTCAGCTCTTCAGCAGTCCTCGGTAGAAGAGGGGGAGGGGGTTGATCATCATTGCGAGTATTCACAGTTTTCCTGGGCGCCATGTTCTATCAGAACACAACACAGGAGGGTTAGATATTTGTTTGATATCGTCTTACGAGACGGTAGTAGTATATATTTACACAGGTATATACCACATAAGTAACATCAAACAATTATTACTCTGACAGAGTATATTAATAGGCTGGTGTTCACGTTTGACCTTTTCTTACTAAGGGAATCTATACGTGACAAGACTTGCTGTGATTTCTGTGTACTGAATTCCATAATTATGTATGCATCCATAATTACGTAACTCCTTGCACAGTCCGCACAGTTCGTTTCATCCCCGTATCTCTTCCTTCAGATAGGTCATTGATTTCAGGTAAAGTCACGTATACTTGTGACATTCTACTTCTAGTATATGTATTTAGCAATTATCACACATAATTGCAAGTAATTCTTAGTCACAGACAAGTGCTACTCCAGTGCACCCTAAGTCTTGTAGTGTCTTTTCTAGACTTTTGTAAATAGTTTCAGGTAGTGGATGTCGCGGAACGTTTTATGCAATGAAATTTTTTTGTAAAATTGTTTTCGTGAAAGGATCCTAGTGATTGTAGTCTAGACTCGAGAAGGAATCCTGGTTCACTACAATCGCAGCTCTGATACCAATCTGTCACACCCCTTTCTACGGCGGAAGCAGGAGGTGTGATCATGAAAGGTTTTCATTGCATATGATTGGTAAACATACTACATGCTCATAAAATAACTTCAAATGCCAAGCATTACATAACCAAAATCATAGTTTTAGTGTTTACATCACAAGACAGCATATTGTTTGAAAGTTTACATCTTTATTTATGGCTAAACATAAACGACATCCAGGAGCATGAGTAAGACCGCGCGCACATCCACTAGTTACTTGAAATACATGTGAGTTTTGGAAAAACGTCAACATAATGTTGGTGTGAATTCATGCAGTTTTTGTATTGCACGTTTGTATACATTGTATGAAAGCATTGTTTGTATCTTGTATAAATCAAGCATCTTGTGTACACCACGTACTCATGTATAAATCAAATATTCTTGTGTAAATCAAATAGTCATGTATAAATCATGCATTCTTGTGTACACCACGTACTCATGTATAAATCACGTATTTTTGTGGTATGAATCTTGTATAAATAAGGTGTTCTTGTATGTATTAGGGTTGTTAATGGGTTGCAAGGCCATTAACATGTGACACGACATAGAAAATCACCAAACCATAGGCATTTATCAATTTGGCATATTCTGAGACACAAAAGCACTACTAGGTACTCGTTCTCACCGAGAGTGTGGCTGCCCGAAACCTGTTAGATCTAACCTTTTGTTCTGCGGTCTAGGTATATTGTTGATTAATGGTGCTTATGGTACCCTATTCGTGACACGATTTCTCGTATCATTCCTCAAAACGCATCATACTTGGTACTCGTTCTCACCAAGAGTGCTTCTTGTATTTATATCATACCATATGTAAACATTGTAATATTCGTAACATGTATTTCACCCCCGAAGTTATAAAACTGAAAACAGTTAAAAGAAAAGGGGGAGCATGAACTCACTACTTTGCGTTCCTTGGGTTGTAAACTTCACCGAATTTGCTTATATAGCGTCGTGACCTATACGTGTTTTCTTGTCGTTAGTCACTAGCCTTGTATCGTACAAGTACAAGTCGTTGTCTTTTTGTGTATGCATTCTTGTGTTAAAAATAATTTATATTTTTAACTAGGTGTCTTACTTATATTATTTCTAAAAAAAATATAAGTTTCTTGTCTTTTGCACTTTGCACCCGAATTATGTATTTTGTATTTTGTTACAAAAATTATGGCGAGGTTAATATTCGAAAAGCATAGTTTAGAACACACTAGCAAACATTTGTCTAGAGAATATTTACTAAATGTTAGGATTTTCAGAAAATTTTTCCATAGTCTCCTTTGTAAATGGAGGTGTCCATGCTAAGTAGCATATCATTTTCTTTAACATATAGCATGTTAGGTCGTTCTCAAATAACCAACCCAACATTTAGACATGCACAGTACTACTTATATCACTTCAGTTTTAATATACAAAATGGGGCTGTTTTCGGACATTTTAATAAAATAGTTATCTTGTTCCAAAAATTCCCAAATTTTTACAGAATGTCATATACGGTCCAAATATTATTGTGTAAAAATATCGGGGTCTAGTTCGTTACCAATATTTTATAGAAAATCATTTACCGAACTGCGATCAGATTTGTTACTTTCTGACCGCAGCCTATGGAATAATTCGTTTAAAATTCATCGTAAGTCCGTTTTACGAAATTCCAGTTGGAGGGAACACAACGACATCAGTGATCATCTACGGTATAAATTTCAGGGGCTGGTTCTACTCAGGTTTCAAGTTATGATGAAGAATATAACACATGTTTTGGCAGTAAAAATGCAGCTTGAGCTGCTGTCCAAAAACATGCCTTTAAAAATAGTAAACGACTTCGAAAAAATACGATTCCAGTGCCATTTGATCCCTTTTTCGAAAATACATAATTTAGACTTCAGAAATTCTGTTTTTCAATTTATTATGGTCTGTTTACAGCCATTTAAAGTTGGCTGAAAATGTAATTCAGCATGTTTCTTTATAATTTAAACGTTACTAAATCGTATCAACAAATGTCCGAACAACGGGTTTATCAAGAAACCAATGGTCAAATATCATGCATGATTTAACCAACCCTCATCCCACAAGATTTCATCTTCATGTCTCATTCTTATGTAGACATTATGTAAAGGTTTAAGTAAACTTTATGTTCATGTTTTTAGTGTTCTTGTATTTCATAAGATCCCATCATAAATAATCTTTCAACTACTCAAAATAGACATAAACAAGAGTAAACCGAGACTTACTACTAGCACAAGGCTAGGGTAGGATCTAGTGATGAAGATGATGAGAAAAAGATGAAGAACAAGCAAGAAACAAGGCTCCTTTGAAGCTCCACAAGTAGCAAGCCTTCTTTTATCAACCTTTGAGCTTGAAAGAGACTTGAAAATGGAAGAGATGGTGGTGGAATGGTGGTGATGTTGGCAATTTGGGGAGGAGCCGAAAGAGAGAGAGAGTGAGTGAAGTGAGGGTGTAAGATTGTGAATGATGGTTGTGATCTAGGCCATGCTTAATATAGATACTTCTAATATTATGTCAAGATCTACAAGCAAAATCTAATAAAATATCAAGATATAATCTTGGGCAAGATTATGAGATCATGGAGGATGATTTGTGGGTCCTTATGGGGACCGAATCGGTTAGGGGGGGGGGGTTGGATGTAACATTTTGCAACTAATAGGTAACCATAGGTTAGAATTCAAGTAACTAGTTTACATATGTTAGTTTGATGATTTTTAGTGGGTATTATGGTGAACGGGGACCACGACTAGTCAAAAATAATAAGACAATGTATTTGACAAAAAATTAGTGTCCCGGGTAATGTCCGGTTGTCCGGTTAGACACCGTTCCGTTAAAGTGTTTAATTATTCCGTAAAGTGTCCTTTTGTAACCCCTTTTATTCCCAACGCTTAGGAAAATATTCTGGACATTTATATGTCCAAAAGCTGGTTATAGCTGAATTTAATAAAATTATGCACTTAAAGTGAGTTTCGGGTGCTTTTTAGTGCGTATTTTAGTCTCCGGAAAGTCTATATGTTAACCCTTGTATGTACTCTTGGGTTTTAATGTATTCTCGTCATTGGACCTACACCTAGGCTCCAATTCTATCGTCTGACTGCTTTCTGCAGAGTTGTTGGCATATTGTGTTTTACCGGTGAGTTTACTAGTATTTTTGACGCAACGCTCGAATTAACGCATAAAGCAATATTTTGTAGTAATAAACGTGCATGAATTCACTTGTATATAATGTGATCAATCAATGTTGACATTTAAGCACATAATTGCAGATCTTTAAATAGTAATTAGAATGTACGGAAATTACCGGTTTTGTGCCAGTTATCACATCTAGGAGCAGGTTCAGTGGGGTTAGATGATTTCGGCAATATGTTTAATGATGCAAAAGTGATAGCTTTGCAAAGAAAGGTAAGCATCTTGCAGAAAGCTAAGGATAAATCTGAAGCAGAACTCAAAGCTGCAAAAGAGAAGTTGAAAGATGTTGAAGCAGAGAACGTTGCATTGAGAAGTGAAAATGATGAGCTGACAGATGTGATCGAAAAGTTAGCAGAAAAATCATGGAGGTTAGTGCGCAGTATAAAGCAATGGATGATTCCAACAAAACAATGATGGAGATGCTTGTGAGCTGCACACATCTACTTCAAATGAAAATGAAGTATTGAAGAAAGAAGTAGAAGCGTTGAGAGCTGATAAGGTAATCAAGGATGAACAACTCAACATGCTATACATTGTGGTAGAAAACAAGCTCGAAATCAATGTTCAAGCAGTCTTTGATGAGATTGAGATCCAAAGAGTCGAGGCTCGGAGGATAGAAAGAGAGAAAAGACTTGCTGAAGAAGCTGCTGAAGCATTTAAAGATAAAAGGAAGGGTGTTATGATAGACAAAGAAGAAATTTTGGGTTCAACAAGTCAGCCTGAAACTTCACAAGTTGATGCAAAGGTAAACATTTCTAACGTTGAAGCTTCTAATGTTAATGATGTTGAAATGAAAAAAGCAGAAGTAGAGGTTGTGACAAATGTTGAAGTAAATATTGCAATTATACCTGCTGGAGAAGTGAAAGATGTGCTTCACAGTGAATTTGCTAGTCTTAGACAGATTGAGGTTGAACGTCGTCGACTGAAGGCTAGAATGAATAAGTTCAAAGTTGTTGATGATGACAAAGAGTTGAACGAAATGTTTGGTGATGAAGATGAAGATGAAGGTGATGATGATAAAGATGAAAAAGATGACAAAGACAACAAAGATGATAAAGATGGTAAAGATGATGATGATCAAGGCGGTGCTAGTGGTTTGTTGATTACAAAGCCATCGGGTCCGAGTTCTATTGAAGATTTCTTGAATGATGAGCTGAACGAGCAACATGAAGAAGATTAACATCATGAAGAGTCGTCATCAGGAACCAAACATGCTATTGATGAGGTATTCCTTACACTTGCTAAAGTTATTTATTTGAATCCTATAGAGGGAGAGGGGAGTTCGTCGAAAACTGGACCAGGGAGTCCATGTTAGAAGAGTTGGATATGGATGATGATAGATTTAAATTTGATATTGAGGAGGAAATTCCACCGACTCCTGAGAGGGAGTACACTTTTAAGTTTGTGAATGAAGCCGATCACTTCAATGACGTAATCATTGAGGAGGGATCAGATGATTCTGAAGAAGATACTCCGTTTCATTATTCTAGGTTAGATGATGACTTTCCTACATTCAATGTATTGTTCCAATCACACAACGAAGATGAAGTTAGAAGGAAAGTGGTTGAGAAGATAGCTTCTGAATGTGTTCCTGAAACAGTATCGAAAGAAGATCTTTTAGAAGAAAGAAAAAGATGGTTCAAAGTTATGCCTAAGGAGAGGAAGTTTAAGAGGCCATTACAGTTCTTCACGAGACATCCTGATAAGTCTCTTGGTGACATTCTGTCATGGGGTTACTCGGAAGATCTTAAGGTTTACGCAATCAAGAGAGAGTTTGGGGTACAGTGCTTTGAATTCTTATCGGATATCAAGACGTTACCTTGGTTGGATGTGGAAGAACTAGCGCAAACAAAGAATATCAAGCAGTACTACTACGGGCCTGAGGTTAAGTGTCACGAGCAGAAATTATGGGATTACATAAAGCTTCAAGCAAAGTCTAACTTTCCTGATTGGAAGCCACATCAACTAAAGCAGATTGTGAAGATTGATCATGTCACTGGTGAAAAGGATATTACGCTGAATATCAGAAGACCTGGGTGTTTGAAGAACATGCCTCTGCGCGCAATGGAACAAGACTTTTATAAAGACTTTAAAGGCTGGATCTTCAATTCGAGCACGTGCGAAGTTGTGATTAATCTTTTGGATGTGAAGACAGGAGATTGGAGACATATCTTTGTGTTAGATCCTATGTGCTTGGTGAACTGCTCAAAGAAAGACATCGAATATTTATTCTTCAACAAGATCGTCTACAATGAACCTGATAAGGTACAAGCTCAACAGTATCAGAAGTTAGTGAATGTATGCTTTGCAAAAGATATCAATTCTAGAAGATACTGGGAGTCGAAGTTCAGAGATCTTGAGTTGGAAGAATTATTAAACATAGAGAAAAGAAGTGAAAGAATGAAGAAGATTAGAGCAAAAGCTGTTGAACGGGCTAGTTGGAAGTTAAAATGGCCTGTAACTGATCAGACACCTATTGAATCACAAGAGAAAAAGATACCTAAGTGGTCTAAAGCCAAAGATGGAGATCCAGAATACCGAAAATGGTGGAAGAAAGAAAAGAAGAGAGGAGGAGGAAAGCGAGAGACAGAAGACGCAACACAAAGGCTCATTAAAGACTATACAGGAAGAAAGACTACAGCTACATCCAAGGGGGAGTCTGTAGATGCATATATGTCTGTAGCTTTTGTCTGTATTTAGTCAATATTATCCTAGTTGTTGTCTTTGTATAGTTTTATATATGTTTATATTATATCCGGGACGAAACAAAGTTAGGAACGTTTTGTAAAGTCCGTCCGGGCGGATGGAGTCCATCCGATTGGATGGACATAGTCATCCGAACGGATGATCATCCGGACGGATGATCATCCGGACGGATGATCATCCGGATGGTCTGTCGTTTCATCCGGATGGAGAATGCCTACAAATAGGAGGTTATGGGTCTCATTTGTAATATTCAGTTCTGACTCCTAAGGCAAAGCTCTTGCGAATTCTCTCCAGATCTCTGTACATTTCCACATCTTTAATGAGAATGTCTACATTAAATGGTGTCTACGTTGTCGATCTTACTCCTACATCACAATTGGATTCCGCACAATCGTGGTGATCGCAGATCTGACATGAGCGCGTTCAATCTAAACCGAACTCCCGGTCCTCACAAGACTTGATATTCCAGGAACCGGTGAGTTTGACGGAGCCTCGGTCCTGATATGATCGATTCGGTGACAAGAAATGAGTAGAAGATAGAAACGACACCGAGCAATCACTTACAATCTGGTCTCTATTCATATCTTGACAAGTTACAACACCATGAGACCAGTTGGATAGCATTTCCCCTCAGGGACCAAAAGCTTGTCTAAATGGGATCCCCACATCCCTATTTATAGGCAACAGCCTATCTGGTTTGAATGAGCCTATGTCCATCCGTCCGGATGGACTTTACAATATCAATACCTATTCGACCGGATGGGGTTTGGACTATTCTATTGTCCATCCATCCGGATGGACCTTGACATTACAATACCGTGTCCAACATTTTCCTATTCTATACAATATTTAACACACGCTCTATCTAACTATTCGCACAGTGGCAAACGTACAAAATATGCACCAACAGATTCCCCCTCGGCTGTCACTGTCGAATCGTCTCTAACACTTTGAGAACCTTGAACCGTGTTTGAATATTCTGCAATCTTTAACTATTCTGCAACTTCAATCAGGCATCTTGAAATCTGACAATAGATTCCCCCTTGATTGATGATTCGGGTTTGCTTTTGACAGAATAAAGCACCAATTCCCCCTTAAATGAATCTTCAGGTCTTTTGCACAGTTCACGACTCTCCTCTGATTTGCTAAACTGCAATCCTCACGAACAATCACCAACTTGATACTACTCAATGCAGCATCCTCTGTTTCAGCTTTAACTGCATCCAAGCTCAGTTTTTGATATATCAAGTCAGCACCACGATCTCGTATTCCGCTTGCTCGATCTAAGAATGTACAAAAACTCAACCGACAATTGATAGAAACTTCAAATACCCCACCGGTTAACTTCAAATCCGTGATTCCCCTTGAAGATCTGATATCCTGTTTTCCGCGATCACTTTAACGCGCCGTAAGAATGATTGATCCATGTAAACGGTATTCTCCACAATCAGCAAATCTTCATCGGAAAATAAATCATCTGGTAATGTAATCCGATCTCTGAAGCATTCGTCCACAATCAGATTCATCTCCTCGGATAATCTAGATCTCAGAAGCTATCATCCACGATCACTCTCAGATCTCCAATGCTTTCGTCCATGATCAGATATCAACACCTCGGATCATCTTGATCTCAGAAGCTTTCACCCACGATCAGATTCACATTCTCCCTGACAATCTGAAGTCGAAACCACCTGAATACTGTTGCAGCGTCACGAATTTCAAAAATGCTGGAACTTCTGAAAATTTTTATTCCCCCTCATTTTTGCAAATTCTGACGTCTCTATTACTGAATTCCCCCTCAAACTGAGCAATTTAGTCCTCTTTTATCTGTGAAAAAACTCGACTTTGCCGAAAATATGACAATTTTCCTCAAACGTCAGTTTTTCATCAATGCGGATTTTACGTTTTGGCCCATAAATAGTCAGATAACCTAAATGATAAACATTCTGCACCAATATCATGACTACCCCACTAATTTCCACAATCCGTGATCGCATCATCAAATCTGTTCATTGAAGCCCCAGACGGTGTCCCCGAACAACCCAGCTTGGTCGTTAAAAACCCGAAAAAATTTTCAATCACCAAATTTTTTCCGGAGACTCTCCTCGTCGTTGCGATCAAAAAATTCCTTTTTAGTCATTTTGTTCATCCTTTCAAATGGAATAGGTCTATTCGTCCAGATGGACTGATCTTGGATCACCTTGACAGTTAGCCACCTGAGTGTCTTCATTCATTTGAATGGCATGTTGTCGAATGATCATCCGATCGGATGGGTTTACTTGTCCAGATGGTCATCCGAAGGAAGTTGTCGGATGAGTTTTAACAATTGTCGAATGGTCATCCGACAAGTTAACAAGTCAAATGGTTCGGATGATCATCCGCTCGGATGGTCATCCGAAGGATTATATTCTAACAGCTCAAGAACACTCCAAATCATGTTTTTTCGATCCAGAATCTTTATTTGTGTGAATTTCATGATGAAACTTCACAGGATTGTGCGCAAATCAATTCCGAACAAATTGATGTCTTCAATTCCAAAATCCATCCGTGAATTGACCTTTATTTTGATGATTTTCTCTGTTTTAACGTCAAAACTCCCGTTTAACCCAAAATTGATGAGCTTGGGTGATTTAACCGACTGTTAGATCGATTAAATCGGTACCGTAGCTCTGATACCACTTGATATTCCAGGAACCGGCGAGTTTGACGGAGCCTCGGTCCTGATATGATCGATTCGGTGACAAGAAATGAGTAGAAGATAGAAACGACACCGAGCAATCACTTACAATCTAGTCTTTATTCATAACTTGACAAGTTACAGCACCATGAGACTAGTTGGACAGCATTTCCCCTCAGGGAACAAAAGCTTGTCCAAATGGGAACCCCACATCCCTATTTATAGGCAACAGCCTATCCAGTTCGAATGAGCCTATGTCCATCCGTCCAGATGGACTTTACAATATCAATACCTATTCGACCGGATGGGGTTTGGACTATTCTATTGTCCATCCGTCCGGATGGACTTGTCCAACCTTGAGATTACAATACCATGTCCAACATTTTCCTATTCTATACAATATTCAACACACGCTCTATCTAACTATTCGCACAGTGTCAGACGTACAAAATATGCACCAACAGTTTTCTATTTGGTCATCCAATCTTCTTAGATTTACCTGATAATCTAAGGGTTCTTGTAAATAATATTCTAAAACTGGTATTCTTTTTTCTAATTTTGGATTGTTTTTGTATCCAATATCACCACGCTGGCTTGCGCGTTTTATAAAGTTAATTGGAAATTTTCTTTCATATGCATTTTTTATCCTCTTAACTACTATCAAGTGGTGACATGGTGTTTTTAGTATTATCTTGTAAACTACACAATTTGAAATTTATCCTACACATATTGAAATTTATCCTACACAGCTCGTAATTCATCCTACACACCTCGTAATTTATGTTGCAGTTTAAATTATATATTTTTTTCTTTTTTTATTTGAAAGAATATGTTTTTTTTTTAAATAAGTTACAAATTTAATGAAGTTAACTATAAAAAATGAAGACTACCAATTAATGATCCATCAAAGTTTACCAATATACCCTTACACTAATATTAAATACAAAAATTAAATGAAGTAAAATGAAACATTCTTATTGATTGAAATTTCTTCTTTTTTATTCTTACAAAAAATTTCTTCTCATTTGAACTCTCCAATATATATGTATATATATGAATGATGAGTTTATATTATAAGTTGGATCCAGTATTTTTTATTTTGCGCAAAGCCCAAAGTGTGTTTAAAATCCTTATGGACGGCCCAGATAATTCACACAAAACCCTTTATGTATAAAATGCCAAGTTTATAATTATTTTTTTTTCTTTGTTACTTATTAATATATTCCATTAAAGTCTGATGTTATTGAGTTTACTTAAGTTAAAAATATAGATGTGAAGTGATTAAAAGTCAGTAAAAGCCGACTATGAAGTAAAGTTTGTAGAATCCAAATTTGACGTTAAAGTGAAATAAGATGTAAGATTTGATATTTTTTTTTTCGGGTGGCTTAAAGTTAGGTTGAGTCTTGTGGAATGTAAGATAAAGGGGTGGGGTTGACACTTAAGAAGTTCCTAGTGTGTCTTTGTGTGTTCAGCAGATGGCCTATACAAAAAAAATCCTAAGAATTCAGAAGTTGAACATGAAGATTTTGTTAGTTCTTGTGGAATTAATTGTTAGGCTATGTTCTATACCTACGGGTATGGGATAGCGTGAATCCGACGTGGACGAGCAGGGTCCCAGGGAACCGCCACACGATTGATGTTTAAACTAAATATAAGGGGTTGTTATGTAATTAGTAAATAGTTAGGTTTATGTTACAATAGATAGTTAGTTAGTGCGAGGACCAGAAGCGACAAGATCAAAGTATATAACGTACCCTACCATGGATGTGACGTATCATAAGCAACACGTCGATCGGTTATGGGCACCAAACAATAAGACACGACGATTCATTCGAGGGACGCGATGGTTCGAGACACAACTGTTCGTTTAGTATAAATTGGGTTTGTATGTTTCATTTATAATCATCAAAGTCACTTGTACATTCATATTCAATACAATCATTTATTCAGAATTCAAGTGTTGACTGTGTAGTTTATCACTGATTCATCAAGGGTTCTGACAATAGTGGTATCAGAGCAAAACTTTTAAATGTTTCAAATCTTGGAAGAAGAAGCCGACTGAATCTGAGCATGGTTAATCGATTATTTCAATTCAAAAAGGCAATGGTTTCTGTTCCGAGGTTGGGATACTTAATCAACCAGACGCTTTTCTCTGGATTTGTAATCGGTCTAACCTCATTAAGCCTACCTGGGAGAACTGGATTATGTTTGATGTAGTAGACCTGTTGTAATGTCTTTCTGTTCGGTTTTGTTTCCGTTTGTTTGGTTGTTCCTCAGCTTCTTGCTGTCTCTTTATATTCATCTATAAAGTGATTTTGCCGTTAAAAAAAAGACGGGGTTTGGTTTCGTCGAGTAAGAGGTGTGCTTTTTTTCTTTTTGTTTAACCAAACTAGAAGAAAGAATTGAAATTTGCCTTGGGAATAGTAAAGAACATAAGTGATTTTTGGATAATCCTTTGCATATTCAGTTTTGTTAACAAGTCCAAAAGTCAACCTTTTGCAAATATAATTTGAAGTGATTAATTAGTGGAAGGGAATATCAATTGGATTCTTTTGAAAATTAAAAGTTGCAAGAATCTCGGCAAAGAAAGAGGCACCGGTTAATTTTCTTACAGACCCAGCGGAAGGGAGGTCCACCCTACGCCCGGCTGACGTGCTAGTTTTTTGTTGGGAGGGCGGGAAACATGCTTGTGTCGATCTCATAGGTGTATCCCCCCTAGCCGGGTTCCGGGAAAATGGGTTTGTGACGGGGCAAGCTGTACTGAAAGTAGAGTCAAAGAAGGTGGAAAAACATGCGAAAGCTTGTGAGGATAATCAGCATGCCTTTGTCCCCCTGGCGTTTGACACGTTTGGCTCCTTGGCGCCGGAGGCGGTTCGGTTCTTAACTAGAGTTCAGCATGTGGTCCATAGCAACTTCTCGACCCCTCAGGGGCAAGGCTTTGTTTTTAGCAGATTAGGGTTTTCTATTCAGAATGGGATGGCGGCGCAGTTTGTTGCCCGTCTACCTGCTATCCTTATGTAATTTCCCCTGTTGATTGGAATAAAAATAAATATATTCTTAAAAAAAAAGTTGCAACAAGAATATCAATTTGGAATCCCATTCGGTTTTAAAAATCTAGTATGAACTAAAGTTTAAAATTGGATTTGAATCACGCTTGATAAACGATTTTGAATCATTTTTCAAAACAAGAAAACAATTTTTAGTAACTTCGAACCCAAATTTCTTAAAAAAACAATAGAGTCAAATTGATAAGTAGATTACAAATTAGCAAGATAGAATTCCCAAATCGATTTAGCAAATTTAAAAAAAGGGGTATGTCCAAGAACCTTTGTAGTGCAAAAACCTTCGTGGTAGAAAAACCTCTGTGGTACAAAAGCTCCATGGTCCAAAAACCTTTGTGGTAAAAAAAAGAACCTGTGTGGCAAAGAAAGAAAGACTTGTGTGGCAAATTAAAACTTGTTTGGCAAATCAAGACCTGTGTGGCAGAACGTGCAAGAAAGACCTATGTGGCAAACAAAATCTATGTGGTATAAGCAAGAAAAAAGATTGAAGAATAGCAAGAAAATCAATCTTGAAGTAACGTAAGGAAGATAGGAAGAAAAAGTCTAAGAATGTAAATAAAAAAGAAAGAATGTCAGGAAAAGACGACAAAGAAAGCATGTCAACACGAATCCACGAGCAAGGATGTATATCTCTTCAACGCCCGAAGTTGACTAAATCTAATTACACTCAATGGAAAATTTTGATGGAAACAATCTTGAGGGCATATAGCCTTTGGGAAAGGCTTGATTCAAAGGAAGGGGCAGATGAAAAAAAGGCAAATACAATGAAATCAATGATCTTCCAAACGTTGCCAGGAGATATTCTAATGCAAGTTGCGCAATACGAAAATGCAAAGAAAGTTTGGGATGCAATCAAAGTTCGATATCTTGGAGCCGATATAGTTCGGAAAGCGCATCTACAAACTTTGAGGAGCAAATTCGAAGACTTAAAGATGGATGAGAATGAAACAATAAGTAGTTTCGCAAGCAAGTTGGGTGGTATAAAAGTCAGGGTTAAAATTCTTGGTATTACCATTAAAGATAAGAAGGTTGTAAGGAAACTACTTATCTCTGTTCCAAAGAAGTTTCTACTGATTGTGGCATCCATCGAGCAGTACTCAAAAGTGGATAAAATGACATTTCAAGAAGCAATGGGTAGGATTACATCATTGGAAGAACGTCTCAAGAGCCAAAATGAACCAAAGAACAATAATCAAGGAAATCTAATAATGGAAAGTTTAAACAATCATTCCAGAAATTGGCATAACGGAAAAGGACGTGGCCATCAAAGCCATGGTAGAGAACGTGGACGAAGTTCGTTCAGAGGAGGAAGAAGACATGGACGAAATATGGATTGAGGAAACCGAGACAAGAGCGAATTTAAGTGTTATGAATGTGGTGAATTTGGTCATTTTGCATACGAGTGTAGCAAGCGAAAAGACAAGGAAAAAGAGAAGGATGAAAAGGTTCTTCTCGCGACGGAAGAAGAACCAATGCTACTACACGTCAAGCAAGTTGAAGACCTTCGTAAAACGATATTTAGTTTAAGGGGGGTATTAATGTTTAAACTTAATATAGGGGTTGTTATGTAATTAGTAAATTGTTAGGTATGTGTTACAATTAGACTAGTTAGTTAGTGTGAGGACTAGAAGCGACAAGATCAAAGTATATAACTTACCCTACCAGGGATGCAACGTATCGGAAGCAACACGTCGTTCAGATATAGGCGCCAAACAAGAAGACGGATGATTCATTGAAGGGACGCGATAGTTCGAGATGGAATTGTTCATTTAGTATAACTAGGGTTTGTATGTTTCATTTGTGATCATCAGAATCACTTACACATTCATATTCAATACAATTATTTTTTCAGAACTCAACTGTTGATTCTTTGTAGTTTATCATTGTGTCGTCAAGGATTCTGACCAACACACCGTGTCTAGCACATCTCCGGGAGGAGCATGGTCTTCATCATGCTGTCACCACACATCCCTCTCTCTCTCCCCGGCATGGAGTGTGATTGATCTAGAGGTCTTTTTTAACAATAACAAATGTGGATGAGTTGCTAGAAAATTCTAGAGAAGAAGGGGGAAAGAAAGGGAGTGCTTGGTTACCAAATTGAGGGATGCGGTATTCGAAATAGCTAGAACCTTAATTTTAGATTTAACTAACAATGATCCATAATTATAAAAATATTATATATGTTATTTTTAAATTTTAAAATAATAATTGTATTTAAATAGAAAGGATGACCGTTTAGAGACTAGTATAGGATAAGTTGATGGATGAAGGTGAGTGATGGAAGAAGATAAAGAAGTGACACTGAGATAATAGTAATGGGCGAAAAATGAGCGATGCGTATAACACAAGAGTGTTTACTAACCTATCTTTGTTTGCATCTCATCTCTAGAGTTCCAATTTAAGTTTATTAATAATAATAATAATAATAATAATAATAATAATAATAATAATAATAATAATAATAATAATACTTAATAAATGTATATTGATTGCAGTTTTTTTGTTATAAAAAGAACATTTAAGTTTATTAAGATGCTTTACTGTGTCTTAAACCCATGTTTGACAAAATGTTACGTTTTCTTAAACTCATTTTTTGACAATATCTTACAATGTCTTAATCTCAAGTTTGACAAAACGTTATAACATGTTTGGTTTAACGATTTATATAAAAAATAATAATAAACGAATGAATATGGAAGTAGTTGTTGATGTATGTTTTACTTTTTAACGAATAAACTCGCCATGAGAGCATGAGTGATTAATGTGACGTAAGCTTAAACGATGTAAACATCGGTAATTATGTGGTATTTGAGAGTAACTAGTATTGAGACTTACGCGTTACGGCGGGCCTGTAATCATATATGTAATTTGGGTAAATCACATGGACCATCCGTGTAATTAGTTCTAAAACACAAGTGAAAAAATGTACATTATATATATGTGTAAATGTTAAAACTTTATATTTTATAAACTAAGTAATAAAAGGGGAAATAGCGTCAGTTTATGTAAAATAGTTAAAATATATCGTAATAATAATGTTCCACAATTGAGTTGTCATGTGACCAATTAATCAAAAATCTTAAATAGTATTTTTGAGGATATAGGTTAAACGATGAATATACTTCAGATGAGAAACAAAATAAAAGATTGATAAAGAAAAGAAAAATATATATACTTAGAATTAGGTGGAAGTAGGGAAGAAAACCAATCACTATTAACCGATGTAAACAACTTGAAGTAAACTATTTAAACTTGATGCATATCATCTTATACCTTATGCATTAAAAATGGTAAAAAAAATTAAACAGTATATATATGTGTAAGCAAAAAAAGTGGTAACTAATATAGGGTTTTTGGCAAATTTTTATAAACAATATATATGTGTCGAAGCAAAAAAAAAAGTTGTAATTAATATAGGGTTTTTGACAAAAAAAAAAATATAACATGTTTGGTTTTATAGTTTATAAAAAAAAATGAACGAATGAATATGGAAGTAGTTGTTGATGTATGTTTTAGTTCTTTTTTAACGATTAAACTTGCACATCATGAGGACATTAGTAATTAGTCATCACAAATGTGATAGTGAGCTCAAACAATGTAAAATACTAGTGATTATGTGGTATTTGAGAGTAACTAGCATTGAAGACCCGCATATTACGATGGGCTCGTAATTGTATATGTAATTTAGGGAAACTACATGGATCATGAGTGTAACTAGTTCTAAAGCATAAGTGAAAAAAGTATACCTTATATATATATATATATATATATATATATATATATATCTATGGTGAAGTTCGTTTGAGAAGAATATATATGGTGAAGTTCTTTGAGAAGAATATTCTTGAAAGAAGAAAAATAAATTAATCTAAACCCTATATTTTTTGATCAATGGTTGGGAATTAAGATATCATTTTTGTCCACTTTTAATTAATGCTTTAATTACTAAGGGTAATATAGACCATTTGATGTAGAATACTAATAAATATTTTAAAGAGTTACTCAAGTCTCATTAATGCCACCATAATTTTCTCCTTCATCACCGTTAATGTGTTGGATCCTACACTAATTTTATTAGAAGTGACAAAATTATTTAAAAAGTGTTGTGTCATACACATATTTTATTATGAGTCGCAAAATTATTTAAAAGTTTTGGAGTCCTACACATTCTGTACCATACACCAAAACATTGTTTTAATAGTGTAGAAAACGTTGAATATGTAAGATCATGTGCATGATTGTTTTTATTGTGTAAGATGTACAACTATTTTATAAGATAGACTCATTAAATGATTAGAGTTCATTAATTTGAATAGCAAAAATAAATAATAGACACGTTAATTGATTTGTTCAAATTATCTTTGTGTCCTTTATTCTTTTTATTCTTAATTTGTAATTTCTTCTCATTTAAACTCTCCATTATATATATATATATATATATATATATATATATATATGATAAGGATCCGTTAGAAACCACCCTTTATTGCGAGAACTACGAGAAACAATGTGAACACAACAAAAAATACCTAAAAATCTAAAAAACACACAATTTTTTAATATATATATTTTTTAAAAATTCGCTATTCGTCCCTAAAAAAATTTCGAGTAACAATTATCAATATGTATCATTTTTTTTTGACAAAATTCCGTAATACATTACCAATATTAGACAATTGCACTTTCGTGTACACTACCATTCGTAATACAATACTTTTTACATTACCGATATTAGAAATGCACATATGCATCTATATGTATGAACATGATATAACGTGTTTTGGTACACTACTTTTAATACACTTTTCTTTTCATATATCATACCATCCATAATACACTACCATTACCTCCTACTATCCATAATACACTACCATTACCTCCTACTATCCATGATACACTACCATTACCAATATGTATAATATTTTTACTTTATGCACATGTACATCAACACCCTTCATACCATACCAAACAATATTTTACATCATAAATTGACAAATATAACCAAACCATCAACCACTAGATATAACTAACCAAAAACATGTATATGGGCCTACTTCATCATTCAAAATCACAAGCTTTTTGTACCAAAACACGTTATATCATATTCATACATATAGATGCATATGTGCATTTTTAATATTGGTAATGTACAAAGTAGTGTATTACAGAAGGTAATGTAAATGAAAGTGCAATTGTATAATACTAGTAATGTATTACGGAATATGTGAAAGAAATGATACATATGCACACGTGCATTGATAATGTGACAACTGGCAATTTACGACTCCTAATTACACGTAAAATAAACATTAGGACGATTAAAAGTACTGTAATTAGACGTAAATTAACTTAATTAGGCCCTTAGTATGCCTAGGAACACTTATTCGACTTTACATTACGCGTGTGATGATCTGCGGGAAATTTGCTGAACCTTAAACGATAACGAACTGAAACCGAACAAAATACTGACAATGATGACAAATACGAATTTTATATGCGTATTTTATACTTATAAATTTAGTTTTTCAAATTTTTCATAATATCGAATATCACAAACGCACATCGATCGAAAAATGCGATTTTTACCGTAATCGACGAACGAACATGTTAAACACGACTACAGACACTAATTACGTGTTTTGACCATAAAATAACAACTTACGACAAGTTACGAAGAGTGGGTGCGAAAACGGGCTTTAAGAGTACGATTGGGCCACGCAGATTATTGGACGCGCGCTAACTGGCCTTGGTCCCAACCAACACACTAAACCTAACTATTTAAACCTAGTGATAACCTTATCCCTTATCATTTTTTGAAAAACACTGCCCCAAAACTCGTCAACCGACACCCATTTCCCTTCCATTTATCTTCCCTGCATCTCATCCAAAACAGCACACACAAAAATCCACACCTACTCGAAACACCTCCCTCTCCCTCTCGTTTCAAGATCCGGCAACCACAAGGGGAGGAGCTGGCGTCGTTACAGCATTTCCGGCCAGGCGACACCCCCCCTCCGACAACCACACCCCTCACCTCCCTTCTTCTTATGTACGACAGATAGGCGACGGCGGCTCCGACCGGTCTCCGTCGAAGATGATGACGATGACTGTTGTTGTTGATGACGAAGACGAAGGTCAATGATGCAGATGATGTTGTTGTTACAGACGACGAAGACGTCGGCTGCCGACAATCCCGTCGAGTCTCAGGTTCAGCAGGTTTGTGTTTCGGATCTTGGTTTGGTAATGGTACAGATGTTAAAGTTTGGTTTGTGTCATGTCTGGTGTGGTTCGACAGGATTCTAGTTCATCACGGCTCTTGTTCGGGTCAGACTCAGGGCTTCTGTCACACCCCCAAAATCCACCATGCGGAGCATCACCGCTTGGAGGCGTGACATGACCAGGATCGAGCCACCAATCATATTGAACAACATAATTAAGTAAATCAAACCAACCACAATACAATTGGCGGCAAAAAGGAAGTTAACCAAGTTCAATTTAAACAGCGGAAGCATAAGACGTTAAACCAAAACATAAGTTCGTAGTTCATAAGTTTAAAGACCCAAAACATAAGTTTCATAAGTTCATAAAGTTTATTTATTGAGCACGGGACATAACAGTTCGCATCCCACAACGACCTCCTCCTCGCGCAAGCTCCATAAGTACCTAACGACCTGCAAGGCATGTAACAACAAATCAACAACAAATTTGAGCGAGTTCACAGTAGGTGTTCGTTATAAAGTAGTTTTTCAAAAACTCTGAGTTTGTTTGCAATTGCAGGTTAAATCAACTTTGCTTATTTTCCAAACCATAAACGGTGGGGGCTACCCCATGTTGTAAACCACTAGACTAGATGTATATATATGTGTCCTTCCCAATCCGAGGACAGAGGTACATATTAAATATGTAGGTTTAGCGCTGGTGTCCTTCCCAATCCGAGGACAGTGGTACGTAGTGAATACGTAGGTTTAGCGCTGGTGCCCTTCCCAATCCGAGGACATAGTTACGTATGAGAATACGTAGGTTTAGCGTTGGTGCCCTTCCCAATCCGAGGACAGTGGTACGTAGTGAGTACGTAGGTTTAGCGCTGGCGTCCTTCCCAATCCGAGGACGGAGGTAAGTAGTCTAGTAGTGGTGAAGGTACAAGTTCTGTCTCAGCTATTTAATCCCATTCCCAACCACCGGGAATCCCATGCCTTAGTAAGGGTGTGAACTCACCTTTGGTTGCTCGGTTTGGCTCTCAAATATAGCTAACAGGCAAGGTCGGTCAATCACGTCCTAATACGATTACCAGTTAGTCATTTAGTGGTTTCAAATAGAGCACAAAGTTCCTACACGTATCTACTACATAACATGCATTCACTTTAATAGTTCACGCTCATATAAACATTCCACCTATAGCTATTCAAGAACAAGCATACGATATTACACATAACACTTTTATTGACATATAACATGTTAGATCATTCACAGATAACATACCCGACATTTAGACACGCAAATTACTGCTTATGTCATTTCAACTTAAATATCCAAAACTGGGCTGTTTTCGGGCATTTTAATAAAATAGTTAACTTATTCCAAAAATTCCCAAATTTTTACAGAATGTCTTAAACGATCCAAATATTATTGTGTAAAATATCGGGGTCCAGTTCTTTATCCATATTTTATAAATAATCATTTTCCGGACTGAAGTCAGATTTATCTTTTTATGACTGCAGTCCACGGAATAATTTATTTAAAATTCATCGAAAGTCTGATTTATGAAATTCCAGTGAGAGAATTACAAATACATCGTTGGTCATCTACACTACAAATTTCATGATCTAACACTACACAGAATTCAAGTTATGATGGAAAACAGAACGCATATTTTCAGCAGCAAAAATGCAGCTTTAGCTGCTGTTACAAAACGACACTTTAAAAATAGTAAACGAAGTCCAAAAATTACGATTCCAGGGCCATTAGAACCATATTTCATAATACATAAATCTAGACTTCAGAAAATACATTTTTCGTTTTATTAAGATCCTGTTACAGCCAACTGAAGTTGGCTGTAATCACTAAACAGCTTTCTGTTTTCAGTCTTTAACATTCTAAAGCGCGCTCGATTGATTCCGTTAACATGTTTAGCGATAAACAACAATACTTACAGCAGATTATAAGTCCTTCATACCAGCACATAATCATCATACACCAAACAACACAAGAACAACATGATTTAACCATATATCTTCTCTTTATCCACCCTTTATCACTTTATGTTCAAGACATGTTCATGTTCTTTAGAGTTTCTTAACTTTTTATCATTCTACCATCTATTAACCACTAAATACAAGAACAAGATGATGTTTTAGAGCACTTACTACTAACACAAGGCTAGGGGAGAAACAAGGCGTAAAAGTCGTGGATAAAAGAAATCTAGAGTGGTCCTTGAGTTTCCGAGTGCACCAAGCTTGCTTGTTGGACCTCTTACACCTTTGTATGAATGTAGGTTGCTTGATCAAGAGCTTGATGGTGGTGATATAGTGGAGGAGGGTGGCGGTCGAACTCAAGGAGAAGAAGGAAGAGAAGTTTGTGTTTGATGAGAGAAGTTCAAGTTCCTTATGTGCTATTTTATAAACCACTAATCTTCATTACCCAACATACATTGTGTTCTATTAACCAACAACTAGCAATTTAATAATCAAAAGAATGGGGTGAGGGTGTACCACCCTCATGACCGTGAGTAGGGGATATAGGGTTGGGTTGTAATTCTTGGTTACTAATTAGTTAGGAACTTAGTTAGGATTTTAGTTAGGATATTAGTGTGTTATGTAATATAAGGTGTGTTAGGGTGTTCGGGGACCCTAACTAGCTCAGAAAAGTAAAAACAATGTGTTTGGCAATATTTTTATGTTTCGGGTAAAGTCCGGTTGTTCGGTTTGATGCTGTTCCGTTAAAGTTCTTAATTAATCCGTTTAGTGTCCTATATATATATTTTTGAAATCATTTTGATTCTCAACACTCAGGAAAGCATAACGGACTATTTAGTAACTTTTCTGTATACTACTAGTATGTTAACAAGCGTATGTAAGTATAACACATAAATCAGAAAGCAGTTAAATGATTCAGCACAGTCATCACACACTTTATTTATCATTAATAAATTGTACGGATACAAGGAATTATGCGGGTTGTCACATTCTCCCCCTGTTAAGAAAATTTCGTCCCGAAATTTAGCGCGTGGTTACTGAGGAAGCTAGTTAAGTTACGTTGGTTTCCTGGTTTTCCTGGGGTGTCACATCATCCCCCCGTTGATTTGGAATTTCGTCCCGAAATTCTGCAGTAGCTTCAGCCTCAGTAGTGGTTGCGTTTTTTCTTAAACAGCTGGGGATACTTGAGTTTCATTTGGTCTTCTCGTTCCCAGGTATACTCTGGGCCACGACGGGAATCCCAACGAACTCGGACAAGAGGTATCCTGGTGCGCTTGAGAATTTTAATACCTCGATACGTAATCTCTACTGGTTCTTCGACGAATCGCAGCTGGTCGTTGATAGTGAGCTCCTTTAAGGGAACTATGAGGGTCTCGTCTGACAGACACTTCTTCAGATTTGACAAGTAGAATAGGTTGTGAACTCCGATGAGTTCTGTAGGTAGATTCAGCCTGTAGGCGACTTTGCCAATTTTCTCAATGATTTCAAACGGTCCGACATAACGCGGATTTAGTTTGCCTCGTTTGCCAAAACGAACTACACCCTTCCATGGTTAGACTTTAAGTAGCACTCGATCCCCAACCTGGAACTCGAGTGGTTTCCTTCGCTTATCCGCATAGCTTTTCTGACGGTCACGAGCTGCCGCCATTCGTTGTCGTATCTGAGCAATCCTCTCCGTTGTATCTACTACGAGTTCTGGGCCAGTGATTTGGCTGTCACCAACTTCTGCCCAACAGAGAGGTGATCGGCACTTTCGTCCATACAATGCCTCGAACGGAGTGGCCTGGATGCTGGTGTGGTAATTGTTGTTATATGAAAACTCCACTAGCGGGAGGTGCTTTTCCCAGCCATTACCAAAATCGATTACACACGCCCTAAGCATGTCTTCAAGGGTTTGGATGGTGCGTTCAGATTGCCCATCCGTCTGTGGGTGATAAGCGATGCTCATATCTAAACGTGAGCCAAAAGACTTATGCATGGCTTGCCACAGTTCATAAGTGAAACGCGCGTCATGATCAGAAATGATGGAGGTTGGCACTCCGTGCCTTGATACCACTTCCTTTAGGTAAATGTCTGCTAGGGTAGAAAACTTGTCCGTTTTCTTGATAGCCAAGAAGTGTGCAGACTTAGTTAGTCAATCCACGATCACCCAAATGGTATCATTTCCGCGCTGAGATCTAGGCAGGCCAGTAACGAAATCCATGGAAATCTACTCCCATTTCCATTTCGGGATCTCTGGTTGTTGAAGTAGGCCTGAGGGTTTCTGATATTCGGTCTTGACTCTCGCACAAGTCAAACATTTGCTAACGTAGGTTGCTATGCTGGCTTTCATACCAGGCCACCAGTATGTAGACTTGAGATCGTGGTACATCTTATCCGAACCAGGATGTACTGAATAGCGAGACTTATGTGCTTCATCCATCACAAGCTTGCGTAGGTCTCCATACAGTGGAATTCAGATGCGTCCGTTTACATAGTAGGCGTCGTTTTCCTTTTGTTCTAGCCGCTGCCTCGATCCTCGTAAGGATTTCGCCCTGATGTTCTCTGCTTTCAATGATTCAACCTGAGCATCGCGAATCTGAGTGGGAAGGTTGGATTGGATGGTAAGTTGTAAAGCACGTACACGCTTCTGTATAGTATCCTTTCGACTAAGGGCGTCGGCCACAACATTGGCCTTGCCCGGATGGTATTTTATAGCGCATTCATAATCGTTCAAGAGCTCAACCCATCGGTGTTGACGCATGTTTAACTCCTTTTGCTTGAAGATATGCTCGAGACTCCTGTGATCGGTGTAAATAGTGCACTTGGTACCGTACAGGTAATGTCTCCATATCTTAAGCGCGAAAACAACTGCTCCCAATTCCAAGTCGTGCGTAGTGTAGTTCCTTTTGTGAACCTTAAGTTGGCGCGATGCGTAGGCAATGACCTTGTCACGTTGCATCAACACACAACCAAGTCCTTGGATGGAAGCGTCGCAATAAAACACAAAATCATCTGTGCCTTCAGGCAATGAGAGGATAGGCGCGCTACAAAGTCTGTCTTTTAAGTACTGAAATGCGGATTCCTGTGCATCACCCCAATGGTAGGTGACACCCTTCTGAGTCAGTGTAGTGAGGGGTTGCGCAATCTTTGAGAAATCCTTGATGAACCTTCTGTAATATCCTGCCAACCCCAAGAATTGGCGGATTTCTGTTGGTGTACGGGGTGCAGGCCAGTTCTTGATTGAGTCAACCTTGGATGGATCAACATGAATCCCATCCTTGTTTACCACATGGCCTAGAAAGTGGACTTCACGAAGCTAGAAGTCACATTTCGAAAACTTGGCATACAACTGCTCTTTTCGAAGAAGTTCCAAAATAAGCCTCAGATGTTGCTCGTGTTCCTCCTGACTCTTAGAATAGATCAGGATTTCGTCGATGAACACTATGACAAACTTATCCAGGTAAGGCTTGCACACTCGATTCATGAGATCCATGAAGACCGCAGGTGCATTCGTTAATCCGAAAGGCATAACTAGAAACTTGTAATGGCCGTAACGAGTTCTGAAGGCTGTTTTGGAGACGCCCTCCTCTCGGACTCTCAGCTGATGGTATCCCGATCTCAAATCAATCTTAGAGTAATAGCTCGATCCTTGCAATTGGTCGAACAAGTCGTCTATACGTGGAAGAGGATAACGATTCTTCACGGTCACCTTGTTAAGTTCGCGGTAGTCAATACACATTCTGAAAGTACCGTCTTTCTTCTTTACGAATAACACTGGAGCTCCCCTGGGCGAAGAGCTAGGACGTATGAAACCCTTTTCCAAAAGTTCTTGCAGTTGCGTGGACAGTTCTTCAAGTTCCGATGGAGCTAGACGATAAGGTGCTCGAGCTACTGGTGCTGCTCTAGGAGCTAGCTCGATTTGAAACTCAACTTGGCGATGAGGCGGAAGACCAGGTAATTCCTCAGGAAATACCTCAGGAAAATCGCGCACAATAGGAATGTCTTCAATTCTCTTCTGTTGATGTGTCAGTAACGAGTGCCAGAATGACAGAGTGGCCCTTTCGCAAACACTTCTAGGCCTTAAGGAAAGAGATATTGCCTACGACAGCACCACTCTTGTCACCATGAATCACGAGTGGTTCTTCACCAGAACGAGGAATGCTGGCGATTTTCTCCTTGCAAACAATCTCCGCTTGATGATGAGATAGCCAATCCATTCCAATAACGATGTCGAAACTACCAAGTGTGATAGGAATAAGATTGATAGAGAAAGTCTGACCAGCTAAGACGAGGTTACAACCTTTAACTACGTGTGTGGCTTCAAGACTTTTACCGTTTGCTAGTTCTACCGTGTGTTTGGTGTTCAAAAGTGTTGGAGTGCGCTTATGCATTTAGCTAGCTTTTAAGGACACATAACTAGTATCGGCACCCGATTCAAATAAAATAGTAACAAAGAAGTCGTCCAGAAGAAACTTACCCATAACCACGTTGGGATCGTTCCTTGCATCACCCTGACCAATCACGAACACGCGTCCTCGGGCGCCATTGCTGTCATTGTTACCCCCATTGTTGCCTCCATTGTTGCCTCCATTGTTGTTCCCGTTTCCTTGGTTGTTGTTCTGATTCTGATTCTGATTCAGCTGTGGACAGTGCCTCTTGAAGTGACCCTCAGCACCGCACTGGAAGCATCCCTTATTACCCTGCTGGTGTTGTTGTTGGTTCTGTGGAGCTTATGGCTGCTGTTGTCGATTCTGATTTGCAGAACGTGAGCTCCTGCAATCTTTGGCTCCATGTCCAGGCTTGTTACATCTCTGACAATGACTCTTTTTGCACGCCCCGCTATGGTGCAAATTACATCGTTTGCATTTGGGGTGATTCCCCTTGTATCCACCCTGCCCTTGATTTCCAGAAGGCTGCTGACTGGGGCTCCTATGGTCCTCAGTCCTTCGTTGCTGAGACTGAGACTGAACAGAGGTAGAGCCTTTACCCGAATTTCCATCCCATTTTCTCTTGTGATCATTGGGGGCATCAGTAGTAGCAGCACTAATACGCTTGGGCAGCCCGTTCTGCTCAACTGCCTGATCGGTGAGACGATGAGCCAGCCTGATGATTTGTTGAATGGTGCCAAGATTCGCTGAG
Source organism: Helianthus tuberosus (assembly GCA_030545235.1). Classification (NCBI taxonomy): domain Eukaryota; kingdom Viridiplantae; phylum Streptophyta; class Magnoliopsida; order Asterales; family Asteraceae; genus Helianthus; species Helianthus tuberosus. The sequence goes on along the minus strand of CM060397.1, from coordinate 129,966,610 downwards.
TTACGTGACTCTGAATCTCTGGCACAAGACCCTTGAGGTACAGCTCGATACGTTTGATGGGAGGGTCCACCATTGTAGGACACAAGATGGCCAGCTCGTTTGACCTCTTCGTGTATGCCTCGATCTCAGACCCCGACATCTTCAAATTGAAAAATTCCACCTCCAGCTTGTGGATGTCGTCACGACTGCAGTACTCTTCTTTGATCAGTTCCTTGAAGTCATTCCATGGGGTGGCATTAGCAACCGCCAACCCAAGCAGTTGAACCTGTGCTTTCCACCAGGTTAACGCAGCACCTTCAAGTGTTCTGGTAGCATATTTCACCCTACGATCTTCAGGGCATTCACACATTTCAAAGACAGATTCAAGCTTCTTGAACTAGTGAAGAAGACCTACAGCTCCTTCTGTGCCGCTGAAAGTACTAGGTCGACAATCCATGAACGTTTTGAATGTACATATGGGAGGTTGAGCATGCTGACCTCCTGCCAGGACAGCTGCGAGTGCCTCAGCCATTCGTTCGTTGATTAGAGCCACCAGCTGGGCTTGCATCAAGTTCAGGCATCCACTCATGATTACTAGCACAAGGCTAGGGGAGAAACAAGGCGTAAAAGTCGTGGATAAAAGAAATCTTGAGTGGTCCTTGAGTTTCCGAGTGCACCAAGCTTGCTTGTTGGACCTCTTACACCTTTGTATGAATGTAGGTTGCTTGATCAAGAGCTTGATGGTGGTGATATGGTGGAGGAGGGTGGCGGCCGAACTCAAGGAGAAGAAGGAAGAGAAGTTTGTGTTTGATGAGAGAAGTTCAAGTTCCTTATGTGCTATTTTGTAAACCACTAATCTTCATTACCCAACATACATTGTGTTCTATTAACCAACAACAACTAGCAATTTAATAATCAAAAGAATGGGGTGAGGGTGTACCACCCTCATGACCGTGAGTAGGGGAGTATAGGGTTGGGTTGTAATTCTTGGTTACTAATTAGTTAGGAACTTAGTTAGAATTTTAGTTAGGATATTAGTGTGTTTTGTAATATAAGGTGTGTTAGGGTGTTCGGGGACCCTAACTAGCTCAGAAAAGTAAAAACAATGTGTTTGGCAATATTTTTATGTTTCGGGTAAAGTCCGGTTGTTCGGTTTGATGTTGTTCCGTTAAAGTGCTTAATTAATCCGTTTAGTGTCCTATATATATATATTTTTGAAATCATTTTGATTCTCAACACTCAGGAAAGCATAACGGACTATTTAGTAACTTTTTTGTATACTACTAGTATGTTAACAAGCGTATGTAAGTATAACACAGAAATCAGAAAGTAGTTAAATGATTCAGCACAGTCATCAAACACTTTATTTACCATTAATAAATCGTACGGATACAAGGAATTATGCGGGTTGTCACAGCTTCGGTCCAGGGATGGTTCAGTTTAGATCGGGTTGTTCGGTTCGTATGCAGATTCTGATGTGGTTCGAGTTCGGGTTCGGGTTAGCTTCGGGTCAGAATCGGGTCCGGGATGTCTCGGGTTTTCAGCTTCGGGTCAACCTTGGTCAGCGGTCCGGGTCAACTATGGTCAACGGTCAGATTTTGGGTTCGGGCCAAAAGAGTCAGAATTTCGGGATTTGGGTCAACTCAGTCCAACTCGGCTCGACTCAGTTCATTACGGCTCCGCTCAGTCCAACTCGAGTTAACCCGGTCAACTCAGTTGACGCGGTTGTGACACCTGGGTCACTGTGACCATCAAACAAATACCGAACCAATGAAATATTGTATTTCATACTTGGCATTTGTATAAATATGTGTATCATTTGCACATATCAATTTTTATTCAATTTCAAACTCTAAATCGCTTTCTGGAAGGTTATACGCGCACCGAGGCGAAAATATACCCATTTTAATGCAACAAACACTCCGGAATAGTGACATAGTCTTAACATACCTTAAATAACCTTTACATAACTTAGAAATAAGTTTTGGAAGGTTTGATATGCCAAAAACAAGTTAATTCGCTTACAAGGACTAAACTTGACAAACTGCAAAAGTATGTCAATTTGAACTGTAACGAACATTCTGGAACATGACCATAAGTTAAACACACCTTAAATATCCTTTACATAGCTTACAAATAGGCTTTGAGGGGTTCGGTGTGCTAAAATAAACTTTTGGGTCATTCAGGGACTAAAAGCGTCGAAAAGTGCACAAGTTTGCATTTTCGTGCATAACTTACGTTCTGAATACATCCGGACATCTAAAAATTGATGTAAGCACTAAAACATTATATTTTAGTGTTTGGCATAAGAAAAATCCATTCGTCACGCAATTTAGATCGTTTTTCGCGCTTATGCGCATTCCGTCGTAATTAACCGAACAACACAATCGTACGGCTAAACGAACCGACACCCGAGATATTTTTTAACACATTTTAAGTTCCCTATACTTTAAATTCATTTTAGAGCTTTGAAATGGGGTTAACGGGGCTTAAACGTGTCAAAAAAAACGCATCAAAAACCAAGTTTTGAGGTTGCAGGGACTGAAACTGTAAATCTGCCAAACTAGGTCCGTAAGTAGGGGCCAGATGCAGCAAAACGTTTTTTTACAGCTGTTAACAGCCCTTAACACTCTCCAAAGGCCAAGTGCCAAGTGTCAAACTCTTATGGTGGATGGCAAATTAGTTACCACAACTTTCCAACAAGTGTACGGCTTAGATCGTGCCCCCTTTTCCAAGAAACAATCCTAACGGTGGACCATTTACTATAAATACCCACCTCCACCCTTCACTTTTCCTCACAATAATCTGATCTAATTTGCTCTAAGTTGAAACCTTTGTTTCATACCTGAGCTATTTTGATCTAGATTAGCATTCGGGGACCCTTCGTAAGTGTTCCTTAGTTCTTTTATTGTTTTTCGAGTCCGAAAGTCAAATCTTTGTTTGACTTTCTGCATTGACCAGTTTATGGTCAATGTGAAGTTCGTTTGAACTTCGCAACGTGAGTGTAATCACGATGGTTATAGTCCCTTGTGACTATGCCTACTGATTACCACGTTGTCTAGGGTCGTAAGAGTAAGCGATCTAATAAATCGCTTATACTTTCGAACCCGACCCATTTGGTCGATCATTAGGATCCGACCAAACACATTAGGTGACCATAGTATATAGGGAATAACCTTCTGAGGTTATACCTTATGGTCGCTTCGTTTAAATAGTTGTATGATAGGTAGTTTATATGCCTTAGGTAAATTACCAAAATGCCCTTTTTACGCCAAAATTCATTTTAAGCATATGTAACATAAATTTTGGTATCTAAACTGATATGGCAATAATATTAGACATGTTAAGGCATATTTTACTTATCATAGGACTAGTTAGGCGTTCCGAACGCGTTTTACGCGAACGACGCGTTAAAGTAGCATAAGCTACCTAAACGGGTCGTAATGGGTCGTAAGCACTTAGGTTAGGTTTCATTTAGTATGTAGGCCTTATTAAACCATACTACATGAGTTCCCATACTCATTTGGTTTATGAGCCCTCATTCTATCCGATTCTCCGATATAGGTCCGGTTTATTAACATAGTTGCCTATATTAGGTGCCGTTTGATTCCGTGATCTCTAGCTTTGCTTGGTGGTTATCTTAGGACTTCTGAGCAATCTCAAGTGAGTACATGGACCCCTCTTTTACTGTTTTCAAACTGTTTTGGGGTGGAACACATGTGCCTACTTGTTACTTTCATGCTTTTCCATGTTTACATATCATATGCTTGTTATGTTCAATAGTACACTTATAGTACATGATATCATTGTGTTTATGCTATGTATGCCCATTGTGTGCATATTTAGTACATTGTTTTACATTACATTTCACGCTATGTATGTTCATTTGATTACATACTTAGTGCATTGTTTTCACATGCTTACATTTTGGTATGACATTTGGTTTGTTTCAATGGAACAATACATTCATTAACATTAGCTACGCCGTTCGTTAGTAGGTAGTGGTACCATAGGAATTGACAACTCCCGTTCCTGAAATCCTGGGTTTGTTTGGATTGGAAGGAATGACCGAATTCGATATACATAACTTAGATAAACCTTTAATTTGTTTAAGGGTTTATCACCACAGTCTCAAGGCTTGGATGTATGCATTTTCACAACACCGCATAGATGTTCATATTCAGTATAACATGCATTTCCACAAGACATAACATTGATTTAAACCAAGTTTTACTTCAATATATTGTTTTGTGCATTTTTACCTATGGCTTAATGGATATATATATACATATATATATTCCACTTGCCATACATGACATTTTGACATGGTTTACACAAAGACATTTTGACATGATCATGCATTTCCACAAAACATAACTTTGATTTAAACCAAGTTTTACTTCAATACTTTGTTTTGTGCGTATCACCTATGGTTTAGTTGATGCATTTCACTAGCCATACATATCATTTTGGTTACACATTACACGATTTACATTTGACACATAAACATTTTTGACATTTGTTATACATTACATGATTTACATCTTGACATAAACACTTTGACATATTATTCAATACATTTGGCAATTGGTTTAAACATAGACATTTTATATTGTTGGTTTGGTTTGAGTAAGTGATTTAAGTAACGAGGCGTGTGTAATATGATACAAGTATGGTGGATACGCCGCTGGTACTTCCTATATATAAATACTTGTATGGTATTACATATCGTAGCGTTATTTATATCATTTTCAATTTAGGCATATAACATTTTATACAAATAACATACTTTTCACAATACATTGTTTTACAAACAACTTAACTTATACAAACTCATTTTACATGGTTATTCATTTAAACATGCATTATTCTCTTATTTATACATATCATCTGAAATTATTGTTGTTCAAATGATTTACAAAACAAAACAATTAACAAGGTTCATGACTAAATTTTATTAAACATTTTCTTAAACTTAAGTCATGAATCCCATTTTCACAAAACCTATGTACTCGCCGGCATTTTTATGCTGACGTACCTATTTTCACATGTGTTTCAGGGAATGATGCATAGGATTGAACAAGATACACTTAGACGGACTTGGGCCTTGGCGACAATAAAAGATGCAAGACTAGTTATTTATGTTATGTTTCTTTGATTGCCAAGACATTGTAACTATTTTATTCAATAAAACAATACTTCAATTTCCATGTTTTATGAAACAATGATTCTGTTACAACACTCCCCGACGTTTCCGCCACGTTTTGTTGTTTTACGTGGTCGGGGTGTGACAGAAAAGTTGGTATCAGAGCTCATGGTTATAGGGAATTAGGTTATTAGTAATGCTTTGACCTAGTCTATAACCTTCCTAGGACCCTAACGTGAGTTCACTTGCGTTTAGTCATAAAACAATACCGTCACCTATCCTTAGGCGACGAACACAACAAGAACATAAATTTCAAAACCGCTTTGAAAACCAATCATCTGTTGTAGGATGATTGATTTCAAGGTTTTGAACCCTCTATTGTAAGGTTTTGAACCCTCTATTATAAGGTTTTGAACCCTCAGTTATAAGGTTTTGAACCCTCTGTTATAAGGTTTTGAACCCTCTGCTATAAGGTTTTGAACCCCTTTGAATTTTCAAAATCTCGTCAAAGTTTGGATCATATAATGTGAACACGTGCAAACTGGAAGGGTGAATGCCTGTACTCTGAATTTTCTGTCTAAGGCTAGAGTGTTCGTACAAAGCCGCAGTATCGGACCAGTCACTCTTACCTGGGAACTCTTGGGGTGAGTGTTCACTTATAGGCGAGCATGTCTTCGGTGATACATTAATATGATCCGCTTACTTTGATTTGTCACCGTCTCATTTGATTGCCTTAGGTAACAAACAAATGATCGCAAATTCTTATGTATTGCCATTCTGTTTTGTTTAGCCGATGATGTTTCACTTGTTTCTTCCTATGTCTTTCATTTTCTTCTAGAATGTCTCTTCATCACGATGACGCCCAGATATCCAAGCAGACTGCCAAGTTCGCTCAGCGAATAGGCGAAGTAGTCCTGAAAACTGTTGAATTAGCTACTGCCATGTATCGTCTCCAGGATGAAGCCACTCAAGAGTCACCAAGACAGGCAGGACCTAGTCAGGTGACAGCACCATCAGCCAAGAAACCAATCGGGGAATCAAAGACCATGGATGAACGATCCCCTAAGAAGTCAAAGAAGCGAAAGGCTTCTCAGAACTTCGTCGTGGTCACTCACAATGGTCAAGCCGTCCCCAACCAACCAGCTCAACCCCCTGCCAGGAAGCCATACAATGGAACTGCACCCTTGTGCAACCAATGTAGCCTTCATCATCATGCTAGTGTGAAGTGCCGCAAATGCCAGATTTGTGGACTTATAGGTCATACAGCAAGGGTTTTCCCGACTACAGCTGTACCAAATCAAACTGGCGACAATCATGCTCAAGCTCGTTTCTCACCGGGGTCTTGCTACAACTGTGGCGAGATGGGCCATTTTCGAAGGGATTGCCCAAAACTTGCTAATGCAAATCTGACCCTCGGATGAGCAGCTGGCTGATAAGAAGATGTTGCCGTCTTATGCTTTTGTTTCTTCTATTTTCTTGTAATGTGAAATAATCTGTTTGTTTATAAATAAAAGTTGTTGTTCACAATTCTGATATACAAGTATAGTTACATGTGTGTATGGCATTCCCCTATGTTACCTACATCAAGAAACTATGTTCTTTACAAACTACTCTTGTGATTTCTCTCTTTCAAATGATCGCTCATGATTCCCTCGAAAATTTTAAGTACTCGTTTCACTCTAAGAAACAAAGTACAGAAAATAAAGTGACATTATGAGTAATCATGCTTCTGCACATCTGTGCCTTTGAATCATTGGTTAGATAACTAAGGGTATTTTCAAATCTCATACCCATTACGTTTTGATTTTCCAACATACACAGTACAAGTATTTCAAAAACAATCTTCATGATCTCAAAACATTTCATATAGTTTGAAAACAATTTTTTTTTAAAAAGCATTGTCTATGTTATTTCAAAAACATTGGATATGTTTTCAAAAACAACCTTCATAATTTCAAAATGTTTCATATAGTCTAAAGACAATATTAACACAGTACATTTTCTTATCAAGTGCATGATTTCGAAAAGCATCATTCATGTTTTTCAAAAAAAAAAAAAAAAAAACCTTATACATAATTTCAAAAATTCATCTCGCGTGATTTTAAATTTTTTTTTTTATAAATTTACTCACCTAGTACACCTACTTTATGATTTCAAAGGTATTATATATAAGGTTTCGAAAACATTGAACACATTTTTTTAAGAACCCCATGCATAGTTTTCAAAAAATATTTTCTTCATACATTGACTTAACCTTCAAATTCTGCTTCATATGTCGCCTTGACATATCTAGCATCTCAACTTCATAAGCATTTTTACTTCATGTTTTGACTTAAGCACGTCCAGTGCAAGATTTCAAAACATCTTCAACTTCTAAAATCAATATGGGATCTTTTTATCTTCACATTTAGACCCTTGTGGATGATTATCATTCAAATCAGAGTCCTTAATTGGATTCCTTATGTACCTTAATTCGAACATTTCGGTTCCTTATAATCGAAATCGAATTTTCTTTTTGAATCTTCCTATCTTTATAGATTAGATTCTTGATAACGTTTAAAGTACCAAATGAAATCCACGAAATGGATTCCTAGTGTGCTTTAAATGCATGTACGCAATTAACAAGACAAATTAACAAACACTTTTGTGGTTATGTGATTATGTGTTTATATATTTTGTGTTTTCTTTTATGCATTTTTGTGTTTTTGTATACTCTGGATATTCGTTATCCAAATCCTCGTAGAAACTTTCATATCTTCATATGAGGGGTTCGTAATAGGATATTCAAAAAGGTACTACCTTAAATCCTTAATGGGCTTCTATGTAATAGTTAAGACCCTTGGATTATATAGTACCACTCCATGATTCATAAGAGACCCTTTTAGTGGTCTAGTCAAAGAGATTGATTCATAATCTGGTTAAAGAACGACATCTAGTGATGTAGCTGAACAGACTCCTTGATAGTCTATTTAGATCATTTATTGATTTAATTAAAAGGACTCTATGGCGGTCTAGTCACACTCATCACAGGATTGTTCATTTGGTTTTACCCTACACATTATAAAATAGACTGTGTGAACTGTGCAAGGAATTGTCTAATTATGGACGCGTACATAATTATGAAATTTAGTGCATAGAAACCCAGTAAGATTTATTATGTGTAAGAACCGATAGTGACAACAATAACAAAATGAGAACGATGTAATGGAGGTACAGTGGATGCACCAATGACGCTTCATATACTTGTATATAAGTGTCCCTCTTACATTGCAGGCATAATGTTATTAAGGTTACTAGAAGTTCAGAACCCTAACCAATGTTGTTCGATCTTTTCAACTTCATGTTTTAAACTCTCGCAAGTTTCCTCTGATTAAATTTCGGGACGAAATTTCCTAAAGTAGGGGAGACTGTGACACCTGGGTCACTGTGACCATCAAACAAATACCGAACCAATGAAATATTGTATTTCATACTTGGCATTTTTATAAATATGTGTATCATTTGCACATATCAATTTTTATTCAATTTCAAACTCTAAATCGCTTTCTGGAAGGTTATACGCGCACCGAGGCGTAAATATAACCAGTTTAATGCAAAAAACACTCCGGAATAGTGACATAGTCTTAACATACCTTAAATAACCTTTACATAACTTAGAAATAAGTTTTGGAAGGTTTGATATGCCAAAAACAAGTTAATTCGCTTACAGGGACTAAACTTGACAAACTGCAAAAGTATGTCAATTTGAACTGTAACGAACATTCCGGAACATGACCATAAGTTAAACACACCTTAAATATCCTTTACATAGCTTATAAATAGGCTTTGAGGGGTTCGGTGTGCTAAAATAAACTTTTGTTTCATTCAGGGACTAAAAGCGTCAAAAAGTGCACAAGTTTGCATTTTCGTGCATAAGTTACGTTCTGAATACATCCGGACATCCAAAAATTTATGTAAGCACTAAAACATTTTATTTTAGTGTTTGGCATAAGAAAAATCCATTCGTCACGCAATTTAGATCGTTTTTCGCGCTTATGCGCATTCCGTCGTAATTAACCGAACAACGCAATCGTACGGCTAAACGAACCGACACCCGAGATATTTTTGAACACATTTTAAGTTACCTATACTTTAACTTCATTTTAGAGCTTTGAAATGGGGTAAACGGGGCTTAAACGTGTCAAAAAAAAAGCATCGAAAACCAAGTTTTGAGGTTGAAGGGACTGAAACTGTAAATCTGCCAAACTAGGTCCGTAAGTAGGGGCCAGATGCAGCAAAACGTTTTTTTACAGCTGTTAACAGCCCTTAACACTCTCCAAAGGCCAAGTGCCAAGTGTCAAACTCTTATGGTGGATGGCAAATGAGTTACCACAACTTTCCAACAAGTGTACGGCTTAGATCGTGCCCCCTTTTCCAAGAAACAATCCTAACGGTGGACCATTTACTATAAATACCCACCTCCACCCTTCACTTTTCCTCACAATAATCTGATCTAATGTGCTCTAAGTTGAAACCTTTGTTTCATACCTGAGCTATTTTGATCTAGATTAGCATTCGGGTACCCTTCGTAAGTGTTCCTTCGTTCTTTTATTGTTTTTCGAGTCCGAAAGTCAAAACTTTGTTTGACTTTCTGCATTGACCAGTTTATGGTCAATGCGAAGTTTATTTGAACTTCGCAACGTGAGCGTAATCACGATGGTTATAGTCCCTTGTGACTATGCCTACTGATTACCACGTTGTCTAGGGTCGTAAGAGTAAGCGATCTAATAAATCGCTTATACTTTCGAACCCGACCCAATTGGTCGATCATTAGGATCCGACCAAACACATTAGGTGACCATAGTATATAGGGAATAACCTTCTGAGGTTATACCTTATGGTCGCTTCGTTTAAATAGTTGTATGATAGGTAGTTTATATGCCTTAGGTAAATTACCAAAATGCCCTTTTTACGCCAAAATTCATTTTAAGCATATGTAACATAAATTTTGGTATCTAAACTGATATGGAAACAATATTAGACATGTTAAGGCATATTTTACTTATCATAGGACTAGTTAGGCGTTCCAAACGCGTTTTACGCGAACGACGCGTTAAAGTAGCATAAGCTACCTAAACGGGTCGTAATGGGTCGTAAGCACTTAGGTTAGGTTTCATTTAGTATGTAGGCCTTATTAAACCATACTACATGAGTTCCCATACTCATTTGGTTTATGATCCCTCATTCTATCCGATTCTCCGATATAGGTCCGGTTTATTAACATAGTTGCCTATATTAGGTGCCGTTTGATTCCGTGATCTCTAGCTTTGCTTGGTGGTTATCTTAGGACTTCTGAGCAATCTCAAGTGAGTACATGGACCCCTCTTTTACTGTTTTCAAACTGTTTTGGGGTGGAACACATGTGCCTACTTGTTACTTTCATGCTTTTCCATGTTTACATATCATATGCTTGTTATGTTCAATAGTACACTTATAGTACATGATATCATTGTGTTTATGCTATGTATGCCCATTGTGTGCATATTTAGTACATTGTTTTACATTACATTTCACGCTATGTATGTTCATTTGATTACATACTTAGTGCATTGTTTTCACATGCTTACATTTTGGTATGACATTTGGTTTGTTTCAATGGAACAATACATTCATTAACATTAGCTACGCCGTTCGTTAGTAGGTAGTGGTACCATAGGAATTGACAACTCCCGTTCCTGAAATCCTGGGTTTGTTTGGATTGGAAGGAATGACCGAATTCGATATACATAACTTAGATAAACCTTTAATTTGTTTAAGGGTTTATCACCACAGTCTCAAGGCTTGGATGTATGCATTTTCACAACACCGCATAGATGTTCATATTCAGTATAACATGCATTTCCACAAGACATAACATTGATTTAAACCAAGTTTTACTTCAATATATTGTTTTGTGCATTTTTACCTATGGCTTAATGGATATATATATACATATATATATTCCACTTGCCATACATGACATTTTGACATGGTTTACACAAAGACATTTTGACATGATCATGCATTTCCACAAAACATAACTTTGATTTAAACCAAGTTTTACTTCAATACTTTGTTTTGTGCGTATCACCTATGGTTTAGTTGATGCATTTCACTAGCCATACATATCATTTTGGTTACACATTACACGATTTACATTTGACACATAAACATTTTTGACATTTGTTATACATTACATGATTTACATCTTGACATAAACACTTTGACATATTATTCAATACATTTGGCAATTGGTTTAAACATAGACATTTTATATTGTTGGTTTGGTTTGAGTAAGTGATTTAAGTAACGAGGCGTGTGTAATATGATACAAGTATGGTGGATACGCCGCTGGTACTTCCTATATATAAATACTTGTATGGTATTACATATCGTAGCGTTATTTATATCATTTTCAATTTAGGCATATAACATTTTATACAAATAACATACTTTTCACAATACATTGTTTTACAAACAACTTAACTTATACAAACTCATTTTACATGGTTATTCATTTAAACATGCATTATTCTCTTATTTATACATATCATCTGAAATTATTGTTGTTCAAATGATTTACAAAACAAAACAATTAACAAGGTTCATGACTAAATTTTATTAAACATTTTCTTAAACTTAAGTCATGAATCCCATTTTCACAAAACCTATGTACTCGCCGGCATTTTTATGCTGACGTACCTATTTTCACATGTGTTTCAGGGAATGATGCATAGGATTGAACAAGATACACTTAGACGGACTTGGGCCTTGGCGACAATAAAAGATGCAAGACTAGTTATTTATGTTATGTTTCTTTGATTGCCAAGACATTGTAACTATTTTATTTAATAAAACAATACTTCAATTTCCATGTGTTATGAAACAATGATTCTGTTACAACACTCCCCGATGTTTCCGCCACGTTTTGTTGTTTTACGTGGTCGGGGTGTGACATCGGTCAACTCAGTCAGCCTACTCGACGAATCGACATGAGAGTTTTGGTAATAGTTAAAGATGTGATTTCGTTACGATATTTTAAATAGTTTTATTTATTACGTGAAAAACGAGCTCGAACCGATCGATTAGAGTGTAGTTTACTTTTGACGAAATTGGATATATATTGCGATTGTGAATTGATAATTGCTGAGCTTTGAAAATATATCGACAACTTGTATTGTCGGGGCCGTCAAAAAAACAGAGGAAGCTATGCCCGTTTTTCGAGAAAATCCGTAAACGAAACATGTTTTTTATTATAAAACAAAAACTATCGTCATTAGGCAACTTATAATAAAAACAAATACAAACTTATATTATTTTCAACGACACCTATTCGGATTCGAAATAAACTACGAAACTATTATAAGTATCACAGTTGTTTTAAACAAAATGATGATTTGGAAATCATTTATAACAATAAATGTAGTTATTATATTTATTTTAAATATCAAAATTTCGAAAATTCTTTTATAAAAATAAATATAGTTTATATATTTATTTCAAACATTAAACAACTCGAAGATTCTTTTTGTAAAAATAAATATAACTTTTATATTTATTTTAAACGACCTCAACACGAAACTCTATTAAATAAATATAACTTTTATATTTATTTCAAACGCCTAAACGGCATATAAATATATTTTGACAAACCTCTACGACGCGAGACATCATACGTGTCATACCCCAACCGATGGCGGAAACATCGGGGCGTGGCACTAAGCGAAACAGATTGTCCAAGAGAATCCATAACAACTATTAGTGACAATATACTTAGCATTAATGTCCCATACCATTAACATATAAAGCATAAACAGTCGTTACCGATATAAGTCTCATAAACAAAATACTGTTCCGACAACTCAGATTTATTTAGTTTGTTTCTAGACCTCCTACTCGTTTCACCAAGCACAGCTTCCTATCAACCTGTCACATAGGTTAAAATAAAGTCAATACATAAAATGTAAAGGTGAGTACACAAGTTTGATAGAATATAGTATAGCGAAAGCGTTTACGCATAACCAGCATGTAACACGTAAAGATGTTAATCAAGTAAGCTAGGGACAATGACATATGCAACGGACATGACTGCGAGTGTAGAATGCGCAACACATTATCACCACTGTGACCATGTGAAGTAATACCCTTAACAACCCCTGTCCACGACAGGTGCTGAGTCCAAACTATAGTACTATCGTTGCTAAGGTGTCAGACAACAATCACTGTGTAAACATAACATACAAGCATTCATCGAATCACGTATAACATGCGAGAGCGGTTAGCGTTAAAAGTGTTTTCATTGTGTGTTGATGTGTTATATATAGAGAACGTATGTGACACCCAAAAGTGTGTTAAGCGAAAAAGGGTTCGAGTATACTCACAGTATGTGTTTAGTAAATAAACACAGCCTTGAATTGGATTTATAGGGAGCGTTGGAGTTAGCCTGAGCATAGAATGATAGCGTATGTTATGGATAGCGTGTAAGCAGTGCGTTGGGTGAGATAAGTGTCGAATGGTGAGTCGAACGGATGAGAACCCATTCAATCGGATGGTCATCCGGACGGATGACCAGTCGAATGGTTGGTCATTCGATTGAGTGAGTGTGTTGGAAAATCGCTTCAAGTCATTCGATCAGATGGTCATCCGGATGGATGGCCATTCGATCGGATGGCTATTCGTTTGAGAAGTTGAAGTTTGAAGTTTGGTGAAATCGTTTAAGTGTGGAAAGTTATAAAGGTCAAGTCACCTAGTCGAATAGTTATTCGATCGGATGGTCATCCGATTGGATGGCTATTCGATTGAGTGATATGATATTTTGAAAATTTCACAAAGTTTTCTAAGTTAAAAGTTTTGAGTTTTGACGAAGACGACGTGATGACGTGTCAAACAACAGAAACCGTACCAAGTCCAGCTCAGTAGATCGGATGGGAATCACCCCATACGATCAGACTCAACTGCTCTTGATGGAGTTTCAAGTTCAACCCGTGAATCGGTCATCTCTCCGGTGGAAATCCGTTCTCAGACCGGTTTGTAGGATCGATTTGTGACCCAAACGAGTCGTTCAGAAGAGATTTTATCGGTTTCAGATGCGGAAAATAAGAAACTGACTTCGAAACAGCTTGGTTATCACTTTAAACATCTTGTGTATTGATTTCACAGCGATTACAATCACAAGGAATACCGGCAGCACCTCAGTATCATAACTGAATTCTCCTCTTTGTCCGCTTCAAATGAATACATGACATGCCTATATATAGTGTATGCTAGACCGCTTGAAATGACACAAACACGTTCAAGCGACCTACAAGTTCAAGCGGTCAAACAATTCAAGCGAACACAACAAAAATCTTGTTTCAAGCGAACCGACAATTCTAATTCAAGCGAACATATTCTGTTTTCATTTGTGCATGGTGTCTTCACGTGATGTAATAGATGATGTCATTGGTATGATGTCATCATCAATAATGATGACATCATCCTTCTTCTGAACCGCAACAAATCCAAGACTTGATATAAGAGGAAGTCGACAGATGAATGCACCAACAGACTCCCCCTCAGATGTTGACGAGTCTTAAGTGTCGAGCCTTCAACGTCTTCAGTCTTTATCAGTCTGAACGCTCTCTGAAATATCCCACAGTGTAAGCATCCTCAACCTTTATCTCCTTCTCCTCTTCAGCATCAACAGACTCCCCACGAACAATCTCTACTCGGATGTCTTCAGACTCCCCCTTTCGATATACTGGGATCATAGTCTGGCATATTGAAATCATAAATTCTTCAGGTATCGGAACCTGACTCTCTATCTCTTACAAATCTGCACATCCACTACCTCACAATAAATTTTCTGATGATAATTTGTAAAAACAATCTCACCATCTAATGAACCACTTGCAGGAATTATACAATCAAAGAATGATTTTACAATGTTAATTATTTGATGAACCACTTGAAAAAATATCGTTTTTCTTATCAAGATAACACACTCTCCCAAACCATCTGTTCATCATGTTTAGCACTCGGAATTTTGAAAATTAGCTCTCCAACACCAGTTGTCGAAAATCTTTTTGAATATTTCAAAATTTATGCTAAAACACACTAAAATCTTTTTGGATTTTTCAATGTAAAAAAATGCAGTAAAGAAATATTTACAGACACTATTTTGTGAGTTTGTGTAAGAGGATCATATCAGTTTATGAGACAAATCACCAACACCGTTAAGCTTTAAACATTTTAAGTTCTAAACGATTCACGTAGATTGTCAGTATACTGATCCACTTAAATTTTCACACAAATTTCAACTGTTTCGAGATACGAAATTAATGTCTTAAACACTTAAACTTAATCGCGTGTCCCACCTCAGAATATACTCCCGTATCCAGATCCCAATATTCAGTCTTACAGGTGAGTATACCACAGATGATATCTGTAAGGGGTTATAAATTATGAAGAATCATGAGAGCTCAGGTCAGAACTACCGTTCAGCAGAGAGATCATGACTCAACTTTTGGGTGTATCCCCTTTAGAGGATCTTTTTTACAACAGCAATGATTAGCAATTTTATTGTCTTTATCATTTTTGCTGAGGGCGGCGCTATATTTCAAGCAAGCGGAAAGTATTCTCCGGGGACTAGGCCATTGCTTCCGCAAAATCAGAAGTCCCGGGATAATACCCCAGATATCACTGAGCATAAAGACCTAGTATCTTAGAAAGAGGGACCTTTCAAACAAGATTTCGGGGGTTACCCATATATCCGAGAGATGTTTCCCCACGATATAAGCAAGTTTGAAATTTAGGTTTATATCTCATCACAATCTACTAAATGTGCAAAAATCTACTGGCACATCATCAGTGAGACCGTTTATCACATTTTGACTTTCCATTTCTTTAGCATGTTGTGATAGTCCACTGATGTACTATCATTTCCTCTTCTTTGACACAAAAACTCATTTTTCAAATTTTATCATTTTTCGTCTTTTTCAAATTTTCAAATGTTTTTGGATTTTCTAAAATTTCTACTCCCCCTAAAATGCAAACACATTCTAGGAAATTTGAAAATAAACTATACAATAACGTGACAACTGATATTGAATCGCTTCAATTCTCCATTCAATTGGTATAAACAATCAAAACTCCCCCTTACAACAAACTATTTTCCCATTGATTTCAAAACACTTAAGTTTGTTTTAATCAAATGGTTTTTCTGGAAAATAAGTTTTGTTGATTGATTTTACCATTTGTAGGTTTAGGGGATCATCACTTTGTTTCCAAATAACACTTGTATGTGTGGTCCAATCAAGTTCAAATTATGACCTTGATTAACCACTTGTAGGAAAGACAAGTACAACTTAATGTCCTTGATTTTACCACTTGTAAGTGTAAATCTTCTTCAACCACTTGTAGGTTTTCCTACCAATCATATCATTTGTAGAAAACTAACAATTTAAATGATATCACCTGTACTTTACCATCTTTACCACTTGTAAGATTATCAAACAAGAAAGATAGATGCCGATTCCTGCTCCACTCTTACCAACCTGGGAGCTCCGGTAAGTCCAGAGACTTATTGTTCGTAATATGTACCATCCCAGTCACAAACCAGGGATGGTTCAAATTTATCTTTCTTCATCTTCTTCTCATAAAACTCCTTCACTCCTTTGACCTTCCTGTCAACAATTTTACCAAACATGTTATGGATTTTGGAGTTAAAAGCCTTTTCAATATCAAATTCTTTCTTTTCAGAGAAGAATTGATTTGAAATCTCAACTTTTCCAACTTTCTTCTTAAAAATTTCAGCCCGAAGTGATGGAAAATTCACGTCATCTACAGTCGGCACTGATGTTTCACTTTTAATCTCAACCTGTGGCTCCTCTGACTTTGTGGAATTAGATTCATCGCCAAAAGATAGCTCCTCTGATTTTGATGAATCAGAATCATTGCTAGAACTATCAACCGATTTCTTAACAACCCATTTTTGGTTGTCAAGGTTTCCTCTTTTCTTGTAAAATCTGTTTGAACTTTCACCAATTTCAAAAGTTGAATTTTTGAAAAGTTTAGTTCTATCAATTGGTGATTCAAACACAACTTCTTTATCTTTCAGTTTATGAGAAACTCCCTGTTTTGATTGTATTGCTTTGGAACAATTCTTTGCAATATGGCCAACAGTGTTGCATTGGAAACAGGTTCTCGTTTCTTTCATCTGATCAAACATCTTCATCTCTTCTTGCTTCTTCGCAAGGAATTCTTTGTTCGACTGATTTCTGAATAGATGTTCTTTCTCCTTTTCTGAAGTTGTTCCTGAAACAAATTTCATCTTCGATTTAAAATCACGAACATATTTTTCATTTTTATAATTTTCTGGTGGAATAAAACCTAATCCTTTCTTTTTGAAATTACCGTTATGGTTTGATTTCTTTTGAAACCCAGAACCAAAACCGTAACCTTTTTTCTTGTTCAATCTTTGTTGTACTCTTGAGGTGTATTTTTTAGGTTTTTCAGTAAGATTTACATCTTTTATTTCAGAAATATTAATTTCTGTTAGTTTGAAAACCTTTTTAATCATTTCAGGTTTGACACCTCTTATTGGAAATTCCTCATCAGAATATAATTTGTCAAAATCATTCAAAGTATATGTAACTTTAAATGTTCCGTCATCCAAATTAGATTTTGATAACAGGAATTCTTTGTTGTAAACTCTTTTAACCGAAGATTTTAGACTGTTGACTGTCGAACTCGAACTTTCAGAACCAGACTTTGACTCTGACTCCGATTTTGACTCTGAGTTTGACTCTAACTTTGACTCCTCAGTTTCATCTTTATCCAACACTTGATCGACAACTTTCTTGATTAACTCGGACTCATGATCAGTGTCAGATGATGTAAACGTAACATCAATACTTTCTGGCAAGTTAACTGAAGACTCCGACTTCCACTGTAAATATGTTCCCTTTTTTACTCTTTCTGAATTTGGATTTCTTGGAGAATATCCATTTTCAAGCGGGGGTGGACACTTGTTGTAATTTGCACCTTGTTTCTTACCAGATGTCTTTTCTTTAGTATCCTTCTACTTTTCTTTCTTCACAGGAATCTTTTCTTCAGAAACCTTTTGTTCTTCAGAATTCTTTGTCTCAGAAGTTTCTTCTTCTTCAAACGCCTTCATGCCTTCTACTGTTGGATAGATCCTGTTAATAACATAAGAAGTACATGAATAACTTTTCAACAAACGATTAACTCTTTCTGTTTCGATTCTTTGTGTTTCCAGTTTCTGCTCAAGCACAGCACACTTCTCGATGTAGTTGTTCATAACTTTCTGCTTTATCATAAAAGCTCCTTGAAGTGTTTTCATTGCTGTTGCTTGTTCTTCACTTGTTTGATTATATTGGTTCAGCACATCGTAAGATTCCTTCAAACTGTTCAAGTTATAGATCAGTGTACTGTTCTGCTTTTTTAAAGCTTCACAGTTGTCACACATCACTAGAATCTTTTTTAGCATCAACTTCTTCATCAACCTTGAACTTTGGAACCTCTTTCACCTTTTGTCTTCTCACTGGAACATCTTCATCATCACTGCTCACTGGTGTCTTGACCTTTTTCTTTTTCCTTTTAACTTTTTCATCTTCACTGTCACTTTCCTCCATCATTTTGAAATGATCTGCCAATTTCTTTGACCAATACTCACGATCATCATCACTATCCTCTTCCATGATTTTCAAAGTTCACAAAACACAAACTTTCTTGTTACAAAAATACTGGTCTCAAAACAAGCTGTATCACCTTGTAAAAAATAATACCTGAAACAAACAAACAAACAATCAGTTTAAACGGACAGAATTCGTAAAAATGTGTGACGATTGAATCGATCTAGGACTCGTGTCGAAGATTTGTGGACACGTTTCAATGTTGTTGAAGTGAGATCACTAAATGAATGGGCTTGATCAATAGGATATGGATTCAAATGAGCCGATGAATGGGCCGATCACAAATATCCGACAACTACTTTATCAACACAATTTGATTGGGCCGTTAATGATGATGATACTTGGGCCGAGGACCTTGTTTATACAATTTATGTTCACTTGCACTGTATCGGAAGTTGAACACAATCGCCGACAAAGACTTTCAACACAAATCAAGATTGGACCGAAACCTTTATGTAATATGTATAACAAATGGCTGACAACAATAACACCTTTTCACATGCACACTCAAACAAAATGATTTCTTTCACATGCAATCTAATATCCGACAATTTTGATCACCCCTCAATTCCCATTGGACCTCAAATGTAGTGGATGAAATTGGGCCGAATACTTTTAATCATCTCTTTATTTCTATTTGGCTGACAACACAATTTTCAAATGAATATGATTGGGCCACTCTAATACTTCACATGCAATAACCAACAAGTTTAATTGTTCAACAAAAACTGATTTTAATGTGTTTCAAATTCTATTGGACCAAAAGTTTCAAACAGTGTAATCACATGCAACTGATTTTCAATTTACAAGACTTGGAAACTTTAAAAATGAAATGATAATATCAATGCACTTTCAAGCGATGTGTTGGTTTCAAGCTGTGTGTTGTTTCAAGCGGTGTGTCGTTTCAAGCGGTTGAACGATTTTTCAAGCAGACACGGTGTAAACTCAAGCGAGATGTTGTTTTCAAGCGGACTCACGGTGTTATGTCCGCTTGAACAGTCAATGACGTCAGCAACTTCGAACCAATTTCAAGCGAAACTATGATTTTAACCAGTTTTAAGTCGATTTTCGTTCTGAAACTTTACAGGATTTGTTAATACATGAATGCGCATAATATGTGAAAGTTTGAGCCGATTTTAACCGTGAAAAAATTTTAATTTTGAAAAAGAATGGTGTAGAAATCAGAAAAAGTGACGAAAACAAGCAGTTTTTGCAAGATCTCTTCCTCCTGAGCTCTGATACCACTTGTAGGATCGATTTGTGACCCAAACGAGTCGTTCAGAAGAGATTTTATCAGTTTCAGATGCGGAAAATAAGAAACTGACTTCGAAACAGCTTGGTTATCACTTTAAACATCTTGTGTATTGATTTCACAGCGATTACAATCACAAGGAATACCGGCAGCACCTCGGTATCACAACTGAATTCTCCTCTCTGTCCGCTTCAAATGAATACATGACATGCCTATATACAGTGTATGCTAGACCGCTTGAAATGACACAAACACGTTCAAGCGACCTACAAGTTCAAGCGGTCAAACAATTCAAATGAACACAACAAAAATCTTGTTTCAAGCTAACCAACAATTCTAATTCAAGCGAACATAGTCTGTTTTCATTTGTGCATGTTGTCTTCACGTGATGTAATAGATGATGTCATTGGTATGATGTCATCATCAATAATGATGACATCATCCTTCTTCCGAACTGCAACAAATCCAAGACTTGATATAAGACGAAGTCGACAGATGAATGCACCAACACGGTTCTCAACTAGAGTATGAGTAGAGAGCCTGAATGAGTCTAGATTCCATCGGTTCTTAGTTGGAAAGTGAAGAAACTTGAAGAAAAGTTTGAAATCAGTTGGAAAATGTTGAATCTTGTTGAGATTTGTGTTATATCATGTAGAAATCCTTTAGATCTGAACAACCTTTGATGAGATGATGCCACACAACAGTTTGCATAAGAAACCGTGATGACGTCATCTTCAAGAAGTCCAAACCAGGTGATTTCATGGTGAAATACAGTGATTTTGATCGAGAGGATGACGAGAAAGTGTGCAGTGATGATGGAAGTACAAGATTTAGGGTGAAATACTTACAGAATAGCCTTGAATCGAATGAAATGTGCTTGAGAACGAGCTGGGAGCGAGTTAGGTCGGATAGAGCTGTCACATCAGTGAACAGTGATGTGACAAGTGAGTATTTATATTGTGTGAGGAGATAAGGCGGTGCAAGTGCGTGGGTCGGATGGCCACTCGATCGGAAGGCCATCCGATCGGATGGTCATCCGGACGGATGATCATTCGATCAGACGGTTTGTGCGAGTTGGTTTTCCGACTTTCGTTTCATGCGTTAAGCGTTGCGTTGCATTGCATTGCGTTTAAGCGAGTTGCGAGTGAGCGTTGTGATGAGATAACCACATAACATTAAACAAGTAATCACATAATAACACACATAACACGTAATTGCATAAAAGTAAATTTGCGTTTCTAGTTTGCGATGAGATTGTGATGCGATAGTGTTGTGATAGCGTTTAGCATAAACATACATTATAATATGCGATAAAATGCATCAAATAGTATGCGTTGTAAACTGCGTTAAATGCGATAATTGTGTTTTGAATAAGCGTTGTGAATGCGTTGTAAATCATAGTTTAAAATGTAGCGAAAACCCTTAGCGATAATATAACAACCCTCCTTAAAATGATTTGAACGACCCTAAACGCTCCTAAAGACACCCCGTATGCGAGAAACGGACCCGAAATACCTTTGTGCTTGGAGAAATCAAGAAAAACAAAATTCAAGGGGTGCTCGCGGGGCGCGAAGCCCTTAGACAAATCTGTCGCGGGCTGCGACAGCTCAGCACCAGGCAACGTCTCAGGCCGCCACGTGGCAGGACACGCGTCAGAACCTGGGGATGACTCAGCACACTCGTTTCCGCCATTAGGGTCCTCGCGGGCTGCGAAGACATTCACTAAATCTCTCATGGGGCGCGAGAGAGTGGACGACCAACATTATAAATAGATGCAATTGGCATTCATTTGTTCTCGTTCAATTCTCATGCATCTCTCTCAATGTTAGAAGTAATGCTCAGGTATAATACCCCCTAATAAGCGAAGCTCTGCCTTGTTGTAAGTATTTTAACCCCTGGTTACATATTAGATATGTTGCCCGATTGATCTAGTGCTCCGTAACGGCTGTCGAGACTCCCGACGTAGTCGTTGGAGTTCTGTCTCGGGGAGGGCATAACTAATGTAAATTGGTTTATTATACTAACACGTGTGCATTGTTTAATTAATAGATTATAACCAGGAAGTCACAAGGAAAATACCTAAATTAGCAATGTGAGTAATCCTTCTTTTTTTATAAACTGTTCTTACAAAACCTTAAATAATTTTAAATATAATTAGCAGTGATTGAGTCTTTGTAATTCTTCAATTACCGCCGGTATTATGGGGTTTTGTATACATTACTTGATAATCTTCACAATTGGACAATGGGTTAGCCAATGTGTGATATGACCATAGCCACAGATCCGGTCGAGTGGCAAGTACTGAATGAGTAATTGTGTAGATATAAACATTTTAATCGCTCTCAATACTGTAAAATGATAAAACCTGTTTCGATTAAAATGGGATTCACTCACCAGTATTTCTTGCTGATAAAATGTTTTAAACACGTGTTTCAGGTAACTTAGTATGAAGCCCATAAAAGCCAGCTGGGGAGCACTGAAAGCTTAGAAAAGTGGCTATAAAAGCTACCTAATTAAAAAGGAGAATTGTTTTCAAT
This sequence comes from Helianthus tuberosus, assembly GCA_030545235.1. Lineage (NCBI taxonomy): Eukaryota > Viridiplantae > Streptophyta > Magnoliopsida > Asterales > Asteraceae > Helianthus > Helianthus tuberosus. Next base: position 129,943,984 of record CM060397.1, on the reverse strand, counting down.
AATTAGGGTTTAACTCTATAAATATATTGCAAATGAAAAGTCGGATTTTGTCACACTTGTTATTATGAATATATTATCAGAAAAACTTGGGTTTTATCCCATTTATTTATTTTAAACATTATGGTGTTTAACTCTGATAAAAATATTTCCTAACTACGGTCCTGATGAAAATTTCCGCTGCCAAATTGATAAACACCGATACCACTGAAACTGGCCGCGGCCGCCCGTTCCTGGGTTGTGAGGGAACGGGGGCTGTGACAGAAGGTGGTATCAGAGTTATGCCACTGATTTAAGCCCTTTAGGTGTTCTTCCAATACCTAAACTTAAAAACATTTGCGTTAGAAAATTAATATCTTATGTGTTATCCTGTAGACATGAAATCTTAATGTGTTTATTATGATTTTTTTAAATCATTTAACGAATTTTGAATTCCCAAAATGTGTCACCCATATTTGTAGCCTACAGTTATGATATGCTTAATATTACCTATATATATATATATATATAATTAAGATATTAATAATATTTGTATGAAAAAAATTCAATATGAATTTTACATTAATATCTTAATATTAATATAATATAACACAATTCGGGTATGATACTTCGAAAAACATCATAATATAAATATTAAACTAATATGTAGTATGTCTAAAATGATTTTGTCATTTACATTCTCAGGATATGTAACCTCTATTTGTACTCTATACTATGTGATACTACAAAAACATAAAAGGGATATATTCATAAATATATTAATATTAAATATTAAATATTAAATATCGTAAGATATATATATAGTATGTCCATATATTTATGTGAGTGCCATTCAAAATAAATTATAATAATATTATTGATATTAATCAAAGATATAAGATAACACCCGTAAATATGGTATCACTAAAATATAAAATATTATTCGAAGCAAGCATGATATTTTATGATTCATGATAGAATCCAAAGTTTTACTCGATTTAAAAACATATATTTGTTAAGGTTTGATAAAACATATAATTATATTAATCTTGTTAAAATATAATGTTTCAGCATTATTTAGATACGATAATTAAAATACTTTGTAAATCACTTTAAAATTCTTTGGTACTTCTTATCGTATTATTAGATATGTAAATTTTCATCAAAATTTGATAAGTTATATTCAGAAATTATGGTCAATATAAATGATAATTCACATGCTAGAGAAATTTTCTTATACAAAAGCTCTCTAAGAAAAGTTTTAATATATACTGTTATTATTTATCATCATCATTATTACTAAATACACTAAACTAAAATATTATTAAATTATGTTTTAAATTAAAAATAATAATAATAGTAACTTGGAAGAGCAAAATATTTTTAATAACAAAATAATAATTTTTGACTCTTGAATATAGTTATGTTAAAAGAATTTTATAAAACATGATTCTTAATTTAATTTATAATAAATAAGAATTACTACAGTTCATAATTCATAATTTGACGATTCTAAAATTTAAACACGTATACATATACAATGGAAGATATAAAATATTTTATAAAAACTGTATCTATGAAATGGGAATAGGTACAACAAATTAATACTGTGTAATTAAATGATTTTTAATACATAGCATCTATATATCAACAGGAAATAGTTTAAACTTATTTGAAAATCTGACGTATGTATATTTTATATATACCATGTATCTATATTATAAATGATATTTCATTCATAAAGTAAAAATATGTACAAAAACATTTAAGTACGATATAACTATATGGTTTAAAATATATGTACAGAAGAAACATTTTTATCATTTGATAAGCTTAATTTATCTCTTGAATGATAATTAGAGTCATACATATATATATTTTGATATGAGAAAAATACTCCATTACTTAATATATTAATGATCAAATTTTGAAACACTAGACTTTGTATTATCTATTATCATTCTTTAATAAATAAATATAACAGATGAAAAGTTAGAATCAAGTTCTAAATACGTTATAACAAAAAAAATGAGTTTAACCTGTCAGTCAAAGGTTAAATTATTTTAAAAGAATCCAGAAAAATTATGTCTTTATTAAATTTATTCATTTTGATAAATTGTCTCTTTATTCCAAAATATTATGTTTAATAAATTTAATAGAAATTTATTTCGTTAATATAAAGGAATAAACAAAAGTAGGTGAATAAACAGTTAGGAAGTTGGATTCTTATAAATTGATATTATATATATATACATATTACAGGAAATTTTAAAACTTTATATTTATATGTATATATATGCAAGACACCAATTTTTGGATAATAATCAAATATCTTTTATAGAAAGACAAGCTTTTATATAACAGAGGAAACAAATCTATTTTGATACCCAGCTTTAATTCAAAAGATACCTTAAGAATATATGTACTAGCACTACTACTTGAAAAACAATAGTAGGTCAATGACGGGAATCTCAGACTTTCATATAAAGCCCTTACTTTTATTTTCAAAATTCCTGTCCAGCTATGAGCCCTGAAAATATAGTTGAATATAAACAATATAGGAGAAAAGTTACTACAACAAAAGGGAAAACCGTCACATGATATAATATATACACTTTCCTTATATTTTGATAAAATATATAGTGGAAGAAATGGTTAAAATATAATGTGAATGCATGAATATATCTATCAACACATAACACTGATAGGTATGACTATAATTGTGCTGAACATGATATGAGCAACAAAATATGCCTGTATAATTGTTGAATTCTATGATAATTATATCTGAACATGTTTGTAATTCAGATGTCGAAGGGAATAGTATGTGACCAGGAAATTCAAGTTAGTAATGAAAATACTTTGGATAAAAATACTATAGAAAATATAATAGCTCAAGGAATATCGAATGCCATACCTTCGATTATTAACGCTATTAAAACCTCGGTGCCTATAAACGAGAATCCTACTATATGTTGTAAGCATACCCATCACTTCAAACCTAACCCTGTTAACAATGGAGGTCATGATATTCGTATCAAAACTCCCTCTTCCAAACGAAAGAAAACCACAACCTATGGTTACTCCTATAAGGAATTCTACTATAACAAATCCTCCAAGAACAAAGGAATGAAACCCAAAACCGCACAGCCTACCTACAACTATAAAAAGCACGTAAGGAAACGTCATTCTAAGAAGACACTCCGTTGTAACTACTGCAAAAAGGCTGGGCATATAAAGGAAGAATGTAGAAGGAGAAGGGAAACCAATGTATGTTACAAATGTGGAGATCCAGGCCATATCCGTCTCTACTGCCCGAAACTATCCAAGGCACCCAACAATGAGGATAGAAACCCCAATGAAGCTAAGGAGAACTCATAAACACCGGAAACTACAATAACTTTTAAAATAAGCACCCTTACGTTTTGTCTGTACTAAAGTATTAAGTTGACTTTTAATTTCGATCAAAGTTTTATAATAAAGGTCTTTATCTTTATTTCTCTTTCAGAAAGTCAACCCTCATTTGTCTTATCTTTTGACAAATTCATATGCTACTCATGCATTGCTTGCTATGCATGTGATGTTACTTCCAAAAGATCAATTATTCGCAAGTTCGAATAAAATATTGCGTTATACTCATTCTGATAATCTATATGATTACACAATGCTGACTTTTGATATCAAGTCAACAGATTTCTTGGAAACTCCAGTCCTTTTTAAAGTTACTTACCAGATTTTCATTTGAAACCATTTCTTGTCAAAACATACGTCCATTGTTGGAATATGTCCAAACCAAACTCAATTGTTTAAACTTGTTCATAATATACATTCAATTCAAAGTCCCATATGATGAATTGAGATCATCATATTCGAGGTAATCTCATTGTTTGAATTATAGTAAACTTGTTTAAAGTCTTCAATTTCGATGTATCATTTGTTAAAACACGACACCTTGCGGTGGCAAATTCTTTGAAACTTGGACTCATTTCATTTTCACACCTGAGGTACGACTTTATTTATTTCATTATCCTAAACCAGTCTTAATACAATTTTGTGTTAAGATAAAAGTACCTAAATTCCTATTCCAATGTACCTCTAACATTTCTTTCATCCTTGAATTCAATCCTGCAATATTCATTTCTTCTTTCAATTGGACATCCTATCTTTTGAATATCCAGATTCACTTTATTGAAACTTTTAGTAAAACGGTGAATTCGTTTGGTCGTCGTATTCATTGAATTCCTTAAATCACTACAAACACCCTGCGGTGTCTGTATAAATTGTAGCATGTGCTAATAATAAAGCCTGATCATATCAATCCATACATTATTCGTTCGACTCATCATTAAGTAGTCTTGATACAAATATGTATTAAGACAATGATACACTAAATTCCATTATATTGTTCAGTGTATTCCTGCCTTTTGAATCAATGTCACTAATTTATGTTGAAATTAACAAATCATTTTTCTTACTTTTATTTTCAAATTGAGATTATTGACTTATAGCCTTCCTCCATTGACAATCAAAGTAAGTTTTCTTCTGACATCAAATCCTGTTTGTCGTTGTATCGCAAACTTTATGTCTATCAACTCCCTCTTTTTGTTTTCTGAAACTTAGTCATCTTGATGATTGTATCATTTCATCTCGTGCAATTAACATCAATTATGGGAACCAATCGAAACGTTTAAATTTCTCATTTTCTTCTATGTCCTTAAGAAGATATCACTAATGATTCGTCTGCATCATTTCTCTAGCAATTGTAACTAATAAGCTACAGGTCCTATTCTTTTAAATAACCTAACATACTTAGGACTTAACCTTCCTCTTTTAACAAAGTTGATTATTCTTTAAATAAGAGAAACTTTTAACAAAACCTTATCCCCTACTTGAAAGGTTTTCATCTATAACCCTGTTGATAATCTAGTATTGCTTTAGCTTGAACTATCTTGTCTATTGTTTCTTGCACTACCCCAAGTCTAGATAGTTGGTTTTCTATAAATTTCTGTCCAACAGACAAGGGTTCGGAACTTCCGTCCATTAAATGCCTCCAAAGACGCTTTGACACTGTTCTTACTAAATACAAGACTTGATATAACTCCAAGGAAATATAGTAGCACGAATCTCGAGGACGAGATTTAAAACAAGGTGGGGAGGATATAACAACCCTCCTTAAAATGATTTGAACGACCCTAAACGCTCCTAAAGACACCCCGTATGCGAGAAACGGACCTGAAATACCTTTGTGCTTGGAGAAATCAGGAAAAACGAAATTCAAGGGACACTCGCGGGGCGCGAAGCCCTTGGACATATCTGTCGCGGGCCGCGACAGCTCAACACCAGGCAACGTCTCAGGCCGCCACGTGGCAGGACACGCGTCAGAACCTGGGGATGACTCAGCACACTCATTGCCGCCATTAGGGTCCTCGCGGGCCGCGAAGACATTCACTAAATCTCTCATGGGGCGCGAGAGAGTGGACGACCAGCATTATAAATAGATGCAATCGGCATTCATTTGTTCTCGTTCAATTCTCATGCATCTCTCTCAATGTTAGAAGTAATGCTCGGGTATAATACCCCCTAATAAGCGAAGCTCTGTCTTGTTGTAAGTATTTTAACCCCCGGTTACATATTAGATACGCTGCCCGATTGATCTAGTGCTCTGTAACGGTTGTCGAGGCTCTGTCCGACGTAGTCGTTGGAGTTCTGTCTCGGGGAGGGTATAACTAATGTAAATTGGGTTATTATACTAACACGTGTGCATTGTTTAATTAATAGATTATAACCAGGAAGTCACAAGGAAAATACCTAAATTAGCAATGTGAGTAATCCTTATTTTTATAAACTGTTCTTACAAAACCTTAAATAAATTTAAATATAATTAGCAGTGATTGAGTCTTTGTAATTCTTCAATTACTGCCGGTATTATGGGGTTTTGTATACATTACTTGATAATCTTCACAATTGGACAATGGGTTAGCCAATGTGTGATATGACCATAGCCACAGATACGATCGAGTGGCAAGTACTGAGTAATTGTGTAGATATAAACATTGTAATCGCTCTCAATACTGTAAAATGATAAAACCTGTTTCGATTAAACTGGGATTCACTCACCAGTATTTCTTGCTGATAAAATGTTTTAAACACGTGTTTCAGGTAACTTAGTATGAAGCCCATAAAAGCTAGCTGGGGAGCACTGAAGGCTTAGAAAAGTGGCAATAAAAGTTACCTAATTAAAAAGGAGAATTGTTTTCAATAAATAGGGTTTATCCCTATAAATATATTGCAAATGAAAAAGTCGGATTTTGTCCCACTTGTTATTATAAATATATTATCGGGAAAACTTGGGTTTTATCCCATTTATTTATTTTAAACATTATGGTGTTTAACTCTAATAAAAATATTTCCTAACTACGGTCCTGATGAAAATTTCCGCTGCCAAATTGATAAACACCGATACCACTGAAACTGGCCGCGGCCGCCCGTTCCTGGGTTGTTAGGGAACGGGGGTTGTGACAGATAATCGGAATCTCGAGAGTACAAGGAAATTAAGTAAGAAATAAGCAATAATTAAGCAAGAAATGGTAGATCTATCATTTCTTATTATAACGACCCGAAAGGTCGGGTTGTTACACCGTCCCCTACTTTAGGGAATTTCATCCCGAAATTAAGGCACTGGCGTAATAAAGATATGTGAATATTTAGCTTTCATATCACTCTCGAGTTCCCAAGTGAACTCGACGCCGCGTTTGCCTTCCCAGCGAACCTTCACTATAGGAATGCGAGAGCGTCGGAGTTTCTTAGTCTCTCGGTCCATGATTTCTACTGGCTTTTCCACGAAGTGTAGAGTTTCGTTAACTTGCAGATCCTCGAGAGGGACATGCGGGTTTTCTTCGGCTAGGCATTTCTTGAGGTTCGAAACGTGGAAAGTCGGATGTACGTTGTTGAGTTCCTCCGGTAATTCGAGTCTGTAGGCCACTTTGCTAATTATTTCCAGAATCTTAAAGGGTCCAGCGTATCGAGGCGCTAACTTTCCTTTCTTGCCGAATCGGATCACCCCCCTTCCAAGGTGAAACCTTTAGGAGTACGTGATCATCCACTTCGAAATCAAGGGGATTGCGGCGTTTATCGGCGTAACTCTTTTGACGACTTCGAGCTTTCAAGAGATTATCTCGTATCTGGAGGATCTTGTCAGTCGTTTCTTGTAGTAACTCAGGACCGGTAATTTTTGCATCTCCGATCTCGTGCCATACAATCGACGATTGACATTTTCTTCCATATAATGCCTCAAAGGGTGCCATTTAAATGCTAGAGTGATAACTGTTGTTGTACGAGAATTCAACTAAAGTTAAATACGAATCCTAATTACCACCAAAATCTATAATGCACGAACGAAGCATGTCTTCAAGGGTGCGAATCGTGTGCTCAGTCAGACCGTCGGTCTGGGGATGGAAAGCGGTACTGAGATTAAGAGTAGTACCGAGAGCAGATTGAAAAGTTTCCCAAAGGCGTGAGGTAAATCGACCATCACGGTCAGATATAATGTCACGAGGTATCCCATGTCGATAAATGACTTCTTCGGTATAGATTCGTGCTAATCGTTCAACCTTAAAGTCTTCTCGTATCGGTAGGAAGTGAGCGGATTTCGTAAGACGATCAATGATAACCCAAATGCTATCGTAACCTGATGGTGTGCGTGGGAGTTTCATAATGAAATCCATAGCTATACTCTCCCATTTCCACATCGGGATCTCGGGTTGTACGAGTAAGCTAGAGGGTCTTTGATGTTCAGCCTTAACCTTCGAACAAGTCAGGCACTTTGAAACATAGAGAGCCATATCCTTCTTCATTCCTGGCCACCAATACCTGGCACGGAGAACCTGGTACATCTTTTCGGCACCAGGATGAATGGAATATCGAGATTTGTGGGCTTCAGTCATCAAAATCTCGTGGAGATTGTTGCGACTGAGGATCCAGATGCGATCGAGATAGTAATAGATACCGTTCGATTTGGTGACAAGCTGGGTTTCAGCTCCACACTTCATTTCCTCTTTCAAGGTATTCTCAATGAAACATGCGTGTTGTGCGTCATGAATTAGGGCTTCGAGGGCGTGTTAAGCTTGAACATTACGAACCCTATGTAAATAGCTTCGTCGACTAAGAGCATCGGCAATGACATTTGCTTTGCCTGGGTGGTAACGTATCTCACAGTCGTAGTCGTTAAGAAGTTCAACCCATCTGCGTTGGCACATGTTCAGTTCTTTCTAGTTTAAGATGTGTTGTAGGCTCTTATGGTCTGTGAAGTCCATACACTTGGTACCATACAGGTAGTGTCTCCAAATCTTCAACGCAAAAAAAAACTGCACCGAGTTCGAGATCGTGGGTTGTGTAGTTCTTCTCGTGAACTTTGAGCTGACGAGAGGCGTACGCGATAACCCTGTCTCGTTGCATAAGAACACAACCAAGACCTAAGTTAGAGGCATCTCAATAGACTACAAAGTCGTCGTTTCCATTGGGTAGCGCGAGTACGGGAGCGTCGCAAAGCATACGCTTGAGGGTTGAAAGGCTTCCTGATGTGTGCAAAATGCAACATATAAATTACATCAATTGTGGCATAAAACTAACCCTTTTTTAGTACTAATGTTGGAAAAAGTGTGCTTTTGTCTTCCTTTTGTATTTTCAGGATTAAATGAGCTCAAATTAACAAAAGAAGCAAAAAGACAGCAAAATCTAACATAAATACAAGAAAAGGAACAAACGTGACATGCCCGACCCCACGACAGCATCTTCTCAAGCAAAAAAAGAAGACAGAAGACTGAACACGCCCCGTGCTCAGCCAGCACGGGGGCGTGCCCAAGTGTAAGCAAAAAAGACAAAGTGGTAGAAGCTTCTATTGCCCACCACGGGGTCGTGCTCAGTGGACACGGGGCCGTGGTCAACTATAAGATTAGCACAATCCAAGCAAATCTTCATAGTACAAAGATTCTTCTGCACACGGGGTCATGCTCAGCGGACACGGGGGCGTAGTCAACTAACAAAGACAAGCTGCATTAAATGAAGAAAGAGAGGATGTGGACACGGGGCCGTGCCCGAGCTTCTGTTCAGACTATAAATAGGAGTGCTTGGCTCAAGCTCAAACCATCCCTTGGCACACCACCTCTCTCACACTTCACCCACCACCCACCACCACCATAACACCATCATCCACCACCATCATCTATTGTCCATCATAGAGTGTTTGAGTCGTCTCGGGATCCAAGATTGATCGTAAGAGTTCTTGACAATCAAGGCCATGTTTGCCTAAGTCTCTTACATCACTTGGTGAGGACAAAGTGTCTAGTGTAATACTTTTTATTTCTAATCTTTTCGCACTTTTTACTTGGTTTTGTATTAATGACTTTAATAACTAGTTTCTTATGTTGAAGGTGATTCTTCCTTATCGTTTGTCCGTGGTGTCTTGACATTATTTTACTGTCTATATAAAATAAAATATTTTCACCATTCATATCTCCACGGTCTATATGGAGGTATGTTGGCTACCTGGTCGGGGGTTAAGGGAACGGTTTGGTAAGAGTCTTGCCATTGTTCAGCGTTTAGAGGTCCTGCAATGGACCTGGGTCAAATTTAGTAGGACCTCCTTCAATACTTAACGGTATTGGATGGCAGGGGTCCAAACTCTTTGATCCCCTCATAAGTTAACTACTATTAATACTATAACCCGGCTATTTAGGACTGTATCTCTGCTGACTCAGACCACTTAGTCGAGGGTAACGTCACCTCCAAAAGAGGGGCCTACCATAATTTGCATTAATAACTTAATTAATTATCTTTCAATAATCCGACCCTTTAGGATTGTATCCTTGCTGACTCAAACTACTGGGTTGAGGGTAACGTCACCTTCAAAAGAGGGGCCTACTACAATAACTAAGATATTCTCTTAAATAAGTGCAAAAGTGCAGAAATAATCAAAGGTTACACTATACACGAGTCGGAACCAAGTGATTCATCTTGTCTATCTGTTTTTACTTTTATTTTTATTTTCAGCATTTTAGTTAGTTTTTATTTTTCTAGTTTAAAACATTTTTCTAAACTTTTTGATTTGATTAGACGTTGAGGATAAACCGGTACTAAAAGCTCTTGTGTCCTTGGACGACCTCGGTATCTTACCAACACTATACTACGCTCACGATGGGTGCACTTGCCCATATGTGTGTTTAGTGTTAGTAAATATCGTGTTTTATAAATTTAAAACTTGGCTAAAGAAAGTGTAAAAGGGCTTAAAATAAACATTAAAACCATAACACACTTCACGCACATCAAGTTTTTGGCGCCGTTGCCGGGGACACAAGGATTTTAAGAAAGTTGGGAATCAATGGCCTAATCGTTTTTTCTTATTTTTCAATTTTTTTGATTTTTCTTAGTTTTTCAGCTTCTGCAGAGCTCAGCACGGGCTGTGCCTGGTCGGACACGGGCCGTGTGCAGCCTTGTTACTGGCAGTTTTTATTTTCCGAGTTACAGAGAGCTGAACACGGGGCCGTGTCGGTGCAACACGGGGCAGTGCCCAACTCCCAGTAACAGGGATCCGGAAAACAATCACTGTAACTCCGACCACGGGCCGTGTTCACCGAACACGGGGCCGTGGTGAACCTTCTGATGTCACACCCCGACCACGTAGAACATACAAAACGTGGCGGAAACGTCGGGGAGTGTTGTAACAGAATTAATTGTTTCAAATCCATGGCAATTGAAGTTTCGTTTTATTGATTAAAAGTGTTACAATGTCTTATCAAACAAGGAAATACAACATAATTAACTAGTCTTGCATCTTTTATTGTCACTAAAGCCCAAGTCTGCCTATGTGTATCTTGATCATCTTATGCAACAGCTATTGAAAAACACATGTGAAAATAGGTACGTCAGCATAAAAATGCCTGTGAGATACATAGGTTTTGTGAAAATAGGTTTCATGACTTATGTTTGAGAAAATGTTTAGTCATGAACCTTGTAATTTGCTTTGTCTTTGTAAATCATTTGAAAAACAATAAGTTCAGATGATATGTATAAATAAGAAAATAATGCATGGTTAAATGAGTAACCATGTAAAATGAGTTTGTAAAAGTTAAGTTGTTTGTAAAACAATGTATTGTGAAAGGTATGTTATTTGTATAAAATGTTATATGTATCAAACTGAAATGATTCAAATAACGCTACGATATATGTAATACCATACAAACACTTATATATAGGAAGTACCAGCGGCGTATCCACCATGCTTGTATCATATTACACACGCATCGTTACTTAATCACTTACTCAAACCACCAATGTAATAAGTCTATGTTTAAACCAATAGTCAAAAGTCCTTGTATAAACCATGTCAAATGTTTATAGTCCAAAAGTAGTCAAGTAATGTATAACCAAAATGATATGTATGGTAAGTAAAATTTAGACTACTTAAACCATAAGTAAAATGTACAAAACAAAGTATTGAAGTAAAACTTGGTTTAAATCAAAGTTATGTTTTGTAAGATATATGCATGCTATACTGAATATGAACATTTATGCGGTATTGTGAAAATTCATACATCCAAGCCTTGAGACAGACGGATAACTATGTAAAAGTGAGTTATCAAGAGAATATGTATTCGGATTCGGTCATTCCTTTCATCCCATTTCCCTGGGATGTCCGGAACGGGATTTGTCAAGTCCTATGGTACCACTACCTACTAACGAACGGCATGATCGGTGTTAATGAATGTATAGTATAGTTTAAACAAACCAAATGTCATACCAAAATGTAAGCATGTTTTATGAAGATAATGTACCTAGTATGCTAGAGTAAACATACAGGGTAGAGCTGTAAAACAATGTGTCCATATGTTACTGGAACATATGCAACAGAGATGCAGTATAAAACAATGTACTAAGTATGCAAAGTCATCATACAAAGTAGAAAAGTCATGTAAAATAATGTACTAAGTATGCAAAGTCATCATACAAAGCATAGAACACCATGAAATCATGTACTATAAATGTACTAATGAACATAGCAAGTATATGATGTGAAAACAGGAAAGCACGAAAGTAACAAGTAGGCACATGTGTTTCACCCCAAAACAGTTTGGAAAACAGTAAAAGAGGGGTCTATGTACTCACTTGAGATTGCTTAGTAGTCCTTGAGTAACAACCAAACAATGCTAGAGATCACGGATATCAAACGGCACCTAATATAGGTATCTATGTTAATAAACCGGACCTGTATCGGAAGACTGGGTAGCATTAGGGTTTGTAAACCAAATGAGTGTAGGAACTCATGTGCTATGGTTTAACAAAGCCTACATGCTAAATGAAACTTAACCTAAGTCTTATCGACCCATTACGATCCGTTTAGGTAGCTTATGCTATTTTAACGCATCGTGCGCGTGAAACGCGTTCGGAACGTCTAACTAGTCCTATGACAAGTGTTATATGCCTAAATATGTTACAAAATCAGTTATGTGGCAAAAGTTTAGGTTACATATACTAAATTACCAATTATGTATGAAAAGGGTATTCTGGTAATTTACCTAAGGCATATAAACTACCTATCATACAACTACTTAAACGTAGCGACCATAAGGTATAACCTCGGAAGGTTATTCCCTACCTATTATGGTCACCTAATGTATTTGGTCGGATCCTAATGATCGACCAAATGGGTCGGGTTCGAGGTATAAGCGATTTATTAGATCGCTTACCCTACGACCCTAGACAACGTGGTAATCAGTAGGCATAGTCCCAAGGGACTATAACCAACGTGATTACACTCACGTTGCGAAGTTCAAACGAACTTCGCATTGACCATAACTGGTCAATGTAGAAAGTTAAACAAAGTTTGACTTTCAGACTCGAAAAGCAATAAAAGAACGAAAGAATACTTACGAAGGGTCCCCGAATGCTAATCTCGATCCAAGAACTCAGGTATGAAACAATGGTTTCAACTTAGAGCTCTCAAATCCAGATTCTTGTGAGAAATGAGGTTGTGTGGGTTGGGTATTTATAGGAATACCCGAACCGTTAAGATCGTTTGTCGAATATCGTGCCTTAATCGTATCCGTACAAGTGTCGGAAAGTTGTGCTGGCTAAAAATCATCCTTATCAGCTGAATAGGCAAGTGGTGAGTGTGTGGTTGTGGTTAAAACAGCTGGAAGTTGCTGACTGTTTGGTATTATCTGATCAGAGAGGCTGACGCGGGCCGCCTAAGATTTAGGCATGGGCTCACGCGGGCCGCCTAGTACTTCAGATCAGAAAACAAGTTTCAGCAATGACAGTTTTGGTCCCTGCACGTGTTTAAGGCCATTCCCGACACTTCCAAGGCCCGTAAAGCCAACTTTAAGGCCCTAAAATGATGCCTAAACATTGTGGACATGAAACATGCTCAAAAATATGTCGGATGTTGGTTCGTTTGGTCGTACGAACGCGATGTTCGCTTAATTACGACGGAATGCGCATATGCGCGAAAAACGATCCAAAATGCGCGACGAATGGATTTTTGGCAAGCCAAACACTAAAGCATAATATAGTCATGCTTACATAAATTTTTGGATGTCCAGATGTATTCGGAACGTAAGTTATGCGCGAAAATGCAAACTTGTGCACTTTTTGACGCTTTTAGTCCCTGAATGACACAAAAGTTTATTTTAGCATACCGAACACCTCAAAGCCTATTTCTAAGGTATGTAAAGGATATTTATGGTATGTTTAACTTATGGTCATGTTCCGGAATGTCTGTTACAGTTCAAATTGGCATACTTTCGTAGTTTGTCAACTTTAGTCCCTGTAAGCGATTTAACTTTGATTTCACCACACCAAACCTTCCAAAACTTATATCTAAGTTATGTAAAGGTTATATAAGGTATGTTAAGCCTATTTCACTATTCCGGAGTGTTCGTTGCGTTAAACTGGTTATATTTACGCATCAGTGCGTGTATAACCTTCCAGAAAGCGATTTAGAGCTTGAAATCGAACAAGAGTTGATATGTGCAATCAAGAGTTGATATGTGCAATCGATACACATATTTTTAAAAATCCCAAGGATGAAATACAATATTTCATTGGTTTGTTATTTGATTGATGGTTGGAGTGACACAGGTGTCACATCTGACCAACGTTCTTTTCTGTTTTTGTTTAAGGACGAGGAACCCAGGCGCCACATTTAAACTTCCTACATAGTGCATGAGCTCCAGTTCTAGTAGAGACATAAAAGAACCTCTAAAAGAACTCGAACGCTTTCTCAGAAAAAGACTTAAAGCTAAAAACCAAGAGAAAGTTTCGGGGGACCCACTTCCAATGGTGGACCAACGTACCCTCATGGATTACCTACGACCCACTGCAGGGAATCTCGGCGTCGCTATCAATGCACCGAATGTCGAAGCTAATAACTTCGAACTTCTACCACATTTGATACAGATGTTTCAAAACTCCGCAACCTTTCATGGGCTTGCGGACGAGGATCCCCATCTATATATTACTAATTTCTTAGAAATATGTGATACCTTCCGGATCAATGGAGCATCAAATGATGCCATCCGCCTTCGAATGTTTCCATTTTTGCTAAAAGACCGAGCTAAGGCTTGGCTTAACACCCTCCCAGTTGGATCGGTAAACACCTGGGATGAACTGGCCCAAAATTTTCTATATAAGTATTTCCCTCCTGCTAAAACGGCTAAATTAATGACTGAAATTAATACATACTCACAAGAGGATGGGGAATCCTTATATGAGACTTGGGAAAGGTTCAAGGAGCTACTAAGAAAGTGTCCTCATCACGGTCTTGCGGTATGGCAACAAGTATCCACCTTCTACAATGGGTTGTTGCCACACACAAGACAAACACTTGATTCTAGCTCTGGGGGACTTCTAAGTAATCGTCGCCCAAATGAAATATATAATCAAATTGAGGAAATTGTGCAAACCAATTTTCAGTGGCACACTCCCCGAGGGAATAAATCTATTGCCCCGGGCGCCCATAAGGTTGATGAAAGCACTTCTTTACAAGCCCAAATCGAGGCCCTTTCTTCAAAAATAAAAAATTAGAAATGGCTAAAACGGCCTCGGTCATGGCTTGTGAAGGGTGTGGTGGACCACATGAAAGTTGGAGTTGTATGAAAGAAGTTGATGATCAGACAGAAACGGTAAACTACATTGACAATAGACCTAGGCCGTCGGGTCCACCAACGGGTACCTACAACCAAGGATGGCGTAACCACCCTAACCTTGGTTGGAGAGATCCCGGCAATAGTAGTAACCAACAAAGCCAACGAACTAACTTTCAATAACCACAAAATTTTTCTCAACAGCAAGGTGGAAGAGAAAGGCTTGAAGATACTGTATCTCGCCTCATCTCCGAAACCGAAAAGAAAAACTCAGATCGGTTTCAAAAATTGGAATCGAATTTTAGAAATCAACAAGCTAGCATTCAAAACACTGAAAAACAATTAAATCAATTAGCTCAAAATTTCTCTGAGAGACCTCAAGGCGCGTTACCAAGCAATACCGAAACCAACCCAAAGGCCCAAGTACATCTCATCACATTAAGAAACCGAACCGTAGGTCCCGAAGAGGCTCCATCACCTACAGCGGAGAAGGACCAATCCAGCCAAACGACGACTCCACCCGGTCCCCAACCAGAAACGGTTTCTCCACCAACTCAAGAGCCCACTAAGGCTCCTCCGGTTCCGTACCCCAGTCGGTTAATTCGTCAAAAGACCGATGAGCAATTCGCAAAGTTTGAAAATTTACTAAAACAATTGCATGTTAATATTCCTTTTATAGAAGTCCTAACTCAAATGCCTAAATATTCAAAATTTATGAGGGACTTCCTCACTAACAAAAGGAAAATTGAATCATTGCAGTTAGTTAACTTAGGCAAGGAATGCTCCGCGTTAGTACTCAACAAACTCCCACAAAAGAAGATTGATCCTGGAAGCTTCACGATTCCTTGCTCGATTGGGGAATCCCCCATTCGCAATGCGCTAGCCGATCCTGGGGCTAGCATCAACCTCATGCCTGCATCAATGTTCAAACGACTCGGCCTAGGAACAACGAGCCCTACAAAGATGAGCATACAACTCGCCGACAGATCCGTCAAATTTCCACAAGGTGTCGCTGAAAATCTATTGGTCAAGGTTGGCAACTTCGTTTTCCCGGCCGACTTTGTCATCCTAGACATGGAAGAAGACGTCAATGTCCCACTCATTCTCGGGAGGCTATTTCTAGCCACCGCCCAAGCAGTGGTGGATATGAATGACGGAACACTAACATTGAAGTTTAGGGACGAGGAAGTGAAGTTTGGAGTGGGAAAGAGAGTAGAAGACGAAGATCCGGTCGACTACATGAAGGTCATAGACTCAAGCTTGGATGACGCTCTCCGACGGTGTAACATGGGATGCGAAACGTCCCACTTGAGTGACATATGACCAGGCTTTGGGTCTAGCCAAGGACCCTTATAAACATGGCGCACCACGGAGGCATTCCGCGGAACTATCCTTAGTTTAATATAGATTAGTTTTTATAATTTCTAGTTAATTTTCAGGAATAAAACACACTTGAGATGGCAAAGGAAACAAGGGAAGCTTGAACCAGCACCCCATGCAGGAAAACAGGACCGTCCGACAAAATTTCTTCGTTTACAGTAAGTTCGGCACGGGCCGTGTCCGCCCAACACGGCCCCGTGCTGCACAGTCTGCAGAAAAGACCCAGTTCATGTAACTGGACACGGGTCGTGTTCACCCAACATGCCCCCGTGTCCAGGCTTTTGTTTTTCTTCATTTAATATTGTTACTGGCACTTGAACACGGGGCCGTGCCCGGACAACACGGGGCCGTGTTCAGCGCCCAGTAACACAAAATTTTTGTTTAAATCACACCTTTTACACATTCAATCAACCTAAAAACTTATTTTTGGGACACATTGAGGACAATGTGTAATTTAAGTGTGGGGGGGGGGGGGATGCTAAAACCTTGAATCTTGCAAGTCCTAAATACAAGCCTTACACAAAACTCTATTGGAACCGCTAATCACCCCAAAATTTTTTTCAAAAAAAAATATTTTTTTTACTTGTCTAGGTTTAATTCGGGAATTTCAAGTTCTAAAAAGGTTATATTTTTACGAATTTACAACCGATAGCGTCGTGATAAAAAGAACCAACATAAGAAAATTATGAAAAGACATGACAAACTTAGTTAAAATTTGATTATATATACTTGATCACATAAAAACTCATTCCCACAAAAGTGAGTTTTGAGCCTTTATTGAGCATACAATTACATATCATTAAACTAAATGCTCATTTTTTGTTTCTTGTGTGAATAGCCGCTTGGTTCTTACGACTCTAGAACTTGCCATGACGATACATTCCCGGTCCTTACCAACTTAAACCCAAATAAGTAAATGATGGAGGCATTAGGACTAACCCTTTTTATTTCTACACCATTATTTTTTTTTTTTTACCACCTACCCAAAATCCCCCTAGTTAGCCCCTTTGAGCCTAAACCTTTTCATTTCATAACCCAAACCAAGCACCCTTTTATCCACCAAAACCTTTTTCATTTTTAACCCTTTGTTTTAGTAACTAGCTCGGTTTTTCGTATGACCTTTCAAAAAAAAATGTGTTGATGATGAAGCAAAAACAAATAAACAAACAAGTTCATCAAAAATAACTTTGTTTGAAAAATAGCTTCATCAAAATAAAACGTTGAAAAAAAATAAAAAAAATAATAAAAATAAAAATAAAAAGTCTTACGAAAACCAACGCTTGTTACACTTTTCGCCCTTTTTCTACTAACCACTAACCACTAACCCAACCACCTACCTTTAACCTAAGCCTAACCCTTCACCCAAAAAGTCCTCTTGATATTTACAAAGGTACATAGTTAAAAATGAGGAGGATTGATTGCTTGACAAGCCTATGGTAGGAGTAAGTTCCATGCCGCTCTCGAGTGATCCACAAAAATACATTTTCGGCCGAGTGTTGAGTGATCCCCGTGAGTTATGTGAACTTGTATATAAATAGAATTTTAAAAAGGCATGTTATGCCCTAATAAGTAATTTATCTTATGAAAAGTTTTAAATAAATCATGACGAATAGGATTGTAAATAAATAAAAATAAAACTAAATAAAGAATCTTGGAAATCCCGACACTCTATGACAAGCCCAAAAATCTTCTTCTCTACCCATTCCATTTGGGTGTGTAAAGCCACATTATAAAGAGTTTTGCTTGAGGACAAGCAAAGATTCAAGTGTGGGGGTATTTGATGTGTGCAAAATGCAACATATAAATTACATCAATTGTGGCATAAAACTAACCCTTTTTAGTACTAATATTGGAAAAAGTGTGCTTTTGTCTTCCTTTTGTATTTTCAGGATTAAATGAGCTCAAATTAACAAAAGAAGCAAAAAGACGGCAAAATCTAACATAAATACAAGAAAAGGAACAAACGTGACATGCCCGACCCCACGACAGCATCTTCTCAAGCAAAACAAGAAGACAGAAGACTGAACACGCCCCGTGCTCAGCCAGCACGGGGGCGTGCCCAAGTGTCAGCAGAAAAGACAAAGTGGTAGAAGCTTCTATTGCCCACCACGGGGCCGTGCTCAGCGGACACGGGGTCGTGGTCAACTATAAGATTAGCACAATCCAAGCAAATCTTCATAGTACAAAGATTCTTCTGCACACGGGGTCGTGCTCAGCGGACACGGGGGCGTCGTCAACTAATAAAGACAAGCTGCATTAAATGAAGAAAGAGAGGATGTGGACACGGGGCCGTGCCCGAGCTTCTGTTTAGACTATAAATAGGAGTGCTTGGCTCAAGCTCAAACCATCCCTTGGCACACCACCTCTCTCACACTTCACCCACCACCCACAACCACCATAACACCATCATCCACCACCTTCATCCATTGTCCATCATAGAGTGTGTGAGTCGTCTCGGGATCCAAGATTGATCGTAAGAGTTCTTGACAATCAAGGCCATGTTTGCCTAAGTCTCTTACATCACTTGGTGAAGACAAAGTGTCTAGTGTAATACTTTTTATTTCTAATCTTTTCGCACTTTTTACTTGGTTTTGTATTAATGACTTTAATAACTAGTTTCTTATGTTGAAGGTGATTCTTCCTTATCGTTTGTACGTGGTGTCTTGACATTATTTTACTGTCTATATAAAATAAAATATTTTCACCATTCATATCTCCATGGTCTATATGGAGGTATGTTGGCTACCTGGTCGGGGGTTAAGGGAACGGTTTGGTAAGAGTCTTGCCATTGTTCAGCGTTTAGAGGTCCTGCAATGGACCTGGGTCAAATTTAGTAGGACATCCTTCAATACTTAACGGTATTGGATGGCGGGGGTCCAAACTCTTTGATCCCCTCATAAGTTAACTACTATTAATACTATAACCCGGCTATTTAGGATTGTATCCCTACTGACTCAGACCACTTAGTCGAGGGTAACGTCACCTCCAAAAGAGGGGCCTACCATAATTTGCATTAATAACTTAATTAATTATCTTTCAACAATCCGACCCTTTAGGATTGTATCCTTGCTGACTCAAACTACTGGGTTGAAGGTAACGTCACCTTCAAAAGAGGGGCCTACTACAATAACTAAGATAATCTCTTAAATAAGTGCAAAAGTGTAGAAATAATCAAAGGTTACACTATACACGAGTCGGAACCAAGTGATTCATCTTGTCTATCTGTTTTTACTTTTATTTTTATTTTCAGCATTTTAGTTAGTTTTTATTTTTCTAGTTTAAAACATTTTTCTAAACTTTTTGATTTGATTAGACGTTGAGGATAAACCGGTACTAAAAGCTCTTGTGTCCTTGGACGACCTCGGTATCTTACCAACACTATACTACGCTCACGATGGGTGCACTTGCCCATATGTGTGTTTAGTGTTAGTAAGTATCGTGTTTTATAAATTTAAAACTTGGCTAAAGAAAGTGTAAAAGGGGTTAAAATTAACATTAAAACCATAACACACTTCACGCACATCACTTCCTCTTGTTCGGTTCCCCAAACAAAAGTCTTGTCTTTATGCGTAAGAGAGGTGAGAGGAACAGCGATTTTAGAGAAATCAGTGATAAATCGACGGTAGTAACCTGCTAATATGAGAAAAGAACGAACTTCGGACAGGGTTTTCAGTGTAATCCAACTCTTAACTGCTTCAACCTTCGCGGGATCGACGTGAATACCTTGTCTGTTGACGATGTGACCGAGGAATTGAACCTCCTCAAGCCAAAATTCACACTTAGAGAACTTGGCGTAGAGGCGATTCCCTTGGAGAAGCTCGAGTACCAAACGAAGATGTTGCGCGTGTTCGGTTTTCGACTTCGAATAGATAAGGATATCATCGAGAAACACGATGATGAAGCGGTCGAGAAAGGGTTTACACACGCGATTCATCAAATCCATAAAAACCATGGGTGCATTGGTAAGACCAAAGGGCATAACGACAAATTCATAATGGCCATAACGGGTACGAAAAGCGGTTTTAGGGATATCTTCCTCCTGAATTCGCAATTGATGATAACCAGAGCAGAGATCAATCTTAGAAAAACACATAGCGCCTTGTAATTGATCAAACAAATCATCGATTCGGGGTAAGGATAGCGATTCTTGATAGTAAGCTTGTTGAGTCCCCTATAATCGATGCACATTCAAAACAATCCATCATTCTTTTTTACAAAAAGGACTGGTGCGCCCCATGGAGATGTGCTAGGGCGTATGAAGCCTTTATCAAGCAATTCTTGGAGTTGACTCGAGAGTTCACACATTTCGGACAGAGCGAGAGGATAAGGGGCTTTAGCGACAGGGTTAGCTCCAGGAATGAGGTCGATTCGAAAATCAATATCACGAGACGGCGGTAAACCAGGTAAATCGTCAGGAAAGACATTAGGAAAATCACGAACCACAAGTACCTTTTCCATCGGCTTCTTTTCCTTCTCTGCTACTACGATGTGAGCTAAGAAAGCCTTGTATTCCTTTCGGAGATACTTGCTCGCTTGAATGTACGACATAAGTTTGAGTTCCTTCGAAGATAATTCGCCGTAAACACAGAGTTGGTCGCCATTAGCAAGAGAGAAACGAATCATCTTTTCGAAACAAACGACTTCAGCACGATTTTCACGAAGAAAATCCATACCTACTATGATATCGAAACTACCAAGTTGCATCGGAATAAGATCGATCGGGAAAACGTGATTGTTGAGTTCAAGAGTACAATCACGGAGAACAGAACTAACGGTGACGGTTCTTCCGGTGGCAATTTCTACGTCGAACGTCATTGGGAGGTTAGCGCGTTTACGATTTAGGAGCTTTTCGAATTCAAACGACACAAAACAGTTATCTGATCCAGTATCAAATAAACACGAAGCATAAATACCGTTAATGAGAAACGTACCATTGACAACGTTGTTGTCAGTTTGAGCCTGGCGGACATTGATGTTGAAAGTTCTTCCGCGGGCTGCTTGCGGTGGTTGTTGCTGCTGCTGCTGTTGATGTTGTTGCTGCGATGGTTTTTGCGGCTCTTGTTTTACCACATGGTTCGGGCAGACATTTGCAAAATCATTAGGGTCACCAGAATAGCAGGTTCGTGCATGAGCAGCGGGAGCAGGAGCTGCTTGGTTTCCCTGAGGAGTGGGGAGTGGAGCTGGTTGTGCTGGAGGAGCTTGAGCTTGTTGACGAGGACCAGTGCGACAGTTTGCTGTGAAGTGTCCATAGAGATTGTAGTAGACACAGAAACGGCAAACTATCCCAGCTCGGTGATGATAGGAGCAAGTAGGGCATAGAGGATGAGGACCAGTGTACGCACGCTTAGCAGGCGGTGCGTTGGTCACATGTGCTGTGACTTGACGGTTCTGGTTCTGGTTGGGTTGGGTTGGACGGGTACAGCGTTGAGAGGAGCGGCGGTAGTAGCATAGTTCTTGTTGTTGTTACCCTTGCGCTTGTGGTTCTGGCGTGAAGACTTTGAGACTTGAGGTGTTGTAGTTTCAGGAGCGGGGGTAGCAGTGACTTGGTTGATATTCTTGGTTGAGGTTTTGAAATAACCAGCCAAAACTCGCTTATCATTGATCTCAGCTGTGAATTGGAAGGTTTCCTCAATGGTAGCAGGTTTAGCTGCTTGAAGAAAATCGGCGACACAATCGGGTAGAGCGCGAATGTATTTCTTGATTGTGATGTCCGGTGTTAACACTTGACCGGGACAGATGATACCGAGCTACTTAAAGCGAGCGATGAGACCAGCATTATCACCTCCTTCTTGCTTGATACCCCAGAACTCGTTTTCCAGCTTCTGGAGTTCATGTGGGGGACATAATTCTTTCATCATGACTTCCTTCAGTTCTTCCCATGAGAGTCCATAGGTTGCATCGTTACCTCGCCTGTTGCGTTCAGTAGTCCACCGATCCAGTGCCCTAGACTGGAAGACTCCAGTAGCATTCACAGTGCGGAGGTTATCTGGGCATCCGCTTTGACGAAGGGTGACTTCGATCGAGTCAAACCACTGAAACATGGCGTTGGGCCCATCTTCACCAGTGAAGTTAGCGGGACCGCAGGCCTTGAATTGCTTAAAGCTGGAGGGCGATTTAGGCGTGTCACTTTTTGATTTGACGGACGATTTGCTGCTGACCTCATTGATCTCACTGACGATCTAAGGTATGACTTTAGCCATTTCGTTGGCGACGAGAGAAGCGATGCGCTTGTCATCTCTGCTTCTCTGAGCATTGCGGCGAGTGTAAGAACCAAGGGAAGACATTGTCTGCAGCAGACATCGTCGTATGATTTAGACGAGATTCGATTATTTCGGGTTTTTGAAAAAGTTTAGAATTCGTAAAACATCCGTTATTACTATTAGCTAAAGCACAGGAACACGCCCAACACATAGGCACATAGTCACGTAGGCACATAATCCACATAGGCACATAAGCACGTAAACACAGAAGCACGTAGTCCACGTAAGCACATATTTTGCACATATATATGTATATATTTTTCACGTATTCACCTACATATTTTGCACGTATTCACCTATCTTTCAAGTGCGCGGTTTGCGTTCGAGAGTAGTGGGTGCGAGTAGCATAGCGAGTGGTGTAGCGTAGCGAGAGTGCTTAGTTTACTGCGATTTGTTAGTGTTTTGAGCTAAGAGTGTTGTGCGAGTTGTGCCCGTTTAGTGAAGCAAAGAGCGGATAAAGCGTATAAAACCTCCAAAATCAAAACATATAAACATATAAACATTTAAACACATAAAGGTACATAAAATCGGAGAATCAGCGGCTGCGAGCTAAGAATCGAAACAGAATGTCTTGCATGTTAGAAGTCAACTACCCAAAGTGTTTCGGCTATTCGCAATGACTTCAAGTACACGCTTTGGCCTACTAAACTATGCTCTCGCCATAATATGGCAAACAACATGCATCCTTTCGGTTACCACGTTACTGGAGTCGTTAGAATCCATCGAGGCTTTGGTGAGAGTTTTGTAAAACCAAAGTAGGGAGTGGGACTAGTCATCAAGATATGTGTTTCACCCCTGACTTAACAACTTCATCCCTGAGATTGTGGCAACCCACGAGAGGGAGATGGAAAATCTCATCGAGATATGGATTTCACTCCTGACTCAACGAAAGATTCTCGTGCTGACAGTAAAAATACGCATAGAGTGAGCGATTTTATCGAGAGTTCCTGGTTTTCACACCTAATCTCGACCAATTCACTCGGTTGTGTTATGTGAGTGTTTTCGAAAATGTGTGTATTGTGTTAGCCTTAGGAAAGGTAATAGTGCGTTTTAAGCCTTAGGAAAGGCTCATCCGTGCGAAGCTGTAGTACGCGGTGTTCGCACGGGGATGTAGTTTTCAAGTGAGAGTAACCAGAGTAAGCTCGCGCAAAACCCCTACTAGGTTTGCACAAGGCGGTCTGTTGGTACTTAGACTATAGACTAGGTCAATTCTAAGACATCAACCTGGACTAGGTTGAGTCTTTCCTAATTCCCTATAGTTATGGCTCTGATACCAATCTGTCACACCCCAACCGATGGCGGAAACATCGGGGCGTGGCACTGAGCGAAACAGATTGTCCAAGAGAATCCATAACAACTATTAGTGACAATATACTTAGCATTAATGTCCCATACCATTAATATATAAAGCATAAACAGTCATTACAGATATAAGTTTCATAAACAAAATACTGTTCCGACAACTCAAATTTATTTAGTTTGTTTCTTGACTTCCTACTCGTTTCACCAAGCACAACATCCTATCAACCTGTCACATACGTTAAAATAAAGTCAGTACATAAAATGTAAAGGTGAGTACACAAGTTTGATAGCATATAGTATAGCGAAAGCGTTTACGCATAACCAGCATGTAACACGTAGAGATGTGAATCAAGTAAGCTATCGACAATGACATATGCAACCAACATGACTGCGAGTGTAGAATGCGCAACACATTATCACCACTATGACCATGTGAAGTAATACCCTTAACAACCCCTGTACACGACAGGTGCTGAGTCCAAACTATAGTACTATCATTGCTAAGGTGTCAGGCAACAATCACTGTGTAAACATAACATACTAGCATTCATCGAATCACGTATAACATGCGAGAGCGGTTAGCGCTAAAAGTGTTTTCATTGTGTGTTGATGTATTTTGATATAGAGAACGTATGTGACACCCAAAAGTGCGTTAAGTGAAAAAGGGTTCGAGTATACTCATAGTATGTGTTTAGTAAATAAACACATCCTTGAATTGGATTGAAGGGAGCACGTTGGAGTTAGCCTGAGCATAGAACGATAGCGTAAGCGTTGAACAACGTGTAAGCAGTGCGTTAGGTGAGATAAGTGTCGAATGGTGAGTCGAACGGATGAGAACCCATTCGATCGGATGGTCATCCGGACGGATGGTCATCCGAACGAATGACCGTTCGAACGGTTGGTCATTCGATTGAGTGAGTGTATTTGTAAATCGCTTCAAACATTTGAAGTTTTCGTTGTAGTACAAATCAAGTCATTCGATTGGATGGTCTTCCGTATGGATGGCCATTCGATCGGATGGCTATTCGTTTGAGAAGTTGAAGTTTGGTCAAATCGTTTAAGTGTGGAAAGTTATAAAGGTCAAGTCACCTGGTCGAATAATCATTCGATCGGATGGTCATCCGATCGGATGGCTATTCGATTGAGTGATATGATGTTTTAAAAATTTCACAAAGTTTTCTAAGTGAAAAGTTTTGAGTTTTGACGGAGACGATGTGATGACGTGTCAAACAACGAAAACCGTACCAAGTCCAGCTCAGTCGATCGGATGGGAATCACCCCATATGATCAGACTCAACTGCTCTTGATGGAGTTTCATTTTTAACTCATGAATCGGTCGTCTCTCCGGTGGAAATCCGTTCTCAGACCGGTTCTCAACTAGGTTCTCAACTAGAGTATGAGTAGAGAGCCTGAATGAGTCTAGATTCCATCGGTTCTTAGTTGGAAAGTGAAGAAAGTCGAAGAAAAGTTTGAAATCGGTTGGAAAATGTTAAATCTCGTTGAGATTTGTGTTATATCGTGTAGAAATCCTTTAGATCTGAACAACCTTTGATGAGATGATGCCACACAACAGTTTGCGTAAGAAACCGTGATGACGTCATCTTCAAGAAGTCCAAACCAGGTGATTTCATGGTGAAATACATTAATTTTGATGGAGAGGATGACGAAAAAGTGTGCAATGATGATGGAAGTACAAGATTTAGGGTGAAATACTTACGGAATAGCCTTGAATCGAGTGAAGTGTGCTTGAGAACGAGCTGGGAGCGAGTTGGGTCGGATAGAGCTGTCACATCAGTGAACAGTGATGTGAGAGGCGAGTATTTATAGTGTGAGAGGAGATAAGCCTAGGTTTGGATGCTTCCTATGTCGTCACACATGTTAATGTCCTAGCTAAACATTAGCGATCTCGATTTCCTTACATTTACAACTCACAGACTTACATTTTACAGTTTATAACTTACATTTACATACCATGTTTTATACAAATACAACTCATAGGTTCATGCATGCATGTTGTCATTGTCAGGGTGGACATTGACGGTTACACAAGTTTTACAAACACAAAACTATATAATTACAAAGTTTTACAAACACGATGTTTTACACATACGAAGTTTACAAATACAAGGTTTTCATTTAACAGATTTGAAAATGAGTTTTATTTCGTTTTATCAACAATATTTAAAAACCGGTTATTCAAAAAGATTTATTTCAAAATATTTTACAAACAAACTATGAACTCGCCAACTTTATGTTGATTTTTCGCATGTTCTTTCTCAGGTTACATTTTTTCCAAAAATTATGGCGCAGTTGGAATAGGAGAACCACGAGGATTCGAGTGCTTAGTGGGCGTTAGCTTTCTAGAAGTCTTAACATTAACTGCTTCCGTTGTGCAATGAAGATACTAGTCCGGTCACGCCAGCTCTGATTTATCGGGGTGTGACAGATAATTGTTACTCGAAAAAAATTTTAGGGACGAACTATAGCGATTTTTTTTTAAATATTAAAAAAAAGTTTGTGTGTTTTTTAGGTATTTTTTTTTGTGTTCACATTGGTTCTCGTGGTTCTTACAATAAGAGTGGTTCTCAAATAACTCTTGTTACGTAACACACTCAAGTCGCAATCTAGATCCAAGACTTGAGTTCCTAGTGCCAATACTAAACGATATCACTGGCGTCTATGTGAAACCCTACACACCATCCTTCACGAGCGGTTTCCTCCTAATTTCGGGACAAAATTCCCAAAAGTAAGGGAGAATGTAACATTCGCCCAAAACGAGTACTAGAAAAATCAAACCCGTTTTGAAAATCGGATCCAAACGTTTGTAAACTAGAACTTTTCGTGAAATAAATAATGAGAAAGTGTAATTCATTTATTTCCATTTAGTAACATATTTAAATTAAATTTAAAAATAATTTACCGGGTTAAGTTAGTTAGTAAAGTACAGGGAATGGGTTGCAAATTATGGAAACAGTTAAATAAAAGTAAGAAATGAAAAAGGCCACGACAGTTTTCAAAACCCAGGTCATTCTCCGGGCCGAACACAGCACGCACTCAGAGCCACTACTGCACCATGTTCATTTTTGATGATATGTGAAAGACCGGTCGATATATATAAACTCGTTGTCGTCGGGGCTGGTTCATTCTTGTCGCGAAACCAGCCCAAATCAGTGAGAAAACATATTCTCCAAGCTAAAATCTTTGATGTTTATCATATATTTGGTATCCAAAATAGTCCAAATACCGATATGATGGTATAACGTCCTAATGCATATGATACCTTCTTAATTTGATTAAAAATCAAATCACCATTAAATTAAGAAAGATACCCAATTCTATATCAACCAATTCGTCCCATATAGCAACCCTAGCAGCCACCATTCGACTTCTCCACCTTTGAAACGTAAATCCCCACCTCTAATTCATACAAACACTCTCTAAGATTCACGAATTTGAGGAAGAACACAACCTAGGGCTCAAAACTGCATTCCTTCATATTGTTTTCAATTCTTAGTCAATCGAGGTAATTCTTGAGTCTATTTCGTACAATTTTTCAAGATCTACAAAACCCATCTATCAATTTCTATGATAGAGGGCATCTCAGTTCTTAAATTGTAGTGTCCTTGGTTAATTAAATTTGGGGCTTTTGTTATAAATGTTTTGTGTTTTGTTTAAATTGATGTTAAATTATTATTCATAATCATAATGGGATAACACGTGTAAATTTTGAGAATTTTTGGACATATTATTCCATATATAAGTTTGCAAGTTTTTTGTGCATTATTAGTTATAACTTGTGCTTTGTGAGTTTTTCAAAAAAAAACTTGATTTTTTTACTTTTAACCCTAAGGTTTTTACCTTTTTCAATTTTAACCCTACATAATTTTTTTTAAACTTTAACCCAAAACTTTTCATTATTTGCGATTTAGCTTAGCAACTTTTGTAACTTATGCTTTTCATTTTTCGCAAAATTTTGTTTTACGTATAGTTCTAAATTTTTCGAGTTAATACGACGCAACGTGCATGAGTGGTTCAACATTTTTACCTCAATTTTTCCATGTTTGACAGGTTCGTCGCAACACGCATATCCTAGGTCGAGTCAGTGTTGGTGATCGATGACGGTTGTGTGACATTAGTACTATTTGACACCGTTTTATGCCCCGCTGCAACGCGAGGTGTGCTTTGGGGGTTTTCAAAGAAAAAATGGTTATGCATATTGTTGTCGTAACGTTGGCTTTGGGGGGTTTCCAAAAAAAATGTTTTTTTTTTTTACTTTTCACCCAAAAGTATTTCATAAATTACTTTTAACCCAAAACTATTTGTTTTTTTTTTACTTTTAACCCAAAACTTTTTATCTTTTGCAATCTATCCTTATAACTTTTTTTTACTTTCAACTTTGGTCATTTATAGTTTCCATTTTTCGTAAATTTTTCGCTTTATGCTTGGTTCTAAATTTTGTGACTTAACACATCACAGCTGTGTCTTTGGTTTAATGTTTTTACGTTTAGTTCTAAATTTTTTGAGTTAACACGACGCAATGTGCGTGTGTGGGTGAACGTTTTCACATCGTCTATTTTTCCCCGTTTGACAGGTTTAACATAACATGCGGGTCCTAGATCCACTTAGTTATAACTAAAGAATCCCCGCCGCATTGCGGCGGGTCGCAATCCTAGTTATAGATTAATTTACATTTTAATCATGTTATAATCATATAAAATAAAATTATCAAAAAAAAAAAAAAACTTTATAAACATTACTTGTGTTTTTCTTCGTTCGCCGTGTGCTTATTCTCAAAGAATCAGAAAACGCAACCCTTGAGTACATCTTCCTAATTTTTACTATTTAAATATTTTGGGGGTGTATCATGTGTCAATTAGATATTATTCATTTACTTCAATTATTTTCTTTTACCAATACATACAAAGTTCAATGTGTGATTATGTGATAGTTTATGTGTGTTCATTGTTTGAGTCCCTAATCATTTTCACTAATCAGGTGTCGCTAATCATTATTCAATGAATCCATCAGGCTGATTAGGTTCCCGCGACCATGGGTTGTAGCCTAGTATCGCCACATCATTGAGATTCGCTCGTTGGTGGGCTTGAGTCTCATATTTACCGTGTCATCATGTTATGTTCAGTTAAGTTGTTACATTTACATTCATGTTGGTTGATTGGTTATGAGTTATTTATTATTATTATTATTTATCGTCATTATTCAGTTATTGTTGGATTTGTATGTTAACATTATCTACATCTTAAAAAGGAATGTTGGTCGCATTTACCATTTTAGTCCTTGCTTTTTATTTTTATGGTTTGAGCCTTCTACTTTCGTTTGTTTATTTTCCTCGGTCCTCCTGCGTTGCGGTTGCTCTCCTTTGCCACGTCCCTATTCACCTTAGAGAGAGAACGAGAGGATTTGGGAGAAAGAGACCACTGCTTACTTCACCGACATCTTTGACTTTTCTACTCATCGTAGATGCTTCACCACACGCGATGGGTGAGGTGTTCCGTCAATTGCAACGAGTGTAATCGGTGGCGGCATTACAGGTAGGTTTTCTTGGTGCCAAATCCACCTTTTACCGTTGTTGTTGCCGTATTATCTTCACTACACCTCTACCCAATCTCTGCCGCTATTTCATCCATAAATCTTCATCAAAAAAACATTTTTATTGAAAATAATAAGATTTATTCATCAACTTATGTCGACCTAAACTTATTTTTACACATGATACAGGTAAACAAGTTTAAAGATGCTATAATGACACGTAAGGATTAGAGGATACGACCTTAGAGAATAAATCAGATTATGTTATGTATTGTTTGATTTTGGAAAGATTACCTGAATTAATTGTATTGTGTCAAATGCTAAATTGATTATTAATAATATTTCAATATATATATATATATATATGTGTGTGTGTGTGTAGTCATAAGATGTGAAAAATCAATCATGCTCATGTCACCTATTCCGCTATGGGTCAGGGTGCGACATCATGTAATCATTGTGTCTTTTTTGCTTGATATTATGTTATATTTTGCTCGACATTATGTTATATTTTGCGATCTTATGTCTTTTTAAGATTTAGGAGATTTTGTAGAATAACTTTATTCGTAAAATACACAATAGTTATACTTAAAATGAAAATGAAAAACAAAGTAATCACTGAGAAAGAAAAAAAATTACATTTAGAAATAAGTGGATATGAAGAAAGAAGGAAGAGGGAAGAAAAGCAATGACTATCAATAAATATAAATAACCTGGGATGGAGTTTTAGAGTGAACACTAGTGTATTTGCGAATTAAGTGAACAAATACTGACCATTGATTTCCACACGTGTATGACTAGGATTTTATCATGAAATCGTAAAATACACTAGTGTATTTCATCATCAAATCTTGGCTATTAATTTACACACGTGTATGACCAAGATTAATTCACTTAGTTTGCAAATACACTAGTGTTTACTCTTGAACCTAATCCAAATAACTTGAAGTAAACTATTTAAACTTGATGCATATGATCTTTTACTCTATGCGTCAGAATGAAAAAAAAAAACTAAAATAGTATTTACGTGTAAGAAAAAAGTGTGTAAATCTAGAAATGTAGGGTTTTTTTCTTAACTCACATGAAATTGTGTGTTTTATAAAGCTTTATGACCTCTCACATGTATCATGTTTCTTTTTCTTCTAGTTTTCTTACACGTCTCAATCTTTCTATTTTCTTTTTATATCACAACAGAAGTGTTTTGACCCGTTACGATTTGTTAAGTGGTTTATGTCACTTTAACAGGTCGTAAGCATAACTATGGGTTCGAATAGTTAAATAAGTCATATGACGAGTCTAACATGTTAAAACAAGTTTAATAATGTTGTGTGATCAGTTTAGATGTCAAAACAATGATATGTTAAAAACTATTTTATACGCCAAAAGGGCATTTTCGGCATTTTGAAAGAACATATAGTCAACTCGTCATTTGACTAACCAAACGGTATGACTAGGGCTGTCCAAAAAGCTCACGGCTTGGAGCTCGCTTGGATTTAGCTCGAAAAAAGCTCGCTCGATATGGCTCGGTTTGAAAGTGAGCCGAGCCGGCTCGGCTCGGTTAGAAAGTGAGCCTAGCTCGGCTTGGCTCGTGACGAGCCAAATGAGCTCGGTTTGGCTCGCTTGGTAGCTCGGCTCGGCTTAGCTCGGATTATTTTACTTGTAATATATTTTATTTTTATATACATATAATATATTACAAATAAATGATTATTATTTACATGTATTTAGGCTTGTAGTTTGATATCTATGACATATTTAAATGTTGATTGTCGTGCTAATGAACAAATATTGTATTTACTTGAAATATAAAACTTATTTTGCGTTGTTGAACATGATTTTGGTTTGTAATGTATTAGGTTGAACTTATTTTGAATATTTTCTTTTGAAGTACTAAATAATATTTTAGAATACTGAATTTTAAGAGCTATGTATTAATTTTTATTTTTAAAATCTAGCAAAACTAAGCCGAGCCGAGCCGGCTCGGTTTAAAACCAAGCCGAGCCCGAGCTTAGATTTTCAGCTCGATTTCAAATCCGAGCCAGCTCAGTTTATAATCGAGCTGAGCCCGAGCTTGCCCTAGCTCGGCTCGGTTCATGAACAACCCTAGCCCATAAGGTATAACCTCAGAGGGTTATTCCCTATATTATATTTGACCTGATTCGTTTCCCCAAAAAGTTTATGTCAAAACGTAGACCAACTCGAATTAATAAAGACACATACATAAAATATGCACGTAAAAATGGTTTTAAACGAAAACGTATTATATTTAACCTGACTTGTCTCCGAATTTTTTTATGTCAAAACGTAGACACACTCAAATTTATATTGATACGTATATAAAAATAAACACGTAAAAAATGTTTTTTTAAAGTAAAAGAATTTAACAAAGAAAAGTTATTGTTGGAAAATTAAATTAGTAAAGAGGTAGGTGTTAAAAACGCCAAATGCCAAAGTAGAGGGGTAGTAGAAACATAGAAGGGACTAAAATAGACAACTCAAAAAATGAAAGCGCCAACAAAAGTCGGTGGAAACCCACCTTTGGTGCCAAAGTAAAGAGGTAGTAGAAACATAGAAGGGACTAAAATGGACAACTCCAAAAATCGAAGTGCCAACCAAAGCCAATGAAAACCTCACCAACTATGGTTTTTAAGATATATAGAATAAGTTAAAACTGAATTCAGATTTAAATTTCAACCTACAACAAATGTCTTTTCCCAAAAAGCATGTCAAAATGTGAACAAAAATGAACAATGTTAGTGAACACGCATACATATAAATGATCTTAACTTATCTTACTATATAATAAAATAAATCACTTTGAGAATCCTTGTCATCATATTAGACAATCTCTTATAGATAATTATTATTATTATTTTAGTTTAATCTTTCTAATTAATTATTATATATTATTTTAGTTTAATCTCTTCTAATTAATTATAGATAACCCTTCAACTAAATATTATTAGTTTAATATCTTATGAATAATTATTATTTAGTTTAATCTCCTTCTCATTTGTAATATTATTTATTTGAATCAATTATATTTGAACGTTTTGTTTAGTTTGGTATCAAATAGATTTTATGAAACTTAAAATAAAATTAACTAATATTATTTATCATTTATACATTTACAGAGTTTTAAATAAAGGGTTAAATTTTTTGAGACTTCGTTAACAAATTTTGCAACAACATAATAATCTATTTTTATCACGAAAACCAAACTTTGTACTAATATATTAAATATTTTTATTTTCACTATACAAATTACATTTACTCGACCCATGTAATACATGAGGTTTTTTAAGATATAACTTTTTTATTATTTGATATATAAAATTAGATTTATTCAATTCGTACAATACACGGGGTTTTTTAAGGATATATATTTTTTATTATTTAGTACAGAAAATTACATTTATTCAAACCGTGTAATGCGTATATTTTTAAAGATGTAATTTTTTTATTATTTGGTATATAAAATTACATTTATTCAACTCGTGTAATAAATGAGTTTTTTTAAAGATGTATTATTTTATTATTTGGTAAACAATATTACATTTATTCAACCCGTGTAATACACGTGATTTTAAAGATATAACTTTTTTATTTGGTATATAAAATTACATTTATTCAACTCGTACAATATGGTTCTTATATATATAACTTTTAATTATTTAATATATAAAATTATATTTACTCAACCCGTACAATAAATGAGATTTTTAAAGATATGTTGTTTTATTATTTAGTATATAAAATTTATTTATTCAACCCGAGTAATACACGGGATTATAACCTAGCGTGTTATAAAAGAAATAATATTCAAAATCTATTTTAACGATATGAAAACTACCTATTTTAACCCGAAAAAAAAATCTTTTTAGCTTTTTATTTTTTTTATCTTATACTAGGTTACAACCCCGTGTAATACACGGGTTTAGTAAATGTAATTTTACATACCAAATAATAAAACAATATATCTTTAAAAATCTCGTTTATTACATAGGTTGAATAAATGTAATTTTATATATTAAATAATAAAAAGTTATATCTTTAAGAACCACGTGTATTATATGGGTTGAGTACATTTAATTTTATATATTAAATAATGAAAAAAGTTGCATTTTTAAGAACCTTATGTATTGTATGGATTGAGCACAAGTAATTTTATATACCAATCAATAAAAAGTTATATCTTGTTATATCTTTATATACCCTATGTATTATACGGATTGAATAAATAGAATTTTATATACCACATAATAAAAAAGTTATAATTTAAAAAACCCAGTGTATTACACGAGTTGCATAAATGTAATTTTGTATAGTAAATAATAAAAATACTATATCTTTAAAAAACCTCGTTTTTTACAGGGTTGAACGAATCTAGTAAAAAATTATATCTTAAAAAAAATTAACGGATATACTCGATATATGATGGATGGGGTGATTGCGGTGATGGTTCTTAAAAATGTCACGTAAACATAGTGTAAACGATTCATGTTTTTGTTTACCATGTAATAAAGTATAGAACCAATAAACATTTATTAATGTTTTTGTTTACCCCTTATAACCATTTTTGAAATAGATTCTACCCTTAACTACTTTAGTTTAATAAAATAAATAAATTATTTACATTATATTAATATTTCAAAATATTATATTATCTCCTATATGAATTGTTTAAATTTATATTAAATTTAATTTTATAATTATCTTTTAATTAATATTAATTATTTATAATTAAGTAGGATAGACAGAAAAAAACTAAAAAATAGATGGTTCCAATGACTGGCATGTGTCCCTAATTGTTTTTTGAGTGAATTTCAATGACTGTCCTTTATCTTTATACTCATTTTCAGGCGTTGTCCTTTATGTTTAAAATTGACGAGTTTCATACTTTATGTTTTCAAATCATAGATGTTTTGTCCTTTAGGCCTAACCCAGTTAGTTTTTTCAGTTAAATCTGATCACTCAAGGGCAATTTGGTCTTTTTACCAGAACACATAATGGTATAATTGTCTTTTTATCCTGTTTTTAAAAGAAAACATCTTAAAAATATAAAATGTCATATATCATCTCTCTCACTCTCTAAACATTATCACACTAAATCTCTCCACTCAACAGCTCTCTCTCTCTCTCTCTCCAGACTTCAACTGCCCACCATCATTTTCTTCTTCCTTCACAAACCTTAATATCCAGTACCAATTAAAACAAACTAGAACCAATTTAACCAACTCTTAATATCCAAATCAAATAGGGATATAATTAGATCTGAGAACCTAACCTTATTCTCAAACCAACTCGACGATCTGATACCCTTCCGCACCACAACGGTTGAATCCAACATAAGCATGCTATATGGTTTGCAGATCATGCATCCAGCAAAATATCCATGTTAAATAAGGAATGTCTAAATTTCAATTCAAAGGTTGCATAGATTATGTGACTTTTCCACCGAAATGTATACTTGACAACAAAGCCAATAGGCCCAAAACAAGGAAACAAGAATTTACATCCCTGAGAAACAGAAACCACACCACCTAGACCACTCCAAGGATTTTAGATTGGACCTATTTTTTACCCAAAATAACCCAATGAACTTTATTTCCTCCAGCATTCTTGAGACCGAGACCCGTTTATTTGAAAACACCACTTTCTTTACAAGCTTTCCATATCCTCCAGCGTGACTCACATTTCGTGACAACTGCAGAACAAACAGGAGTAAACTTTAGATTCAGTCAAAACAAAGTCAACCCACCTGCCACCGTCCTTCACCAACAACGACCGCCATCAATAGCTCCCATCAACCCTACCTGCCACCATCCTTCATCAACCTTCAACCCTCAATTTGACCTATCCTGTTTTGTACATGAAAACCCCGATTTTTATTTCTAACAAACCCTAACCTTCCACCAAATCTGCAACCACCATCGCAGATCCAGTTCCTGAAGAGAGAGAGAGAGAGAGGGAGATGGTGGAAAGAGAGAGGAAGAGTGATGTTTAATTCTGATCATTTCCGATCTGGATCCGGATCCGGCTGTGGGGATGGTGTAATGTAGTGTATAGAGAGGGGTAGAAATAGGAAGAGTGGTGGTGGTGGAAGGAGGTTACGGCGGTGGTGGTGTTGGTGGTGGAAGGAGGTTACGGCGGTGGTGGTGTTGGTGGTGGAAGGAGGAGGTGGTGGTGGTGTTGGTGGTGGAAGGAGGAGGTGGTGGTGAACTGGTGATGGTAGAGAGATGGAGCAGAGAGTGGAAGTTTTGTTTGTTCATAGAGAGAGAGAGAGATTAGTTGATGTATATATTTTCCTAAAAATGTTTTTTTTAAATAGGGTAAAAAGACAATTATATCCTCATGTGCCTTGCACATGATTTGATTTAACAGAAAAAATTAACTGGGTTAGGCTTAAAGGACAAAGCGTGCAAGATTTTGAAACAATAAGTACAAAACTCGTCAATTTTAAAAATAAATGACACCGCTTGAAATTGGATATAAAGATAAAGGACAAAATTTGAAATTCACTCTTTTTTTTATTATAGACTATAGATATAGATATAGATTTAAGCCACGTGCTATTAATCATAAATAATATTTTTCATGTGTTTGAATGAACTTTGTGTTTATTATTATCGAAATTGTGCTAAATGGTAATAAAACTTAGCTAAGGGGGTTGTAAGTTATGAAAAACAAAAAAATATGTTATTACGTAAAACTTGAGCGACTAAAGATGATTAGTGGATAAATCAAATTATATATTATTAAGCCTATTAAGTCTAACCGTCTTTAAAATCGATATTTATCGTTAGATCTTGCTGAGATAAAATATGAGCCATTTCCTATACGAATTGTTTAAATTTATATTAAATTTAATTTTATAATTATCTTTTAATTAATATTAATTATTTATAATTAAGTAGGATATACAGAAAAAAACTAAAAAATAGGTGACTCCAATGAATGCCATGTGTAACAACTCTAATCAAAAGTCCTATTTATTAATTTAACTTGTTCAATAGGAAACCCTAATTAAGACACCCAAGTGATTCTGCGTAAACCCTAAAATTTTCAGAACAATCAGAATCAGGATCAGGGCCCCTAAAACTCAAGGGGGGTAAACCCTAGTTGATAATATCTTCACCGTTTGCTGTAAGAATTGAAATTCGTTGAAACGTCGACTCACCAAGGCTACCCAAGACACGAGGCTACCCTAGGCTAGGGGGTATGCCCCGCGATACGCGACAGGAACGGAGGCACCCTCCACGACACGCGGGAGGGTAAAATTTTCAGTATAAATAGTGGGGCTTGGGACTTGAACTGTTTACCTGTTTCGACGTTGAAATTCATTTCGTACACAAAGTTATATACTGTTTCGTTTAGAATAGTTATAATCCCGAACCTCTGCCGCAATACAGGGTAATAACTCGATCGCTGCTACGATTCAATGTCCGATCGATTAAACTATCCAATGGATGTTTAAGTGCTGCCCGAATTAGGGTTTATGCTTTGTCATTCGTCGTTAATTCGATGGATGTTTAAGTATCGCACTTTGTCATTCATTGTGAAGGTTTTAATCTCGTGAGTTATCGTAAATGCTGTATTGGTTACTGACCTAGTTTGTGTGCATGTTATTTAAACTAGGTTATCAAGGCTAATCAGTAGGCTAAGCTCTGTTCATATTAAATTTGCAATGTGAGTCATTCTCTTTTTATCAAATTTGATTTCAAAAGCATGTTTATTTTCAAAGTTATAATTACAGGGATTAAGTCTTTGTAGTCACCAGATTACAGCCGGTATGTGGGGTTTTGTATACATTACTTGATAATCTTCACCATTGGACAACGAGTTATCCAAGGGGTGATATGACCATAGTCACAGACACCATTGGACAACGGGAGGGCCAATGGGTCGAGTGACAAATACCGTGGGTATATGGTTGATATAGAAACATTGTAATCGCTCTTAATACTGTTAATTATAACAATGTGTCATTTTAGTAAAATGAATGATTCACTCAGTATTTCCCGCTGACAAAACCTTTTTCAAACATGTTTCAGGTGATCTGTTGTGATCCAGAAAAAGTGTCGTGAAGCACTACAAGCTTAAGGAAGTGGCTCAATATAAAATAAAGAAACATGTTTTGTAAAAATAAAGATTCCTCAGTGAAATCATATTATTGTAAATTACTGGGATTTTATCCCGAATTGTGAAATAAAATAATCGGGAAATTTGCAGTTTTAAAAAGATCCTGAAGAAAACTTCCGCTGTTAAATAAATACAACGGGATTTTCTGTCCCGCGGCTCCTGAAACGGGCAAAACCGGGTCGGGGGCCGTGACAGAAAAAGGTGGAATCAGAGCCACTGATTTAAGCCAATTAAGTATTTAGAAAATACTTAATTTTTCTAATTGCTATTCTGTGATTATATGTTTTATTATTTGAAAATTTGTGTGCAGTATGGGTAAGCAAAAGCTTTCAAATATCTATCTTAGATTAGATAGGTCATCACACGAGAAGGGAAGTTCATCCCAAACAAATTCCTCCAGACACCCAACAGATACCGATGAAGGAATATTTGTTCGTAAAGCTCATTATGAGAAACCACTTTCTCCTAATAAAAGAAGTTTAATTATTAGGAAAAGCCAAGAGAAATTGGAGAAGTCACAATCAAAAGAAATGAGGGTTAAACAGAAATTAGGCAATAACCCACCATGGGAGGATAAACTAGATGAAAAATGGGCAGATCTCTATGTGTTAGCCACTGTAGCAATAAATGCAAATCTTTAAAATACGCTGACTCAAGTTTCAGTACCCTTATTACCTACAAGCCAGAAACCTTATCGAATAAAATAAATAAGTTTACAATAAACCCTGGTGTGTTTTAATTTTCAGTTGTATTTGTTTAGTCACACGGTATGCAATAATATTTAAAGGTTCTTTATGAAATTTGTTTTAACTTAGTAATTTTTTTTTTGTATTTTGCATATGTGCTAAACAGCATGAATGACTTGTCTGACGCCCTTCAGAATTTAAATCTCTATCCGGTGAAAATAGAGGTTTCGAGAGATTTTAATAGATACATACCCGATATAGAAGAACCTATGGAATTCAATGCTCCACCTCCAGAGAAACCCAAGCCCAAGAAAATGAGAAGATTCGTGGGATGGAGGCGTGTGCGTAGGAGGAAACCCGCGACGAGGAAGATTCCTGAAATAGAAAATCCCTTAGACAAAGGGAAGGGGATTGAAGTCGGGGAAGGTTCTAGGCAGATGGAAATGCAGTTTAAGGAATACTCTAGGCAAATGGAAATAGAGTTTGGGGAAGGTTCAAGGTAAACCAAGATAGAAATTGGGGAAAGCTCTAGACAAGTTGAGGAGTTACCATTTCAAGAGGAATTAGATCGTGCATTGGCGAGCTGTGATGTCGTTAGGCCTATTAATAATAATCTATACCCTTATCCTGCTGAAAATCAATTACCAATAAACTTGGAACCAGCAATCCCAGAACCTATAATCCACACCCAACCCCTAGGAATGGACGAATGGTGGACTAATGATTGGCAGTTCCAAAACCTTCTCAACAGTCCTTATTCCTTTTTCCCTCAGTTCGACCCAGAACCTATACCAAATCCACCAATGAGTAATGAAAATCTAGCTGAACTCCGCCATTTTGGCGAGGAACTGATAGGTGTAGGGAATAGGATCAGGGAAGTAGGAGAACAGATCTCCTGGAAATACGACGAGAGGGAACGTCGTTACTAAAATACCAACTGATGAAGGATAGTGTGGTGTGAGAATGTGAAACTGTGGTTGTATAATAATAGTAAAATATAATCTTGTAAAATAACCTAAAATAAAACTTTGTACGATAAAGGTGTGTATTGACGCATAGTATAAAATAAAAATGGAATCGAGAAATCGATAGTTTTGGCTATATGTGTGTTGTGCAAATTGTATAATTGTTTTGTGTATAATTGCTATTTATTCGATACTAATAAATTATATATATTAATTATCAGATGGAAAACGCTAATAATGAACCAGTTAATGAGATTAATCAATCTGAGCAACATCCGGAGGATCAATTTATGACTAGGCAAGATATAGAAAATATCGTTGCTCAAGGGATAGCCAATGTTATTCCAGCAATACTCGCTGCTGCTCAGAAACCTACTGAACCCCAACAAATCATTCCTAGCAAACGTATTTCTGAAGATAACTTCAGTAATAGTGTAAACGGAGGCGGTAATCATCACGATGATGATCCACTGCAAGCTCCGCTCCCTAAGAAAATAAAAGCTGCAACACCTGGTTGCACTTACAAAGAATTTCTTGCTTGTAAACCCGCTGAATTTGCAGGCAATGAAGGAGCGACTGCGGCACTGCGTTGGTTAGAGAAAACCGAGGCAGTGATTGCAATAAGTAAATGTGACAAGGATGACAAGGTTATGTACGCGTCGAATCTTTTCAAAGAAGGGGCGCTAGAATGGTGGAATACAGTACTTCAAGCCAAAGGAAGAAATAGGGCCTATGCCATGAACTGGGAAGAATTTAAGAGTCTTGTAGAAAGAAAATTATGTCCCGAA
Organism: Helianthus tuberosus; assembly: GCA_030545235.1. NCBI lineage: Eukaryota > Viridiplantae > Streptophyta > Magnoliopsida > Asterales > Asteraceae > Helianthus > Helianthus tuberosus. The sequence continues at coordinate 129,903,801 of CM060397.1, read as the reverse complement.
TATGAAAAAGATCAAATGGCGAATAAGTTCCTAAACCATCGCATGATAGGTGTAGATTGTCGAGGGTATACTTCGACATTCTTTGAATATGCTAGAGTGGTACCAACACTGGCTTCGCCAGAACTGGTACTCATTTCTTGCTATATTTGGGGATTAATTAGCGAAATCTGTAACATCGTTAAAGCTGCGAGACCTCGTATACTATTGACGATGCTGTGGAATTAGCTAACACCTTAACCGATGAACTGGTACACACGAGAGATGAAAACAGGAAAAAGGAATTGGCTCAGAAGATTACCCAAGGAATTCGTGTGGGTAATAGTAGCAACTTTAAGAGAAGAGGAACAGGGCCATCTTCAACTCCGCCGTTCTTCAGGAATTGCAAAAGGAAACATTTTGGAAGATGTAATGTAACCTGCAATTTTTGCAAAGCTGTAGGACATCGGGAAGAAAACTGCAGGAAGAAATCCACAATTTGTTTTAACTGTGGCGAAGCAGGACATTTCAAAACAGAATGTCCTAAATTGGTCAAACCAACGGACAACAAAGCCAAGACGGCCGACGGAGCTACTAAAAAGAATGTCAGAGCATTCCAGCTGACCACTCAAGAAGCAGAACTCATTCCAGATGTGATAGCTGGTACGTTCTTAGTTCACAACATTTACGCAAAAGTATTATTTGACTCTGGTGCAAACCAAAGTTTTATAAATACTTCATTCTGCCAAGCTCTTAATTTACCTTTGACCAACCTTAGGCAAATCTTTACAGTCGAAACAACAGACGGAAATTCTATTAAAATAGATAAGGTGTTGCAAAAAGAAAATATAGAACTTTCAGGTCATAAATTTCATGCAAACCTATTGCCAATGAATTTAGCCGGATTCGATGTGGTGTTAGGAATGGATTGGTTAGTAGCCAACCATGCTCGAATCCTTTGTGATAAAAATTCCATAGAAATTCGCGCACCCAACGGAGAAGTAATCATGATTACAGGAGATAAACCGAGAAAACCCATGAAGTTCATTTCAGTAATGAAAGTTGCTAGTTATGAACGAAAGCAAGGAATAGTGTATATGATTTCAGTAATCATTAACACTAAGGGAAAAAAACTTAAGGAAATTCCAGTAGTCTCAGAATACCCAGATGTATTCCCAGAAGAACTACCGGGATTACCACCCGATAGGGAGGTAGAATTTAGGATTCATCTAATTCCAGGAATTACACTGATAGCTAAGGCACCTTATCGGTTAACACCCACAGAAATGTTAGAACTGAAAAAGCAATTAGATGAATTACTAAGTAAAGGTTTCATACAACCTAGTTCATCCCCGTGGGGAGCACCAGTGTTGTTGGTAAAGAAGAAGGATGGTTCAATGAGAATGTGTATTGATTATAGAGAATTGAATAAGGTTACAATTAAGAATCGATACCCATTACCTAGGATTGATGATCTTTTTGATCAACTTCAAGGAGCTAGATATTTTTCTAAGATAGACTTACGCTCCGGATACCATCAATTGAAGGTACAAGAAGAAGACATACCTAAAACTGCTTTCAGAACTAGGTATGGTCATTACGAGTTTACAGTCATGCCTTTCGGATTAACGAATGTACCTGCGGCATTCATGGACATGATGAATAGAATCTGTAAACCGTACTTGGATAAATTTGTAATTATTTTTATTGACGATATACTTATTTATTCCAAAAATCAGGACGAACATTGTCAGCACTTGCATGCACTCTTAACTTTGTTAAGAAAAGAAAAGCTTTACGCCAAATTCTCGAAGTGTGAATTTTGGTTGCAAGAAGTGCAATTTTTAGGACACATGGTCAACCATGAAGGTATTCATGTAGATCCTGCCAAGATAGAGGCCATTACCAATTGGAAGGTTCCGCAATCAGCAATGGAAATTAGAAGCTTTTTAGGATTAGCTGGATACTATAGGCGTTTTATTAAGGATTTTTCCAAAATAGCTGTACCATTAACTAAGCTAACCTGTAAAACAGTTAAGTTTGAATGGGGACCTAAGCAAGAAGAAGCTTTTAGGATTCTAAAGCAAAAGTTAACAAATGCCCCAATCCTAACTTTACCAGAAGGAACCGAAGATTTTGAAGTTTATTGTGATGCTTCAAAACTAGGATTAGGATGTGTGCTAATGCAACGAAAGAAGGTAATTGCGTATGCTTCAAGGCAATTGAAAAAGCACGAGGAAAACTATACAACTCATGACTTAGAATTAGGCGCCATAATTTTTGCCCTTAAGATTTGGAGACATTATCTATACGGAAGTAAATTTACTGTTTATACAGATCATAAGAGTTTAAGATATATATTTGGGCAAAAAGAGTTAAACATGAGGCAAAGGAGATGGATGGAAATACTAAGCGACTACGAATGTGATATTCCGTATCACGAAGGAAAGGCAAATGTAGTTGCAGATGCCTTAAGTCGTAAGTATCATGAAAAGCAAAAGCGAGTTCGTGTTCTCAGGTTAAATCTACAAGTAGATTTAATGGAACAATTGAAGAATGTTCAAGCTACAGCAATCAAGGATGATGCTGAAGGAATGAAAGGACGAATAAAAGAATTAGAGCAAGGAGCTGATGGAATTTGGAGATTTCACCAAAGCAGAATTTGGGTACCTAAACAGGGAGATTTAAGAAATAAGATTTTAAAAGAAGCCCATAAATCTAGGTATACCATGCACCCTGGAAACAATAAAATGTACCAAGATTTAAGAAATAACTTTTGGTGGATAGGAATGAAAAAGGACATAGCTCGATATGTTTCTAAGTGACTTACTTGTTCACAAGTAAAGGCCGAACACCAGAAACCTTCAGGTCTACTACAACAATTAGAGATGCCTGTATGGAAATGGGAGCTCATAACAATGGATTTTGTTACTAAGTTACCTCGAACCAGAAAAGGTAATAATGGGATTTGGGTAATTGTGGATCGATTAACCAAATCAGCTCATTTTCAACCTTTGAAAGAAACCTTTAGCATGGAAAAGTTGGCAAAGTTGTATGTAGATGAAGTAGTATCCTTACATGGAGTTCCATTCTCCATTGTTTCGGATAGGGATAGTCGTTTCACTTCCCATTTTTGGACTAGTTTCCAAGAAGCGATGGGAACTCGATTAAATTTAAGCACTGCATATCATCCTCAGACAGACGGACAAAGTGAAAGGACAATCCAAACTCTAGAAGACATGCTCAGAGCATGTGTGATAGATTTTGGTGGAAAATGGGACGACCATTTACCTTTAATCGAATTTTACTATAACAATAGTTATCATTCAAGCATCGAAACTGCCCCATTCGAGGCACTGTATGGAAGAAAGTGCAGAACTCCAGTTTGTTGGGCAGAAATAGGAGAAAGTCAATTGTCAGGTCCTGAAATAGTGCAAGAGACGACCAAAAAATTTCTCAAATCAAGGAAAGACTAAAGACAGCTCGAGATCGCCAGAAAAGTTATGCAGACAATAGACGAAAACCACTTGAGTTTCAAGTTGGAGATAAAGTACTTTTGAAAGTTTCTCCTTGGAAAGGAGTAGTTCGATTCGGTAAGAAAGGAAAACTGAGTCCCGGGTACGTAGGACCATTTTTATTAATCCAACGTATAGGACCAGTTGCTTATCGCTTACAACTACCAGAAGAGTTAGCTGGAGTACATGATGTATTTCATGTATCCAATCTAAAGAAATGTCTATCTGACGAATCCATGGTAGTACCTCTTCAAGACATAGAGGTAAACGAAAAGTTAAAATTTGTCGAGAAACCTCTTCAGATAGAAGACAGAAAGGTCAAATTTCTCAAGCACAAACGACTAGTGCTAGTTAAAGTCAAGTGGGATTCCAAGAGAGGAGCTGAATACACTTGGGAGCTGGAATCTGAGATGAAGCGAAAGTATCCCTACTTATTCCAGTAAATCTCGAGGACGAGATTTTTATTAAGGTGGGGAGGATGTAACAACTCTAATCAAAAGTCCTATTTATTAATTTAATTTGTTCAATAGGAAACCCTAATTAAGACACCCAAGTGATTCTGCGTAAACCCTAAAATTTTCAGAACAATCAGAATCAGGATCAGGGCCCCTAAAACTCAAGGGGGGTAAACCCTAGTTGATAATATCTTCACCGTTTGCTGTAAGAATTGAAATTCGTTGAAACGTCGACTCACCAAGGCTACCCAAGACACGAGGCTACCCTAGGCTAGGGGGTATGCCCCGCGATACGCGACAGGAACGGAGGCACCCTCCGCGACACACGGGAGGGTAAAATTTTCAGTATAAATAGTGGGGCTTGGGACTTGAACTGTTTACCTGTGTCGACGTTGAAATTCATTTCGTACACAAAGTTATATACTGTTTCGTTCAGAATAGTTATAATCCCGAACCTCTGCCGCAATACAGGGTAATAACTCGACTGCTGCTACGATTCAATGTCCGATTGATTAAACTATCCAATGGATGTTTAAGTGCTGCCCGAATTAGGGTTTATGCTTTGTCATTCGTCGTTAATTCGATGGATGTTTAAGTATCGCACTTTGTCATTCGTTGTGAAGGTTTTAATCTCGTGAGTTATCGTAAATGTTGTATTGGTTACTGACCTAGTTTGTGTGCATGTTATTTAAACTAGGTTATCAAGGCTAATCAGTAGGCTAAGCTCTGTTCATATTAAATCTGCAATGTGAGTCATTCTCTTTTTATCAAATTTGATTTCAAAAACATGTTTATTTTCAAAGTTATAATTACAGGGATTAAGTCTTTGTAGTCACCAGATTACAGCCGGTATGTGGGGTTTTGTATACATTACTTGATAATCTTCACCATTGGACAACGAGTTAGCCAAGGGGTGATATGACCATAGTCACAGACACCATTGGACAACGGGAGGGCCAATGGGTCGAGTGACAAATACCGTGGGTATATGGTTGATATAGAAACATTGTAATCGCTCTTAATACTGTAAATTATAACAATGTGTCATTTTAGTAAAATGAATGATTCACTCAGTGTTTCCCGCTGACAAAAATTTTTTCAAACATGTTTCAGGTGATCTGTTGTGATCCAGGAAAAGTGCCGTGAAGCACTACAAGCTTAAGGAAGTGGCTCAATATAAAATAAAGAAACATGTTTTGTAAAAATAAAGATTTCTCAGTGAAATCATATTATTGTAAATTACCGGGATTTTATCCCGAATTATGAAATGAAATAATCGGGAAATTTGCAGTTTTAAAAAGATCCTGAAGAAAACTTCCGCTGTTAAATAAATACCACGGGATTTTCTGTCTCGCGGCTCCTGAAACAGGTAAAACCGGGTCGGGGGCTGTGACAACATGTGTCCCCTAATTGGTTTCTTTTACTATATAGTATAGATAGATTAGTACTACAAACTTTAAACACACAAATTTTTTTATTTTTTAAGCAATTATATTCAAAACATACGAATTTAATACCAAAATATTAAAAACACTTGTTAAACAAGTCAACATGCAAACATATCAAAATGTCATGAATAGACACCATTTAGATAAACATGTTCACACTATAACCCAAAACTATTCCGACTCTGTAAATTTTTTTGTTATGTTTGTGTCATGATGGAAATTCATATCATACTAAGAGGGGGGGACCACCCTGACCACTCTAATCCTGTAGTGTTACGTCACTTTTACCCACAATTATCCTATAACACGTTAATAGGTATCAACACTACCCTATAGCACCCTGGCCCCCTCTAATCGTGCATTACCACATCACTTCTACCCGCAACTATCCTAAAACACACACAACTTCTTCGGCTTTCACAACCCGAAATCGATACCTGAGTACCCCTAACCGAGTGACTGGTCAGCTAAGGGCTACCCAACCCTAAATGACCCTAACCCTAACCCTAAATGACCCTCATTGCCCAATACGCCTCAAACTGGCCCCACCCATACGCCCCTCATTGCCCAATACGTTTGAAAATGGTCCTTACCATCTAATTAATGCCAATCATTAGGTGTCAGCCAATGATTACCAATGATTGGGTGTAAGGAAGTTTATTTTGATAGGGTATTTGTATGGGGAAGTTGTGAAAATATTAATATAAGAAAATTAAATTTTTTTTACAAAATGTTGTTATAAAAAATTGTGTTAGTATTATAAAAACTTCATATTTTTATGAAATGAATTGTGTATATTATAAAATGCCAATTTTTTATAAGTATTATTAAATGTCAATTTTTTTATAAAACGAATTGTATATATTATAACATAGTTTTTTATTTATGAATTATTATTATGTGTTTAATTGTCAAAATGTTTAATTGTCAAATTTTTATTAAACGATTTTTATATAATATCACTAAATGAGTATTATTACATCTTTAATTGTCAAACTTTTAAATGTCAATTTTTTTATAAAACGAATTGTATATATTATAACATATTTTTTTATTTATGAATTATTATTATGTGTTTAATTGTCAAAATTTTTAACTGTCAATTTTTTATTAAACGACTTTTTTTTAATATTACTAAATGAGTATTATTACGTCTTTAATTCTCAAACTTTTAAATGTCAAATTTTATTAAATGAGTATATTATAACGTTTTATTAAATGTCAAATTTTTTATTTATCAATTATTATTATGTGTTTAATTGTTTCCATAACGCAATGTGTATGTTAAAAAATGTCAACTTCTGAAAGTCTTTAATTGTTTTTCAATTGTCGTTTATTAACCATAACACAACAAGAAACGTAATTCAAAATGTAATTAAACATTGTTTTATATTAATACACAAAACATATAACTTTGATACAGAATGTAACGACTAAACCCTAAACCCTAAATCGCTAATTGTTACATATTTTTCAATTCCTGTACAGGAAAACGATGGGTGCAGCATACACAATACAAAGACAACCCGGCTGTCTTGAAATTGCGTACTGAACCCTACCTTCCAACGGGATTCTGCTTCACATCTACCAAACTGAAATGGCACAAGGGATCAGGAGGTTGGAGCAGTGGAGTCGCCATTTCGTTTATCAACCACCGTCCAATCTTCCGCCTCTTGTCAGGATGGTGAGCGAAGCGGCATTCCCTTTGGTGGAAGGCTCATGATAACACTTGGAAGGACATGTCACGGGGCAAACTGCGTTGGCTAGCGTCACTGGGAGCTGACGAGTCAACAGGCTACTCCGATAACACGTAATCCTAGATCGGCGTTCTAGTGCATGAATCTGAAATACGAACGTAGTTTCTCCATAAGGATTACGCTACCGCCACCGTCAAAACACCGACTTTCGATATCCTGTTAATAAAAAAATACAATTTAGCATTAGACTCGGCATTCGAAAATATATTGTAAAAAAAAAAAACAAAACAAAACACCACCACAGCCGACCCACCACCACCACCACCACAGCCGACCCACAACCACCACAGCCGACACACCACCACCACCACCACAGCCGACCCACCACCATCACCACCACCACCACTACCACAGCCGACCCACCACCACCACCACCAACACAGCTGACCCACCACCACCACCACCCCAGCCGACCCACCACCACCACCACCACCCCAGCCGACCCACCACCACCACCACCACCCCAGCCGACCCACTACCACCACCACCACCACAGCCGACCCACCACCACCACCACAGCCGACCCACCAACACCACCACCACCAACACAACCGACCCACCACTACCACCACCACCACCCCAGCCGACCCACCCCCACCACCACCACCACCACCACCACAACCCCAACACCACCACAAACCGCCAAAATAAAACCACAAAAAAACAAGGGTAAACAAACCTTGAATATTCCGACCGTATAGACCGATACGAGAGCGAAAACTATACGAGAGACGCGTGTGGTCCCCTTCTGGATTGTTATCGTGTGGTCCATAACTCGTCCAAAAAATAACTTTTGGATATAACTTTTGTATTTGGATATGTACTTATTCTCGGTTAAACTATAAAAAGAAGGTGAAACTTAACTTCAATGAGACCCGTATGGGTCGATGAGAGTCTTATGCAAGTGGGGTGTAATAAATGTCCTGTCAACTTTTCAGAAAAAGTAGGTGGATGAGAGTCTCATCGGGCTATACGAGGCATATGGGCTGAAAAGTTGTCAGCCTCCGTACCCACTATACGCGCGTATGGGCCTATGAGCGACATATTGGTTTGTTTTTTTTAAAGCTTGTATATGTTGGTTGCAAATGTCGGGTATTTTTGTCATCCTTACTTGCCACAGAAATATACACCATCTTCACAATCACAAATTCACAATGGTTGTTTGCAAATGTGGTAGGACGACTGCACTAAGAACATCTTGGACTGAAGCTAATCCCGGACGTCAATTTTACACTTGTCACATTATGGTACGTTTTTAATCACAATGGTTGTTTTACCCGAATTTTTAATATATTTTTTTCCATTAACCCTTGTATATTAGTGATTTATTTTTTTCGTGTCAGCGTTCTAAGTGCAACTTCTTTGTGTGGGTCGATACTCCCCTGTGTCGTCGGGCATGTGTGGTCATCAAAGAACTGATGGATACGAGGGTTGTGCTTCAAAACGAAGTCAAGTATTTGAGAGAGGAGGTTCGAATTTATAAATTGCAAGAAGTGGAATTTGAAGATGTTCATTCAAGGGTTGTTCGTAAGAGGGAACGCTGTTTGATAATCAGTTGGATTTTTTTGTGTTGTTTGTCTTGTTATTTTTCATTGTTAGTATGTAAGTTTATGCAAGACATGTAATCGAATATTAGTAATAAATATCGTTTTTTAATATTATTATATATATTAAGTTTTTAAAAAAATGTTGTTTTTTTTATAATAAGTCGACTAAGCATAAATAACTAAGAATAAATAACAAAACGAACAAACATTCATCAAGTTACAAATGTTTAAACAAAAAGAAATAAATATTTGTTCATACATGCCCACAAATGTTTAACAAAATAAAATTCACCCAACAAATACAAATACTAATCCTCCATGTCCGCATCGCTGTCGTCAGAATCATCCCCACCACCTGCCTGCGTTCCGGACGGACCTGCCTCCATGTCGAAACCCGGATACACTCGTGGATGTGGCGGGGGTCGAACCGGCAACCCCGCCTGGGTACGTCTCTCGGCCTCACAAGCCATCACCCACTCCATCAAATCCTCCATCCGGTCCATCCGCCTGTCCATCCGCTGAAACTGTTGTGTCCAGCTCACCATCATACCATCCTGACCCGCCACCAGCCTCTCAAGGAGACGTTGGGTGGACTGAGGCAACCGCACTGCATGATAAACACGTTGTGGAATCTGTGGTGGCTCCTGCGGATGCCCCTGGTCAACCTGAGGCTCCATGTCTCCATCCATAGCAGGCACGTCAGCAATATGCGGCATCTCCACCTCCCAGCCTCGAGCAGTGCCTGGTGGACTATCGGTTGGGGTTCATAAATCTGTTGGTGATCGTCAACAAACCGATGCCCGATATCCGGAAAGTTCACCGCAATCTTCATCCCTCTCATCGTCCTAAGATCTAAGGGCTCGTGTGGTGCTGGGGCCGGCATATCCTCAAGGAATGGGTAATACAGACCGCAATGCTGGGCAATACGCGTGATAAACGCCCCTCCAATCAAACGGCTACGCCTCTGCCATTTGTCGTACGAGGCGAAATACTCCGCCAGACAGCGATGGAGGGCGCACGGTGTGCCCGTATATAAGCAGTACAGAAAGAACAGATCCACCTTCGTGACCCACTCGTTGCTTTTGCCACGCGCAGAGATCGACGTGGCAATGCAGCGGTGTATGTAGCGAACGAGTGGGTCAGGAATCGCAGAAACTCGGGCCTTCTTACCGAAGGGTCCAGGACATAGAGTGGGCCACCAAGCAAACAACTGATCATCAGGCATAGCCCAAATTGCGGTGGTATAGATGTCTTGAACCAACTCATCATCATTATAGAACCCGGTGGCAATAGCAAACTGACGCAGCGACCAATTTTGTCGCTACCCGAACAAACAAAAAGATACCTGGGAGGCGGTGCTTCCACCTTCGGATTGTCCATATCCGAATTGGGCCGGTCAGCCGGCCGTGGACAAAACACGAATGTGGACAGAAACTCCACCATCATGGTCCTATAAGACGGCCCAGCCGCCACCGAAAACATGCAATCCCACGGGGAATTCTCCCTGATCAAACCACGGGCTCTCTCCTCCTCCCCGACCTCCCATAAAGCCTCCCATGACAACGCCCTCTGCAGACCCACCTTCATTTGTCGCAACCTGTTAAAACGTTTATACTCCCTAGAATTGTTCGGGTAGTCCATATAGGGAATACCCAAACAATCACCTCCGGCCATCTCATCGAATCCAGGCACCTGTGCTGCACCAAACTCCTCCTCGTCTGACGACATATCTGCAAAAATTAATATATAATACATGTCATATTATAAACTTTTTACAATTTTTATAACCTTGTAATAATTTTAATAACAAATTGTATAGACGACCCACCACCACCACATCCGACCCACCTTAACGAAATTAACGCCTAAATAATCGACAAAGTTTCTAACAAATTAACATCTAAATAATCGACAAACAATACCAAATAACACCCGAATAATCAACACTTCACGCCAAATAAGACATAACTAAATAACTAATCGTTTATTGTATTTGTAATACATTATTCTTCAATAAACCTTTCGAGTTAATTTTTTTTATAACTTACATTTTTTTACTGAAATATTAAATAAATTTAGAAAACAAAATAATTTCTATAAAAACTTTTTACAATTTTAATGTTTAAATTTAAGATTTGTACTAAATAAAGTTTAAAAAAGTGAATGACAAGAAGGACTTTCAAAACTGCTTTACCGGCGAGATTCCGGTGGGATTCCGGCGGGATTCCGGCAGGTTTCGGGAAACCCGGAACCGCTAATCGGATTCGTTTTCATCTATTTATTTTATGTCAACCGTTATCTACATCCTAAACTAATCTATAACCCAACTATTATCCCCCATCGCTTATTCGGTCACCATCCCCAACTATTCCGGTGACAGTCCCCAACTATTCCGGTGACACCTTTATCACCATCCCCAACTATTCCGGTGACAGTCCCCAACTATTCCGTTGACACCTTTATCACCATCCCCAACTTATCCGGTCAACCTTTACCACCCACCACCGTCCAAAATTAAAAAAAAAAAGACAAAGGAAAGATGAAATAATACACTAACCTTTTATGAAAATATGCACCGTATAGGGTTGATACGTTCGGATCGAGTGATACAAGAGAGACAGTGTGTGTTCTCTTGGTGTTTTAGTGTGTGGGGTTAACTTTTAGATCTGTTCTTTATTTGGCCAAACTTGGAAAGTTGTTTTTGAATCAATAAGGGGGCGTATAGGGCAATAAGTGGCGGATATATTTTTTTCTTTTTTAATCTCTGGAACTAAGCATAAGAAAACTAATAATCGGGAAGATTAATGGGTGAGACACTTGTCCCAGTGGAAGGGACGGGTGCATTTAAGGGAAAGGTCACGAGTTCGATCCGGGTGTAGAGGCGGTTTTTTGCATTTTTTTCTTTTTTAATCTTAATTAAAACCGAAAAATTTATTAAATTAATTATAACAGAAAATTTATTAAATTAATTAAAAGCAAAAATTTATTAAATTAATTATAACAGAAAATTTATTAAATTAATTAAAACCGAAAAATTTATTAAATTAATTATAACAAAAAAATTATTAAATTAATTATAACCGAAAAATTTATTAAATTAATTATAACTGAAAAATTTATTAAATTAATTAAAACCAAAAAATTTATTAAATTAATTATAACATAAAATTTATTAAATTAATTAAAACCGAAAAAATTTATTAATAATAATAATAACCATAATAATAATAATAATAAATAATAATAATAATAATAACAATAATAATAAATAATAATAAATAATAAATAATAATAATAACAATAATAATAAATAATAATAATAAATAATAACAAGAAAAATAATAACAATAATAATAATAAATAATAAGAATAATAAATAATAATAATAAAAATAATAACAATAATAATAAATAATAATAATAAATAATAATAAAAATAATAACAATAATAATAATAAATAATAATAATAATAAATAATAATAATAAAAAATAATAATAATAAAAATAAATAATAATAATACCAATAATAATAATAAATAATACTAACAATAATAATAAATAATAATAATAACAACAACAATAATAATAATAATAATAATAATAATAATAAATAAATAATAATAATAATAATAACAATAATAATAACAAAATAATAATAAATAAAAATAATAACAATAATAATAAATAATGATAACAATAAATAATAACAATAACAATAATAATGATAAATAATAATAATAACAATAACAATAATAAATAATAATAATAATAATAAAAATAATAACAATAATAAATAATAATAATAATAATAATAATAATAATAGTAATAATAAATAATAATAATAACAACAATAACAATAATAATAATAATAAGTAATAATAACAACAATAAATAATAACAATAACAATAACAATAATAATAATAAATAATAATAATAATAACAACAATAAAGAATTTCACGAAAAAGAATTTGTTAACTTGGCAAAGGTGTTAGTAGATGTATCGTATTACACAGGGTAGGGCGTTAGTAGATAGTAATATAACTTCACGAAAAAGAATTTGTTAACTTGGCAAAGGTGTAACATCCGCGAAATATAGTGTATGGAACAATTTAAAAAAATATATATTAATTAGGGTGTTTTATAGCATAAAAACCCTTAATTACCACACAAAATGTTTTTAAAAATTTAATTGCATATGGGTCGTATAGGGCAATGATACACATATACAACTCCTATAAGGTGCTCATTGACCAATAAGCCTCCCCTGGTGGACACCTTATGAGTGTCTCATTGACCAATAAGCCTCCCCTGGTTGAACTATTGCACCTTTGATAAAAGTGGAAACAACCAGGGAAGGCTTATTGGTCAATGAGACACTCATAAGGTGTCCATCAGGGGAGGCTTATTGGTCAATGAGCACCTTATAGGAGTTGTATATGGGTCTCATTGTCCTATACGACCCATATGCAATTAATTTTAAAAAAAAAATTGTGTGGTAATTAAGGGTTTTTATGTTATAAAACACCCTAATTAATATTTTTTTTTAAATTGTTACATACACTATATTTCACGGATGTTACACCTTTGCCAAGTTAACAAATTCTTTTTCGTGAAGTTCTATTACTATCTACTAACGCCCTACCCTGTGTAATACGATACATGTACACTGTCACCCATTCCATAGCTTCTATACGTCGGTGGGGTATTTCAAAGTCCATTTCGTACCGACATCGGGCAATCATCCCGTTAACTTAGCAATGATGAAATAGACACCTTCGACATAAGTGATCGATAAAATGGAATGGTTCGGATAAACCTCCGGACCATCAAACAAACGGGAAGTAAGTTTGACAAACACCATTGCTTAAATACGTTTTGGCTCGACGTATCGTATAATAATAATAATAATAATAATAATAATAATAATAAAGCATATGCACATAATGAGTTGCTCATTAACCAATAATAATAATAATAACAATAATAATAATAATAAATAATAATAATAATAACAAATAATAATAACAATAATAATAATAATAACAATAATAATAATAATAATAATAATAATAATAATAATAATAATAAAACATATGCACATTTAAAAAAACGATGTTATATCTAGTCCCGGCAAACGGGTCGGGCCGGGGGTCGGGTAGGGTCTTTGACCCATGACGATATTTTATGAAATGAGTGTATTATAAAATATCAAATTTTTTATTTATCAATTATTATGTCTTTAATTATTTTTCACTTGTCATTTATTAACCATAACGCAATAAATACATGAAACATCGTTTTATATTAATACACAAAACATGTCATTATAATACAAAATATAACGACTAAACCCTAAATCGCTAACTGTTACATATTCTTAAATTCTTGGAAACTGTATCGGTTATTCAGATCTCTATTCGGTCACCACATTGTTGCTATCAAGTTTAAGGATGCGTTCCACGGTAAACGTGCTTTCCGTTTCCCCATTACCACATGAAGAACCTCCGACCTGATCTGGCGCTCCCTCGTTGTCGCAGAATAATTCTCAGTAACCGGTTCCACAACATGAAGAACCAATCCATACAGAAGGAGTTCTCCCTCGAGGTTGCTGACGCAGAAGCATTGTCGTTGGTGGAGGTTCCAGGACATTCCAGTTCACCCTCACAGTCACCGGTAAATATCTACTTCCACCCTCACAGATTGTGGGTGCAGAAGCATTGTCGTTGGTGGACGTTCCGGTGCATGAATCTGGAATACGAACGCAGTTAAGCGTTTGAATCTGAAATATGAACGCAGTGTACTTCTCCATAAGGATTACGCTACCACCACCATCAAAACACCGACTTTCGATATCCTGTTAATAAAACATACAATTATAGCATTAGACCCGACATCCGAAAATATATTGTTAAAAATAATAAATATAATAATAAAAATAACATATGCACATTTAAAAAAACGATGATATAAGTCTAGACCCGACAAACGTGTCGGGCCAGGGGTCGGGTAGGGTTACGCTACCACCACCACCACCACACCCGCCTAACCACGACCACAACCACCACCACAGCCACCACCACACCCGCCTAACCACCACCACAACAACCACTACCACCACAACCACCACCACCACCACAACCGTCAATCCCAACCACCACCACCACAGCCATCAATCCCCACCACCACCACCACCACAACAACCACCACCACACCCACTACCACTGCCGTCAATCACCACCGCCGTCATTCCCCACCACAGTCAATCCCCCACCGCCTCAATCCCCCACCACCGTCAAACCCAACACCACCACAAACGGCGGAAATAAAACAAAAAAATAAAAAAGGTTGAAGATTAAGCAATAAAATTTGGAATACAAACTAACCTTCATCGTGTGGTCCAGAGTTTGTCTTGTGAAAATCGTGTGGTCCAGAGCGTTTGTGTGTGTGTTCTTGGTGTTTTAGTGTGTGAGTTTTCAAATTTTAGATCTATTTTACCCCTTTATTGAAGTTGGGAAAGTGTTTGTGTTCAATGAGAGCCGTATGGTTCAATGAGCGGCGTATATGAGTTGTACTTTCCTTTTTGAATTTTGAATCTATGAAACTTAGTATACGAGAAATAATAATCGGGATAATCAATGGGTGAGACACTTGTCCCAGTGGAAGGGACGGGTGCATTTAACTGGGAGGTCACGAGTTCGAGCCGCGTTGAAACTGGTTTATGGCCGTTTTTTTGCATTTTTGACATTTTTTATTATTCATTTATTTATATTAAAATTAATTCCTTTTATTAAAAAAAACAATAACATATTTTATTTTTAGTTTGAGTCAACAATTTTAAATCCCTTTAAAACAATAGTTTTTTTTTGTACACCTTTCTTTAATATGAAGCACTTTAATTAAAAAAATTTATAAAAAAATTGTTGCGTACACTATATTTGACGGATGTTACAATATATTTAAATTATATTAAAGAGAAACATTAATAAATTCGTTGCGTACACTATGTTTCACGCATGCTACACCTAATACAAGTCAATAACTTCTTTTTGTCGAGTTCTATTACTACGTAGTAACGCCCTACCCTGTGCAATACGAGACATGTACATTGTCTCCCATTCCATAGCTTCCATACTTCGGTATACATTCCAAAGCCCATTTGGTACTGGCATCGGGCTATCATCCGCTAACTTAACCATGATGAAATGGCTATCTTTGACATAAGCAATCGTTAAAATGGAATGGTTCGGGTAAACCTGCGGTCCATCGAACATCGGGAAGTAAGTTTGACAAACACCGTTGCTAAAGTGTTGAACAATCACCCCAAATTTTTGAGCCACCAACAACCCTGTGTAGGGCAACACCATCCAGCATGCCATAGGTGCAGGTTCAACATTTAACCAATTTATCGATCGATACACATTTTTGTAACATCCCTTGTCCAATGATTCGAGTATATGCCCCAACGCTTTTTGTTAATGAACATCTCGTCGAGTAGCTCTTGGCGGACCCACTTCCACTGTTTCTGGTCATACCCCAAACCCATAGCTATGGATCGAAACCCACAGTTACCGTCCGGCTGGGCATCTTCGATATGTATTATGTATCTCCGATAGCTAGATGGAAGCCAATCCTTAAAACACTCGATCATGTTTTTGTACCTATAATTGGCCAAAAAAAAAACTAAAAAATATTAAAAAATAAAAAATTGAAAAAGAATTCTAAATATATGTATGTACCTGTGCCCGGCCAACAGTGGAAAGTCTTTATCTATAATCAGAAGTGTATTTTTTTCTTCTTTGCTTTTCTTTGAACGACTACGTCGCACATTTGGCTTTTGAGTGTAGTCGTTCCTCTGTGATTCGGGTTGTTTATCTTTACGTCTCGCAAGGTCTTCATTCTTTTGTTGTTTTGCTTTCGTAGTTGGGCGGCCCCGGGTATCTTGTTGTACCTCAGGCGGTTGATGGTCAGTCATACTTGGATTCAACACCGTTTTCATCTTCGACAACATACTTTTTAACACTAGAGGTGGCTGCGTCTGTAGTTGCTGTGTGAGTTTATCCATTTCTGCCTGAATATTACACTCGTCTTGATTAAGTTTTTCTGTCGAAAAATCAAGTTTTGTCCAGAATTTGTCTATCGCGGCAAGTGGAATTTTCCAACCTGTTTTTCCGCCTGAATATTCTATGGATCGAAGCATATGTTATAGTTGTTATGTTACCTGTATTTTCCCACCACTCCATCTGACAAACACATGGCAACCCACAACCCGTAGAAAGCTGGTGGCCACAAGTCCCCCCTCCTGCCCTCAACGCATGTAGCTTCTTCCTCTCGACAACCAATAACTCTAAGGCTTTTTGGGAAACATTACCGCGTAGGTTGTCAAAAAATGGAAATCTATGGTCCCCCATTTGCACGGACCTGCTCTCCTGAAAACTAAGTTTTATTTATATCTTTTGCGACTCTACAACTTTGCCAACAAGACACACAAGTCTATGGAGCGAGTTGTTTGGCCCTTTAATGTATCTATTAAACTTAGAATGCTGGCTTTCAACTCTGTTGGTTGTATGTTGACCAAAATTGGGGACTGTGTTAGTCCAAGCTGAAACGAACTTTTCTTTATAATCTTTCAGCCACACATCATACAAATAATCCAGAACATCTGAAAAAAAAATTGAATACAATGATTTGTAATGTTTGTATGTATATATGTATGGATGAATGTATGTAAACTAATATAATATGTACCTGATCGTTCGTCGTTAACCAGTCACGTGAAAAGCCGCTGAAAGTTATAATTGTATAGCGTCGGAGTAAGAGAACTACACAATCGAGACTAAGAAAGCTTGAATATTTTCTAGTCTTCATCCGTAAATTTTGCCCGATAGTGTTTTAGAATATTCTGTGAGATGTGCCACCTACATAGCAATTTGGAAGCTTTTGGGAATACTTTATCGCAAACATTCATCAAAGCTTGATCCCTATCTGTTAAAATTACACATGGCTCCATGCAATCTACCAACAATTCTTTGAGCTTCTCTAGGACCCATAAGAAGTTATCTTTTTTTATTCTTTAGAGAAAAACGCATGAGCCACACAAAAAGACTTGTGTGTCGCTGTCACACCCACAACTTGAATAAACGGAAGCTTATACTCATTCGTCTTGTAGGTAGCATCAATCATCAACACATGTGGGAATGCACGCCACATGTTGTACGAGTCCGGATGAACGAAAAAAACCTCCTCGACCGCGTTTGTGGAGGGATTCACTCTGGTGAAATAAACGTACCTTTCTTTGTCACACCCTGACCACGTAAAACAACAAAACGTGGCGAAAACGTAGGGGAGTAATGTAACAGAATCATTGTTTCACAACCATGGATTAAACAGTTTCGTTTTATTGAATTAAATGTATTACATTACATTGGAATTAATGAACAAATAAACTTTCATTGTTATTAAGTCACTAAGGCCTCGTCCATTCCTATGTGAGCGTACACAAGTATCATCATCAAACATCATCAACTATGGTACCTGAAACACATCTGAAAATACGTCAGCATAAAAATGCCGGCGAGTACATAGGTTTTATATGAGTGTCAGATTCATGGCTCGTTTTACATGTTGCAATACTTATTTAAAAACCTTAGTTTGAAAAGTATAGTATTTCGACATAGTTAACCAACTCAAATCAAGTTGGATATGATTTATAAAATCTCGTAGCCATGATTCTTAACTCCAAAACATTTTGTTTTATTAAATCAAATCGTAAAACATCTCGTAGAACTTGTTAATAAGACTCGTATGGTTTATAATATTCAGAAAACATAAATGTGTGACACTGCTTCAAAATCGTTTACCCAAGTGATCTAGATAACGCAACGATATATAATGTGTTAAAAGCACTTATATATAGGAAGTACCAGCGGCGTATCCACCATGCTTTTAACACATTACACCCGCCCCGTTACATAATCACTTCCCTAACCCAATGGCTCAAACAGTTACAAATGGTTCACATACATCGAATGGTTACAAATGGTTCACATACCTCCAATGATTACAAATGGTTCACATACATCCAATGATTACAAATGGTTCACATACATCCAATGATTACAAATGGCTCACATACATCCAAAGATTACAAATGGTTCACATACATCTAATGATTTCAAATGGTTCACATACATCCAACGATTACAAATGGTTCACATACATCCAACGATTACAAATGGTTCAAAACGTAAAACAATTGTGGTAGCATGTTAAGTGAACATACATAGCAAAACATAATGAAATCACGTACTAATAGTGTACTAATGAACATAGCAAGTATATGATATGAAAACATGGAAAACACGAAAGTAACAAGCAGGCACATGTGTTTCACCCCAAAACGTTTGAAAAACAGTAAAAGAGGGGTCTATGTACTCAGTTGAGGATGCTTAGAAGTCTTGAATAACAACCAAGCAAAGCTAGAAGGATCACGGAATCAAACGGCACCTAATATAGGTAACTATGTAAATAAACGGACCTAAATCGGAGGATCAGATAAAATGAGGTTTCGTAAACCAAATGAGTGTAGGGACTCGTGTAATATGGTTTAACAAAGCCTACATTCTAAAACGAAACCTAACCAAATGAGTGTAGGGACTCGTGCTTACGACCCATTACGACTCGTTAAGGTAGCTTACGCCACTTTAACGCGTCGTTCGCGTAAAACGCATTCGGACCGCCTAACTAGTCCTATGATAAGTAAACTATGCCTTAACATGTCTAATATTGTTGCCAAATCAGTTTAGATATCAAAAATTATGTTACATATGCTTAAAATGAATTTTGGCGTAAAAATGGCATTTTGGTCATTTACCTAAGGCATATAAACTACCTATCATACAACTACTTAAACGACGTGACCATAAGGTATAACCTCGGAAGGTTATTCCCTATGCAACTATGGTCACCTAATGTGTTTGGTCGGATCCTAAAGATCGACCAAACGGGTCGGGTTCGAAAGTATAAGCGGTTGTTTAGACCGCTTACCTTACGACCCTACATAAGCACTAAACCTAAAGTGACGAGCTAAACATGTTAAAACATGCTTAACGAGGTTTGAAAACAGGTTTGGTATCAAAACAAACGGTTTTGATACCTAAAAGTAGTTTGGTTACAAAATACGCAAGAATACGCATTTTGGCCGAAACTACGACTCGCCACTATGCCTAGATAATGTGGTAATCAGTAGGTATAGTCACAAGAGGCTAAAACCATCGTGATTACGCTCACGTTATGAAGTTTAAACGAACTTCATGTTGACCATAAACTGGTCAAAGTAGAAAGTCAAACACAGTTTGACTTTCACGCGAAAAAGAACGAAAGAGGACTTACAAAAGGTCCAAGAACGGAAGTTTGACCCGATTATTCTCAGGTATGAAGTGAAAGCACTTCAACTTAGAGAGCAATCAGACCAAGGTGCGAAGAATGAAAATGAGGAAGGTGGGTATTTATAGTTTTTGCACAACCATTAAGATCGTTCATCGTAAAACGAGCTTCGATCTCATCCGTACACATGTGCCCATGGTTTTGTGAAACCATGGGAGCCCCTAGTTTCATTAAAACCATGTGCAAATGAGGGGAACAGCTGGAACAAGCTGGAATTTAGATTTTTCATTTTGGTCCCTTCCTAAGATAACTATGGCAGATTGTCAATTTTGGTCCCTGAATGTGCAAAACATGGTTTTTGATGCATTTTTAACACGTTTAAGCCCCGTTAATCCCATTTCAAGGATCTAAAATGAAGTTAAAGTATAGGGAACATGAAAAATACTCAAAAATATCTCGGATGTCGGTTCGTTTGGTCGTACGGTTGCGTTGTTCGGTTAATTACGACGAAACACGAACGAATGCGAAAAACGATCCAAATTAGGAGATGAATGGAATTTTATCATGCCAATCACTAAAACAAAATATTTTAATGATTACATAAAGTTTTGGATCTCCGGATGTATTCAAAACGTAAGATATGCGCGAAAATGCAAACTTATTCACTTTTTGACGCTTTTAGTCCCTGAATGACCAAAAAGTTTATTTTAGCACACCGAACCCCTCAAAGCCTATTTCTAAGCTATGTAAAGGATATTTAGGGTATGTTTAACTTATGGTTATGTTCTGGAATGTTCGTTACAGTACAAATTGGTATACTTTTGCAGTTTGTCGAAATTAGTCCCTGTAAGTGAATAAACTTGATTTCGCCACACCAAACCCTCCAAAACTTATTTATAAGTTATGTAAAGCTTATTTAAGGTATTTTAAGCCTATTTCACTATTCTGGAGTGTTCGTTGCATTAAAATGGTTATATTTACGCATCAGTGCGCGTATAACCTTCCAGAAAGCGATTTAAAGCTTGAAATCGAACAAGAATTGATATGTGCAAAAGATACACATATTTATACAAATCCCAAGTATGAAATATAATATTTCATTGGTTTGGTATTTATTTGATGGTCACAGAGGCACAGGTGTCACAGTCTCCCCTACTTTAGGAAATTTCGTCCCGAAATTTATTCGTAGGAGTCTGTCTGTGACGCTGTGTTAAATAATTGCCTTGCATGGAATCTAGGGTGCTTATCTATTTGCGTAGAATAACCCATAAAATATTATGCAAGGCATAATCCTGTCATTTCTCTCAACGGACAATCTTTAAAAATGAAAATGAAGGAAAAATCAAGGATATTCATTTCCCTTGATGGATATTCTTTGGAAACGAAAATGAATGGAATGAGTCATTTTCCTCAATGGGTATTCTTCAGAAATGAAAATGAACGAATAATCAAGAATATTCATTTCCCTCGATGGATATTCTTCAGAAATGAAAATGAACAGAATGAGTCATTTTCCTCAATGGGTATTCTTCAGAAACGAAAATGAACGAATAATCAAGAATATTCATTTCCCTCGATGGATATTCTTCAGAAACGAAAATGAACGGAATGAGTCATTTTCCTCAATGGGTATTCTTCAGAAACGGAAATGAACGAATAATCAAGAATATTATTTTCCCTCGATGGATATTCTTCAGAAACAAAAATGAACGGAATGAGTCATTTTCCTCAATGGGTATTCTTCAGAAATGGAAATGAAGGAAAAATCAAGAATATTCATTTCCCTCGATGGATATTCTTCAGAAACGAAAATGAATGGAATGAGTCATTTTCCTCAATGGGTATTCTTCAGAAACGGAAATGAAGGAAAAATCAAGAATATTCATTTCCCTCGATGGGTATTCTTCAGAAACGAAAATGAACGGAATGAGTCATTTTCCTCAATGGGTATTCTTCAGAAACGGAAATGAAGGAAAAATCAAGAATATTCATTTCCCTCGATGGATATTCTTCAGAAACGAAAATGAACGGAATGAGTCATTTTCCTCAATGGGTATTCTTCAGAAACGGAAATGAACTGAGTCAACTCTAGACACATGACAAAACTTGCTGTGGTTTCTGTGAACTGAATTCCATAATTATGTATGCATCTATAATTACGTAATTCCTTGCACAGTCTGCACAGTTTGTTTTGTAATGTGAAGGGGAAGAAAATCAAACCTATGATGAGTGTGACTAGACTATCATAGGGTCCTTTTAATTAGATCGACAAATGATCTCTTTAATTAGACCACCAAGGAGTCTTTTCAGCTATATCATCACATGATATTCCTAACCAGATTTTTGGATCAATCTATTTAACTAGACCACTCAAGGGGTCTAATTATGGAATAGTACATTATAATCCAAGGGTCTTTACTATTACGTAGAAGCCCATTAAGGATTTAAGGTAGTACCTTTGGATATCCTACTATGAATCCCTTATACGAAGATATGGAAGATTCTACGAGGATTTGGATAACAAAAACTTGGATCACACAAAAACATAAAAGGGAACACATAAGCACGTAATCACATAATTGTTTAACTTGATTATTAATTTTTTATTAACTTGTTGTCGATTGAACATGGATATTCAAGGTACACCAGGAAACCAGCCGATGGACTTTAATATCCTCTAGAATCTATCTAAAAAGATAGGATGGTCTTCCAAAAATTCGACTTTGTTTTCAAAGAAACGTAATATTCGAATTTAGGAACACAACAATTTTAGGATTTACGGAAGTACCCTTAGGTACCCTATTAAGGATTTATAGTGGTACTTTGGGTATTCGTCCAAAGTTGTAACTTGCGCCTTGTACTTCGTCTCCTTGGAAGAAACGGGTACTTAGGATTTTCGTGGAAAACGCAAGAGATCATAAAATGGAAGAATTTTGGGGGTAGTCTGCTCTTCAAGGAATACGATTCCTTGATTGTCGGTATTGTAGAGGATATGTTGTTTATACATGCAACTACATAAATATATTGCAATGTAAATAAAAGATTTAGTTATAAACAACGATAACAACTGTTTCAAGGACCTTGACAACAAAAGAAAATAATACAGAAGATGTGATTATTTCTAAACGGTGTTGTCTTCTAGTCGGTCAGATGCTCATTCCTATGTTGGATTTGCATTAGCAAGCTTTGGTCAATTTCTTCGGAAATGACCCATCTCGCCATAGTTGTAGCAAGAACCTGGTGGAAAACGAGCTTGAGCAGGATTGTTGTCAGCTTGATTTGGTGCAACTGCAGCTCGGCAAACTCTTGCTATATGACATATAATTCCACAAATTTGGCATTTGCGGCACTTCACACTAGCATGATGATGAAGGTTACATTGGTTGCACAAGGGTGCAGTTCCGTTGTATGGCTTCCTAGCAGGGGGTTGAGCTGGTCGGTTGGGGGCAGCTTAATCATTGTGAGCAACCACGGCGAAGTTTTGGGAAGCTTTTTGCTTCTTTGACTTCTTGGAGGATTCAGTCTATTTATCTTTGGGTTTCGATTCTTCGATTCGTTTCTTATCACCTTTTTGGAAAAGTTTACCTTTCCTGATTTGAGATTCAGTCAAGGTAGCAGATAGCTCAATGGCCTGCCTAACTATAGTGGGGTTACTACCAGTCACAATGTCTTGTACTGGGTCAGGGAGTCCATCAATGTACTTTTCGATTGCCTTATCCAAAGGCGTAACCATATTCGGGCATAACAGACTTAACTCCTCATAACGATCCATGTAGGCTCGATGCTCACCGCTATCTTGCTTAAGATCATCGAATTCCCTTTCCAAGGCCCTGATCTCGTGACGAGGACAGAATTCCTTCATCATCAGGGCTCGAAGCTCTTCCCACGTTTGAGCCAGTGCCACATCGGCACCCCTATCTCTCATCACACCATTCCACCATGTCAAAGCTCGTTTCTCAAAGACACTAGATGCGAATTCTACCTTTCGCTCATTTGGGCATTGAACATGCCTGAAGGTGCTCTCTAGACTCTCGAACCATTGTAGAAGTGCAGTCGCTCCTTGAGACCCAGAAAACTTTGATGGCTTAGCCGAGTTGAACGTCTTGAAGTTGCAGGGGGCATTATTGTTTTTGAGAGCTTGGTTACATTGAGCAACGATGTTCGGGATTGCAGCAGTCATTTGCTGCGTAATGACAGCTGCCAGCTCTTCAATATGTACCTGATTTTCGCGTCGTGGAGGCATTCTAAAAAGGGGAAACAAGAGAGAAAACAAATGAAATGGCATTGGGTAAGAATAGGATGTTACAATTACCGACCAAAATCATGGGTGATGGTCATTTGTTTGAACCACGAAGCAAACAAACGACACATAAAGGCTGAATCAAAGCAAATAGGTCCTCATAATGTATTGCGAAGACATGCTCGCCTATAAGTGGACACTCACCCCAAGAGTTCCCAGGTAAGAGTGACTGGTTCGATATTGCGGATTTGTACGAACACTCTAGCCTTAGACAGAAAGCTCAGGGTACAGGCACCCACCCTTCCAGTTTGCACGTGTTCACATTATGCAGACCCAAACTTTGACGAGATTTTGAAAACTTTGAAGGTTTAAAACCTTACAATAAATCATCCTAAAACAGATGATTAGTTTTCAAAGCAGATTCAAATTTTGTGTTCTTATTGTGGTTGCTGCCTAAAGATAGGCAACTGTATTGTTTTATGACTAAACGCAAGTAAACTCGCGTTAGGGTCCTAGGAAGGTTATAGTATTGGTCAAAGAATTACTAATAACCTAATTCCCTATAGCCATTGGCTCTGATACCAACTTTTATGTCACACCCTGACCACGTAAAACAACAAAACGTGGCGGAAACATCGTGGAGTGTTGTAACAGAATCATTGTTTCACAACCATGGATTAAACAGTTTCGTTTTATTGAATTAAACGTATTACACTACATTGGAATTAGAAACAAAACATGAACAAATAAACTTTCATTGTTATTAAGTCACTAAGGCCTCGTCCATTCCTATGTGAGCGTACACAAGTATCATCATCAAACATCATCAACTATGGTACCTGAAACACATGTGAAAATACGTCAGCATAAAAATGCTGACGAGTACATAGGTTTTATATGAGTGTCAGATTCATGGCTCGTTTTACATGTTGCAATACTTATTTAAAAACCTTAGTTTGAAAAGTATAGTATTTCGACATAGTTAACCAACTCAAATCAAGTTGGATATGATTTACAAAATCTCGTAGCCATGATTCTTAACTCCAAAACATTTTGTTTTATTAAATCAAATCGTAAAACATCTCGTAGAACTCGTTAATAAGACTCGTATAGTTTATATTATTCAGAAAACATAATTGTGTGACATTGCTTCAAAATTGTTTACCCAAGTGATCTAGATAACGCAACGATATATAATGTGTTAAAAGCACTTATATATAGGAAGTACCAGCGGCGTATCCACCATGCTTTTAACACATTACACCCGCCCCGTTACATAATCACTTTCCTAACCCAATGGCTCAAACAGTTACAAATGGTTCACATACATCGAATGGTTACAAATGGTTCACTTACCTCCAATGATTACAAATGGTTCACATACATCCAATGATTACAAATAGTTTACATACATCCAATGATTACAAATGGCTCACATACATCCAACGATTACAAATGGTTCACATACATCCTATGATTTCAAATGGTTCACATACATCCAACGATTACAAATGGTTCACATACATCCAACGATTACAAATGGTTCAAAACATTAAACAATTGTGCTAGCATGTTAAGTGAACATACATAGCAAAACATAATGACATCACGTACTAATAGTGTACTAATGAACACAGCAAGTATATGATATGAAAACATGGAAAACACAAAAGTAACAAGTAGGCACATGTGTTTCACCCCAAAACGTTTGAAAAACAGTAAAAGAGGGGTCTATGTACTCACTTGAGGATGCTTAGAAGTCTTGAATAACAACCAAGCAAAGCTAGAAGTATCACAGAATCAAACGACACCTAATATAGGTAACTATGTAAATAAACGGACCTAAATCGGAGGATCGGATAAAATGAGGTTTCGTAAACCAAATAAGTGTAGGGACTCGTGTAATATGGTTTAACAAAGCCTACATTCTAAAACGAAACCTAACCTAAGTGCTTACGACCCATTACGACTCGTTAAGGTAGCTTACGCCACTTTAACACGTCGTTCGCGTAAAACGCGTTCGGACCGCCTAACTAGTCCTATGATAAGTAAAATATGCCTTAACATGTCTAATATTGTTGCCAAATCATTTTAGATATCAAAAATTATGTTACATATGCTTAAAATGAATTTTGGTGTAAAAAGGGCATTTTGGTCATTTACCTAAGGCATATAAACTACCTATCATACAACTACTTAAACGACGTGACCATAAGGTATAACCTCGGAAGGTTATTCCCTATGCAACTATGGTCACCTAATGTGTTTGATCGAATCCTAAAGATTGACCAAACGGGTCGGGTTCGAAAGTATAAGCGGTTGTTTAGACCGCTTACCTTACGACCCTACATAAGCACTAAACCTAAAGTGACGAGCTAAACATGTTAAAACATGCTTAACGAGGTTTGAAAACAGGTTTGGTATCAAAACAAATGGTTTTGATACCTAAAAGTAGTTTGGTTACAAAATACGCAAGAATACGCATTTTGGCCGAAACTACGACTCACCACTATGCCTAGATAATGTGGTAATCAGTAGGTATAGTCACAAGAGACTAAAACCATCGTGATTACGCTCATGTTATGAAGTTCAAACGAACTTCATGTTGACCATAAACTAGTCAAAGCAGAAAGTCAAACACAGTTTGACTTTCACGCGAAAAAAGAACGAAAGAGGACTTACAAAAGGTCCAAGAACGGAAGTTTGACCCGATTATTCTCAGGTATGAAGTGAAAGCACTTCAACTTAGAGAGCAATCAGACCAAGGTGTGAATAATGCAAATGAGGAAGGTGGGTATTTATAGTTTTTGCACAACCGTTAAGATTGTTCATCGTAAATCGAGCTTCGATCTCATCCGTACACATGTGCCCATGGTTTTGTGAAACCATGGGAGCCCCTAGTTTCATTAAAACCATGTGAAAATTAGGGGAACATCTGGAACAAGCTGGAATTTAGATTTTTCATTTTGGTCCCTTCCTAAGATAACTATGGCAGATTGTCAATTTTGGTCCCTGAATGTGCAAAACATGGTTTTTGATGCATTTTTGACACGTTTAAGCCCCGTTAATCCCATTTCAAGGCTCTAAAATGAAGTTAAAGTATAGGGAACATGAAATATGCTCAAAAATATCTCGGATGTCGGTTCATTTGGTCGTACGGTTGCGTTGTTCGGTTAATTACGACGAAACACGAACGAATGCGAAAACGATCCAAATTAGGTGACGAATGGAATTTTATCATGCCAATCACTAAAATAAAATATTTTAATGATTTCATAAAGTTTTGGATGTCCGGATGTATTCAGAACGTAAGATATGTGCGAAAATGCCTTATGCACTTTTTGACGCTTTTAGTCCCTGAATGACCAAAAAGTTTATTTTAGCACACCGAACCCCTCAAAGCCTATTTCTATGATATGTAAAGGATATTTAGGATATGTTTAGCTTATGGTTATGTTCTGGAATGTTCGTTACAGTACAAATCGGCATACTTTCGCAGTTTGTCGAAATTAGTCCCTGTAAGTGAATAAACTTGATTTCGCCACACCAAACCCTCCAAAACTTATTTCTAAGTTATGTAAAGGTTATTTAAGGTATGTTAAGCCTATTTCACTATTTCAGAGTGTTCGTTGCATTAAAATGGTTATATTTACGCATCAGTGCGCGTATAACCTTCCAAAAAGCGATTTAAAGCTTGAAATCGAACAAGAATTGATATGTGTAAAAGATACACATATTTATACAAATCCCAAGTATGAAATACAATATTTCATTGGTTTGGTATTTGTTTGATGGTCGCAGAGGCACAGGTGTCACATTCTTCTTGCAACATGCTCTCCAATATCTGCATTGGAGTTCGATCACCGTACATTTTGCGTTTAATCTTTTTAATCATGTTTTGTACGTCTTGTAGAATGCACACGCTATGTGGGTACTGTTTTCTTATGGTTAAATGTATATTTGTAGGCTCCATGTTTTGCAGATAAAGTCTCTCCACCAGTGATTCTTCGTCCGGGGTCAGCCTTCTAGCAAACGCGTGGCCCTCGAGAAATTCAGCAGGCTCATGGTTATGAATGTTTTTCTTCTACAAAAGGCTCCAATTACCACTACTTGAGTCTAGTTTCCCTATCAGACTAAAAGGACAACCAACCTTTTTGCTACCGGAACGCCAAACTGATGCTTTACTTTTGGGTTCGCCGCCACGATCGCATTGCTACCATATCTTCACTGTCCTTGCTGACGCACCTTCGCCTTTTGTTATCGTTCGTTGGGTCACAATGACGTAACCTTTCGCAACTTTTCTTTTGTATACCCAATTCTTCAAGTGACCCAACTACCTAAAAAAAAGGTTCATTAGAAATCCACATAAATGAAATTAATATATTAATTTGTCGAAAAAACAATAAAAAAACTCGGGTTCAACATTGGGTTCGGGTTAATATGTATGACACATTTTTGGGTTTGTATGAAATTTCGTGTCATACATTTTCTATTTTTAATCAGTATACATGCCTCGTTCGTGTTCGTTCGGTTCATTTACAAGCCTAAGTAATCTATTTTTAACAAAATATTTCACTAGAACTTATATAATATTTCACCAAAATGATAACGAAATTGGGTTAATATGTATGACACAATTTTCGGGTCGGGTTCGGGTTAAGGTCGGGACGGGTCAAACATTTTCTAGATTTCTCCTACCTAATAAAAATTATATATAACTATAATATTTCACCAAAATGATAATGAAATCGGGTTCATATGTATGACACAATTTTCGTGTCGGGTTCGGGTTAAGGTCGGGACGGGTCAAACATTTTCTAGATTTCTCCTACCTAATAAAAATTATATATAACAAATAACACGTATACAAAATCATTTTTTCACTCTAAAATTATATCAACATTATATAACACGTAATTGACGGTTATGTCATACTTTTTTTGTTTTTTTCTCATCATTAGCACATTCCTCGTTAGCACGTTCGTCATCGTGAACACCTTCCTCGTTAGCAGGTTCTTCGTCGTCAACACCCTCCTCAAAGTGCATTACACCTTCCTCGATTTCGTTATCATTTTCCTCAAAGTCCTTAGCACATTCCTCGACTTCGTTATCATTTTCCTCAAAGTCGTTAGCACCTTCTTCGACTTCGTTATCATTTTCCTCATACTCCTTAGCACCTTCCTCATACTCTAACTTCTGTTGGTTTTCCGTATACGAATGGTAAGTCCTATATTCATGTTGCGGATAACTTTGGGCAATGTAAGATGGTTCCCCCTCATCTACAAACACTTGGTTCAAGTCAGGTAACACGGGTCGCACACCCCCGTCATCACAACGAGGCACGGACACAACCTCCTCCTCACCTCGATCAATGCCGGATAACCAAACGCTTTCGGATACGTACGACTGGTTTGAATCTTAGCGAAAAAAATTACCAATGTCCCAAAACGACATCTTTATGCTTCACGGTCTCAAACAACGTTTTTATTTAAGAAATTTCATCAATTCATCGGAATTTTGTGAGTTTGAAAATTTTTGAAAGCCATAAATCCCGTATGTTTGGGTAAATAAACGTTTTTGGTCAATAAGGGTCGTATAGGTCGATAAGGGTCATATGGGTCACTTTCACGCTTTTTCAGACTGAACTCCTTTCATGTCAGTAATTATACCTTAAATTCATCAAAAGTCGTGCCGATAAGCCTCTCATTGCTCAATGAGAGGCGTATAGGGTTTAATGCTCCACCTACCACAACCTTATACGCCTCTCATAGGGCAATGAGATGCTTATCAAAACCCTTTTTCTGGCACATTAATTACTTTCACACTATATACTCTCCTTATTGCCCTATATGCCACCCTGGGGGGATGTGCACTTAAAAAGTAGGGATGTATCAATACCCTCACCCTATTCAACCCGTGTAATAAATGAGGTTTTTTTAAAGATGTATTATTTTATTATTTGATAAACAATATTACATTTATTCAACTCGTGTAATACACGTGGTTTTAAAGATATAATTTTTTTATTTGTATATAAAATTACATTTACTCAACCCGTACAATATGGTTCTTATATATATAACTTTTAATTATTTAATATATAAAATTATATTTACTCAACCCGTGCAATAAATGAGATTTTTAAAGATATGTTGTTTTATTATTTAGTATATAAAATTTATTTATTCAACCCGTGTAATACACGGGGTTATAACCTAGTGTGTTATAAAAGAAATAATATTCAAAATCTATTTTAACGATATGAAAACTACCTGTTATAACCCGAAAAAAATCTTTTCAGCTTTTTTTATCTTATACTAGGTTACAACCCCGTGTAATACACGGGTTTAATAAATGTAATTTTACATACCAAATAATAAAACAATATATCTTTAAAAATCTCGTTTATTACATAGGTTGAATAAATGTAATTTTATATATTAAATAATAAAAAGTTATATCTTTAAGAACCACGTGTATTATATGGGTTGAGTAAATTTAATTTTATATATTAAATAATGAAAAAAGTTACATTTTTAAGAACCATACGTATTGTATGGGTTGAGCACAAGTAATTTTATATACCAATCAATAAAAAGTTATATCTTGTTATATCTTTATATACCCTATGTATTATACGGATTGAATAAATAGAATTTTATATACCACATAATAAAAAAGTTATAATTTTAAAAACCCAGTGTATTACACGAGTTGCATAAATGTAATTTTGTATAGTAAATAATAAAAATACTATATCTTTAAAAAACCTCGTTTTTACAGGGTTGAACGAATCTAGTAAAACATTATATCTTTAAAAAAAATTAACGGATATACTCGATATATCATGGATGGGGTGATTGCGGTGATGGTTCTTAAAAATGTCACGTAAACATAGTGTAAATGATTCATGTTTTTGTTTACCATGTAATAAAGTATAGAACCAATAAACATTGATTAATGTTTTTGTTTACCCCTTATAACCATTTTTGAAATAGATTCTACCCATAACGACTTTAGTTTAATAAAATAAATAAATCATTTACATTAGAGTTAATTAGATAGTTAGTCCCTGTGGTTTGCCCAAAGTAACATATTTAGGTACTAATAGTTTAAAATCACATTCTAGGGTATTAACGTTTCATTTTGTAACGTTTGGAGGTATTAACGTTATTTGTAGGTTTAAAATCACATTCTATTAGTACCTAAGTATGTTATTTTGTGCAAACCACATGGACTGACTATGTTAATACCCTAGAAGTTAATACCTCCAAACGTTACAAAATGAAA
This sequence comes from Helianthus tuberosus, assembly GCA_030545235.1. Taxonomy (NCBI): domain Eukaryota; kingdom Viridiplantae; phylum Streptophyta; class Magnoliopsida; order Asterales; family Asteraceae; genus Helianthus; species Helianthus tuberosus. The sequence continues at coordinate 129,872,188 of CM060397.1, read as the reverse complement.
AGTTAATACCCTAGAAGGTGATTTTAAACTATTAGTACCTAAGTATGTTATTTTGTGCAAACCATAGGGACTAACTATGTAATTAACTCTTTACATTATATTAATATTTCAAAATATTATATTATCTCCTATACGAATTGTTTAAATTTATATTAAATTTAATTTTATAATTATCTTTTAATTAATATTAATTATTTATAATTAAGTAGGATAGACAGAAAAAAACTAAAAAATAGATGGTTCTAATGACTGACATGTGTCCCCTAATTATTTTTTTTATTATAGACTATAGATATAGATATAGATTTAAGCCATGTGCTATTAATCATAAATAATATTTTTCATGTGTTTGAATGAACTTTGTGTTTATTATTATCGAAATTGTGCTAAATGGTAATAAAACTTAGCTAAGGGGGTTGTAAGTTATGAAAAACAAACAAATATGTTATTACGTAAAACTTGAGCGACTAAAGATGATTAGTGGATAAATCAAATTATATATTATTAAGCCTATTAAGTCTAACCGTCTTTAAAATCGATATTTATCGTTAGATCTTGCTGAGATAAAATATGAGCCATTTCCTATACGAATTGTTTAAATTTATATTAAATTTAATTTTATAATTATCTTTTAATTAATATTAATTATTTATAATTAAGTAGGATATAAGAAAAAAATTGAAAAATAGATGACTCTAATGAATGACATGTGTCCCCTAATTGGTTTATTTTATTATATAGTACTAGCGGTAAGACCCATGTGCAAACACGGGTCGTTTCTTAGAAAACCATGCATAGCCCATATTGACAGAGAGTAAAAAAATAATTAGTACAGACTTATAAAATTGATATACACTAATGGTCAATAGGTTTATTCAATAGCAATTCCATTATGTTGATAGCAAACTACTGTTATCTATTAACTGTTAAAAACTTATGTTGCTTTCCAACGGACTTTAATAAGAACTGTCATCCATTATCTCCAACAGAGCTTGCCAGATGGATAGATAGTAGCTATCAGATGTTAGTCAACCTATGTTAAAAAGGTCAGTCAACAGAAACTACAAAGGTTAGTAAACAGATATTAACAAAATAATGTTATTAACAACATGTGTTCTCAGGATAAGCTTAATGCAGAGCAAGTATCAGATGCTTTCAAAAAGTTGTATTGCTTTCCAACAAACATTTTCTAACAACAGTTCCTCCATTATACCCAACAGATGTCACACCCCGACCACGTAGAACATACAAAACGTGGCGGAAATGTCGGGGAGTGTTGTAACAGAATTAATTGTTTCAAATCCATGGTAATTGAAGTTTCGTTTTATTGATTAAAAGTGTTACAATGTCTTAACAAACAAGAAATACAACATATTTAACTAGTCTTGTATCTTTTATTGTCACTAAAGCCCAAGTCTGCCTATGTGTATCTTGATCATCTTATGTAACAGCTCCTGAAAAACACATGTGAAAATAGGTACGTCAGCATAAAAATGCCTGTGAGATACATAGGTTTTGTGAAAATAGGTTTCATGACTTATGTTTGAGAAAATGTTTAGTCATGAACCTTGTTATTTGCTTTGTTTTGTAAATCATTTGAAAATCGATAAGATCAGATGATAAGTATAAATAAATGTAAGGTTAAATGAATAACCAAGTAAAATATGTTTGCATAAGATAAGATGTTTATAAATCAATGTCTTGTGAAAAGTATGTTATTTGTATAAAATGTTCTATGTCTCAAACTGAAATGATTCAAATAACGCTATGATATGTAATACCATACAAACACTTATATATAGGAAGTACCAGCGGCGTATCCACCATGCTTGTATCATATTACACACGCATCGTTACTTAATCATTTAATCAAACCAAACCAACCAATGTAAGAAGTCTATGTTTAAATCAATTGTCAAATGTATTGGGTAATATGTCAAAGTGTTCATGTCAAGATGTAAATCATATCAAAATGTCTATGTCAAATATCCATGTCAAATGTCTATGTCAAATATCCATGTCAAATGTCTATGTCAAATATCCATGTCAAATGTCTATGTCAAATATCCATGTATGGCAAGTGAAATGTCTCAACTAAACCATATGCACAAAAACAAAGTATTGAAGTAAAACTTGGTTTAAATCAAAGTTATGTTTTGTGGGAAATACATGATCAATGTCAATCATGTTAAAATGTCTATGTCGAAATGTCTATGTCAAATGTCTATGTCAAAATGTCATGTAAAACGATGTACTAAGTAATGCACACAATGGCAATACATAGCATGAAATGTAATGAAATCATGTACTATAATGTACTAACGAACATAGCAGTATATGATGTGAAAACAGGAAAGCAGGAAAGTAACAAGTAGGCACATGTGTTCCACCCCAAAACAGTTTGGAAAACAGTAAAAGAGGGGTCTATGTACTCACTTGAGATTGCTTAGTAGTCCTTGAGTAACAACCAAACAATGCTAGAGATCACGGATATCAAACGACACCTAATATAGGTAACTATGTTAATAAACCGGACCTATATCGGAAGACTGGGTAGCATTAGGGTTTGTAAACCAAATGAGTGTAGGAACTCATGTGATATGGTTTAACAAGGCCTACATGCTAAATGAAACTTAACCTAAGTCTTATCGACCCATTACGATCCGTTTAGGTAGCTTATGCTATTTTAACGCATCGTGCGCGTGAAACGCGTTCGGACCGTCTAACTAGTCCTATGACAAGTGTTATATGCCTAAACATGTTACATTATCAGTTATGTGACAAGAGTTTAGGTTACATATGCTTAATTACCAATTATACATGAAAAGGGTATTCTGGTAATTTACCTAAGGCATATAAACTACCTATCATACAACTACTTAAACGATGTGACCATAGGATATAACCTCGGAAGGTTATTCCCTACCTACTATGGTCACCTAATGTGTTTGGTCGGATCCTAATGATCGACCAAACTGGGTCGGGTTCGAGGTATAAGCGATTTATCAGATCGCTTACCCTACGACCCTAGACAACGTGGTAATCAGTAGGCATAGTCCCAAGGGACTATAACCAACGTGATTACACTCACGTTGCGAAGTTCAAACGAACTTCGCATTGACCATTACTGGTCAACGCTGAAAGTCAAACAAAGTTTGACTTTCGGACTCAAAAAGCAATAAAATAAGGAAAAGAACGAAAGAATACTTACGAAGGGTCCCCGAATGCTAATCCCGATTCAAGAATCTCAGGTATGAAACAATGGTTTCAACTTAGAGGTTCTCAATTCAGAATTCTAGTGCAAAATGAGGTTGTGTGGGTTGGGTATTTATAGGAATACCCGAACCGTTAGGATCGTTCCATGGAAAACGTGCCATGAATCCAACCCGTACACTTGTCGGAACCTTATGGTGGCTGGAAATCCATCCTTATCAGATGACTAGATAATTAGGAATGTGTGGTTGTGGTTAATCCAGCTGAAAACAGGCTGTTAAGTACATTGCATCTGGTCTGCAGACCCCTAGCGCACCGCTACGCTAAAAGTGTAGCGCACCGCTAGGCTTAAGTTTGGCAGATTTACACTTTTGGTCCCTGTCATGCATTCAGCCCATTTTCGACACGTTTAAGGCCCGTTAACCCCATTCCAAAGCTCTAAAATGAAGTTAAAGTATAGGGAACTTAAAATGTGTTCAAAAATATCTCGGATGTCGGTTCGTTTGGCCGTACGAACGCGATGTTCGCTTAATTACGACGGAATGCGCACAAGCGCGAAAAACGATCCAAATGACGCGACGAATGGATTTTTCTTAAGGCGAACCATAAAATATAATGTAGTCATGCTTACATAAATTTTTGGATGTCCGGATGTATTCAGAACGTGTGTTATGCGCGAAAATGCAAACTTGTGCACTTTTTGACGCTTTTAGTCCCTGAATGACCCAAAAGTTTATTTTAGCACACCGAACCCCTCAAAGCCTATTCCTAAGCTATGTAAAGGATATTTATGGTATGTTTAACTTATGGCCTTGTTCCGGAATGTCTGTTACAGTTCAAATTGGCATACTTTCGCAGTTTGTCAACTTTAGTCCCTGTAGACGAATAACTTTGATTTCACCACACCAAACCTTCCAAAACTTATATCTAAGTTAAGTAAAGGTTATTTAAGGTATGTTAAGCCAATTTCACTATTCCTGAGTGTTCGTTGGATTAAACTGGTTATATTTACGCATCAGTGCGTGTATAACCTTCCAGAAAGCGATTTAGAGCTTGAAATCGAACAAGAGTTGATATGTGCAAAAGATACACATATTTATACAAGTCCAAAGTATGAAATATAATATTTCATTGGCTTGGTATTTGTTTGATGGCCGTGGAGACACAGGTGTTACAGTCTCCCCTACTTTAGGAAATTTCGTCCCGAAATTTATTCGTAGGAGTCTGTCTATGACTTTGTGTCAAATAGTCATCAAAGATATGTAAAGCATAATCTGATTATTTTCCTCAACGGATATTTTTCAGAAGCGAAAATGAACGAACAGAGTCATTTTCTTCAACGGGTTCTTCGGAAATGGAAAATAAAGGAATTAACTAAACGGATATACATTTCCCTCAACGGATATTCTTCAGAAGTGAGAATGAATGGATGATTCATTCTTTCTCAACGGATTCTTCGTCAGAAATGGGAATGAAGGAATAATCCACGGATATTCATTTCTCTCAACGGATATTCTTCAGAACGAAAATGAACAAACGGGGTCATTTTCAACGGTTGTTTCCTCAGGTACGGAAATGAAGGACTACACAACGGATATTCATCTCCTCAACGGATAAATCTTCAGAAACGAAAATGAACTTAACGGAGTCATTTTCAACGGTTATTTCCTCAGAGTTGGAAATGAAGGATTACACAACGGATATTCATCTCCTCAACGGATAAATCTTCAGAAACGAAAATGAACTAACGGAGTCATTTTCAACGGTTATTTCCTCAGAGTTGGAAATGAAGGATTACACAACGGATATTCATCTCCTCAACGGATAAATCTTCAGAAACGAAAATGAACTAACGGAGTCATTTTCAACGGTTATTTCCTCAGAGTTGGAAATGAAGGATTACACAACGGATATTCATTTCCTCAACGGATATTCTTCAGAACAAAAATGAATGGATAATTCATTTTCCTCAACGGTTATTCTTCAGAATGGAAATGAAAAGATAAACAACGGATATTCATTTCCTCAACGGATATTCTTCAGAAGTAAAAAATGAATAGCTAGTTCCTTTTTCCTCAACGGATGCTTCATCAGAATTGGAAATGAATAGGGTTAACTCTAGATACATGATAGAACTTGCTGTGATTTTCGTGCACTAAATTCCATAATTATGTATGCATCCATAATTACGTAATTCCTTGCACAGTCCGCACAGTTTGTTTTATAATGTTGTGGGGAAGGATGTCGAACTTGTGATGACGGTGACTAGACTATCATAGGGTCCTTTTAATTAGATCAACAGAGGATCTTCTTAATTAGGCCACCAAGGAGTCCTTTCAGCTTGTATCATCCAGTTTAACTAGACCACTCAAGGGATCTAATTATGAAGCAGTACTTTATAATCCAAGGGACTTATCTACAACGTAGAAGTCCATTAAGGATTTTAGGTAGTACCTTTGGGTATCCTACTATGAATCTCTTGTACAAGGATATGTAGGATTCTACGAGGATTTGGATAACATAATTTGAATTACATGACACATAAAAGGGAACACATAAGCACATAACCACATAATTGTTTAATTGTTATCATCTTGTTATTGATTGCTATTAACTTGGCACCTCGTACTTTGTTTCTCTTGGAAGAAACGGGTACTTAGGATTTTCGTGAAAAACGCAAGAGATCATACAATGGAAGAAATTTGGGGGGGTAGTTTGTTCTTCAAGGAATACGGTTCCTTGATTGTCGGTATTGTAAAGGATATGTTTATACATGCAATCACTTAAACATATTGAAATGTAAATAAAGGATTTATTTATAAACAATGATAACAACTGTTTCATGGACCATGACAACAAAAGAAAATAATACATAAGACGTGATTATTTCTAAACGATGTTGTCTTCTGTTTGGTCAGATGCTCATCCCTGCGCTGGATTTGCATTAGCAGGCCTTGGGCAATTCCTACGAAAATGACCCATCTCGCCACAGTTGTAGCAAGACCCCGATGGAAAACGAGCTTGAGCAGGATTGTTGTTAATCTGATTTGGTGCTGCTGCTGTTGGGCAAACCCTCGCTGTATGACCTATAAGTCCGCAAACTTGGCATGTGCGGCACTTCACACCAGCATGATGATGTAGGCCACATTGGTTGCACAAGGGTGCAGTTCCGTTGTAGGGTTTCCTAGCAGGGGGTTGAGCTGGTTGGTTGGGGATGGCTTGATCATTGCGAGCGACCACAGCGTAGTTCTGAGAAGCCTTTCGCTTCTTTGACCTCTTAGGGGATCCAGTCTGTTCATCCATGGTCTTTGATTCCTCGATTGGTTTTGATTCCTCGACCGGTTTCTTGTCACCCTTTCGGAAAAGTTTACGTTTCCTGATCTGGGATTCGGTCAAGGTTGCAGATAGCTCAATGGCCTGCCTAACAGTAGTAGGGTTGCTACCAGTCAAAATGTCTTGTATTGAGTCGGGAAGGCCATCAATATACTTTTCGATTGCCTTATCCAAAGGCGTGACCATGTTTGGGCATAACAGACTTAACTCTTCATAACGGTCCGTGTAGGCTCGATGCTCACCGCTGTCTTGCTCAAGATTGTCGAATTCCCTTTCCAAGGCCCTGATCTCGTGACGAGGACAGAATTCCTTCATCATAAGGGCCCTAAGTTCAGCCCATGTCTGTGCTAGAGCAACTTCTGCACCTCGATCTCTCATAACCCCGTTCCACCACGTAAGGGCTCTCTTCTGGAACACACTCGAAGCAAACTCGACCTTGCGATTGTCAGGACACTGCACATGGCGGAAAGTATTCTCAATGCTCTCGAACCATTGAAGAAGCCCAGTCGCTCCCTCAGAACCACTAAACTTGAGTGGTTTAGCCGAGTTAAAATCCTTGTATTTGCATGGGGCATTGTTGTTGTTGTTGGCTTGATTCCATTGAGCAAAAAGGTTTGGGAATTGAGCAGCCATTTGTTGTGCAATGATTTCTGCCAGTTCAGCAGTCGCTATCTGGTTTTCGCGTCGAGGAGGCATTCTAAAAGAGGAAACATGAAATGAAACGAGTGAGAGAATTAGACGAAAAGAATGAGATGAAACAAATCTGATGAAAGCAAGGATAGTGGTCATTTGTTTGTTACTACAAAGCAACAAACGACCTCGGTGATTAATCAAAGTAATTAGGTCAAAAATAATGTATCGCGAAGACATGCTCGCCTATAAGTGAACACTCATCCCAAGAATTCCCAGGTAAGCACAACTGGTCTCGCGTCTGATGAGATATATACGAAGTGCTTGCCTAGACAGAAAACCCAGAATACAGGCATTCACCCTTCCAGTTTGCACGTGTTCACATTATTTAAAACCCAAAACCTTGACGAGATTTTGAAAACTCAAAGGGGTTCAAAACCTTATAACAGAGGGTTCAAAACCTTACAATAGAGGGTTCAAAACCTAGTAATCAATCATCCTAGAACAGATGATTAGTTTTCAAAGCGGTTTTGAAATTTATGTTCTTGTTGTGGTCGTCACCTAAGGATAGGTGACAGTATTGTTTTATGACTAAACGCAAGTAAACTCGCGTTAGGGTCCTAAGAAGGTTATAGACTAGGTCAAAGCATTACTAATAACCTAATTCCCTATAACCATTGGCTCTGATACCATCTTTTCTGTCACACCCCGACCACGTAGAACATACAAAACGTGGCGGAAATGTCGGGGAGTGTTGTAACAGAATTAATTGTTTCAAATCCATGGTAATTGAAGTTTCGTTTTATTGATTAAAAGTGTTACAATGTCTTAACAAACAAGAAATACAACATATTTAACTAGTCTTGTATCTTTTATTGTCACTAAAGCCCAAGTCTGCCTATGTGTATCTTGATCATCTTATGTAACAGCTCCTGAAAAACACATGTGAAAATAGGTACGTCAGCATAAAAATGCCTGTGAGATACATAGGTTTTGTGAAAATAGGTTTCATGACTTATGTTTGAGAAAATGTTTAGTCATGAACCTTGTTATTTGCTTTGTTTTGTAAATCATTTGAAAATCGATAAGATCAGATGATAAGTATAAATAAATGTAAGGTTAAATGAATAACCAAGTAAAATATGTTTGCATAAGATAAGATGTTTATAAATCAATGTCTTGTGAAAAGTATGTTATTTGTATAAAATGTTCTATGTCTCAAACTGAAATGATTCAAATAACGCTATGATATGTAATACCATACAAACACTTATATATAGGAAGTACCAGCGGCGTATCCACCATGCTTGTATCATATTACACACGCATCGTTACTTAATCATTTAATCAAACCAAACCAACCAATGTAAGAAGTCTATGTTTAAATCAATTGTCAAATGTATTGGGTAATATGTCAAAGTGTTCATGTCAAGATGTAAATCATATCAAAATGTCTATGTCAAATATCCATGTCAAATGTCTATGTCAAATATCCATGTCAAATGTCTATGTCAAATATCCATGTCAAATGTCTATGTCAAATATCCATGTATGGCAAGTGAAATGTCTCAACTAAACCATATGCACAAAAACAAAGTATTGAAGTAAAACTTGGTTTAAATCAAAGTTATGTTTTGTGGGAAATACATGATCAATGTCAATCATGTTAAAATGTCTATGTCGAAATGTCTATGTCAAATGTCTATGTCAAAATGTCATGTAAAACGATGTACTAAGTAATGCACACAATGGCAATACATAGCATGAAATGTAATGAAATCATGTACTATAATGTACTAACGAACATAGCAGTATATGATGTGAAAACAGGAAAGCAGGAAAGTAACAAGTAGGCACATGTGTTCCACCCCAAAACAGTTTGGAAAACAGTAAAAGAGGGGTCTATGTACTCACTTGAGATTGCTTAGTAGTCCTTGAGTAACAACCAAACAATGCTAGAGATCACGGATATCAAACGGCACCTAATATAGGTAACTATGTTAATAAACCGGACCTATATCGGAAGACTGGGTAGCATTAGGGTTTGTAAACCAAATGAGTGTAGGAACTCATGTGATATGGTTTAACAAGGCCTACATGCTAAATGAAACTTAACCTAAGTCTTATCGACCCATTACGATCCGTTTAGGTAGCTTATGCTATTTTAACGCATCGTGCGCGTGAAACGCGTTCGGACCGTCTAACTAGTCCTATGACAAGTGTTATATGCCTAAACATGTTACATTATCAGTTATGTGACAAGAGTTTAGGTTACATATGCTTAATTACCAATTATACATGAAAAGGGTATTCTGGTAATTTACCTAAGGCATATAAACTACCTATCATACAACTACTTAAACGATGTGACCATAGGATATAACCTCGGAAGGTTATTCCCTACCTACTATGGTCACCTAATGTGTTTGGTCGGATCCTAATGATCGACCAAACTGGGTCGGGTTCGAGGTATAAGCGATTTATCAGATCGCTTACCCTACGACCCTAGACAACGTGGTAATCAGTAGGCATAGTCCCAAGGGACTATAACCAACGTGATTACACTCACGTTGCGAAGTTCAAACGAACTTCGCATTGACCATTACTGGTCAACGCTGAAAGTCAAACAAAGTTTGACTTTCGGACTCAAAAAGCAATAAAATAAGGAAAAGAACGAAAGAATACTTACGAAGGGTCCCCGAATGCTAATCCCGATTCAAGAATCTCAGGTATGAAACAATGGTTTCAACTTAGAGGTTCTCAATTCAGAATTCTAGTGCAAAATGAGGTTGTGTGGGTTGGGTATTTATAGGAATACCCGAACCGTTAGGATCGTTCCATGGAAAACGTGCCATGAATCCAACCCGTACACTTGTCGGAACCTTATGGTGGCTGGAAATCCATCCTTATCAGATGACTAGATAATTAGGAATGTGTGGTTGTGGTTAATCCAGCTGAAAACAGGCTGTTAAGTACATTGCATCTGGTCTGCAGACCCCTAGCGCACCGCTACGCTAAAAGTGTAGCGCACCGCTAGGCTTAAGTTTGGCAGATTTACACTTTTGGTCCCTGTCATGCATTCAGCCCATTTTCGACACGTTTAAGGCCCGTTAACCCCATTCCAAAGCTCTAAAATGAAGTTAAAGTATAGGGAACTTAAAATGTGTTCAAAAATATCTCGGATGTCGGTTCGTTTGGCCGTACGAACGCGATGTTCGCTTAATTACGACGGAATGCGCACAAGCGCGAAAAACGATCCAAATGACGCGACGAATGGATTTTTCTTAAGGCGAACCATAAAATATAATGTAGTCATGCTTACATAAATTTTTGGATGTCCGGATGTATTCAGAACGTGTGTTATGCGCGAAAATGCAAACTTGTGCACTTTTTGACGCTTTTAGTCCCTGAATGACCCAAAAGTTTATTTTAGCACACCGAACCCCTCAAAGCCTATTCCTAAGCTATGTAAAGGATATTTATGGTATGTTTAACTTATGGCCTTGTTCCGGAATGTCTGTTACAGTTCAAATTGGCATACTTTCGCAGTTTGTCAACTTTAGTCCCTGTAGACGAATAACTTTGATTTCACCACACCAAACCTTCCAAAACTTATATCTAAGTTAAGTAAAGGTTATTTAAGGTATGTTAAGCCTATTTCACTATTCCTGAGTGTTCGTTGGATTAAACTGGTTATATTTACGCATCAGTGCGTGTATAACCTTCCAGAAAGCGATTTAGAGCTTGAAATCGAACAAGAGTTGATATGTGCAAAAGATACACATATTTATACAAGTCCAAAGTATGAAATATAATATTTCATTGGCTTGGTATTTGTTTGATGGCCGTGGAGACACAGGTGTTACAACAGACGTTGCCAGATTCACAGATGTTTAGTATCATCATAGATTTTGTAAAACTTCTTTGTAAACCACATTAGTAGTGGTTGTACAGACTCGTTTCTCTTTATCACAAATCAAAATTTTCAACCCCTTCCAACTTTTTACTCTAGATACAGCAACATAGAGTTGGCCATGACTAAACACTGGACGTGGAAGATATAAACCAACACGCTCCAATGATTGTCCTTGACTTTTATTTATTGTCATAGCAAAACACAGTGAAAGTGGAAATTGTCTTCGAGAAATCTTCACTGGTATTCTTTTATCTGAAGGTGTCATCTTCAGTCTTGAAATCAAAGTATGATGACCTATATTAGTCCCTCTGATAATTTTTGCTTCAATCACAACTTTTCCGAGCTTCGTGACTTGTAAACGTGTACCATTACACAATCCATTTGCCTGATCAATGTTTCTGAGTAACATCACCAGAGCACCAAGTTTCAGTACTAATTTATGGTTAGGTAAACCAGATAAACGAAGATTGTTTAACACATCAGGAGGAAACAATGCCATATTAAGCTATGATTCTTCCTCCGATTGGCATAAACTATCTGAACTAAAATAAACCTTTTCTTCACCGGGCATACTCTCTAACAACTCTTTATTCATTGAATCCACTACTTCATTAGTTGGAGCATGAATCGCTGATGTGCGTGTGGTGTTATAGTTTTTTAATGTATATTTTAAGCCCTTTAACACTTTTTTAGCCAAGTTTTAAATTTATAAAACACGATATTTACTAACACTAAACACACATATGGGCAAGTGCACCCATCGTGAGCATAGTATAGTGTTGGTAAGATACCGAGGTCATCTAAGGACACAAGAGCTTTTAATACCGGTTTATCCTCAACGTCTAATCAAATCAAAAGTTTAGAAAAAGGTTTTTAAACTAGAAAAATAAAACTAACTAAAATGCTGAAAAATAAAATAAAAACAAAAACAGATAGACAAGATGAATCACTTGGATCCGACTCGTGTGTAGTGTAACCTTTGATTATTTCCGCACTTTTGCACTTTTTAAGAGATTATCTTAGTTATTGTAGTAGGCCCCTCTTTTGAAGGTGACGTTACCCTCAACCCAGTAGTTTGAGTCAGCAAGGATACAATCCTAAAGGGTTGGATTATTGAAAGATAATTAATTAAGTTAATAATGCATAATGTGGTAGGCCCCTCTTTTGAAGGTGACGTTACCCTCGGCTAAGTAGTCTGAGTCAGCAGGGATACAGTCCTAAGTAGCCAGGTTAAAGTTTTAATAGTAGCTTACATATGAGGGGATCAAAGAGTTTGGACCCCCGCCATCCAATACCGATGGGTATTGAAGCAGGTCCTACTAAATTTAACCCAGGTCCTTGCAGGATCTATACACTGAACAAGGCAAGACTCTTACCAAACCATTCCCTTAACCCCGACCAGGTAGCCAACATATCTCCATATAGACCGTGGAGATATGAATGGTGAAAATCTTTTATTTTATATAGACAGTAAAATAATGCCAAGACACCACGGACAAATGATAAGGAAGATTCACCTTCAACATAAGAAACTAGTTATTAAAGTCATTAATACAAAACCAAATAAAAAGTGCGAAAGATTAAAAATAAAAAGTATTACACTAGACACTTGTCTTCACCAAGTGATGTAAGAGACTTAGGCAAACATGGCCTTTGATTATCAAGAACTCTTACGATCAATCTTGGATCCCGAGACTACTCACACACTCTATGATGGATGATGGATGATGGTGGTGGATGATGGTGTTGTGGTGGTGGAGTGTGGGTGAAGTGTGAGAGAGGTGGTGTGCCAAGGGATGGTTTGCAAATGAGCCAAGCACCCCTATTTATAGCCAGAACAGAAGCTCGGGCACGGCCCCGTGTCCATCCCCCTTCTCTTTCTTCATTAATTGCAGTTTGTCTAAATTAGTTGACCACGCTCCCGTGTCCGCTGGGCACGACCCCGTGTGCAGAAGCGTATATGTACTATCAAGATTTCCTCAGATTCTGCGAATCTTAGAGTTGACCACAGCCCGGTGTCCGCTGGGCACTCCCCCGTGGTGGGTGATAGAAGCTTCTACAACTTTGTCTTTTCAGCAGACACTTGGGCACGCCCCCGTGCTCACTGAGCACAGGGCGTGTTCAGCCTTCTGTTCTCTTGTTTTGCTTGGGAAGATGCTGTCGGAGGGTCGGGCATGCCACGTTTGTTCCTTTTCTTGTATTTATGTTAGATTTAGCTACCTTTTTGCTTCTTTTGTTCTTTTGAGCTCATTTAATCCTGAAAATACAAAAGGAAGACAAAAACACACTTTTTCCAACATTAGTACTAAAAAAGGGTTAGTTTTATGCCACATTTGATGTAATTTATATGTTGCATTTTGCACACATCAAATACCCCCACACTTGAATCTTTGCTTGTCCTCAAGCAAAACTCTTTATAATGTGGCTTTTACACTCTCAAATGGAACGGGTAGAAGAGAAGGTTTTTTTGGGCTTGTCATAGAGTGTCGGGATTTCCAAGATTCTTTATTAAGGTTTATTTTTATTTATTTACAATCCTATTCATCATGATTTATTTAGAACATTACATAAGGTAAATTACTTATTAAGGCATAACATGCCTCTTTAAAATTCCATTTATATACAAGTTTACATACCTCACGGGGAATCACTCAACACTCGGCCGAAGATGTATTTTAGTGAATCACTCGAGAGCAGCATGGAACTTACTCCTACCATAAGCTTGCCAAGCAATCAATCCTCCTTCTTTTTAACTATACACCTTTGTAAATATCAAGAGGACTTTTGGGAAAGGGTTAGGCTTGGGTTAAAGGTAGGTGGTTGGGTTAGTGGTTAGTAGAAAAGGGCGAAAGGCGTAAAAAGCTTTGGTTTTCATAAGACTTTTTTTATGACTTTTTAATTTGATGAAGCAATTATTCAAATAGAGTTCTTTTTGAGTTTATTTCTTTTGGCTTCATCATCATTTTTTTAAGTCATAAGAGAAACCGAACTTTGTTACTAAAATAAAGGGTTTAAAATGAAAAAGGGTTTTGGTGGGTAAAAGGGTGTATGTTTTGGGTTAAGAAATGAAAAGGTTTAGGCTCAAATGGGTTAACTAGGGGGATTTTAGGTAGGTGGTAAAGAAAAAGAAAAAATAATGGTGTAGAAATAAAAAGGGTTAGTCTTAATGCCTCCATCATTTACTTACTCGGGTTTAAGTTGGTAAGGACCGGGAATGTATCGTCGCGGCAAGTTCTAGAGTCGTAAGAACCAAGCGGCTATTCACACAAGAAACGAAAAATGAGCATTTAGTTTATAGATATGTATTTGTATGCTCAATAAAGGCTCAAAACTCACTTTTTGTGGGAATGAGTTTTTATGTGATCAAATATATATAATCAAATTTTAACTAGATTTGTCATGCCGTTTCATAATTTTCTTATGTTGGTTCTTTTTATCACGACGCTATCAGTTGTAAATTTGTAAAAATATAACCTTTTTAGAATTTGAAATTTCCAAATTAAACCTAGACAAATAAAAAAAATGAAAAATTATTGAAAAAATTTGGGGTGTTTAGATGGTTCCAATAGAGTTTTGTGTAAGGCTTGTAACTAGGACTTGCAAAATTCAAGGTTTTAGCATCCCCCCACACTTAAATTACACATTGTCCTCAATGTGTCCCAAAAATAAGTTTTTAGGTTGATTGAATGTGTAAAAAGGTGTGAAAAAGCAAAACTTTACGTTACTGGGCGTCTGGACACGGCCCCGTGTCGGATGAACACGACCCCGTGGTCAGAGTGCCAGTAACGATAACTTACAGAAGGTGGACACGGGGACGTGTCGCCTGAGCACGACCCCGTGTCTGGGAAAAATCTGCAGAATTTTTACAAACAACAAGTCTGGGGCAATGGGCACGAGGGCGTGTTGGCTAGACACGACCCTGTGTAGACAATCAGCAAAGGTGAAAAACAGGTTTCTGGCTTCGGTTTTCCTGTCCCGGCTTTAGTAGCACTAATATTTAGTGCTCTGAGCCTCGTATGTACCTGTTTTATCAATAAACACTACACCAAACCATAGCAAACATCCTAAATTACCATTGTTCAAACATCCATACCACAAAGTTAAAAAGAAAAATAAATGCAGAAAGTAAAAAAGAGTTAAAGGAAGTAAATTGTTCAACACACGGCACGCAGGCCGGAAATTGTTCATGAGAAAAGGGGGTTAACCTGTGGGACCTCCAACCAGCTGCTCCTACCTCTGCTCCTCCCGCCTAGTCCATGTCCTCGTCTTCATCATCATCTCCTCCCCCATGCCCTGCCATGTACTCCCGGATGCTCCCAATGTCATCCTGTATGTCGAAGATGTTTCTATCAATTGCTCCGACCCGGGTGTACGTGTTGCTCGCCATGTTATAGGCGTTTCTGGTGCACATGAGGTTTTCCTGCAATAAGTCATGTAAACTTTGAAAATTAGGAAAACCGCCTCCTTGTGAGGAGGATTGGCCCGGATCACCATGGGGCTGATACTGGTATTGAGGAGGAGGCTGGAAGTGTGGAGCATGTAGGACAAGTGCCTCTTGCGGGTTTCATGCATGCCCCTGGACTCTTTGGAAGCTAATTGTCCCGTCTTCGGCTTCATAAATCAAGTTCATGGAGCGGCAGATGTGTATGTCCACTCTCCCCGACCATGGGCTCTTTTGGAAAGACCTGGGCATGTTCACGAAATGCTTGAAGAGACGGTATACCCACCCTCCGAAGAAGATAGGGGTTGGTGGAGTAGCGAGCTGGTTCCAATGCATGTTTCTGAGCAGGAGGTACGGAACATCGAGGTGGGTGCGGGTATGAATGCAATGAAGAACTATCAGGTCTCTCAACCCTACAACGCCACTGCTATCATGCTTTTGGCTAAGAGAGTAGGTGAGGACCCTATGGATGTAACGGTAAAGAGGGTCCCTCAACTTAGTGCTCTTAGTGCTGCTTGGGTTGTAGTGCCCTTCTCCTATTTGAGCCCAAGCGGCTTGGCGTTCGTTTTCTGATAATTCACGTAACCCTCCGGTGTTTTCTTCATTACCCGCATCTTCCTCCGCATACAACCCTACTATTGACCCAAACTGTGCCATCGAAATCGAGTACTTAGTCCCCCCACATCGGAATTCTACCCAATCATTATCAAATGGGTCGGCTCTTGAATTGAACACGAATGTGCTATAGAATTCCAGATTATATTCGTGGACTGAGCGAAGTCGAGTGGTTAGGGCGGCTCTTAGTGGGCCGGTGACTAGGTTGTTAAACCGGTCAAGCTGGTTCAATGCTGCTAAAAGATCCATGCATACTTGTCGTGGGTATTCCTCCGGCCTGGTTCGAAGCACATCGTATCTTGCTTTGGCATCTATCTAATTTGCATTGAACCTTGTGAATTTCTTGGACATCTGAAAGAATACACTAAACAATTAGCACGAAACAGTGAAATTTTCAGAGAAAACTGAAAACAGTCGGCTGAACACGGCCCCGTGTTCAGCGGACACGCCCCATGTTGGTCAGAAAATGGCTGGACACGTCCCCATGCTCAGCGAGCACGACCCCGTGTCCAGACGTCTGTTTCCCGAAAATCCCATTTTTCGACCCGGTCCCGAAAAATTGAAAATTTTTGGTCCAGTAGGGGCGGTTTTCCCCGAAAATGAAACCCCAATTGCCGTTTTTCCCAAAACAAACCGTTTACCCCTTCGATTTTATCTTTTTTGGTTCAAAAACAAGGGTTTGGGGTTTTTGTGAGAAATCGGGCAAATCTATGAACAATACAAGTGGATTTACTTCCTATAACATGAATCTAAACTAATGCTAACAGATTTATGCAAAAATTTGAGGTTCGATCCGGATGAAGTTCAAGAATCCTAGATTTTTTCCCAAAATTTTGATGTTTTAACTACATGCAAATGCTTAATCTAACTACTAATGATGATAGAATCATACCTTGATGTTGTTAGAAGTAGAGGAGACGTCGAAATCTTGCAGAAAAATCGCCTGAACCAGAGAGTTTTCGGGGAAACGGGGCGTGTGGAAATGAAGAAACTGCTTGGAAAAGGGGTTTTATCCTGACAGTTGCGCGGACACGGCCCCGTGGGCGGGCAACTTTTTTTTTAAGTGCTCGTGTGAGTGCCCTTGTTTCCCAAAAACTTGGTTAGAAGACTTACCAATTTAGATGTCAACCTGTTTTTTTCGTAACTCACCAGGTATGATGTTTGATGCTTTTATTCTTCAACCGTTTGAAGCGAGATTTCTTCCTCCTCACCCTCAATGAATCCTTGATAGAGCTTCAGCCGTTGGCCATTGACTTTGAATGGAATTCCATTCCGAGATTTAATTTCTACTGCACCGTGTGGGAAAATATGGGTGATGGAAAAAGGTCCTGACCACCTAGACTTTAATTTACCAGGAAACAATCGAAGTCGTGAATTAAACAATAGAACTTGATCTCCTACTCGAAATTCATTAGGTTTAATGTGTTTGTAATGCAAGTTTTTCATTCTTTCCTTATAAATTTCAGAGTTTGAGTATGCATAATTCCTTAATTCGTCTAATTCATTTAATTGACAAAATCGATTTTTACCTGCAAATTCTAAATCTAAGTTTACATTTTTAGTTGCCCAGTAGGCTTTGTGTGCAATTTCTACTGGTAAGTGACAACTTTTTCCATAAACGAGCTTATATGGGGTTGTACATATTGTTGTTTTATAAGCAGTTCGAAAAGCCCATAAAGTATCATCTAATTTATCGGCCCATTCTTTTTTATTTAACCCTACGGTTTTTTTAGGTATTCGTTTTAAACCTCTATTAGTCACTTTGGCTTGTCCGTTTGTTTGAGGGTGATATGCTGTTGAGACCCGGTGATAGACGCCATATCTTGTTAAGATTTTTTCAAGTTGATGATTACAAAAATGGGTACCTCTATCACTTTTTAAAGCTTTTGGTGTTCCAAAACGAGAGAATAATCTTTTCAGAAATCTTACCACGACTCTTCCATCATTTGTTGGAAGTGCCTCGGCCTCGGCCCATTTAGACAAGTAATCAACTGCCACAAGTATATATTTGTTTCCTCTTGAAGGTGGGAAAGGTCCCATAAAGTCGAGTCCCCACACATCAAAAATTTCACAAACAAGAATGCCATTTTAAAGCATTTCATTTTTGGAAGAAATATTACATGTTCTTTGGCAAGCATCACATGTCTTGACAAGACTTTGGGCATCTTTGTAAATGGTTGGCCAATAAAATCCTGAATCAAATACCTTTCGTGCGGTAGGCAGCACCATGATGTTCTCCGTATGGACCTTCATGGCAATGGCGGAGAATTATTCTTGCTTCACTACCATGTACGCATTGGCGGATGAGTTGGTCGGCACACTTTTTGAAAAGATAAGGATCTTCCCAAAAATAATGCTTTACATCAGCAAAGAATTTCTTTCTTTGATGATGTGGCCAACCTTTTGCGACTATACCGCTAGCTAGATAGTTAGCATAGTCGGCGTACCACGATTCTTCTCTGTATTCCACCATTTCCAAGGACTCCGTTGGAAATTTTTCATTGATTTGCTCATCCCTGGTTGCCTTCAAATCTGGGTCTTCTAGTCGCGAAAGATGATCTGCTGCGGTGTTTTCTGCTCCTCTTTTGTCTTTGATTTCAATATCAAATTCTTGGAGGAGTAGAATCCACCGAATCAAACGTGGATTAGCATCCTGCTTCTTGAAGAGATATCGAATGGCTGAATGATCTGTATAGACTGTTGTTTTAGAAAGAACAAGATAAGAACGAAATTTATCAAAAGCAAATACCACAGCTAGCAATTCTTTTTCAGTTGTTGTGTAATTTTCTTGTGCATCGTTAAGTGTTTTACTAGCATAATAAATTGGGTGAAAATGCTTTTCTTTTCTTTGTCCCAAGACGGCTCCAACTGCAAAGTCACTTGCATCACACATGATTTCGAAAGGTAATTTCCAATCAGGCGCTATCATGATAGGTGCATTGACTAGCATTTCCTTTAGGGTTAGAAATGCTTGATTGCAATCCTTGACAAAGATGAAAGGGGCATCTTTTTCAAGTAACTTTGTTAGAGGTCTTGAGATTTTAGAAAAGTCTTTGATAAATCGCCTATAGAATCCGGCATGCCCTAGGAAACTTCTGATTGCTCTAACGGAGGACGGGGGTGGTAATCGAGAAATAGTGTCTATTTTGGCTCGATCAACCTCCATTCCTTCGCTTGAGATTTTGTGACCTAGTACTATTCCCTCCGTTACCATGAAATAGCATTTTTCCCAGTTAAGGGCGAGGTTAGTTTCCTCACATCAGGATAGCATTCGTTCAAGGTTATCGAGGCATTGGTCGTATGAATCCCCAAAGATAGAAAAGTCGTCCATGAAGACTTCCATTGTCTTTTTTATCATGTCATGGAATATGGCCACCATGCAACGTTGGAAGGTTGCGGGGGCCTTGCATAGACCGAATGGCATGCGTCGATAAGCAAAAGTTCCACAGGGACATGTGAAAATTGTCTTTTCTTGGTCTTCGGGTGCTATCGGGATTTGAAAGTAACCTGAAAAACCATCCAAGAAACAGTAAAATTTATGACCGGATAATCTTTCTAACATTTGATCAATGACGGGTAAAGGGAAGTGATCTTTCCTTGTTGCTTCATTTAACCGCCTATAATCTATACATACCCTCCATCCTGTGATGGTTCTTGTTGGTATTAATCCATTCTTTTCGTTAGTTACTACCGTCATACCTCCTTTCTTTGGAACTACTCGGACGAGACTTACCCAAGGACTATTGGAGATAGGATAAATAAGTCCGGTGTCAAGTAATTTGATGACTTCGTTTTTAACCACTTCTTGTACATTTGGATTTACTCGACGTTGTGGTTGTATTACCGATTTATAGTCATTATTCATTAAAATTTTGTGCGTGCACATGGAAGGACTTATTCCTTTAATATCTACAAGCTTCCAAGAGATTGCATTTTTGTGTTTTTTCAAAAGTTTAATTAATTTTTCTTTTTCTAAGCTAGTTAACTTTGATGAAATAATTACAGGTAATTTACCATCTTTGTCTAGAAAAGCATATTCCAAACCTTTTGGGAGTTCTTTGAGCTCAAGAGGTGGGTCTTTAGGAGACTCTGTTGGTGCATTCATCTGTCGTCTTCGTCTTATGTCGAGTCTCGGGTTCATTGATGTTTTGTTCAAACATGATGTTATGATGACATCATCAAGATGATATCATCAATGACATCACCACACAAGAAGACAAATTAATTTGCATGTTTCGCTTGAACAGAATACAAATTGTGTGTGTTTCGCTTCAAGGAAATTAGAGGGTTTCGCTTGAAGTGTCATGTATAGTCTCAAGCGAAACCTTGACTACTATAAATAGGGTGTTGGTCATATTCATTTGTAACAGTTGTGAAATTCCATACCGAGGTGCTGCCGGTGTGAGATTTGATTGTAAACAACGTCAGATTAATACAATCAGTGTTTAAAGTGATATTCAAGCTGTTTCGACGTCGGTTTCTTAGTTTCCGCCTCTGAAACTGATAAAATCTCTTCTGAACGACTCGTTCGGGTCGCAAACCGATCCTACAAGTGGTATCAGAGCTCAGGAGGAAGAGATTTCGCAAAAACAGCTCGTTTTCATCACTAATTCTGTTTCTACACCATTCTTTCTCAAAAATAAAAAATTTTCACGGATAAAATCGGCTCAAATTTTCATATAGTGTGCGTAAACATGTATTAATGAATCTTGGAAAGTTTCAGCACTAAAATCGACTTAAAACGGGTTAAAATCATATGCTCGCTTGAAATTGGTTCGCATTTGCTGACATCATCTAGGCTTTCGCTTGAGTTTACACTTAAAACACCCTTTTGCTTGAAATACGTGTTGATTTTGCTGATATCATTGACCTTTCGCTTGAAAGATGCATCGAGTTGTGTGATACATATATCGAGATTGTCAGTTTGCATGTGAGTGATTAGTTCAAGAATTGCATGTGATCGAGATATTGAAACATTAAAAAGAGGTTGTCTTGAACTTACAAATCACGTGAATTGGTGCACCGATTCATTCATTTTATCAGAAATTGTTGTTGAGTATTAAAAGTTGTCGGCTAAGTGGATTTGTTAGATATATTCATCAAATAATCAAAATGGATATGTGTTGAGTAAATGAGCGGCCCAATCAAAGTATATTTGAAATATTAATTGTCAGATCCACTAAATTTGGTCAAATTGATTTTCGTGCATTGTATGATAGGATCAGACTTCACGTGAAGCACATAAAGGTTTGATTGAATTTAATGTTTAGAAAGCCCATGTGATTTGATTCTGAACGGCCCAATCTTAGTTCTATTATATTTCAAAATCATTAGATTTGCATGAGAATTAAAGTCATTGACTTTAATGATTTAGTCGGTTCATTATCAAAGAAAGGTCATCATAAGATTCTGAAAGATTGTCGGCCACATCACGTGATATCATAAATTCATTGAAAACATAATATCAGTGGTTCAATCATATGATGTTTTAGTGGTGAATTAGTGAAATTTACACAAAGGGACAAAGTGAGATCATTGGAAAAAGGTCGTTTGAATTTGATCCAGGTCATAGCAGTCTACACAGTCTGATAATTTTTTGTCCGCACAGTTGGTCAACGTTTTGTCTTCACAGAAAATCACCAGTTTGAGTACCAGTCTTCTTCAATTAATTGATAAGCGTGTAAACTGATTGTGTTTTGTTTGTGTTTTTGTGAATTCTAGAAATCGAAACATGGATTT
Organism: Helianthus tuberosus; assembly: GCA_030545235.1. Taxonomy (NCBI): domain Eukaryota; kingdom Viridiplantae; phylum Streptophyta; class Magnoliopsida; order Asterales; family Asteraceae; genus Helianthus; species Helianthus tuberosus. The sequence goes on along the minus strand of CM060397.1, from coordinate 129,850,301 downwards.
TGAAGAATTGTTGGCATATGTGTATCATGAATCTCAGCAGTATATTCCGATAAAGCAAGAAGGAGAAACAGTCTCAGCAAAAGAAGTTGTTGAAAAAGGTCCGGTTTTTTATCATTCGTCTGATGAAGAGGGTGACAAGTATGAAGAAGAAATCCAAAAACTTGAAAATCTTAAACAACAACTTCCATCTGATCAACGTAGTGGAAAGTTATTTTATGCCGATAAAATTGAAAAATTGAAAGAAAAACAAGATGCAAAAAGAAAGAGTCAAAAGGCAGCAACTGTTAAAGAAGAGATCAAAGCTGAGAAAGAAGAAAAAACAGTAACAGCTGAAGAACAAATCAAATCTAGTGTGAAAAGGCAGGTTGAACAAATTCCAACTGTCAAGATTGAGAAAGTAGAATCTGAAAAACCTGTATCTGTGAATCCTGAACCAGTATTAAAGAAAGAGGTTGCAGAAGATGCACCTATCTTTGATCATTCATCAGAAGAAGAGAGTAAGGATGAAAGTGTTCATGAGGAGAAGAAACAGGTTGAAAATATTTCAGCTTTGAAGGTTGAAACGAAAGCTGATGAGAAACATATTTCTGGGAAATGCTTAAACTGTGAAAATCTGAGACAGACAATGCCAAACTCTTGAAGAATGTAGAGAGTTTGTCATTAGAAAACAAAAATCTTAAAAAATCAAAAAATGTTTTGAAAAATCAAATACACAATTTGGAAAATGAAAAAGTAAAAATTGAGAAAGATTTTCAAAGTCAAATAAAAATTTTAGAAGATGAGAGAGATTTGTTTGGTAAAAACAATCTTGAAAAACAAATTGAAATCAATTCTCATCTTGAAAAGATTATTCGACTTGAAAAGGAAGCAGAGTGTGCTCAAAAGAAAATCAAGGAATGGGAACAAAAGTTGAAGGTTTTTGTGAATACTTCAACTATTCCTTGCCCAAAACCAGTTAATTCTGTTCCAATAAGTGACAATGTCACAAACTTTGACAAAGTCAAAGTTAAAGATTATGATGAGAAATCTGATGATGAAAATAAACAATTTGAAAAACAAAAGTTGTTTTTGAAATTAAAAGAAAAGTTTCAAGAAACTGTTCCACGATCGACTGAAAAGGGAGAATGCTCTAAGCAAAAACCTTTGAAGAAGAAAGTGGAACAGAAACAAAAAATTAAAAATGAGAAAAATGTTCAAAAAGATAATAAAAGCTCATCAGATCAATCATCCAATCGCAATGAAAAATTACAAAAATCAAAAAATGAAAACTCTAAAATTGTTGACAATAAGTGGTGCAGGTCGGACCACAGTGCTCAAAAGTCAAATCCAACAATCAAAAGGAGGAAAGATTATCACCAAGCCAAACAGTGTTTTGATCTAAGTGTTTGGACTGAAAATGGTAATTGGTACGATAACAAAGTGTGTTACAGATGCGGCTATCAAGGACACATTGCTGTTAAATGCCAAAGTTGGAATTATGAGACGAGAAGATGCTTTAACTGCAACATCAGAGGTCACATTGCCAGAGATTGCCCAAGGAGATCAAATGACAGATTGTAGGCTAATTCTCAAAAATTGGCAAAGATTCCAGTCAATGTCAAGCCCCATGAACAGAAGGTTCTAAAACCTAAAGTTCAAGAACAGACAATTCAAGAAAAGAAAGTTAAACTTTCACAGGGGCAGAAAGACAGACTGAGGAAGAAGAGGAAGAAGGCGAGAGAGTACCTCGAGAAGATTCTGTCCTCGGGTTCATCTGTTGGTAAAAATAAGAGTTCTGATAAATCGTCTTGCTCGCCAAAGAATGACAAATCAAGCAAAACGGATTCATCAGATACAAATCTGAGGACGAAAGAGGATAAGAAGAAGAAGAAAATTGTTGGTAATGAATCTGTTTCTTCGGAAACAAAGGAGCCACATGTCGGCGATGAATCTGGCTCATCAAAGTCAGACAAGCCACATCAGGCAATGAATCTAGTATGGTAAAACTAGAAGAGCCATGTGTTGAGGTAAAAAATGAGAATTCTGGTTTAACAATGGATGATGCAAATTTTCCACCATTGTTGAACAAGAATTCAAAATCACCCAAGGACCGTCAGGCTTAGGTGAATCTGTTCAAATGAAAAACCTGACTTGCCGGAGTTCCCAGGTTGGTAAACGTGGAACATGAATCGGCACATTTCTTGAGAAATTCACGAAAGTGATATTTCGATTTAAAAGTGGTAAATCAGGGACATTAAGTTGTACTTGATTTTCTACAAGCGATGTTTGTGGATTGATCTTACAAATGTTAGTTTTTACAAGTGGTTGAAGAAAACAAAGTGATGAAAGATCACCGAATTTGTGAAAAGACACACAAAACTTATTTTTCGGAAAAACCATTTTGATTAAAACAAACTTAAGTGTTTTGAAATCACCATGGGAAAATGTTTTGTTGTCAGGGGGAGTTCTGATTGTTCAAGCCAAGTGAATGGAGAATTGAAGTGATTCTCATCATGTTGTCACATTTCTTGTACAGCTTGTTTTCAAATTTTACTAGAAAATCAAAATTGAGACATATTTTGATTTTAGGGTGAGTAAAAATTTTATAAAAAATTAGAAAATTTGAAAATGGCAAAAACATTGAAAAATTCAAAAATGAGTTTTGTTGTATAAAAGAGGAAATGATAGTACATCAGTGGACTATCACAGCATGCTAAAGAATTGAAAGGTAAAAAGTGATAAACGGTCTCACTGATGATGTGCCAGTAGGTTTTTACACATTTAGTAGATTGTGACGAGATATAAACCTAAATTTCAAACTTGCTTATATCGTGGGGAAACATCTCTCGGATATATGGGTAACCCCCGAAATCTTGTTTGAAAGGTCTCATAATCTGATATACTAGGTTTTTATAATCAGTGATGTCTGGGGTATTATTCCAGGACTTCTGCTGAACAATGGTTCTGACCTAGTCCTCGAATAATACTTTCTGCAATGCTTGAAAAAGCGCCGCCCTCAACATATATGATAAGACAATAAAATTGCTTAGCAATGCTGTTGTAAAAAAGATCCTCTAAAGGGGACACACCCACAAGTTGAGTCATGATCTCTCTGCTGAATGGTAGTTCTGACCTGAGCTCTCATGATTCTTCATAATTTATTAACCCCTACAGATATCATTCGTGTCATAATTACCTGTAAGACTGAAGATTGGGATCTAGATACGGGAGTATATTCTGAGGTGGGACACGCGATTGAGTTTAAGTTCTTAAAACATTAATATCGTATCTCGAAGCAGTTGAACTTTGTGTGAAAATTTAAATGGACCAGTATACTGACAATCTAAGTGAATCGTTTAGAACTTAAAATGTTTAAAGCTTAACGGTGTTAATGATTTGTCTCAACAACTGATATGATCCTCTTACACAAACTCACAAAAATATTGTGTGTAAATATTTCTTTACTACTTTTCATTCTATTCAAAAATCCCAAAAAGATTTTCAGTGTGTTTTAGCTTAAATTTTGAAAAAGTCAAAAAGATTTTCGACAACTGGTGTTGGAGAGCTAATTTTCAAAATTCCAAGTGCTAAACTTGACGAACTGATTTGGGAGTGTTGTATGTGAAAGATTTTAAAGTCTTGTTACAAGTGGTCATCAGAAGTTTTGAATTTGATATTTCTTCAAGAGTTTCATCAGAGACTAAATGTTAGATCATTTTTGTGATATTTACAAGTGGTGTCTGAGTCTGTTAAAGTTTAATATTAGAAAAACTTATGTTTGTGGTAGAGAATGTACAGGTTTGAGGAAGAGTCAGGTTCCGATACCTGAAGACTTTGTGATTTCAACATGCCAGGCTGCGATCCCAGCATATCGAAAGGGGGAGTCTGAAGACATTCAAGTAAAGATTGTTCGTGGGAAGTTTGCTGGTGATAAAAAGAGAAAGAGAGAAGATTTGAAGATTCTTACAACGTCAGACACTTCAAAGAGTTTGAGAAGACTGATAAAGACTGAAGATGCGAAGACTCGACACTTAAGACTCGTCAACATCTGAGGGGGAGTCTGTTGGTGCATTCATCTGTCGTCTTCGTCTTATGTCGAGTCTCGGGTTCGTTGATGTTTTGTTCAAACATGATGTTATGATGACATCATCAAGATGATATCATCAATGACATCACCACACAAGAAGACAAATTAATTTGCATGTTTCGCTTGAACAGAATACAAATTGTGTGTGTTTCATTTCAAGGAAATTAGAGGGTTTCGCTTGAAGTGTCATGTATAGTCTCAAGCGAAACCTTGACTACTATAAATAGGGTGTTGGTCATATTCATTTGTAACAGTTGTGAAATTCCATACCGAGGTGCTGCCGGTGTGAGATTTGATTGTAAACAACGTCAGATTAATACAATCAGTGTTTAAAGTGATATTCAAGCTGTTTCGACGTCGGTTTCTTAGTTTCCGCCTCTGAAACTGATAAATTCTCTTCTGAACGACTCGTTCGGGTCGCAAACCGATCCTACAGACTCCTTATTTGGTTGCTCATTTCGATCAAGAACTACAAAAGTTTGTTCTATGGCGACCTCTTCTTCAACAAAGTGGTCAATCTCTTCACTTGTATCGGGTGGTTCATCTTCATCTTCAATTAGGGGGTCATTATTGCCGAAAGGATATTTCATTGAACGCTCAGATCGATGCTCCTTTTAAATGCCCCTAATTGAAGAGATAGATTGTTGTACTTCCGGTTTTTCAAAGCTTCGTGGGTTTTTACAAAAGGTCATCCCAACACTAGAGGAGCGTCATCAAGGATGACAAAGTCGGTTGGGATTACCATTTGATTTGTTTGGACCAAGACATCCTTAACTATACCGATTGATTTTATTACTTTCCGATTGGATAGAAAAATGGGTATTTGAAGTAGAGAAAAGTCACTAATACTTAATTTTTCGAAAATGTAGTTTGGCATTATGTTAACACAAAGATCTTTATCAATTGTGACATTACTAATAAAGGAGTTTTGAAAAAAACATGGAACCAGTGTAATGTTAATTTCAAATGGATCTTCTTTTATTAGCGAAGTTTGATCATTAGTTAACTTAATGCTTACCGTTTCGTCAATTTTAGTGTTAGTGTTTAACTCTTTTAAAAACTTAGCATGAGTGGGAACTAAACAATGATTTTCGAAAGAAGGTGACAAGAGATTAATTTCTTCAAAATTAGACTCTTCTTGAATTTTAACGTTAACGGACTCACCTTTTTCGTTATTTAACTCATGTGTTGGTTTTTCACTTATTTGTTCTTCCATTTGTACATTTTCAACTATCTCTTTTTTATTTAATTCTTCTCTTGCGCGGGACTCCTCTTCCCTTGCGTGAGATTCTTTTATGCAACGCTCGATAGTTTTAAGGTGTTCCATTATCTTATCGGTTATGTCGGCGATAGAGTAAGGATCGGGATTTTCAAAGCTTGAATCCGGATGTTCGATCCTTTGTTCCTCATAATACTCATAGGAAGTAGATGGTTCACACCATCGTTCTTCATTGTAAGTATATGACGGATAAGGGTCGTAATTTTGTTCTTCATAATACTCATATGAGGTGGGTTGTTCACGCCATGGTTCCTCATAGTAAGCATATGAAGGTGGTGGCTCATATTGTGGTTCCTCAAAGTATGAGTATGAAGGCTCATACCTTGGTTCTTCAAAATATGAGTATGAGGGAGGAGGTTCGTACCTTGGGTCTTCATAGGATGTGTATGAAAGTGATGGCTCGTACCTGGGCTCCTCATAGTAGGTGTATGAAGTGGATGGTTGAAATAAGTCACAATATTGTACCGAGTGCGAGTCACCACAATTGGTGCAATAGTCTTCCCTATAATCATCCTCCTCATAGGTGTAGTTGTAACCTCCTGAGTATTGATCCATAAGAATCACTCAGCAGACCACAACAAAGTCTCGAGACCAGAAAACAAAAATAAAAACGGAAACAGAGGCTGGACACGGCCCCGTGTTCAGATTCTGTATCTGGGCGTTTGAATTAAAGTTACTGATTTCGTTGAGCACGGGGCGTGTTCAGTGAGCACGGCCCCGTGTTCAGGCTACTGTAAATGCAAAATCTAACTAAAATGCAGAAAAATGCGCGCGTTTTAAAAAGGTTTTGAAAAACTAATTAGGCCGTTAATTTTAAGCTTTCTTAAAATCCTTGTGTCCCCGGCAACGGCGCCAAAAACTTGATGTGCGTGTGGTGTTATAGTTTTTTAATGTATATTTTAAGCCCTTTAACACTTTTTTAGCCAAGTTTTAAATTTATAAAACACGATATTTACTAACACTAAACACACATATGGGCAAGTGCACCCATCGTGAGCGTAGTATAGTGTTGGTAAGATACCGAGGTCGTCCAAGGACACAGGAGCTTTTAATACCGGTTTATCCTCAACGTCTAATCAAATCAAAAGTTTAGAAAAAAGTTTTTAAACTAGAAAAATAAAACTAACTAAAATGCTGAAAAATAAAATAAAAATAAAAACAGATAGACAAGATGAATCACTTGGATACGAATCGTGTGTAGTGTAACCTTTGATTATTTCCGCACTTTTGCACTTTTTAAGAGATTATCTTAGTTATTGTAGTAGGCCCCTCTTTTGAAGGTGACGTTACCCTCAACCCAGTAGTTTGAGTCAGCAAGGATACAATCCTAAAGGGTTGGATTATTGAAAGATAATTAATTAAGTTATTAATGCATAATGTGGTAGGCCCCTCTTTTGAAGGTGACGTTACCCTCGGCTAAGTAGTCCGAGTCAGCAGGGATACAGTCCTAAGTAGCCGGGTTAAAGTTTTAATAGTAGCTTACATATGAGGGGATCAAAGAGTTTGGACCCCCGCCATCCAATACCGGTGGGTATTAAAGGAGGTCCTACTAAATTTGACCCAGGTCCTTGCAGGATCTATACACAGAACAAGGCAAGACTCTTACCAAACCATTCCCTTAACCCCCGACCAGGTAGCTAACATATCTCTATATAGACCGTAAAATAATGCCAAGATACCACAGACAAATGATAAGGAAGATTCACCTTCAACATAAGAAACTAGTTATTAAAGTCATTAATACAGAAAATAAAAAGTGCGAAAAGATTAAAAATAAAAAGTATTACACTAGACATTCGTCTTCACCAAGTGATGTTAGAGACTTAGGCAAACATGGCCTTTGATTGTCAAGAACTCTTACGATCAATCTTGGATCCCGAGACTACTCACACACTCTATGATGGATGATGGTGGTGGATGATGTTGTTGTGGTGGTGGTGGATGATGGTGTTGTGTGAGAGAGGTGGTGTGCCAAGGGATGGTTTGCAAATGAGCCAAGCACCCCTATTTATAGCATGAACAGAAGCTCGGGCACGGCCCCGTGTCCATTGGGCACGGCCCCGTGTCCATCCCCCTTCTCTTTCTTCATTAATTGCAGTTTGTCTGCATTAGTTGACCACGCCCCCGTGTCCGCTGGGCACGACCCTGTGTGCAGAAGCGTATCTGTACTATCAAGATTTCCTCTGATTCTGCAAATCTTAGAGTTGACCACGGCCCGGTGTCCGCTGGGCACACCCCCGTGGTGGGTGATAGAAGCTTCTACAACTTTGTCTTTTCTGCAGACACTTGGGCACGCCCCCGTGCTCACTAAGCACGGGGCGTGTTCAGCCTTCTGTTCTCTTGTTTTGCTTGGGAAGATGCTGTCGGAGGGTCGGGCATGCCACGTTTGTTGCTTTTCTTGTATTTATGTTAGATTTAGCTGCCTTTTTGCTTCTTTTGAGCTCATTTAATCCTGAAAATACAAAAGGAAGACAAAAACACACTTTTTCCAACATTAGTACTAAAAAAGGGTTAGTTTTATGTCACATTTGATGTAATTTATATGTTGCATTTTGCACACATCAATCGCTCTTTGTTGGAAATACGTTAAATCCCACAAAAACTTATTCATGTCCGGATATATAAGTGAAATGAGAGAAGAAATAGGATTGACTTGGTCATGAATAAGTAAATCATCTGGTATTTCAATATCAATCTCACCATCATTTTCTTCACCAAGCAGACCATCACCAAGCTTTAAAATCCATTCTCCAAATTCCTTTATTTCTTTCAAATCTGCTTCCTGACAACCAACTCTTAATCTCATATTCTATGTTAGCTTTAGTACTTGACAGTGCCGCCATAGATAAGAAGAATTCAAAGAAGCATTGACTATCATTGTTCTGGTACCTTTAGGGATGACCGGAAGAATTTGTCTAAAATCACCACCAAATAGAATGACCTTTCCCCCAAACGGCTTGGATTGCATGTTCGATTGACTGGAACGTGATATGTCTCTCATTGTTCTATCAAGAGCCTCGAAACAATGCTTGTGAGTCATAGGTTCTTCATCCCAAATAATCAATGTTGCTCTTTTAATTAAATCACCTAACTCAGTTTTAGGCTCTATCGAACATATTGAATTCTCATTAATTTTGATTGGAATTACAAACCTTGAATGAGCAGTTCTACCACAATCCAGCAAAAGTGAAGCAATTCCACTGGATGCAACATTCAATACAACTTCATCTTTTTGATCGTAATGCAGCTGAGAATGTCTTCCAAAGAAACGTCTTTCCAGTTCCACCATAACCATATACAAAAAACACACCACCATCACCTTTTTCAATCGCTTCCATAACAATTTTATATATCCTTTCCTGTTCGGCAGTTAAACACTTTACATAAGCATCATGTTTGTTTTGGTCAAAAATTACCGAAGCAATTTAGTGATCAAATTAGTTAAGTGAGGTAGTGTGCTAAAAAGTGTGTTGGAAATATGCTGGTTATGTTGTTTGTAAAAACAGTTTTCAGGATACGGCTCAGGATATTGAGCTGTATCGACGATCAAACTATGAGCAAAAAGTAAAGGAAACGACACGAGATGTACGAGAAAGCCCTTGATCAATCTAGATCGCCGGCATAAAACCTCGGGAGCTGACAATCGCAGCTGCCTAGTTCTTCTTATTGCTTCAAACGTCAGGATACAGTGCAGGATATCGACCAGATCGCTAAGTGTTACAAAGCTTTGTGTGAAAGTAAAAATTGCGAGAGAACAAGTGTGAGAGTGTAGTGAGTGTAGCTATGATGTCCTATTCGATCTGATATACCCACCTATTTATGTAACAAAATACAAACTAAAATTCCTATAAATATGGGATGCTCCCGAATATTCCATTGTTAACGTTGTAGACCGAGTAATGCGGCTTCAACGTCTTCATTTGAACGACTTGGACCGAGTCTCCCGGAGAAAGGGTCTTCGCGAACGTTAGGCATCTGGACGCGTACTCCTGCACATAACCCGTTAGTAATCCTGAGGATAACATTTAGGATGTTACCAATATCCTGAATGAGCATCCCGGATATGAGCAGATATCATACAATCAAGATATAACTCAAGATATTTCCCATGATATGGGCTCAGAATTTTACCCATAACAATTGTCCCCAAAAAATGTTACCGTTTAGTATCTTGGCATTAACGGTTATATTTTTTACGGAGAACGAGGCAATTTAAGATATTAGACCCATGATGTGATCGTTTGCAACTGCTCAGCCTATATTTACTCATCGCTACCCTATAACTTCTCGTCCTTATCCCATTTATTCTTTACCGAAGTGAAAAAAGGTAAAACCTCTATCCCTTTTCCATCTTCTTCTCTCTTTCTGTTCAGCATTCCGGCAAGAATATGACAAGGCAAACTAGATCAAGTTCCGGCGACTCCACCCCCACATTCATACAACAGAAACTTCTCCAGGATTCGGAGAAAGAAATATGTACCTTTGATAGCGCCCATTTGTCAGCCCTCAAATCCTCCGGTATCTTCCCGGAAGGAACGGTATTACGGCCGTTTGACCGGGAAATCCGGTCGGACATGGTTTTCGACGAATGGTTGTGCTTTAGTGCCTTTCCCTTCACCTGAGGGTTACGGTTCCCCTTTCCAAACTTTATCACCGAGTTCTTCAACATTACAAAAATCTCTTTTAGCCAAACAATGCTGATGTTTTGGCGTGTCTTGTCCGTTCTTGACCAGATCAAGAAGAATCACATTCCTGATCTTTCTGTTCATGACCTCCCCCTAGCTTACCGGCTTAGATGCCACGGATCCTGTAGATTTTTGTTTTATTCCACCTCCGGCGATCCGCTGATACTTCGTGCCACCAGGAACGAGGAGAAATGGCAATCCAAGTTCTTTTTTGTAAAAAGAGACTCCATCCCTGGTGGGACGGAATATCCGGTGAAATGGTTGAGAAAGGGTAGGATTTAGGGTCTAAGGATAATCCTGCCTTATATCCTGTTTCATATCCTGAGCTGATCAATTTTCAGTTTATTGTTTTGTATGCAGCCGCTTTTAGGAAGCTTGCCCCTCCCCTTGCAGATTCACAGAAGAGGATCGATGCTATCAGACTCCTTCCAGAGGCTGAAAGAAGTTTTAACCCGTCTCCACCATCTCCAAGCCCTCTTTCCAGTGCAAACATGTCTGGTAAGGATCCTACACAATATCCTGCATACATGTTTTTATTTGGCATATTTAGGAAAAAATTCAACTCCCTGTATGCAGACTCCAGCAAAGTCCCAATCCTCCTCGATCTCGATGAGCTTGACAGTTACCCTACTCCAGTCATGGTCAAGAAAGAGACCCTTGCTGCCACCAGCTCCAAGCCGCTCCCGGCTCCTAAAGCTAATCCGAGGACTCGTGCTTCCACCTCAAAGAAGAGGAAGAACTCCGAAGTTAGTGCTCCAGGCTCTGAAGGATTTTCTTATGATGAGCTCAGCTTCACTGATTCCTTGGAACCGATGACATCCTTCCTTAATAAGGTAATATCCTGACCCTATATCCTGCACATATATCCTGATAGAATATCCTAACATGATATCCATGTTAGCGAATATTGATTTATTCCTGAATTGCTTACTTACAGGGCCTCCAGCATCTGCTCCACCTGTACAACGATGCCTGTGGTACTGCTGCACTCTATGAAGCCAGGATCAAACAGCTTGAAACTACTGTTGCCGACCAAGGTGCCATTACTGAAGTGAAGACCCGGCACTATGAGGACAAGCTGAAGAAAGTGACCCAGGATGCTGAGCTCAAGCTGGCCACTGTCCAAATGGAACATGAACAGGCCATGGTTTCTTTCCGGGAAGGAATCAAAGCTTCTGCCATCGTCTCCCTGCTACAAGCTCGTATTAAGATGGCCTATGAGGCCAAGGGTATAGGCCTTGAGTGTCCATCCTGGCCGGTCGAATCCTGGGTGGCAAAGCTGAAGGAGCTTGGAGGCAAAGTTGTGCCCCCTTCCTGCTGAAGCTGGTGAATCCTCTAAGTCGGCAGAGGTGTCAGACAAGGCTGGAGACAAGAAGGATGCTGGAGCGGATGCTGGGATGGATGCTGGTGAGGATGCTGCTCAGGATGCTGAAGTTGAGAAGGCAGAGAAGGTTGGAGAAGATGCCGCTGTGTGAGGGCATTCAGGTGGGCAATGATGGATATACGTGCCAAGGCCGGAGCCCACTTTTTTAAACTTGATCGTTGGTCTGTAACCCTAAAACAATTTACTTTTTCTGCACCTTACTTTCCTGTATCTAAACAATATGATGGCCAAAGGTGGGGGGATCCTGAGTTTCAGGTCGAAGCCCTTGGTCATCAATGTTAGTATGTTTTGTTTTTTGAACAATATAACAGTTGGAGGCGGATGGGTCTCAGTTTGAGACAAAACCTTCAACTGTTAGGTAAATATGGTAAGGAACTAATTGTGCTCTTGGTGGATGGTCCTTGGTTTGAGGTGAAACCAAGAGCACAACTTTTGGTACGTTAATAACATAACCCTTTTCTGGCTTTATTTTTGTTGTTATATTTCCACTACATGAATTTTACTTGCAAAAATAATCTTGTTTGAACATTCTTGGGAACACATCGTAAATGTATCCTGGAAGATATCCTGATCAGGATACCGACACACAATCTGTAAGTTATCCAAATAAAAAGGAGATATCATACCAGGAATTCCCTAAGGAATCAATTCCAATTTTCCACCATAGAAATGTCCCAGTGCATACTTACAAACTTGGATCCATCCTTTAAATTGTATAATATATGTCCCCTGTATTTAACATAGGAATATAAATATAGTCATACTTTAGCTTTACTGAATAGATCCTGAATATCTAAGGATCAACCCTTGATATCCTGGGATAAACCCTTAATATGCTGGGGATAAACCCTCATATCCTGGGGATAAACACTGATTTTCATGCGCTACAGGCGAGAGTGTATAAACTCCAAGTCTTAGAAAGGTGAAAACCTTTAAACCTTAGAGGGTATGAAAATACCCTTTCGTGAGAGAGGGTGATCAATCCTCATATACCTTTAGAATCTAGGATATAGCCAATAGTAACGAAATTGTCAGCCACTTTTACATGAACTGGTCCCGTTACCTTGAACTATCCCCAGATGACTTGCGCTCCAGGCGGGGTGTTCAAACCCAACTCGAAAGAAAGGTGAATACCTTTAAACCTTTGAAGGGATCAGGATCCCTTAAAAGTGAGAGAGGGGGCCAATCCTCTGGTCTTTCGAAATATCCTGAGCGTATATCCTGGAGCTATATCCTGAAACATATTCTGCAAAACAACCTTAAACTAAGGTGGGTGTTAGCTTGGCTAACACCCCTCCGATGCCTAAGTCAGTATTGGGTTCAAGATAATAAACGAGTTCAAATATATTTAAGAGAGATATAACACATACCATTCTGAGATAGAAATTAAATTATATTCTTACTTGAAATAGAGCTTTAAGTGTATAGCATTCCAGGATCTTGGTAGAATTTCCCCTTCCATGCTCCTGAGCCGATATGCTCCTTTTCCTGATTCTGATTCTATCTCATATGGTCCTTCCCATTTTGGAGCCAGTTTTCCATCGGCATGATTAGTGGTATTTTGAAAAGCCTTTCTTAACACCCAATCTCCAACTTTGAACCTTCTAGTCATTATATTCTTGTTGTATGCTCTGGATATCCTTTGTTGATATGCTGCCATCCTTAGTCTTGCTGCATCTCTTGTCTCGTCTATGGTGTCCAAATCCTGGCATAAAGCTTCAGGATTCTGCTCAGGATCCTAGAGGATAGATCTCGCAGTAGGTATCACCATCTCTGTTGGGATCACTGCTTCTGCTCCGAATACCAAGGAAAATGGTGTCTGGCCAGTTGCATTCTTTACCATTGTTCTATCGGCCCATAAAACAAAGGGTAGTTCTTCTGCCTATCTTCCTTTTTTGGCTCCTAATCTCTTCTTCAAGTTGTTAACAATTATCTTGTTTGAGGATTCAGCTTGTCCATTTGCTTGAGGATGTACCGGGGTGGATGTGATCATCTTGATTCCCCAACTCTTGCAAAAGTTAGTAGTTCTCTTGCTTATAAACTGAGAACCATTGTCACAGATTATTTCGGCTGGTACTCCAAACCTGGTCAGGATATTCCTCTTTATGAAGGATACTACTTCTTGGTCTCTGACTTGAACAAATGCTTCAGCCTCCACCCACTTAGAGAAATAATCAGTCATTGCCAACATAAAAACTTTTCCTCCTGGAGCTTTTGGTAATTTCCCTACTATGTCCATCCCCCATTTCATGAATGGCCAAGGGGAAACTATAGGATATAGTGGTTCAGCTGGTTGGTGTAGTATGTTACTGTGCCTTTGACACGCATCACATCTTCGAGTATATTCTGTAGTATCTTTCCTCATCGTTGGCCAATAGTATCCTGTTCTCAACACCTTTGAGAATAATGACCTGCCCCCAGTATGGTTACCACAATCCCCATCATGTATATCCTGAAGTACTTCTTTAGTTTCGGGATCCTCCAAGCACCTTAGATATGGTCCTGCAAGAGATTTCTTATACAAGACATTATTTATAATGGTGAATCGTGATACCTTCATCCTAAATGCCTTAGGATTTTCGTCTTTAGGGATGTGTCCTTCCTTGAGATATCTTATAATTGGAGTCGTCCAGGATTTAGGATCCTCCTCAGGATATTCAGCAACAGGATCCTGGATACTTACTACTTCTTTATCCTGAGGATTTGTTGCAGGGTACAAGATATGCAATATTGGTATTTGGGTTCCTTCTGGTATCCTGACCGATGATCCCAAACTTGCTAAGGCATCTGCTTCAGCATTATCTTCCCTTGGTACCTGTTCAAGTGTAAAAACATCGAAATATCCTGCTAATTTTTTGAGAATATTGAGGTATTCGATTAACTTTTCACCTTTAACTGCATAGGATCCATTAAAATGATTAGTAATTAACAAGGAGTCAACATATACTTGCAAATTCTTGATATTCATATTTTTAGCTAGTTCTAATCCTGCAATTAAAGCCTCATATTCTGCTTCGTTATTGGTAGCAGGAAATTCACACCTAATAGCCTGGGTAAAATGTCCCCCTGTGGCGATTTTAGTAGTATTCCCAATCCTACTCCTCTAACATTAGATGCTCCATCAGTGTACAACGTCCAGGATCCTGAGGATTCTCCTAATTGTTGTACTTCTAGGTCTACCTCATCCTGAATGTCACTACTGAAATCACCCACAAAGTCAGCTAGAGCTTGTGATTTTATGGCATTTCTAGGTTCGTATACTAAGTCGTAAGCACTTAACTTTATTGACCACTTGGCCATCCTACCTGACATCTCGAGTTTCCTAAGCACATTCTTAACAGGATAATTGGTCTTAACATGAATTCTGTGTGTTTCAAAGTAATGTCTAAGCTTTGTTGATGCCATAACTAGTGCTAGTATCAACTTTTCTAAATGAGAATATCTAGTTTCTGCATCTAACAAACTTTTACTAACATAATAAACAGGATATTGCTGACCTTCATGATCCTTTATAAGGACGGCACTTACAGCATTCCCTGATACCACGAGGTATAGGGACAGTGGTTCACCATTCTCAGGCTTCATAAATAGAGGTGCAGTTGAAAGATATTGCTTCAAATCCTGCAGGGCCGCTTCATGCTTCTCACCCCATTCGAACTTCTTGTTCTTCTTCAGGATATCATAAAACTCTTTGCATTTCTCCGAGGATCTTGAGATAAATCTGTTCAATGCTGCAACTCGTCCTGTTAACCGTTGAACATCCTTCATGTTTGAGGGTGATTTGATATCCAAGATGGCTTTAATCTGCTCCGGGCTCGCCTCTATTCCTCTTTTGGTCACCATATATCCTAGAAACTTTCTTGCCCCCACTCCGAAATGGCATTTGCAGGGTTTAGCTTCATGTTATATTGATCCAGGATATCAAATGCTCCCTTAATATCCTGGAGGTGATCCTCAGCCTTTTTAGATTTTACCACCATATCGTCGATGTATACCTCCATTGTGTCCCCCAGTTTATCTTTGAACATCATGTTCACCAATCTCTGGTATGTCGCACCTGCATTTTTCAAACCGAAAGGCATAGCGGTATAACAATAAATACATGTTGGTGTCATGAAGGCAGTATCCTCCTGGTCTGAAGGCTCCATTTGAATCTGCTGAAATCCTGAGGATGCATCCATGAAGGTTAACATCTCATGCCCGGCAGTAGCATCTACCATTGCGTTAATATGAGGAAGAGGAAATGAGTCTTTGGGACAAGCCTTATTCAAGTCTGTGTAATCTACACAAACTCTCCATTTCCCATTCTTCTTTTGAACCACGACCACATTTGCTAGCCACTTGGGAAATTTGACTTCCCTGATCATCTTGGACTTCAATAATCTTTCAACTTCCTCTTGGATAATTGTATTTCGTTCAGGAGCGAACTTCCTTCTCTTTTGTTGCACAGGCTTGAATGACCTGTCAATTCCAAGCTTGTGAGTGATGATATCTTTGGATATACCTGTCATATCTTCATGCTTCCATGCAAATGTTGACATCCTGCACTTTAAAAAGTTAGTTAATTGTTCTTCAATATCCTGAGGGATATTGGTTCCTACGAGCACCGAGATATCAGGATTATCCTGATCCATGATAACTTTCTTCATATCCTGCTCTGAAGCCTCCACGATATCCTAGGCCCGCAACTTTAATTGCTATGTTGTACTAGGCTTAGTTGAGGATTTCATTGAGGATGAGTAACATTCTTTTGCCTCCTGCTGATCACTATCAATCTTGACAACCCCCCAATGGGTAGGGAGCTTGATGCATTGATGATAAGTTGATGGCACAGCCTTCATATCATGGATCCATGGCCTGCCCAGTATGATGTTATAGCAGGATAGGGAGTCCATCACACAGAAACGTTGTATTGAGTTGACCCCTTCAACATATACAGGTAACTTTATTTCTCCCACGGTATTCCTAGCTTCTCCACTGAAACCAACGAGCACAGTGGACTTCGAAGTAATGTCCATCGGAGATACATTCATCCTCTTCAATGTTTCTAGCTGAATTATATTGACAGAGCTACCGTTGTCCACCAATATCCTACGTACAAAATGGTTAGCAACATACAATGTTATCACGAGAGCATCATGGTGAGGATCCTGCACAGTATCCCGGTCATCACTGTCGAAAGTGATCACTTTGTCAGTTGTAAGGGTGGTCATCCTGGCTGGTTTGTCTCCCCTTTCAGTCTTAGCCTCCTTTGCATGCCTCTTGGCCGCAGAGTACGAAGTCCCGCAAATGTCGGATCCTCCTGAAATAAAGTTGATTATCTTGGCATCCGCAGGAGGTGATGCCGCTCGTTCAGGATCCTTCCCAGTATCCTGACCCTTATCCTTCTTTCTTCCTAGGAGGTCCTTCAGATATCCTTTGCTCAGAAGATAACTTATCTCTTTTCTTAGAGCAATGCAATCCTCAGTCACATGACCAAAATCTTCGTGGAAGGCACACTATTTGGATTTATCCTTCCAATCAGCTTTTTGTTGATTCTTCCGAGGCCACCTAGCTTTGTCTCCTAAACCCTGCATAGCATACATTAATTCAGGAATGTTAACAGAAAAGCAATATTCAGATAATTCAGGATACTCTTCAGGATCCTCGTCTTCGACAACATTCACTTTCTTGTTGTCATTTCTACTATACGGCTTAGAGCGATATGGTTTAAACGAGGATTCTGACTTCCTATTAGTTGACTCATATGTAGTGGATGAGTTCATTCTTTCTTGCATTTTCCTATCATCCTCCAGCCTGATATATCTCAAGGCTCTGTTTCGGGCTTCGTCCAAGTTCCTGCAAGGATTCATCACGAGATCCTGATAAAACTGGGAATCCTTTTGTAGTCCCATCTTGAAAGCCTGCACAGCTGTTGCAACATCAAGGTGCGGGATATCCAAGGATTCCCTGCTGAATTTGTTCACGTAATCCCTTAGGGACTCCTGAGGTCCTTGAGTTATCCTGTAAAGATCACTTGTCAGTTTTTCAAAACTCCGACTACAAGAAAATTGACTATTAAATAAATTCACTAAGTGGGCAAAAGATGTAATCGAATGCGGAGGAACATTCAAGAGCCATTTCAAGGTTGATCCTGTTAAGGTAGAACCAAAGCCCTTGCACAAGCATGCTTTCTTGAGCTCCGGAGGGATAGGATTAATCTCCATTCTTTCCCTATACTGGGCAATATGCTCCTCAGGATCCGTAGTCCCGTCGTAGAGCTTCATGTTGGGGGTTTGAAATCTTTTTGAAATCTCAGCATCACAGATAGGATATGCGAAACGAGATATCCTGTGGCTGTCTTGGGACACTTCCGGAATTGGCTGGACCACTCCAGGTACACTGGATATCATGCCCTTCAATTTTTGAAGCTCCCTAGTAAATGTTGACGTCATACCTGCATCCTGCAAAGATCCACTATTGTTAGTAGCATGAATATTATTATTTGACACATTACCAGTCTGAGGATTCTGGCCATATCCTGAAACATATCCCGAGCTCCTCACAGTTGACATCCTGATCGAGGAGGAGGGTATTTCAGGAGTATGATTCTGGGAATGGCTGGGCACAATATTCCCCCTATTATCCTCAGTATACACAGCCGAACTGAAGTTCAAAGTTCTGGGTTGTAAAGGAGTAACAATATCCTCTGTGGATCGGCTCGAGCTAGCTTTTAAGAGTTGTATTTCTCTTAACAGCATTTGGTTAGTTTCCTGTTGCTGCCTCATTTGTTCCCGCACACTTCCAAATAAGGTTAGAATTTCATCATTAGATGCTAAAACGGGAGCAGATCCCTGAACACTCCGAGTAGGGATAATATCCTGAGGTTGTGAAGGAGCTGTCATCCTTGGAGGAGGTGGTGGAAGCACCGAACCAGTAGTAGCAGAAGTTGTAGCAGACACAGTGGAGGAGCTCATGTTTGATCTTGAGGCCATTGTGGACAATGTGGCAAAAAGTTTTGAAAACAGAAAACTGATTAACGATTTCACAAAAATTTTTAGTAAAGGTAGCACCACTTGCCCCACGGTGGGCGCCAAATTGTTTTGGTAAAAAATTACCGAAGCAATTTAGTGATCAAATTAGTTAAGTGAGATAGTGTGCTAAAAAGTGTGTTGGAAATATGCTGGTTATGTTGTTTGTAAAAACAGTTTTCAGGATACGGCTCAGGATATTGAGCTGTATCGACGATCAAACTATGAGCAAAAAGTAAAGGAAACGACACAAGATGTACGAGGAAAGCCCTTGATCAATCTAGATCGCCGGCATAAAACCTCGGGAGCTGACAATCGCAGCTGCCTAGTTCTTCTTATTGCTTCAAACGTCAGGATACAGTGCAGGATATCGACCAGATCGCTAAGTGTTACAAAGCTTTGTGTGAAAGTAAAAATTGCGAGAGAACAAGTGTGAGAGTGTAATGAGTGTAGCTGTGATGTCCTATTCGATCTGATATACCCACCTATTTATAGTAATAAAATACAAACTAAAATTCCTATAAATATGGGATGCTCCCGAATATTCCATTGTTAACGTTGTAGACCGAGTAATGCGGCTTCAACGTCGTCATTTGAACGACTTGGACCGAGTCTCCCAGAGAAAGGGTCTTCACGAACGTTGGGCATCTGGACGCGTACTCCTGCACATAACCCGTTAGTAATCCTGAGGATACCATTCAGGATGTTACCAATATCCTGAATGAGCATCTCGGATATGAGCATATATCATACAATCAAGATATAACTCAAGATATTTCCCAAGATATGGGCTCAGAATTTTACCCATAACAATGTTCCCTTTGAAGAGCTAGTTTGTCATACGATAATTCTTTCATTATCAATCGATTGTTCGACGATGAAATATAATTGTCCGGAACACTTGGCATATCATCAAAATTTCTCACTGTACTTCCATTGGTAAGTAGCAACTTTTCAATTTCAGATAGACAGATATTTTCAAGTTCTTCTTGTTGAAGATCCAAATCTAAAACAAATGTTGAAAAAAGTATTAGTTTTTTTCCCAATAACAGAGCTATTTCATAATTTTAATGTAGTTGTATATAACTTTAATAAAATAATAACATCACCTGCAATACCAATTATCTTTCGTTGCTGATACAGAATGTCTTCACATAACAGGGACTTCGTTTCCGTCCAAAAAACACCAGGAAGAGATATCGAATTTGACAGCAACAACATTACAAAAAAAGGTCCTCAAGAAATCTTCGGTTGACCATGTGCTAGCTTCTTTGACAGCATTAACATATTCTTTATCATCATCCAACAGCCCCCGTGCAAAACATGCATCTTTAAATGTTTGAAAAACCTACCCATCAACTGTTTTTATATCTTCAAAACAGGTTGGTCCGTTAATATGATTCAGTAAAATCCTTAGGTAATAACAATCACCAAGTGATGGTGGGACATAATGTATCCTCCCAATTGATCCATACGGATGCTTTCTTCGATTCCATTTGCGATTTTTAGCATTCCATACATAATATCCCGGAAACTGAACATACCTCAATGTCCTGGCAAATTCATCGACTTTATTACAATTCATCCACTCTGTAAACATTGTCATTTTCACAGTTGGATCAGTAACAATATCACACAAATTATCATGATCGTTATACACAATACTTTGACCATCTTCATAATGAAAAAGGTAATACTTCAACAGCTGGATGTCTATAATGTATATCATACATGAATATTCTCCAAGCAGCTTCACAAGCAGAGATATATCTACAATCAAGGTATGCTTTTATCTCATCTACAGCTACATTCTGTTCCGTATCATTCTTGTTGCTATTGGCTTGAAAAACAGAAGCAGTGACTCTATCAGGCCCCTTATTAATATATTTAAACAAATATTTGTTAGAACCTGACTGGTTGCACCATTCAACGTTAACGTGGCACTGATACTTTCTGAGCAGGAGAGCATTGTAAGGAACTACAAATCTATTATCAAATGTCACACCATTCTTTACTACTGTATTACTTGTTTAACGGTGACGATAGACAGGATATTCTTCTGAATCAACACAAGTCTCATCTACATATTTTTTGGGAAACTTTTTAGAACATTTTTGCTGAACCATACATGGACAAAGTGGGTTGTCTGTACCACATGGTCCATGAATCATAAATTGCTTGACAAGCTCATATAATTCAGGATCTCTTTCTTTATCTGGTATCTCAACACTAATAACACGATCAATATCAGATGCATTTGGAAATTTGCTTTCAGCACCCAAAAACAAACATAGGTGAGCATGTGGGAGTCCACGCTTCTGAAATTCCACTGTATACATAACTGAAATTTTTAAACAGTGAGTTGTTAGATAAATATAATTAGATGTTCAAAGTAAAAAATATAACTAAAGGGTACCTACTTGTATATCACCAAAGAATTTATGTTTCTTGAAATCTTTTATAAGATGATCCAATTTATACTTGAATAATCTAGAGATAATATCCGGTCTGTCTTCAGCATTAAGAGCTTTATCGTGCAAACACCTGTAAATCTCAGGCCAGTTTGGATTACAAGTCACCGTTATGAATAAATCGGGATATCCAACAGACTTGCAAATTGCCATAGCATCCAAGTACTTTTGCATCATATATCTAGAACCACCAGTAAATGATGAAGGTAAAAGTATAGGTTTACCACAACTTGATGCATTATTCTCTCCACTTTCAATAGTAGCATTCAAGTTCTTAAGATTTTGCACTCTAAGTTTAGGTTGTTGTGTCCTTATATAATTCAACCTGGCAGATTCTATCATCATGTATCCATCAACCAAAACTGCTGAAATAGTTTTTTCGCATTAACTAACAATGAAAACTGATTCTGTCTATCTTGAATTTTGTAACAAAAGAATTCTCTAATTGTAAGATTGGTTCTAAGTACCTCATTATCAATCGCAATCCCTCTATGTTTAATACCAACTCTATAACCATCTTCCGCATATGGGAAAATAAGTGGATATTGCAAAGCAAGGTAAAAGGGATGAAGCTCATTAATTCTTTGAAGACCACCAGACTTCTTTCTGACAACAATGTCCCGTTTATCAAATGCTCCATCAAAATCACCATGTATTTACGCAGCAATTTCTGATGCTGTTGGCAAATTGTGAACTCTTCCATCCTTATCTCTTGTTCCAATAAGCTTCAAGCTTACATCTTGAAACTCATTTTCTTGAAAACAATCTCTTACCATTCTGAAGGACTGGACAAGAGGATTGCAAGAATCCAACATATCTTTAAGACCCTCTATGGTTGTACTATCAAGCTGGTTGTTTCTTGTACTTTTGCATTCTATCTGAGAACTGCCAGAAATATAAAATGTTAAAATTTACATTTATTTCAAATGATGATGAATGTAAAAATACTAAAAAGCAAAATATATATATTCATAAATGCCACAATTATCATAAAGAAATTACCTTACTGCTTTTTGACGATTTACAACTTCGTTTTGTGAATCATATATGTAAAGCTGGGAGAATTTGGGTTCTTCCCCATCGTCCGGAAGTAGACTACCCATTCGATGATAATTCTGACCTTGTAGTCTAAATACATAAGGACCTTTACCTCTGTGACAACTCGAAATTTAGAACCTTTCGTTGTATGCTTAAACGTGTGAATAATTAAACTTATGTGATTAATGATAAGCTACAACCTTTGATATGATTATGTGTTAGGTCACATGTGTGCTTATGTGTATATATGCGAGTATGTATATGAACCGAAACGACACGAACCCGGCTCGAGACCATGTGGTCTCGAGTAAACCGTAACACTTGGGCCGGATGGGCCACGCACCCCATTGAACTCAACCGAAACCCATTAGGGTGCACAACTTGGGGGCGGGTATATAGCCTTAATAGCTACCCATGTTTACCACTTTGGACAACACTCATGCTCCTCTAGCACACACACTCTCCTACTTCCTCTCACCAAAACCCTAAGCTTCAACACCATACTTCTCCTTTCTTTTCGGATCAAACCAACCGGCCACAAGAAGGCTTTCTCGGATTTGGCTTGTTCACACCAAACAAAGCTTCATCTTTCACCACCTCACAACCGGTTAGTGAATCTATGATGTTTGTTGTTGTTTAATAAGGGTATGAATGATAGAACTTAACTAGTATGGTGTATGCTTGATAATGTTTGTGAACCGAATGTGTATTGTGTTTTGAGTTGATAATGATGTATGATAATCGGTTGAGCATGTTTGATAGTACACATTGATGTTAAGTTAGTGTTCAAGAAATCGGTTCATAAATATCCTATGTTATGAGTTTACATTCGGTTGATAATGATTATATGTTTATGATGTTGATGTTACAAATGATATAATTTAACTAGTGTAGTGGTATGATTGATGATGTTTTGTGAATCGATTTGTGGGTAATATTGATAATCGGAACATGCTTGATTTCAGATATGTGGCATAATGAACTCATGATGTTTTGTGTTTAAATGTAGTCTAAAACACTAGTTGTTGATGATTCACATAAATCGGATTGTGTATCCTTGTGTTAAGAACCGAAAGCTTGCCAACTAGGGTGATTTGTTGATAAGTTGTTCATGGTTCTTGTTAGACTTAGGTTCATATGAATGAAGATGAGTTACTTGAATATTTGAATGATGATGAACATGATGAATGTGTGAAGAACAACTTGAATATCATATGAACAGGTTGAATATTTGAATTCTGATTTGTTTGATCCATTTTAGGAAATTTCTAGACAAATAAACATGTTTAAGGAATTTGGTTGGTTAGTACAAACTGTTACATGAAATCAGAATAGTACACTGTTCCGAATCAGCTCCTGTCCACTCGTAACCATCAGTTACGACTCGAAACCAAGCACAACGAGTCGAAATCTCCCGGTTGCGACATCAGTTGCGAGTCGCAAACACCCGGTTGCGACTCGAAACCACACCGGATCAGCACACCAAACCTTGTGACTCGAAACCACCGTTGCGAGTCCAGTTGCGACTCGTAACCAAAACAGCATGGACCGAAACCATGGTTGCGACTCCGGTTGCGAGTCGCAAACGCCTAGTTGCGACTCGGGATCATATGCGGGTACACACTGTTGGACTTGTTTAATTATGGGCTTAATTGATTGGGCCGGACTCTTGGGCCTAGTATACAGACCTGATATATTACTGTTGAATGTGAATGTCGATGAACTGCCATGATTAAACGTGTATGCCATACGTGCACTACTTGAGTACGAACCTGATTGTATGATACAACTATGATAGGACGTGAGTAGCCTCAACGTTGCTTGTTTAACTTTTCTGTGTTTTCTACCGAGCAAACCAAGGTGAGTTCACACCCTCTACAAAGCATGGGATTCCCAGGGGTTGGGAATGGGGTTAAGGAACATGGGTTCCTCGTCCTCCTTGGGTAGGACAGTATTGGTTCAGGAATGTAATTCCTCGTCCTCATGGACAGATAACTCGTACTAGACCAAAACTCTATCACGAAGTCCCTCATCTTTGTATCGACTTAATCGCCGAGGCCAATGGCGAGCGGGTCATTAGTTAGATAGCGCTATTTAGGTTTGACAAACCTCACACCGTGCCGCAGAGGACGGGCGTGAACTAATGGACTACTGGCACGTCAATGATGATAGACATTGACAGTTCAGGGCACATAAACATGACTACAGTCAGCAGTCGATATGGTAACGAGTCTAGTATATACATGGGGTAGCCCCCACGGCCGAAATGCCAGATAACTAACACGGGGTAGCCCCCACGGCAGGATTGCCAGAGTAACCGGGAATAAACAAGTCACGTTTTAACTATGGGGTAACCCCCACGGCAGGATGCCAGCTAAAGGAAACTGTTTTCGAAACAACTTAAAACGAACACCCAACCGTGAACTCACTCAACTAGTTGTTGACTCGTTACTACATGCTTTGCAGGTCCTTAGGTTCTTAAGCTGGAGCATGCATGGAGGAGGATCGTTGTGGGACATGGACGACTGTGTGCCATGTTAAACTATGAAACAATTAAACTTATGTTTTGATTTAAGACTTATGCTTCCGCTTGCAACTTAACTATGTTTTGTGTGAACACCAATTGTATTGGTTGGATTTTTATAACTACTTATATGCTTGTTCAATATGATTGGTGGCTGGATCCTGGTCAGTCACGCCTCCAAGCGGTAGTACTCCGCAGGTGGATTTTGGGGGTGTGACAGATTGGTATCAGAGCCATTGGTTATAGAGAACTTGGTTTTAATAAAGGGGAAAACGTTTTTGTTAAAACCAGACTATAACCTGTACAGTGCTCAACGGTCCACAACGATGCTTCACTCCACATGCAAGGCTCGACATTCTAGGTAATATGATCTGTGTATATATTGCCTACTTGCTAGTTACATGGTACATTGCTCAATGGTATGCTTGGTTAGTATAACTACTATTGCTTGAACACGTGCGTGCTTACTCTATCCTATCATCGCACTTTCGCGAACCCCACTCACTCGCATTCTTCTTGGTATGAAGATCATGTCTGGACGCGTTAACATGACACAAGCCCAGTTGACGGCTCTGATCAACGAACGAGTTGCCGCAGCACTCGCAGCTGCACACGCAGGAGGTATATCCTGCAGTCCGAACTCATTCTAGGATCTTTAGGATCCTACTCTCGTGAACCAACCTTTGTGTTAAACTCTGTCTTTTCTTTCACCTACGATAGGTCAGCACGTTCAGCCACCCTTGTGCACTTTTAAGACTTTCATGGACTGCCGACCGACTACTTTTAGCGGCACTGAAGGAGCAGTAGGTCTCCTACACTGGTTTGAGAAGCTAGAATCTGTGTTCGAAATGTGTGAATGCCCTGAGGCGCGCAGGGTGAAGTACGCTACTGGTACACTTGAGGGTTTAGCCCTCACATGGTGGAACGCTCAAGTTCAAATGCTAGGGTTGGTTGCTGCCAACGCCACCCCTTGGGAAACTTTTAAGGAAATGATTAAAGAAGAGTACTGCAGCCGTGATGAGATTCACAAACTCGAGGTGGAGTTCTTCAACCTCAAGATGACGGGGTCTGAAATTGAAGCTTATGTGAAAAGGTCGAACGAACTGGCAATTCTGTGCCCTACTATGGTGGATCCTCCCATCAAACGCATCGAACTATTTCTTCAGGGCTTAGTGCCGGAAATCCAAAGTCATGTGACGTCAGCGAACCTCGCTACCTACCAGCAAACCGTCCAGTTGGCTCACCGTCTCACGGATCAGGCGGTGGAGCAGAATAAGTTACCAAAACGCATTGGCGCTACAACTACTACTGGTACCTCTAGTGACAACAAACGGAAATGGGATGGAACTTCAAGTAAGGGTTCGACTTCTGTTCAGTCCCAGTCTCAGCAGAGAAAGACTGAGGACTACAAGAGCCCTAATCAGCAATCGTCTGGTGGTGGATACAAAGGAAATCATCCCAAATGCAATCGCTGCAGCCTGCACCACAGCGGACCATGCACCAGGGGCAACTGTCATCGGTGCAACAAGCCTGGTCACGCTGCAAAGGATTGCAGGAGCTTATACCCCGCCAACCAGAATCGTCATCAAGCTCAACAGAATCAACGCCAGCAGCAGCAGCAAGGTGATAACAAAGGGTGCTTTCAGTGTGGAGCTGAAGGCCACTTCAAGAGAGATTGTCCCCAACTGAACAGGAACCAGAACAACAACAACAACAACAATAACAACAATCAGGGGAATGGTAATAATGGGAACAACAACAACAACAATGGCGCCAGAGGGCGGGTGTTTGTGATTGGCCAAGGTGAAGCAAGGAATGACCCCAATGTTGTGGCGGGTAAGTTCCTTCTCGACGACTTTTATGTTTCAGTTTTATTTGATTCGGGTGCCGATACTAGCTACGTGTCACTAGAAGTTAGTCGAATGCTTAAGCGTATTCCAACACCTTTGAACAACAAGCACACCGTAGAGCTAGCAAATGGTAAGAGTTTAGAAGCCACACACGTAGTCAAGGGTTGTAAACTTATTCTCGCTGACCAGACCTTCTCTATCGATCTCGTTCCTATTGTCTTGGGTAGTTTCGACGTTGTCATTGGGATGGATTGGTTATCCCAACACCGAGCAGAGATTCTTTGCAACGAGAAGGTTGTCCGTATTCCAGGTCCCGATGGTGAACCCCTCATGATTCATGGCGACAAGAGGAGTGCTGTTGAGAACGTCATTTCTCTCCTTAAGGCCCAAAAGTACTTGCGAAAGGGCCACACTGCTATTTTAGCTCTTATTACTGACACCACGGAGAAAGAGAAGAAGATAGAAGATTTCCCAGTTGTACGCGATTATCCAGAGGTATTTCCCGAGGAATTACCTGGTCTTCCGCCTCATCGCCAGGTCGAGTTTCAGATCGAACTAGCTCCTGGAGCTGCGCCTATAGCTCGTGCACCTTATCGTCTAGCTCCATCAGAGTTGAAAGAACTCTCCACGCAACTACAAGAGCTTCTGGATAAGGGTTTTATTCGTCCAAGCTCATCGCCCTGGGGAGCTCCAGTATTATTTGTGAAGAAGAAGGACGGCACTTTCAGAATGTGCATCGACTACCGAGAACTCAACAAGGTGACGGTGAAGAATCGTTATCCTCTACCGCGTATCGACGACTTGTTCGACCAGCTGCAAGGATCGAGCTACTATTCGAAGATCGATTTGAGATCGGGTTATCACCAGCTGAGAGTCCGGGAAGAGGACGTCTCTAAAACAGCTTTCAGAACCCGATACGGGCACTATGAGTTTTTGGTCATGCCTTTTGGGATGACAAACGCACCTGCGGTTTTCATGGACTTGATGAACCGAGTGTGCAAGCCTTACCTGGACAAATTTGTTATAGTCTTCATCGACGACATCCTGATCTACTCTAAGAGTCGGGAGGAACATGAGCAGCATCTGCGACTTATTCTGGAACTCCTTCGAACAGAACAGCTTTATGCAAAGTTCTCGAAATGCGACTTCTGGCTTCGAGAAGTCCATTTCCTAGGCCACGTGGTGAACAAGGATGGGATCCACGTTGATCCATCCAAGGTAGACTCAATAAAGAACTGGCCTGCACCTCGTACACCAAAGGAAATTCGCCAATTCTTGGGTTTGGCGGGATACTACCGGAGATTCATAAAGGATTTTTCTAAGATTGCACAGCCTCTCACCTCACTAACTCAGAAAGGCGTTGTTTACCGCTGGGGAAACGCACAAGAGTTGGCATTTCAGCACCTGAAGGATAGACTTTGTAGCGCACCTATTCTTTCCTTGCCGGAAGGTACAGACGACTTTGTGGTATACTGCGACGCATCAATTCAGGGTCTTGGTTGCGTGTTGATGCAACGAGACAAGGTTATAGCCTACGCCTCACGCCAACTTAAAGTTCATGAAAAGAACTACACTACGCACGACTTAGAGCTGGGAGCTGTTGTTTTTGCGCTTAAGTTGTGGCGGCATTACCTGTATGGTACCCAGTGCGCGATCTACACCGACCACAGGAGCCTCGAGCACATCTTCAAGCAGAAAGAATTGAATATGCGGCAGCGACGATGGGTCGAACTGCTGAATGATTACGAGTGCTCAATCAGGTATCACCCGGGCAAGGCCAATGTTGTGGCTGACGCCCTCAGTCGGAAGGACACTGTACCTAAACGCGTACGAGCTCTACAACTCACGATCCATTCTAGTCTTCCCTCCCAAATACGAGCTGCTCAGACAGAAGCACTGAGACCGGAAAACGTCAGGGCTGAAGCCCTACGCGGATCGAGGCAACGCTTAGAACAGAAGGAAGACGGTGCGTACTACGTAACGGGACGCATTTGGGTCCCACACTATGGCAACCTACGCGAACTTGTGATGGATGAAGCACACAAGTCTCGCTACTCAGTACACCCCGGATCAGATAAGATGTATCATGATATCAAGACTACGTACTGGTGGCCTAGCATGAAGGCCCACATAGCAACCTACGTCAGCAAGTGTTTGACTTGTGCGAGAGTCAAGTCGGAATACCAGAAACCATCAGGCCTACTCCAACAACCCGAGATACCTCAATGGAAATGGGAGCAAATTTCCATGGATTTTGTTACTGGCCTACCTAGATCCCAGCGCGGGAACGATACTATTTGGGTGATCGTGGATCGACTCATGAAATCTGCACACTTCCTGGCTATCAAGGAGACGGATAAGTTCTCCACTCTTGCAGAAATATACCTCAAGGAAGTTGTTTCGAGGCACGGGGTGCCCACCTCTATCATCTCGGATCGAGATGCACGTTTTACTTCTGAGCTGTGGCAAGCAATGCACAAATCCTTTGGCTCACGATTAGACATGAGCACAGCGTACCATCCTCAGACGGACGGGCAGTCCGAGCGCACTATTCAAACCTTAGAAGACATGCTTCGTGCATGTGTAATCGACTTTGGCAACCGCTGGGAAAAGCACCTGCCACTTGTGGAATTCTCGTACAATAACAGCTACCACACCAGCATTGGAGCTGCTCCGTTTGAGGCATTGTACGGACGTAAATGCCGGTCTCCTCTTTGCTGGGCAGAGGTGGGAGATAGTCAGATCACTGGTCCAGAATATGTGGTAGATACAACCGAGCAGATCGCTCAGATACGAAAACGCATGACGGCCGCTCGTGAACGTCAGAAAGTTTACGCCGACATGGGCAGGAAACCACTTGAGCTCCAGGTTGGGGAGCGGGTACTACTCAAAGTTTCACCCTGGAAGGGTGTGGTTCGTTTTGGTAAACGCGGTAAACTCAACCCACGATACGTTGGACCTTTCGAGGTCATTGAGAAAATAGGCAGGGTGGCCTACAGACTAAACTTACCAGCGGAACTCGGTGCAGTTCACAACGTTTTCCACGTGTCGAATCTGAAGAAGTGTCCATCAGATGAGACCCACGTAGTTCCTTTGAAGGAACTCACTATCGACGAGCAGTTACGATTCGTCGAGGAACCAGTCGAGATCACGGACCGGGATGTTAAGGTCCTCAAGAGCACCAGAATACCTCTCGTTCGAGTTCGTTGGAACTCACGTCGCGGCCCAGAGTTCACCTGGGAGCGCGAAGATCAGATGAAACAAAAGTATCCCCAACTGTTCGCAAACAGTACACCCACTACTGAGGCCGAAGCTACGGAATTTCGGGACGAAATTCCAGATCAACGGGGGGTGGATGTGACGCCCCAGGAAAACCGGGAAAACCAAACAACTTAACTAGCTTCCTCAGTGAGTGCTTACCAAATTTCGGGACGAAATTTCTTTCAACTTGGGGATGATGTGACAACTCGAAATTTAGAACCTTTCGTTGTATGCTTAAACGTGTGAATAATTAAACTTATGTGATTAATGATAAGCTACAACCTTTGATATGATTATGTGTTAGGTCACATGTGTGCTTATGTGTATATATGCGAGTATGTATATGAACCGAAACGACACGAACCCGGCTCGAGACCATGTGGTCTCGAGTAAACCGTAACACTTGGGCCGGATGGGCCACGCACCCCATTGAACTCAACCGAAACCCATTAGGGTGCACAACTTGGGGGCGGGTATATAGCCTTAATAGCTACCCATGTTTACCACTTTGGACAACACTCATGCTCCTCTAGCACACACACTCTCCTACTTCCTCTCACCAAAACCCTAAGCTTCAACACCATACTTCTCCTTTCTTTTCGGATCAAACCAACCGGCCACAAGAAGGCTTTCTCGGATTTGGCTTGTTCACACCAAACAAAGCTTCATCTTTCACCACCTCACAACCGGTTAGTGAATCTATGATGTTTGTTGTTGTTTAATAAGGGTATGAATGATAGAACTTAACTAGTATGGTGTATGCTTGATAATGTTTGTGAACCGAATGTGTATTGTGTTTTGAGTTGATAATGATGTATGATAATCGGTTGAGCATGTTTGATAGTACACATTGATGTTAAGTTAGTGTTCAAGAAATCGGTTCATAAATATCCTATGTTATGAGTTTACATTCGGTTGATAATGATTATATGTTTATGATGTTGATGTTACAAATGATATAATTTAACTAGTGTAGTGGTATGATTGATGATGTTTTGTGAATCGATTTGTGGGTAATATTGATAATCGGAACATGCTTGATTTCAGATATGTGGCATAATGAACTCATGATGTTTTGTGTTTAAATGTAGTCTAAAACACTAGTTGTTGATGATTCACATAAATCGGATTGTGTATCCTTGTGTTAAGAACCGAAAGCTTGCCAACTAGGGTGATTTGTTGATAAGTTGTTCATGGTTCTTGTTAGACTTAGGTTCATATGAATGAAGATGAGTTACTTGAATATTTGAATGATGATGAACATGATGAATGTGTGAAGAACAACTTGAATATCATATGAACAGGTTGAATATTTGAATTCTGATTTGTTTGATCCATTTTAGGAAATTTCTAGACAAATAAACATGTTTAAGGAATTTGGTTGGTTAGTACAAACTGTTACATGAAATCAGAATAGTACACTGTTCCGAATCAGCTCCTGTCCACTCGTAACCATCAGTTACGACTCGAAACCAAGCACAACGAGTCGAAATCTCCCGGTTGCGACATCAGTTGCGAGTCGCAAACACCCGGTTGCGACTCGAAACCACACCGGATCAGCACACCAAACCTTGTGACTCGAAACCACCGTTGCGAGTCCAGTTGCGACTCGTAACCAAAACAGCATGGACCGAAACCATGGTTGCGACTCCGGTTGCGAGTCGCAAACGCCTAGTTGCGACTCGGGATCATATGCGGGTACACACTGTTGGACTTGTTTAATTATGGGCTTAATTGATTGGGCCGGACTCTTGGGCCTAGTATACAGACCTGATATATTACTGTTGAATGTGAATGTCGATGAACTGCCATGATTAAACGTGTATGCCATACGTGCACTACTTGAGTACGAACCTGATTGTATGATACAACTATGATAGGACGTGAGTAGCCTCAACGTTGCTTGTTTAACTTTTCTGTGTTTTCTACCGAGCAAACCAAGGTGAGTTCACACCCTCTACAAAGCATGGGATTCCCAGGGGTTGGGAATGGGGTTAAGGAACATGGGTTCCTCGTCCTCCTTGGGTAGGACAGTATTGGTTCAGGAATGTAATTCCTCGTCCTCATGGACAGATAACTCGTACTAGACCAAAACTCTATCACGAAGTCCCTCATCTTTGTATCGACTTAGTCGCCGAGGCCAATGGCGAGCGGGTCATTAGTTAGATAGCGCTATTTAGGTTTGACAAACCTCACACCGTGCCGCAGAGGACGGGCGTGAACTAATGGACTACTGGCACGTCAATGATGATAGACATTGACAGTTCAGGGCACATAAACATGACTACAGTCAGCAGTCGATATGGTAACGAGTCTAGTATATACATGGGGTAGCCCCCACGGCCGAAATGCCAGATAACTAACACGGGGTAGCCCCCACGGCAGGATTGCCAGAGTAACCGGGAATAAACAAGTCATGTTTTAACTATGGGGTAACCCCCACGGCAGGATGCCAGCTAAAGGAAACTGTTTTCGAAACAACTTAAAACGAACACCCAACCGTGAACTCACTCAACTAGTTGTTGACTCGTTACTACATGCTTTGCAGGTCCTTAGGTTCTTAAGCTGGAGCATGCATGGAGGAGGATCGTTGTGGGACATGGACGACTGTGTGCCATGTTAAACTATGAAACAATTAAACTTATGTTTTGATTTAAGACTTATGCTTCCGCTTGCAACTTAACTATGTTTTGTGTGAACACCAATTGTATTGGTTGGATTTTTATAACTACTTATATGCTTGTTCAATATGATTGGTGGCTGGATCCTGGTCAGTCACGCCTCCAAGCGGTAGTACTCCGCAGGTGGATTTTGGGGGTGTGACAACCTCTCTGATAACTTTTGTCAACCTTCCCACCAAGAGATGTGAAAAAAAAAACATCATGTTATATGCTCGAATATTATCCATGAAATTGCGAGACTGTGAGGTATGACTTTTATATAAATAACGTAGTAATGGAGGAGGTGTAGGCGGTCGTGGTAGTTCAACATCTCCATTTAAACAACAAAGAGAATAGGACGATTTTTTACGTTTTGGATTTCCCCTAAGCATTTCATCTTCCTATAACATTGCATCATATTTAGAACACACAAAGATGGCATCTCCATGATCAATATAATCTACAGACTTAGCAAATTTATAAGTCAACATAAGTTTTCTACATATTGAAAACTTAACAGGAATTTACATTCGTATCTTATACCTTTAGAAATTCCATGAATCTTCTTAACCACAGAATCTGATAACATCTCATCACTCATTTGTAATTCAATTTTAGATATTCCACCTATATTGAAGCTTGTAAAATATAAGATATATATAACAATTCATAAAACATAAAATTAAACAAATATTTTGTTTCGTAAAATTTAAAACATACAATTTGTAATATCTGATAATGGAGTCCTCTCAACAAAATTGGATTTTTGCTTAGTACTTCCCAAAGGAGTGTGATGGACATTCCTTCTTTCGACATTGTTGGTTGAAGCTTGTAAAATAGAAAATATGTAAGGATTCCAAAAACATAACACATACATACATATTTCTTTTAAATTTTGTTTGCAAAACTATAACGCATACCACTTGAAGTATTTGAAAATGGAATCCTTTCAACAGAATCAGATGTTGATGCAGGATGACAACCTCTGTTGTTTCTCTTTTGTTGAAGAACATACTTCCTTTTTTCTCTTTCTTCAGCACACATTTGACGTTGAATTGCTTGAAGGTCAACTTCATACTTACTTGAAATTGTGTTATCTGTATCCATATTTTAAAATACTTCAATGAAAAAATTGTTGACAACTCGAGAAAAGAACTTTGAAAGTATTGTGAAAATTATTTGAAATTACCAAAAAATATCTGCAGTAAGTATACCTTTTACTTGTGTAGATGAGTGAAACAAATTACTACTAATATTTGGAGTAGCATAAGCAGGAAGCTGATACACATTCCTTCTTTCAACATTGGTGGTTGAAACTTGTAAAAATAGAACATATGTAAGGATTCCAAAAACATAACATATACATACATATTTCTTTTAAATTTTGTTTGTAAAACTATAACACATACCACTTGAAGTATTTGAAAATGGAATCCTTTCAACAGAATCAGATGTTGATGCAGGATGACAACCTTTGTTGTTTCTCTTTTGTTGAAGAACATACTTCATTTTGTCTCTTTCTTCAGCACAACTTTGACGTTGACTTGCTTGAAGGTCAACTTCATACTAACTTGAAATTGTGTTATCTGTATTCATAATTTAAAATACTCGAATGAAGAAGATTGTTGACCACTCAAGGAAAGAACTTTGAACATATTGTGAAAAAATTTTGAAATTACCAAAAAAATATCTGCAGTAAGTATACCTTTTACTTCTGTAGATGATTGAAACAAATTACTGCTAATATTTGGAGTAGCATAAGCAGGAAAATGATACACATCCATTCTCTCAACATTGGTTGTTGAAACTTGTAAAATACGAAACATGTGTAAGGATTCCCAAAAGATTACGAGTAAATATATATTTCTTGTAAAATTTTGTTTACAAACCTATAAGACATACCACTTGGAGTGTTTAATAATGGAATTCTTTTAACAGAATCGGATGTTGATGTATGATGAAAACCACTTTTGTTTCTCTTTTATTGCAGAACACGCTTCCTTTTTTTCCTTGCTTCAGCACAGACTTGACTTTGACTTGGTTGAAAGAACAGTTCATACTTACTTGAAATTCTATTATCTGTATCCATAATTTCAAATATCTGAATGAAGAAGATTGTTGAACACTCAAGAAAAAGACTTTCAAAGTGTTTGAAAATGGTTTGAATTATTTGAAAATGATTTGACTTATTTGAAAAAGAAAGCTATAATATTAGGGGTAAAATGTAAGTTCCTTATCTCAATTGCGGTAAAATGTAATTTATTATTCCAATGGCGGTTTACCTTTTTACATAGAGGCAGATAGAAACATACTTTACCTTTTTAACGACTCTCCAAATCCCCTTTACAAAATTGTTTGTCTGATCTCATAAAAAGTGCTTCAAGTTTTAATCACCGATGTCCATTTTAATATTGAATCATTCCACTTGAATTCTTCTTACTTTTGACATCATCAACAACTTCGATCAAGGTATAATAATATTTATTAAAATTTGTATATACATTAGTGATTTGTGCAAATGATTGACAACTGTTATGAAGAATGTTCTCAATGTATTGCATGTTTTAGATGATATATCAATTTAATTTTACAAGATTTTTTATTTTTTATAATGTTTCCGATTTGAAGTTTTGTTTGATATGGTGTTACATTTGGATTCTTGAAAGCAATCGATAAGGTATATTTTGTTGTTTTTCTTACTTGATATTAAAGAATGTGATTAAATGACAAATCTTTAATTTATAGACTTGCAAAAAAAAGTTATTGACAGTGGTACTCGATTCTACAGTTTTTAGAGTAATTTTTATTTATTGATATCCTCTAGATAAATCGATAAATATTAAATGCGTTATCTGAATGACATAGATATGTTAACCATTGTTGGTTCACATTTGTTAACACAGTCTTTATAAATAATGAAGTATATGATAAAATACATTTTCTCTTTTTTTCTTTGATTTTTAACCAGAAACATCATATCTTGGAAGATGTCTTTTTATAAATATTTGGATTCTCTTAATTCCAAAATCTTGGTAAGATTATTACATTAAAACCATTTTCTACAGCTTTATTGTTAACAATTAATTCACATATAACACTTGCCAATACTTAAATACTTGAACTTAACAGATAATACCACAAAACTTTGCAAACAATCATTTACTCAAAGAAGTTCCTGGTAACGTTGGCTTTATAGAGTGTGTAAACGGTATGAGATGGGATTACCGATTCTCAAAACACAATGGAACTTTTGCTCTAAAAGAAGGATGGTCCTCAGTTGTCTCTGACCTTTCATTGAAAGAAGGATGTCTGTTGGTATTTAAAAAAACTGCAACATATACATATCTGCTAACACCTTTTGAAAAAGTTCATCATTATCCGACAAAACTCCCAACGATTTCTATGTTCACATCAATATCGTTTGAGAGGAAGTTTGGATGTATGGATTCATTCTCCCATAGTTTTACTGATGTTTGTAAGGACGTATTGGTAAGTTTTGGTATTTTAATCCAATACTTAAATGTTACTATAGTAATTAGTGATATAGTTGTTAATTTTACTGTACCTTTGTTGATTTCATGATTTTATATTTTTTTGTTCAGGAGTTAGTCAACGTCAGTATTGGAGTTGCTAAACTTAAAGAGAGATTTAAGATCTATGTGAATCAGTGGGACTCTTTTGATGTACTACTTCAACATGATCCGCTTCGGAATTGTTACTTTATAACCGATGGATGGGAAAAGGTTGTACACTACATGGGTATGCAAACAGGAATTGTACTTGTTTTAAGATACGTAGCGGATTATATCTTTTTGCTTACTGCCTTTGATTTGAATGGATGTGAGATTGTTGCACCAAAATCCAATGACATTCCGATAGGCGATACTTCCTCACCCAATTTAGAAGTTCCTCAAATTACCGAGGATCTGCATCACCAGTCGGATGTTGAAGAATCCAATGACACAGATTCTGATAGTGATTATGTTGTATCGAATGATTAATCCGATGATATCAACGATGCAGATTTTGATGCCGCTGTCTCAGATTATGAAGCTGATCCTGATGTATACCCCTTACAATTCGTATGGTACTGCAGCAAACATTTTGTAAGTTTATTCTGTTAATATATCATTCCTCATTCTTTAGATGTTAAATGTTTGTTACAATTAAGCTGTTTTTTTTTACTTTACTTAAATACATTATGTACTTCTTATTAATTAGTGGTATTTTATATTTATTTTTAAGCGTCTGAATGTAAAAGTAGCATCTTTATCAAGGATTCATAGAACATTGAAGATGACAGTTGAAAATCTGAATGGAGTTGACACTGTAATTGACTTTCGACGGGAGAAGCATGGCAAGGGATTTAGATACGCGGCTTGTCAATTCACCAAGAAGTTCACGAAGCCCAACCGTATCTACAGAAATATGAGATGCAAATTTGTCTACTCTCAAGAAAAAGCCAAGCTGATCTTAAAGAAAGTCTCCAGATAGTTGTGGTTGTTGGTATTATCTCATTTGAGATAAATTATGCGATGGTGATGTATCAAACTTCTATATTTTGAAAACTTACGACTTACGAATATTTAAATTATAATCATGTATGCTTATCTTGTTATTTATATTAACTTAAACCTTTGTTGTACATTCTCCACATATTTTAATTGGCTCTTCATGATACATTACAACTTCAATTATACTCTGTAAATTTACGGGCAGTGATGGATACTTAAAAGGCTTCAACAAATTTATGGAGAGTCATCAACACTTAAAAGGCTTTTCTTAAAAGGCTTCAACAAATTTATGGGCAGTCATCGACACTTAAAGGGCTATTTCAAATTTATGGGTGATCATTGTCATAACGTCACTTGAATTAACCTCTGACTACAAACAAATTTATGCACTCAACCTCTATTTAGATAAAGTCTGACAAACCAAAATCTGTGTCAAACAGAAAATCTGTTCAAGCAAAGTCTGTTGTTCCAAACAACCTCTGCTGATAAACACAAAGACTGTTATAGAAAATAACCTCTGCTGATAAACACAACCTCTGCTGCTGAATATGAATACAAAAGCATCATAAAGCTAACATCTGCTTTTACTTAAAAGGCTTTTCTTAAAAGGCTTCAACAAATTTATGGGTGATCATTGTCATAACCTCTCTGATACAAACCTCTGACTACAAACAAATTTATGCACTCAACCTCTATTCAGATAAAGTCTGCTGATAAACACAAAGACTGTTATAGCAAATAACCTTTGCTGATAAAACAACCTCTGCTAAATAAACACAAAGACTATTATAGCAAATAACCTCTGCTGATAAAACAACCTCTGCTGCTGAATATGAATACAAAAGCATCATAAAGCTAACATCTGTTGTTGAAACAAAGGTCTGTCAAACATAACATCTGCTGATCATTCCACAGTATAGATTGCTAACATCTGATGTGGACTAACAGATGATGCAGTTCAACAGAGAACCTCTGCTATGGACTAACAGATGATGCAGTTCAACAGAGAATGTTTAACAGCAGTGCTATAACAGACCATGATCAACAGATGATAATATAATAACAATAATATTCAAACTGTAGCAATTACATTTTCATAAATCTAACAACCATCATCGAAGCTGTAACAAAATCTAAACACCGATACACTAAACACTGTTACATAAGAAAAACTGATATGGACTAACAGATGATACAGTTCAACAGAGAACCTTTGCTATGGACTAACATATGATGCAGTTCAACAGAGAATGTTTAAATACTGATGTTGAAATCGTTGTAGATATTGAACCACTGTTGTTACTGAGCAGTGGTTTTCCTTTGGTTGACCAGGCCTTAGGTACATAAGCGCCTGTCTTTAACAGCTTTGTCTTCAATAGTGGATAGGTCTAATCAGTCTTTAAGTCCATCAGTCTTTATAAGAAGCAGTGGTTAGTTATAACAGTCCTTAGCATGATCAGCTGTTATAACCACTCCATAACCCTTTGAGAGGAAGCAAGTGTCCGTCTATTCAATTGAGAGGAATCATTACATTACATCCCTGTTGAAAAACAGAATCAATAAATTTAGGGAAAATGAGATTGAAAGATGATAACCCAACAGTGGAGGATCTCATTCGACAGCTCCGATAAATTCAGTGGTATTCTCAACGGATGCTTCCTAGATTTTTGAAGGCCGACAAAGACCAACAAATGTCCACAGTGATACTTCTTTAGACATTTGTCGGTCTTCAAAAATCTAGGAAGCATTGTTTGAGAATACCACTGAATTTATCGGAGCTGTCGAATAAGATCCTCAACTGTTGGGTTATCATCTTTCAACCCCATTTTCCCTAAATTTATCAATTCTGTTTTCAGACCTCCCAAAGCCACCTATCCGCATCCAAAGAGATCGAGACAGCTTGAAGCATAACCTGGACTTGCTGTCATTCCACCAGTTGAGTATTTAATCCCAATATACCAGACATCACCACCTTTTCTAATTTGCATTGGGATTTCTCTTTTTACAAACATATCATCTTCAATCTACTCGTAATCACATGGTAAACCAATGCAACCATCTGAATAAACAATAACAAATCAAAGACAAAATCAAAAGCTACAAATATATCAAACAAATTTCATAGAATCATGATTTATTTTAAACACATATACATCTATTTTTAAACACAAACATACATTACCTCTTCATCAATAAAGTTGAGTTACATTTTATAACCTTGATCACATTCGGAAACTCGGCCAACGAACTCAAGACTTCCACACCAAATAACAAATCCAGCAAGATCTACATGAAGAACATTTAGCATACAAACCTTCAGTTTGTGATAAAAAGGAAAAATCAAAAAATATCTATTTTTAAACTACCGTTGGTCTGCATAATATTCAAATCGATATTAAACATGATGAATAAACAGACATCACCAGCTTTTCTAATTTGCATTGGGATTTATCCTTTTACAAACATATCATCTTCAATCTACTCGTAATCACATGGTAAAACAATGCAAGCATCTGAATAAACAATAACAAATCAAAGACAAAATCAAAAGCTACAAACATATCAATCAAATTTCATACCATCATGAAAGAAATTAGGTCACGGATTGTTACCAGATTTAGCGAGAGAAGAATCGATCGAAGCATTGGAGAAGATGATGATTTTAAGAAACTTCAATCTGGAAATCACGTAACAAAGCTCAAGAAACCACGAAGAAGAAGGAGAACTGATTACAAAGTGTATTAACAATTACAAAAAAAATAACAATCACCTGATTTATTTTAAACACGTATACATCTATTTTTAAACACAAACAGACATTACCTCTTCATCAATAAAGTTGAGATCCATTTTAAAATCCAGCAAGACCTACCTGAAGAACATTTAGCATGCAAACCTTCAGTTTGTGATAAAAAGAAAAAATCAAAAAATATATATTTTTAAACTACCATTGGTCTGCATAATATTCAAATCGATGTTAAATTCAACGCCTCTGTCTTCTTCATCCTCTTCTCTGTATCTACAGTTTTAGAGATAGAGAGTTGAGAGAGAGTAGTCAGAGAGATTGAAATGGGTTTTTGAAATTATGATCGAGTTTGGATTTGGGTTTGAATTTATATTTGGGAGAGAGAAGAATTGAAGCTCTGATGACATTAAATGCAAATTACATATCCCTATGAAGTTTTAAATTTCAAATTACCCTCCCATTTTAATGAAACATCAGTGGTTTAAATTTGAATGAATACCAGTGGTTTGATAATTGAATGTGGGCCAGACCTTTGAAATTGAAAAGTGGGGAAGTGGTTTGGATGGCAGATCTTTGAATTATGATGTCACTATGCTCCCTCTATGGCTGCCACCTCATCGGGGATGACATAAGAAAAGCATTGTTGGACATGCTCTCTAGCTGACACATCAGCTTTTCTTATGTCACTTGGATTTCTCTTTTTATAGAAAGTATAGATAGATTAGTACTACAAACTTTAAACACACAATTTTTTTTATTTTTTAAGCAATTATATTCAAAACATACGAATTTAATACCAAAATATTAAAAACACTTGTTAAACAAGTCACCTTCCAAAAAAAAAAAAAAAAAACAAGTCAACATGCAAACCTATCAAAATGTCATGAATAGACACCATTTAGATAAATATGTTCACACTATAACCCAAAACTATTCCGACTCTGTAAATTTTTTTGTTACGTTTGGAAATTCATATCATACTAAGAGGGGGGGGGGGGGGACCACCCTGACCACTCTAATCATGTAGTGTTACGTCACTTTTACCCACAATTATCCTATAACACGTTAATAGGTATCAACACTACCCTATAGCACCCTGACCCCCTCTAATCGTGCAATGTTACATCACTTCTACCCGCAACTATCCTAAAACACATTAATAGGTGGCAACACTACTACCCAATAGCACCCTGATCCCTCTAATCCTGCAATGCCAAGTCACTTTTACTCGCAACTATCTTAAAACACGTTAATAGGTGGCAACACTACGCTAAAGCATGGGTACTCTACTTTTACACTACACTCTTCATCTCTCTTATCAATACACACCTTCTTTGGCTTTCCGAAATCAATACCTGAGTATCCATACCCGAGTGACTGGTCAGCTAAGGGCTACCCAAATTGATTTGGACGAGTGGTGACACCCCTAACCCTTATTTTAGTATTGAATCAAAGTCATCAACCAACTTTTGATTTCTTTTCCTAGTTTTCCAACTTTTGATGAATCAAAGTCATCAACCAACTTTTAATTTCTTTTCCTAGTTTTCCAACTTTTGATTTCTTTTCCTAGTTTTCTAAAAACTTAACATGTCGACAACAAAGTACACATCATAGGTACAATACAACTCATTGCACAATTCTTTCAACTCTCTATATATACCCCATCTCCGCCTCTTCAACCCTCCACACACAAACCCACCCTCTTTCAACAACAACAATGGCTTCCTCTGTAACCCCCACCCCCTTATTAAAAGACGAACTCGACATCGTAATCCCCACAATCCGAAACCTCGATTTCCTCGAGATGTGGCGGCCGTTCTTCCAATCGTATCATCTGATCATCGTACAAGACGGCGATCCTTCGAAGGTCATTAAAGTTCCCGAAGGTTTCGATTATGAACTCTACAATCGTAACGATATTAATAGGATTCTGGGTCCTAAATCTTCTTGTATCTCGTTTAAGGATTCTGCTTGTCGGTGCTTTGGTTATATGGTGTCTAAGAAGAAGTATATCTTCACCATTGATGATGATTGCTTTGTAAGTTTTGTGTTAATTTGTTATAATTTTGGTGGGTTTTGCTTGATTTGTTGTTTATGTTTGAAATCTGTTAGCTTTTATCTGGGTTTGATTGAATTGTTGTGGATCTTGGGTTTTATGCAAGATTTAAGAGGTTTTGAACATAGATCTGATTTTTAATTTTTTTTTTTTTTTTTTTTTTGTGTTTATGATTTTGGGTTCTGTATGATTTAACGATGTTTGTGACATTCAGATTGATGGAGAATCCCTAATTATGCTTTAACTTTTTATAGTGGATCTTTATTGGTACAAGGGTTTTTTTTTTTTGTGAAATTTCAACTTGTGTCACAAGGTTTTTTTTTTTTTTTTTTTTTTTTTTTTTTTTTTTTTTTTTGTGAAATTACTAAGCTTGATATGTTTGTCACCTATGAATGTATGTATGTATAATGTATGTATATGTTTGGTGTGCATATGGTTGGTGAATCATACTCAAAAGTTTTTTGTTCATCAAACCTGGTTATTTTTGTGTGGTGTTGAATTGCCAACCCCCAGCCAGAGTGGATATATTGTAGTATTATGATATACTTTTGGAAGTTGTCAAGCTAAGATTACCTTTTTGGTTTGATAGGTATATTGCTTTGTGTCAAGTTTCTTTTTCTCATTTAGAGAAGGGTATTTTGGACATTTTACCAATGTCAAAACTATGTGTGTAAATGAGCGAAGCCGAGCCCAAACTTGACTAAGCTCGAGCTTGGCTTGGCTTGTGTTTGCTCCGAGTAATTATAAAGCCCGAGCTTGAGTCGGGCGAGGCTCATTTTAATATTTGTTAATCATAATATCATATAATTAATATTATCATATACATTTATAATTATATTTATATATTTTTCGTGTAGATTTTTATATTTAATATGATATATATTATTTAATATTTTTTTTCATAGTTCTATATATAGTAATTATTTTGTAAATAAATATTAATGTATCAAATAGAAAGTTATATAAATAACAGGCTTGTGTAGGATTGCGAGCTTACTCGAGTAGCTCACAAGCGGCTTGGCTGTTTTACACCCCTAGCCAAAACTATTGTTGATTTGAAAGATTGCGGCTTTTGTAGTTACATTGATTTAGGTCATGACACCTATTGTCTTGTTGATTTGATAGGTTGCTAAAGATCCATCTGGGAACGATATCAATGCACTTGAGCAACACATCAAGAACCTATTGTCTCCATCAACACCATTTTTCTTTAACACACTTTATGACCCATATAGGGAGGGAGCCGATTTTGTTCGTGGATATCCTTTTAGTCTTCGTGAGGGTGTCCCGACTGCTGTTTCTCATGGGCTTTGGCTTAACATCCCTGATTATGATGCTCCCACTCAACTTGTCAAGCCTCGTGAGAGGAACACGAGGTGTCTCAAATTAATATTTTTACCACATTTTTTATAGCTTAACGTTGCTCGTTGGTAGATGGTATTTTTTAAGCAATATTTATTGTGTAGTGAATCAAAACGCTTTTTCCTCGTGCATTATAAAGTCTAATCCTTTGTGCTAAATTACTAGGTTTGTTGATGCGGTTTTAACCATACCGAAGGGCACCCTCTTCCCCATGTGTGGAATGAATCTTGCTTTTGACCGTGAGTTAATCGGACCAGCAATGTACTTTGGTCTCATGGGTGATGGTCAGCCAATTGGGCGGTACGATGACATGTGGGCTGGCTGGTGCATCAAGGTTTAACTTTTATCTATGCACACATAAGGTGACAGAATGGGCGGATTGGGTAACATGTCAAAATAAGTATTATATGATATGGGCCAACTTGAGCTGACCTGCAGGATGAAACATTTTGTGGACACATATTAGAGGTGAAAAAATGGGTGGGTTCGGTAACGGGTCATAACTGAAATTTATTGTTCGGACTGGGTCAACATAAAATTATCTTGTCAAAAAGTTTTGAAACCTTTTTTTGTTGAATAGTCCGTGTCTAATGTGATTACAAGAATTAACTGACCCATTTGCAAGTAAATGGGTCAAAAGGGCCACATAGTTGGACTTTTCACTCAACACCGTTTGTATTTGGTTGTTTAGGTGATCTGTGACCATCTAGGATTAGGCGTGAAGACGGGTTTACCATACATCTGGCACAGCAAAGCGAGCAACCCGTTTGTGAACCTGAAAAAGGAATACAAGGGTATCTACTGGCAAGAGGAGCTAATCCCGTTCTTCCAAGCCGCCACCCTGCCAAAAGAGTGCACCACAGTTCAGAGCTGCTACAAGGAGCTCTCCAAACAAGTCAAGGCTAAGCTCGGGAAAGTTGATGACTACTTCAACAAGCTAGCTGACGCCATGCTCACGTGGATTGAAGCGTGGGACGAGCTCAACCCATCTACGCAGCTTGCCAACGGGAAATAGAGATAAACATAGTTTGATTACTATTGATTTTCTTATACTATGAGACTCATATGTTTCTGTGAGCTCTTTTTTATAGTCTTTTTTGATTGTTTCTGCAGCATGAATTCTTGGATTACGAGGATGTTAGTTTTGT
The DNA here is from genome assembly GCA_030545235.1 of Helianthus tuberosus. Classification (NCBI taxonomy): domain Eukaryota; kingdom Viridiplantae; phylum Streptophyta; class Magnoliopsida; order Asterales; family Asteraceae; genus Helianthus; species Helianthus tuberosus. The sequence continues at coordinate 129,806,247 of CM060397.1, read as the reverse complement.
TTATCTTCTTTTTCTTTTTAATATATTGTAGTATCTTATTTTATTTTTGGATATTTGTTTAATTAGTTTTTTTCTTCTTTTTAACGGCTATTTGTTTATATAGTACCGCACTTTCATCAAGTATTTGTAAGTTATTAGGCTAAAGAGTAGGGTATGGGTTGGGTCATCAAACGTTACCTAGGATCATTAAGACTGTGAGGTATGGGGCTTGGGTTGGGGCGTGGGTTGGCTGAAAACGCTCAAGCCACCACCCCGGGTGGGCTTGGGTTGGGGCGTGGCCCAAGGGGCGGAAGTTTAAAGCCGGGCGTTGGGCAGGTCTATCAGTATGACATGGCGGGTTCTCGTTGGCCAAACCAAACTAGCCGTTGGCTAACGGCTATGTTAAAAAAATATTTTTTCACTATAAAACTCACACTTCTATTCCTTTTTTTACCACATTTAATCATAATACACTTCACATCTTCTATAATCATCTCTATTCTCATTCTACAAAACGAAAAATGCATCCTCATAATCGTGGTTATGACCCGAACAACCCGTGGGCTTGGCTTCAACAATCTCAACATCCAACTTTAGGTATTTTTAAATATTTTGTAGCCCTTATTTTAATATTTATGGTTATTTTTTATATAACTTTCTAATATATTAAATTTTGTTTTTATTAAAATAGGAAATTCTCAACATCGAAGCCATTTGTGGGAAGCGATTAGTAAAGCATTCCATGAAGAACTGGAAAGGGAGACTTATCGTGAAAACGATAGCTTATCCTCGAAGTGGAGCGAGATAAGCGGCCAACTTACAAAATTTAGTGTTTTTTTAATAAAGCAAAGCAAAACCCAAAAAGTGGTGAAACCGAAGCCGACTTTGTGACAAATGCATTGGTTACATTCAAAACAAATGTGGGGAGCGACTTCCGTTTCATGCATTGTTGGGAGATTTGTAAGTTCCATCCAAAGTGGGCGAATATCCCCAGTGGTAGCGAAACTAATACGTCTTCCAAAAGGTCAAGGGTCTCATCCCAAGCCCAATCTGATGCACGAGATCAAGAGTTGGAGGACTTTTTGGATGATTCGCCAAACCGGCCTGAATACGGAAGAGACGCCGCAAAAAGGCGCGCTCAAAAATCAAGATCGAGTACGACATCGCCTTCAGTTGGGAGTTCGGGCTCGCGTAGGGGAGTATACAGCGATCAGTTGGATGACATTGCATGCAAGTTAGATACATTCAACGTATTCCAACAACAAAGGGCTAAAATTCGGAAGAGCAAAGAAGCTAGGGATGCCCGGAAACAAAGACGAGATGATATGAAATTTCTAGCCCAGCCCATTGATCACCTAGATGGTGAAGAGTTGGAACTAATGTTGGAGATGAGAGAAGAGATAAATAAAAAATATAAGCGTTAGGAATTTTTTTATGTAATTTTCTTTATTTAAAAAACATTAAAAAATTTAAATTTTTTGTTTTAAAAAATATAAAACAGCCATTTGGGCTGGCCACGCCCCAAACCCTCGCCCCACCATACGTGTCAACCCATGCCCCAAACCCTTTTTGCATCATCCACTATGGTTGACATGGATTAAAACCATGACAACTATGAACTTCCTTTCCTTTTTTTAATTTCTCCCTTTTCTTTTCACAAAAATAAATTAAACTAAGAGAATAGTGGTCTGAGTCATGACTACACCCTTAGAGTAGTGGTTATGGGTGATAGATTAAAAGTGGGTGACATGGCGCTGATATGGAGGATCATGATGACCGTGAGGAAATATTCCAAACCTTGGTTTCTTGTACAAGTTTGAAATTGGTTTCAAGCTCTTTTTGTAGAATCAAATATCAAGAATTGGGGAAATATTCCAATCGTCTTCCAAACCTTGGTTTCTTGTACAATATCAACATTGACCATTTGAGAAACTTCATGCTAGCCATTCGCTGGTGATACATCTTAGAACAACTTTAATAATATAGCTTCATTTTTGTTGTGTTTGGTTGTCAAATGAATTGGAATCCATCACCCCGACACCCACAACCACCAGTTCGGGTCGAAACGGTTCAGATCGAAATGGTTCGCGTAGAAATGGTTCGCGTTTCAGTTGAACCTTGGGTTAGCCTCTGATCTCGCTCTTCATCTATATATCAAACCTTGATAGCATCCTACGATATGAGATTGTAAAGACAGCATGTTACGATAAGAAAACCGTATCGTGTACAGGCTCTTGCATAGTACTTTAAAGTTAGACAAGATTGATGGGTCGGGTGGATTAGGTTAATCTGTATAACTTTTTTCCATTATTTATTTATTTTATAAAAAACTGATTATGATAGTAACCAATAGTGCTATTACTATGATAAGGAATAACATAATTGGGAGTTTACATGCATTACGAAAAAAAAAAAAAAAACTGTGAACCTGAGTAGTGAAAGACACAAACACACTCAAGGGGCAAAAGGCTCTATGAGTCTATGCCACCTTGGCGCAACAGAAAGTCATTTGCGCCTTTAACTACCTAGATACACAATAATTTCCTGCTTCTCCCCATTAGTTTTCAGCGGCAACTGGTGATGATGGGAGAATAGGCGAGTAGACGGCGATCGCTAGTTCGATCCTTGAACTGAATGATTTTACCTCACCGCACTGCCGTGCCTTCAGGCGAGTGTTCACGGGCTTCTGCCCTAGGTGAGGGTTTTCTCAGTTCGGAGATGAGTGTATCCCGATGTGGTGAATTTCGTCAGAAGCCCATTTGAAGGATTCGTTTACCGTTCAAAAAAAAGATACACAATACATCAAAATTAAATTGACCACATATAAGTTGTTCACCGGCAAAAAGAAAAGAAAGAAACCTCGAACAAGTGGACTTGCGGATTAACTTGGGGTGTTAAATGGGTTGTATTCATGGGTTGGAAAGTTGAAAACAACACGAACATGAAATTTGACACAAACGAGAGCATGATGATAGGAGCCCAAAATCATGTCAAACGCATGAATGCGAACACAATTCGTTAAAGTATTGTTTTTTATTTTATGTTTTACTTTTTTGCATATTATAACCAAAAAAAAATATGTATGTAAAATTATTATGTATAGATTATAAAACTTGATACTGAGTTCTCTTTTATCTTTTAAGTTATGACAGAGCACCCTCTTATAGGAATCAAGTATAAACCTATCCCGTGTAAACTAATCCCAAACCCACAAATTTCATGTTATGCTCAGAATTTCACAACCCTAAGATTAACAAGAAACTATAAAACACTTCACTCACCACACAAATACTAACACATATATAATAGCATAACGAATAGTTAAACTCTCCCACACTCAACTTTTTGATGATATAGATAAAAAACAGAACGAAAAGATAAACCACCGTGCTCAAAAAGCCTCGACTTGGCCAAAGACACGCCTCGATGGCACTTTTGAAAGTTCCGCACCTTGGTTTAGCTAAGGCTAGCCAGCTCGCCCGAGCACCTTGGCGTGCACAATTTTCACCACATAACATTGAACAACTTTTAACCCATTCTCTATTTAGTTAAATTTTATAAATTCACCCGTTTGAGATACATGCACTAATTGGCCTTTGTCTTAATTGCCAAGTGTTATATGCCTTATGTCCAAGGTTTGATGCAAAACTACCATCGAGCCGGGGTCTCACTGGAAGCAGCCTCTCTATTCCTACGGGGTAGAGGTAAGGTTGTCTACATCTTACCCTCCTCAGACCCTATCTTAGCTTTGCTATTAGTGGGATTTACAGAGTATGATGACGACCTGTTTGAGATACAACATTATTTCATAAATAAACGTGTGAAAATTTGCAGCTCTAGTAAAAAGGGATGATAGTACATCAACTCTAGTAATGCATTTCTACCTTGTCTATCATGCAAGACTACAACATTATCATCATAGACTGAAATGAAGGTCTCAAATATTGTTCAACTGATACGGCCCGACCCGCTACCGACACGGGAACCGACCCGGTAACCAATTGATACGGTCAAGTGGTCAACAACCATGAACCCACATCAACGATCTATCCACGTTGCATTATTTTACTTAATTGCATGCATTTTATTCTTTCCCATGTTTCCATGTTCTAGCTTAGTGTTTACTTTTGAGTGTATTTAAGCTAGTTGAATTATGAAGGAATGACAACAGAAAATTGAAGCAAATTGTTTAGTCTTTTCTCATCTTAGTTCTTGGAGTCTAACCCACTCAAAGAGTCCCTATCTTAGGAGATTGGTTCATCGCAAATCAAAGGTGCAAAGGGCTCATCTGTGGCATAGCTGCAAGAAAACTTTAATGATAAATAAAACCACTAGATATAAAATTTATCAAGAGTTTTTTGTAAAAAAAATAAACCAGCCAGGGAGTCACTCAGCATAGGGGCGGCAGAGCATTAGCTGGTTCAGGACTTCAGGCTGGTTTGGCCTGTGGTGAAGTTCACAAGGCTGGTCTAGTTCTATCGTCAATAGTTCAGTCTGATTTCGGCCTATCCGAACTGGTTGAGGTCAGTTTTACGCCTAGACAGACCAAGGCACTCGTCTCACAAGCGTCTGATCACGAAGGTCGCCTGTTCGAGGCATCTAGGCCTCGCCTTTAACAAAATTGACATTACCACAAGCACACGTTTCTTCACTAATCTTCTATGAATCTTACAAGACATGGTCCTAAAATGCTCATGGTTGTAAAAATAGACATTAATCGCTAGTCGGAGGTTCACCTAATAATTTTCATCTAGTTGGCCAATTAATCGCTAGGCGGCCAACAGTGGTAAAATCCGGTCCTAATCGGCCAAAAATTGGTGGCTGTCTAGCGTTTCCGGCCAAACCCTGAAAATCCAGCGATTAATCCGATCTACTTCAAAATATGGGTAGGAAGGTGTAAAACATGTCTACTAAAAAAATTACATATAAAAATGTGTGGAAGTATATATAAAACTAAAAATTATATATATAATCCTGATTGATCACTGTTTATTACTTCACCGGCCTACTAGCGCCAAACAAAACAGTAAAAATGCTTTTAAAAAATCACCCTTTCATAACTATGTAATCATGTTCATCAAATTGATTTCAAATCAAAGTAAAAACAAATCACAGCAATGTAAATTATCATTATTCATTAACAAAGGACGATCAATAACAACTAACAACAAATGTTGAACTAAAAATCAAAACAAATTATACAAAAGTTTAACACACCTTCTCTTCCAATTTTTCCGATCCAGAAACCCTAATTCCAACTCGTTTAACAGAATCTAACAACGGAGCGATCATTTTCCGGTGATGAATCGGCAGCGGAGGTTGTTCAGGGATGTCAATTTCGACGTGCGAGATACCGATGTCAGAGAGACGAAACCCTAGCTTTTCGCCGATTCTGGTGGCGATATTGGCGTCATAAAACCTGTAAGGTCTAGGGAACGTGGTGAGTTTGGATCGGTAGTGAGGCATAAATTCCTGCTCAGTGGATGAAGCCATGGCGACGATGGAATCGGTGGCGGAGTTGGTGACCTGAGCGGTTATTTTCCTGCATGATAGAGATAATCGGAGGAGGTAACGGTGGTTGGTGGTACTCATGGGTTGCCTTGGGTGGTATTCAGATTTCAGAATTACAACTTTCCGACGAAAAAATAATTCATGTGTTCTCCGTGAGACTCAAGTTCAATTCTCATATTTGGTGGACAAGAGCAATGAAGTTAGTTATCCCATAATTAGGTCAAGAGTTCGAGCCCGAGCCACCTCGGGTTTTAGTCCACCGTGCGTTACGCCAGAGAGATTCTCTCTTGTGGCGGTGCAAACCCCTGTCACTGGCAGTGGGTGGTATGGTTTCCTGGGTAACGCCGTTAGACAAAATAGTCTGGCCAGAGTGGGGTTAGGGCCCTCTATTTGGGATGATGTGATATTTCTCTCTCAATTATTAAAGATTCTCACCGTTCAAAAAAAAATAATAAGTATCCACATTGATGAGTTAAGCTGAAAAACCCACCGGTTTGGCATTGGTCCCAGGGTAAGAAAAAAGGTTGGGTCCGCCAAACCGGTTTATAACACAACCTACTTCACAACAAAAAAAAAAAAAAAAGAACCGTTTTGGTCCAAATCAGTTTGGACCTGAGCTAACCCGTTAGTTCGCAATCTTGTAACCTGAAATCGGTTTGGACCCGACGTAATTTGAAAAACATGTCAAAAAACCGGTTTTGTTGTCCCAAATTGGTTTGAGCCCTACTCCAATCGATTTGATAGTTTATAATGCCAACTGGTTATTTTGTGGAGATTTATATGTTATTTAATGTTCTGGTAATTTTTTATAATATTGTAGAATGTCTTAAGTAATGATCATGTTAAGTTAGGGGTGTTCAAATAGATCGAAGCTCGCTCAGAAATAGCTCGTCCAAAAGAAACTCAGAAATAGCTCGGCTAAAATCCACTCAGTTGCAAACAAGTCGTATCAGCTCTGTTTTTAAACAACTAAAGTTCAAACTAACATAGACTCCGGTCGGTTCAACAAACCAGCCCATCGTGATCCGTTCACAAGCCAGCCTGTTTTCCACTTCTACGATAACCAATTCGCTTGAGCGAATACAAACCTAAAAAACACCTAGTATTGTAAAAATATCAAACTAAATGCTCTGTTTTGCCAAAAACACTCAGGTCAGCCCTGTTAAATGTTACACCAGTCAACTTTTTAAAACAAAAGATTGCAGATGCAACCTAGCATTGGCAGCTTTTGCGATCGACTCGTCATCTTGCTTCTCTTTTGCAGCCGCAACAGCAGCCATGTAGGCTTCTTGCGCCTCTTCCATTTTCCTCATTTCCATCTCATCCATGTCATCCTGCATATTACACATCCAATTATAAAAAAAAATACGACTTTGAACCAACGGGGACGTTACAGGTGGCATAGGGCTTACTATTTCAGGAAGGTGACCATCATGTGGGGTGACATCATAACAGTCTTGGTGCGAAAGGGTATAATTGTCATTTGACAAACCTTCGAATAACAACGTATATGATGACGTCTCTCCTTGAATGGCATTCAAATCTTCCTGGAGTTTCTCCACCTTTTTGTTGGAAGTCATAGCTTCCCACTGTAGTTTCTCGACAGATGCTTGTTTATCAGCAAGTTTAATCTGTGATAAAGAAGGTCATCAACACTAAACATTATAGTATATGTATCTAAAATCCTGTCAACAAAAGCATGCAAATTGCCGCTGTATTCCACATACCTTTACATCAGCTAACTGTGCTTGAGTAGAGCGCAGTAACGCATCCTTTTCCAACGCCTGTTTCTTCACTTGATCGAGCATGCTATGAACAGAATCAGTTTCACTTTTTGAAGCTTCTGCTGACTTCAAGATTTCATCTTTCTCCAACAACTGTTTCTGCAAATCCTCCACTTTCTCCCTCAATTCAACCAGCTCTCCCCTTTCTTTTGTCAAATTTGCACTTGAGGGAAACACATAGCACCCGTCATCGCCTCCAACTTGGTTGTTTCCACCATTTTCCCCGCGCTTTTTCCTGGGAATTGATTGAGCATTCCTTTCAGTCACCTAAAAATGATTCAGGATTGGCAAAATGGCCGGGTCGGGTCAAAATGGGTTTGGGTTAAAACAGGTCATTTCAAAAGTGAAAAGGATTACCTTATTAGAGATTGATTCTCTTGAAGGTTTCTTAGTGTAGATCATGGACCCCCTACGAGTGAAACAACTACTTCCCTTTTGATCCTACATGCCACATTTCGAATTTAGGGTTCAAATAAACAAATTTCATAAAACCCCTAATTTAATCAAACCCACTGGTAGTTCACCAATTTTAAACTTCACCTATACATAACCCACATAGAAAATACAAAAATGAACAATCCCTAACCCAATTAAAGTACATATAGAACACAAAACAAATCGAAATATAAAACACTAAATTCAAAATATGCATAAATGTAACATACAATCAGCGACTGAACGAGAGGAAAGATCTGGACGAGGTCATCGTATAGAGCACGGTCGACGTTGTTGGCGGCGGGGTTACGGTGGTGGGACGGCGAAGAAGGGCGGAGATCTTCGCCGGAAAGGTACGAAGGTGGTTCTACACCACCGAAGTGCTGAAATGACTGATGATGCATTGTTGTTGTAGATTTATGATTTCAGACACAGGTTAGGATTTAAGGAAATGAGTTCAGATAGCGAGAATGAAGAATCAAGATTGGTGTTTGTGAGCACCACAATGAAAAACCCAAAAACACAAAACAAAACGTGATGTTTTATATCCTCAGTGGCTATTTCGCAACATTTGAATGGTTAAATGCTGAACCAGTAAGATATCTAAACCATTAAGGGCATGTTTGGCTAAGTTTTTTGAAACAACTTATTGACTTATTGGCTTTTTGAAAAGTCATAAGCTCCAAAATGATGTTTGGCAATGAGGGTGTATGTGAGGGGAAAAGCCAATAAGTCAATAAGTCACTCCATACTGACTTTTCCAAAAAGCCAATAAGTCAATAAGTTGTTTCAAAAAGCTTAGCCAAACATGCCCTAAGTGCTAAATCAGTAAGAGTTCTGAACCATTAAGAGCCAGTATAATGCTTAATCGTTCAGAGGCAAATGTCTTACCAATTTATATTAGATGTCTTAACCATTCAGACTCTGTATAGTACTTAACCATTCAGAGACAAATGTCTGAACCATTCATACATCTGCTCGCGAAACAAACAGTCTGAACCATTAAGTATTGAACCAGTAAGAGGTCTGAACTATTAAGAGTCTCATTAAGAGGTAAACAAACAGCCCCTTAGTCTTTTAAAAACATATATTCATTTTTTCCATGTTTTCATATCAGGCGAGTTCATAAAATCATATATCGAATTTTCAAATTATTCAAATAATTTTTATTTTTCTTAAATTTGTATTTGATTCGAATTCGAATAAAACTTACCGAATTCGATTCAGATTCGTATTCGAATAAAAAACCCAATTCGTATTCGAATTCGAATAAAATCGATTTAATTCAGATTCTTTAAAAACATGTAAAAAAACTATCAAAATAAAACATAAATTTTAAAGTAGTCATAAAGCACGATATCGCATTAAAAAGTTCAAAATAAAGTAACATAAGTCTAAAATTCAAAACGAGAAGTCGGGAATAACCACTCCACATTACAGGTTAATATTTTTAGGGTTATAAATCTGTTGATAGATTTGTTACTTAGGTTTTAGTTATGGGTCATGCACTGAGTTTGGAAATGGGTAATTTTAATACTTGAAAAAATTTGAAAATAATTTATAGTATAGCTTAATAAAAGTTATATACGCATTAGAGTTAATTACACAGATGGACCCTGTGATTTATAGCTAGTTTCACCTTTGGGTACTAACTTTTTTTTAACAGGTTTAGGTTTTATGGTTTCAATTTTGTAACACATTTGAGTACTAACACCAAAATTATCAATATATGACTAAAATACCCTTCCATTTTTAAAAATTTTATCAATGTAAAACATTTAGGTAGTAATACCTAATTTTATTTAAGTTTCAATCAATTTTACAAAATCTATTTTTTTTATTTTCATCTTTTTATTATATCTCTTAATTAACATAAAATCTATTTATTTATTTTTTTATTAAATATAAATTAAAAAAGTCAAAAAACGTCCGCTCCATTTTTTATTTATTAATAATATTACTAAGTAATACTATATAAATATCTGACTAATATTATGAATATATAAAAACTCTTTAAAATATAAATTAAATAATGAAACAAATGATATAATAAGTACCTATTAAAATCCATAGCAATCTTGAAAACACACGAATATAATATCTGAAAATTAGTTAAATTAATATATCAAGATATGTAGCATAATCGAGAAAAACTGTTTAAAAATAACTACAACTAATTTAATATATTTTGTAGTAAAATCATAAAAATGTATAATCTAATCTGATTTGTTTGTTACGATCAATTACTTGGCATATTTTGAGACAGTGTGATTAAACCATGACGTCTGTAGGATCGATTTGAGACTCAAACGAGTCGTTCAGAAGAGATTTTATCAGTTTCAGATGCGGAAAATAAGAAACTGACTTCGAAACAGCTTGGTTATCACTTTAAACGTCTTGTATATTCAATTAACAGTGATTACAATCAGAAAAAATACCGGCAGCACCTCGGTATCAATTCTAGTCTCTCCTGCCTGTCCGCTTCAAATGACACATATAATACATATATATAGGCTAAGCCTAACCGCTTGAAACTACAAGAACATGTTCAAGCGGTCACACATTCAAGCGGGCACGCATGTTCAAGCGAACAAAACAACTAACTTTTCAAGCGAACAAAACATGAATATCCTATTTTAACATCCATTTTGTCTTCTTGTGTAATAAGCTTCTGATTTGACTATCCATTTCATGTGCTGATGTCATCATGTGATGTCATATATGTGATGTCATCATGGAGAATGATGACATCATTCTTGACCAAATCCGCAACGAAACTGAGACTCGACATAAGACGAAGACGACAGATGTATGCACTAACAGACTCCCCTCAGATGTTGACGAGTCTTAAGTGTCGAGTCTTCACAATCTTCAGTCTTTATCAGTCTTTGTGCTTCCAAAATCTTGTACTAGCTCTTGTCTCACTCTAAATCCTTCTCTCTCTAGCAGACTCCCCACGAACAATCTCTACTCAGATGTCTTCAGACTCCCCCTTTCGATATACTGGGATCGCAATCTGGAATTAGTATCTTCAGTCTTTATCAGCCTGAACGCTCTCTGAAATATCTCACAGAATCATGTAACCGGATCTTTTCTCTAGCTCTAACCTCGTCAGACTCCCACTTTCATCAAGCTAGGATTTTCAGTCTGGAATTAGTTATCGCCTTTGAAATCAAATCCTAGTTTTAACTCTGATCAGCTCAACACCTACACAATTCTCAACAAAACATAAGTTTTCACTTAAATCAATAAGAAAAACTTACTAGTAATAGTTACATCAAATTCAAATTAATGATCTCGATTAACTAATTAAACTTTCTTTCTCAAAATAAATTCCTTCATTTAAGTACTCACTCCCAACCATGTTCATCATGTTTAGCACTTGGAATTTTTGAAAATCAGCTCATCAACATCAGTTGTCGAAAATCTTTTTGGATTTTTTAATGTAAATGAAATGCAATAAAGAAATATTTACAGACAATATTTTTGTGAGTTTGTGTAAGAGAATCATATCAGTTTATGTGACCAATCACTAGCACCGTTAAGCTATAAACATTTTCAGTTCTAAACGATTCACATAGATTGACGATATTGTTATCCACTTAAACTCAATCTAAAAACTTTCGAAATGCTTACCGATACGTTAAGGTATATTAATTTTGCACTAAGTTCTTATGGACCCCATGATCTCAGCATATCCCCTCATCATGCAATACTCTAACCCAAGTAATGCCTTTAAACTTTATCAACTGTGATTTGTGCGAAAACAAAGCAGAATGTTTAAACATTAACAATCAGGTCGATACTTCCGTATACGCAGAGAAAGTCCAATGTTTAAACAAAATAAAAAAAAAATAAAACAAGTTGAAGTTGTTTAGGCTTTAACCACCAGGTCGATACTTCCGTATACGCAGAGGAGGTCCAAAGCTTAAACGAAACACCAAAGAAAATAAAGCAGAACGTTTAGGCAATAACATCCAGGTCGATACTCACGTATACGCAGAGGATGTCCAATGCTTAAACAAAATAAAGAAATAAAACAAGTTTAAATCTTTGCAAAATAAAATGCACAATCACAGTGATTTTTCAGCAAAGTTGTGAAAGCTCACAAACTTAACCAGTTTTATGTCTTTCGACAATCAGCGATTACCGAGCAGGCACACAGTCAAGAAGGACAAAACTAAGTACTATGCTTTCAACCGTGTTTCCCACTAGAACTAGGCTTTTTGCTTTATGTTTGTATCGTTATCGCAAATCTACTATTCTAGCTGAGCCTATTGTCACATCTTTAGTGAGACCGTTTATCACATTTTTACATTCCATTTCTTTAGCATGCTGTGACAGTCCACTGATGTACTATCATTTCCTCTTTTTTCACAACAAAACTCATTTTGAATTTTTCAATGTTTTTGGCTTTTTCAAAAATTTCAATTTTTTTTTAAATTTTACTCCCCCTAAAATCAAAATTTGTTTCAATTTTGATTTTCCGGGAAAATTTGAAAACAAACTGTACAAAAATGACAACTGATCTGAATCGCTTCAATTCGCCATCCACTTGGCATAAACAACCAGAACTCCCCCTGACAACAAACTATTTTCCCATTATGATTTCAAAACACTTAAGTTTGTTTTAATCAAAATGGTTTTTCCGAAAAATAAGTTTGTATGAAAACCACTTGTAGGTTAGGGGATCAACTTCATCACTTTGTTTTTCAAAACCATTTGTAGAAATTTAACATTTTCCGATTTTCACAATCCAATCACTTGTAGAAAATCAAGTACAACTTAATGTCCCTGATTATCCACTTGAACGTCGAAATATCACAGAAGGGAATTTCTCAAGAAAGATGCCGATACCTGCTTCACACTTACCAACCTGGAAGCTCCGGCAAGTCAGGTTTTTCATTTAAACAGATTCACCCAAGCCTGACTGTCCTTGGGTGTTTTTGAATTCTTGTTCAACAATGGTGGAAAATTTGCATCATCCATTGTTAGACCAGAATTCTCATTTTTTACCTTAACCAATGGCTTTTCTGGTTTTGACGAACCAGACTCATCGCCTGAACGTGGCTTGTCTGACTTTGATGAGTCGGATTCATCGCCAACAACTGGCTCCTTTGTTTCCAGAGAAAAAAATTCATCACCAGGAAGTGAACATTTCACTTTCTTTGTTTCGTTAATCTTTTGATTAACCACTTTCTCTTTCTTTGACACCACATTAGTCCTCAGATTTGTATCTGATGAATCCGTTTTGCTAGACTTGTCATTCTTTGGAGAGCAAGACGATTTATCAGAACTTTTATCTGTTTTACCAGTTGTATCCGAGGACAAAATCCTTTCGAGATACTCTCGTGCTTTATTCCTCTTCTTCCTCAGTCTGTTTTTCTGCCCTTGAGAAAGCTTCACTTTCTGTTCTGAAACTTTCAGTTCCTTGGGCTTTTCTTTGACTTTGACTGATTTCATCACCCTTTTCTGAGATTCTGCCCTCGATTTTTCGTTTGATCTCATTGGGCAATCTCTGGCAATGTGACCTATGATTTGGCAATTATAGCATCTTCTAGTCTCAAACCACCGATTCTGGCAGTTAACAGCAATGTGTCCTTGAACACCACAAGTGTAACACACTCTGTTATCGTACCATTCACCATTTTCACACCAAACACTCAAATCATAGCATTGTTTGGCTTTGTGGTAATCATCATTCCTCTTGTATGTTGGATTTGGCTTTTGAGCACTGTGGTCAAACCTGCACCACTTTTCACAAACTATTTTTTAGTTTTGTTTTTCAGATTTTTTGATTTTTTATAACGATTAGATGATTGAACTGATGAGCTTTTATTTTTGTTTTGAACATTTTCTGAGTTTTTAACTTTTTGTTTCTGTTCCACTTTCTTCTTCAAAGGTTTTTGCGTAGAACATTCACCCTTTTCAGTCGATTGCGGAACAGTTTCTTGAAACTTTTCTTTTAATTTCAAAAATATTTTCTTTTTCTCATTTTCAGCATCAGACTCTGACTCAGACTCTTCTGCTGAATAAAAGTCCTCATTTTCATCATCAATTGTACCATCACAATCTTCAATTATGACTTTGTCATAATTTGTGACATTGTCACTTATTGGAACAGAATTGATCGGTTTTGGACAGGGGAACACAAATGAAGTCACAAAACCTTTCAATTTCTTTTCAAGCTCATCAATTTTGTTCCTTGAGTTCTCAGCTTCATTTTCAAGCTGAGATATTCGTTCAAGATGAGACTTGATTGTCTTTTCATTTTTAATTTTAATAGTTTCAAGAACAAATTTTTCATTTTCTAAAACTTTTAACTGTTCATGAAAATTTGTTTCATTTGCTTTCAAATTTTTATTCTCCAGCTTTATCCAGAAATCTTCATCTTCTGAAGATTTCTTTTTTGCTTTCAAAATCCTTTTCTTTCTCTTTCAAAATCTTGTTTTCTAATGTCAAACTGTTCAAATCATTTAACAGTTTGTCATTTTTAGATTTCAACCTCTCATAATTTTCCTGCAAATCAAAAATCTGTTTCTTATCAGCTTTCTTCTCGTCTTTCAAAACTGAAATTTCTTCAGTCTGTTCCTCTCCCACTTGGACACCTTTACTCTTGCTCTTCTTTAATATTGATTTTCCATTTTGACTTTTCTTCTTCTCAGCATTTCTCTCCATCTGTTCTTTAAGTTTCTCAATGAATTGACAAATTGTCAATCTAGAATATTCTCCAGTTATTTTTAAATCCAAAAGATATGTACCCCACTCTTGTTGAGGTATGGCATTTGCCAATCTTTCAACCCATTCATTTGGACTTTTCTGAATACCCTTCTCAGACATTGAGCGAACAAGATGGCTATACCTCTCAATTATAGTCTTTGTACTTTCTCCTGGACAACCTGAAAACGAGTCAAACTCTTTCTCTAATATATGTATTCTATTAATTGTTTCACTATTCATATTAAAGAAATTTATATCCATGATTCGGAAACACGTTTTCACAAAAAAACACAAACTTTCTTGTTTCAAAAACTACTGGTCTCTAATGAGCTGTATCACCTTGTAAAATACCTGAAACAAAAAAACAAATGATCAGTTTAAACAAACTGAATACGTAAACAATCTAAGACTCGTGTCGAAGATTTGTGGACTCGTTTAATGTATTCTGCAAACTGAATGAATGGGCCTGAAAATGATTTGGGCCGAGAACTTTGTTTTGACCAAATTGTTTGTATCTTGGGCTAACAACAACACAACGGACCGACAACTTCAATTATCAATTCAATATGATTGGGCCGACAATATTCATTGTTTACTTAATTCTGTTCACTTGGGCCGATGAAGACTTTCAACACCAATCAGATCACATGCAAATTTTATGACTCTAACTCTATTACCCAACTTAATTTGATTGGGCCTTACAATACACTTAACCGACAAGCATCAATTGATCACATGCACATCAAATAGTTCTGATCACCTCTTGCAAACTGACACAACACATGTGATATCCTTTTCCAACTACTGACATTCTCGATTACAAAGAATTTTCACATGATTTCTTTTAATGTTTCACACAAATCAATAAACTTTCTCGTGAAATGAGAACAATTCAAGCAGACGGTAGTTTTCAAGCGAGCAGACTACTTCAAGCGAGCAGATAGTTTCAAGCGGACTCAATACCCTTAGTTCGCTTGAAAAATCAATGACGTCAGCAAGTTCGAACACATTTCAAGCGAGCAGATGATTTTAACCAGTTTTTTAGTTGATTTTAGTGCTGAAACTTTCCAGGATTTGTTAATACATGATTACGCACAAGATGTGTGAATTTGAGCCTATTTTAACCGTGAAAATTTTGAAGTTTGAAAAAGAATGGTGTAGAAATCAGAAAAAGTGACAAAAACGAGCTGTTTTGGCAAGATCTCTTCCTCCTGAGCTCTAATACCACTTGTAGGATCGATTTGAGACCCAAACGAGTCGTTCAGAAGAGATTTTATCAGTTTCAGATGCGGAAAATAAGAAACTGACTTCGAAACAGCTTGGTAATCACTTTAAACGTCTTGTATATTCAATTAACAGTGATTACAATCAGAAAAAATACCGGCAGCACCTCGGTATCAATTCTATTCTCTCCTGCCTGTCCGCTTCAAATGACACATATAATACATATATATAGGCTAAGCCTGACCGCTTGAAACTACATGAACATGTTCAAGCGGTCACACATTCAAGCGGGCATGCATGTTCAAGCGAACAGAACAACTAACTTTTCAAGCGAACAAAACATGAATATCCTATTTTAACATCCATTTTGTCTTCTTATGTAATAAGCTTCTGATTTGACTATCCATTTCATGTGCTGATGTCATCATGTGATGTCATATATGTGATGTCATCATGGAGAATGATGACATCATTCTTGACCAAATCCGCAACGGAACTGAGACTCGACATAAGACGAAGACGACAGATGTATGCACTAACAACGTCTCTATTTAATTTGTGTATCTATATGCTTAGGAAACACTTTAGTTACGATGAGATACAGTCTTTTATTATTATTGTTATTGGTTTTATATTATTTAATCCCATATATTTAAAATTACAAAAATTAAAACTAAGTTTTATACATTAAACACGTGTAATACACGGAGTTTTAACCTAATATGTTAATAATAATTTACGTGCACATTACCAACTATTATTATACCAATTGAATTTTTAATTATTTAAGATTTTGAGCAACTTCTATCGTGCTAAATTATTTATCATCTTTAAAAAAATTATATATAAATATTTAAAAAATAAAATAATAAATAATTTTTATGTTAATTAAGAGATATAATAAAAAGATGAAAATAAAAAAAAAAGATTTTGTAAAATGGATTTAAACTTAAATAAAATTAGGTGTTAGTACCCAAATGTGTTACATTGATAAAATTTTAAAAAATGGATTAGTCAATATATTGATAATTTTGGTGTTAGTACCCAAAGGTGTTACAAAATTGAAACCATAAAACCTAAACCTGTTATAAAAAAGTTAGTACCCAAAGGTGAAACTGGCTATAAACCACATGGTCCATCTGTGTAATTAACTCTATGCATTATATATATAAATAATAAATAAAAATGTATAATTTTTATTTAAATTTCGAATCAAATTTGAAATTATAAATTCGTATTCGATTTACTTGACTTAAATTGAATCGATTTCGAATTCTTTTTATCGAAACGAATTCTTGATAATCGAATCGAATTTAAACGAATTTTGAATTTTTCGAATTCAAAACGAATTCTTAACACCCCTATTTCATATATGGCTACCGGGCACTCCTACCGAATTTTCTTTATTGAATTATTTTCGGTATCGATTCGGTATTTATTTTTTAACATTTTCGGTATCGGTACTTTCGCTTCGATACAATACCTGTATTTTATCGAAATTACCTTAAAATACGGGTACCGTACCAGTACTCATATTTGATGATTTTCCTGGTTACGAGCTCGTCCCTATTTCTTATCTTTTTATTTTTGTTTTATGCTGTTTAAAATGATAAATATATTTTAGTTTTTCTAAGAGTTCAAATGGTTAATATTGGTTTACCATTTCTACATATTTGGCCCCAAACTTTGACCCTTACTTTTCATAAACTTGCCACGATAGTGATCCTTCACTTGGATAGAGGTTAGCTTTTCTCGTTTAATGAATGTAAAATAAGTATAATACACCTTAGGGGGCATTTGGTTCGCGGAATGATTTGGAATTGGAATTGAATTTGTAAAGAAATTAGAATTTGAAGGAATTGGATTTGGAATTTAAACATTCCAATTGGAATTGGAAATTGTTGGAATTTGAATCTCAATTCCATTTTTGTTGTGTTTGTTTGTAAAATGAATTGGAATCCATCACCCCGGCACCCACAACCACCAGTTCGGGTCGAAACGGTACGGTACGGGTCAAAACGGTTCGCATCGAAACGGTTCGGGTCGAAGCATTTCGAGTCGAAACGGTACTTGTCAAAACGGTATGGGTCAAAACGGTTCGATTTGAAACAGTACGAGTCGAAACGGTTCGCGTCGAAATGGCGAAACGGTTCGATTCGAATCGGTACGGGTTGAAACGGTACGGGTCAAAATGGTTCGCGTCGAAACGGTACTGGTCGAAACGGTACGGGTCAAAACGGTTCGGTTCGAAACGGTACTGGTCGAAACGATACGGGTCAAAACGGTTCGCGTCTAAATGGTGCTGGTCGAAACGGTTCGAGTCGAAACGGCGAAACGGTTTAATTCAAAACAGTACGGGTCGAAACGATATGGGTCGAAACGGTTCGGTTCGAAACGGTACTGGTCGAAACGGTACAGGTCAAAACGGTTCGCGTCGAAACGGTTCACGTCAAAACGATATGTGTTGAAACGATACGGGTCGAAAGTACGGGTCGAAACGGTTCACAGAAACAACTGAGGAGGATACACCACTAGAATTTCCTAAAATTCTAGTTGGTAGTTCAAGTGGAGCAGTTACTACAGATGTTGGATCCATTGATCTACATTTGGATAGTAGTTTCATAAGTCAGACTTCCTTTGTAACACCTCAAAAAATCACGTCCAATGATGTATCGACACGTGTACTAAACCCTAATGAAGTCAAACGTTGACTATGAGGGACTAATTTTGTGAAAAATCAAAAACTTTGAATATAGAAGGATTAAAAGTGTTAACATGCTTAAACTAAGCCTCTGAATGACATTACACGGTATTCGTATTTACAAATGAGCCACTTGTTGGCCGAGAGGAGCCGTTTGCATAATTATTTGAAAGTTTGCGCGTTGAAGGGTCGAAAGCGTCAACATGTTAATTCTTACCTCTGAGTGACCTTTTAACAAACCCGAAGTATTATGAAGTGCAATCATACTCTTAAGAATGCCTATTATTGGCTACCTAGGGCTTTGACGCAATAAAATGATAATATGCGCAAGTTTTGCGCGTTAGAGGGACCAAAAGCGTCAACTTTTAAATCTACGCCTTTGGGTGACCATTTAAGCAAACGGGAGCATCGTAATATTTAAACACATGCTTGGGAATACTCAATATGGGCCACGAAAGGCTTAGATATTGTTAAACGATATTACGCGCTACTTTGTGCGATTAAGGGACTAAAAGCGGCGACTTGCGAAACTACGCCTTTGAGAGGCCTTTGATTGAACCGGAAACTCCGCTATGCTTGGTCGTACTACCAAATGCGCGTAGGTTGGCCATTAGAATTTTTCTACCATATTATAACATTTCATAAGAATTTTAACATAATGTACCAAAGACGTCAACTTTGGAAAGTTGTTTGTGCATAAAAACTTATAAGGACCTTTCCTGCCATACCCCCAAACTACATTCTGGACCCGACGTGTGTCACGAGCCGCGAGCCCATTGGGCTGCCCCCTTTTCGGGTCACCTACAACAAAAAAAACCCAGCTGTTATAATGATTCTCGCGCGTGAAATAGAAGACAGGGACCAAAACTGCAATTCTGCCAAACTTTTGGGGCTGGGCCTTCGCAGGCCGCGACCTATCATCAGCAGCAGCCAGATTTGTTTTTTGATGGTTTTTGATGTTTAATTGTTTTCTACTCACAACCAAACGATTTTTATAAAACCATGGACATGTTAACTGATTTAGAAACTGGTTTTACACCTGTTAAGATCTCACAAACCCCTTGAAACACTTGTCAATCATCCAAAACTCTTCAAAAACTATAAATAGGTGGTTTCTTTCATCCATTTCATTGCACCAATTCTCCAATCTGCATATATCTCAACTCCAAGAGGATCCTGAACTTTTTGGGAACCTCCTTTCAGTCCATAGGACCTTATGTAAGTGTCCTTTCGTGACTAGTTTATTTTATTTGGCTTAAAAAGCCAAAAATTCAAACGTTTACGATAAACGCTTTGACTTTTAGCTAGACCGTAAACGGTCAAGCCATCGTTCGCAACGAACATGACTATGTGATCGTAATTAGGTAGGTGATAATCCCTCAAAAGGGCACTTCCTAATTATCGCGTTTACTTAGTTAATTGTCGGGTCAAAGTAATTAAAATAAAAGTCAAACGAGTCAGTTTTTAAATAAAATTCATAACTAGTGATGGAGAAGCTATAAAATAAGTTTTATCACTTTAATAACTTGGTAAATATTAATTGAACATGTCTAGGCATGT
Organism: Helianthus tuberosus; assembly: GCA_030545235.1. Classification (NCBI taxonomy): domain Eukaryota; kingdom Viridiplantae; phylum Streptophyta; class Magnoliopsida; order Asterales; family Asteraceae; genus Helianthus; species Helianthus tuberosus. The sequence continues at coordinate 129,786,333 of CM060397.1, read as the reverse complement.
TCAACCCGACAATTCTGAGTTTAGGCTCGGTTCGCAACCGAAAGTCGCAAAAGTAGACTTTTGCTTTGAGTTTTAGTTCTGACCCGAATTAGCTTAGTTTAGTTATGCCTTAGGGTTCCTTTGTGACCATGTTATATGTTAGAATAACCCTCTAAGGTTATACTTCATGGTCCCTTAGAAATAATAGTACATTGCATGTTTCGTTATTTGCTTAAAGAGTAAACTGCCATTTTGGTCCTTGTGGTTTGGGCACTTTTGCCATTTTAGTCTAAATCTCAAACTTTTTAAATCTGGGTCCATGTGGTTTCACTTTTGTTGCCATTTTAGTCCAAAATTCAAATTACCTCCTATTTCACTATTAAAAGCTGGTAGTTTTGTCTTTTTGTTCAGGGGTATAATCGTCTAGTTTTTTATAACAGTTAAATCATTAAATTAATTATACTCATTTAATTCCTTTATACCCCCCATTTAGCCATTGTCTTCCCCAAAAAACCCTAACAGCAGTTCATCTTCCTCCACATCCTCAAAACTCTCAAACAAGCTTCACACAACCTCCACCAAAACCCTAACCCCTCACAAACCGATAACAACACAGTTTCAACCTCTCTATCACAGACACTGCCGGCACCACCGCCGTCATCTCTGCTGTAAACGCTCCGGCGATTTGTAGAGGCCCAAATGGTGGTGGAGGCGGTGGTGTTGAAGAGGCCCAGCATCTTTCGCTCCATCCCCGACGATTCTCACCGCCACTGGTCCACCTACTCACCGTCTTCCCCATCCCGATTCCAACTCCTACTCCTAATCCAACACTCAACACTGACATAAACAACTGGTGGTGGTTCTCCATCTCAACACAATGGTGGTTGCAGATCTGGTGGAGGGTTAGGGTTTTGACATTTTTGAGATGTTGTTGACGAAGGGGCGACAGGTGGTGGTTGCAGGTTGGTTTTATGGGTGGTAGGTTGATGGTGATGGTGGTAGACTGGTGGTGGAAGAGTACTGAGAGAATGATAGTGATCTATCTGAGTTGGTTAGGGATATTGGGTCGGGTAATTTTGGGATTGCGAGAATGATGAGGATACTACAACTGCTCAAGCTGCTAAGATCGAGAAGTTAAAAGCTGCTGATGTTTCACATACGGCTGAGATCAACAAATTGAAGAAAAGAAATGATGAATTAGAGAGAGAGAAGAGAGAGAGAGAAAGGGGTGTTTAGAGAGAGAGGAAGTGCAGAGATTTAGGGGTGTTTGGGATTTTGTATATGTTACAATAAAATTAAAATGACCAAAATTCCCCTGAACAAAAGGACAAAACAATCAGCTTTCAACAGTCAAAATAGGGGTTTTTTGGATTTTGGACTAAAATGGCAATAAAAGTGAAACCACAGGGACCCAAATTTAAAAAGTTTGAGATTTGGACTAAAATGGCAAAAGTGCCCAAACCACATGGACCAAAATGGCAGTTTACTATTGCTTAAAAGTTGACTATTATGCCCTTATATTATAAAAACGAGATTTTTGAAAATGTGAGAGGACAAAAAGCTTTATTACTGATATATAAGTATGTCCATAAAATTTGACATCAGTTTCTGGTCCTAATCAAAAGTTATGCAAGATAGCGTAAAATGAAACTTTTTGTTAATTAAATGACATTTTTAGCATAAATCATATTTAAACCCAAATTTTGGCACCAAACTCATTACCTACTGTTTTGATATCATTTTTAGGGAATTTTGGAAATTTTTGTCGAATTTTATACTGACCATAAGATAGAGTTCTTGCATGAGCTCGGTAATTGACGATAATGCCCTTTTCATTAATAAAATGAGTTTTACACATCATTTGCATGTCAAACCTTTTCCCTACTGATGTTATATATTAAATAGAATATTTTAAGCATTTGAGACTGATCAAAACTTCAGAATTTTACAAACATCTTGAATATCGCCAATTACCGACTTTTAAGTTAATTAAGCGCATACTATGGTTTAAAACCATATTTAATGCCTAAGACTTGTTACCTACTGATTTTAAAAATAATTTTTTATACTTTAACAGTAAGTATAAGTCTTGAACTCAGATTTCCAAATTTGACCTTAAAAGCATATGTGAAATAACCAAAATGCCCCTACGGTGCATAGTTTGGCCATAAATGATAAACCTAACATATGTGTGATATCTTACTGATGTAACTTGATAAAATAAATATTTTTACTGAATATTTTAGACCAGAACCTCAGTTTGCTATTAAACCTCTTTTATAAACTTTAAAATGACCAAAATACCCTTTCGGGGCTTAAATTGGTTTTAAATTCGTTTTGGGCATAATTGAAGATATCCTACTGATACCACAACATATTTTAAGCATAATAACTTATGAAACTTGTACATGACTCATCCGGTTACCCGTTATGCTTATACGCGTTCGGTACGGTTTATGTAACTAGTCTGCATAAATTAGCCGAAACGGGTCAAACCTTATCATTTTTGTTTCAAAATCTAAAATGTATTTAGTTTACCCATTTTATACAAGTCTTCATACTTGTTGGGTCTAAATCACATTTCAATCCGGTCATCGCTTAATCTCGTGTTTCGTACCGTAAACTTTTCTTTAAAACTAACCGGTCTAAGTTACAACTTAAATAAGACCCGTTAGGAATCTAATAGGTTATTAAAAACTTCGTTCCAGATTAGGAGCCCAGTAAAAGCTACCTACACTTGCTGATTAGAATATACGGCTGAGTATAATTTACATTTTTAGCTCAGGTAAATACTTTTCACTTATTTTCCCTTATACGAGCTTGGGATACGGTAAATTATTACCGCTTGGTCGGGTGTTGAATATTTAATCGATTAGTGGTTAAATCATTGAGATAACCCGTTTTAATCTGTCTTGTTTGATACAAAGCATTTGGGGGTTAATGACCGTGTCTTGGATATCCTTGGCATCATTTAAATGCAAATGGCCACGACCTAAGCACGGGGTGTAGGCATACACCTGACAGTTGCAATACGGATTCTTTTCCCCAAAAGGGAATTAAGATATAAAATATAATCCACACGTGAGGTTAACTCCTTGTGGACTATATTAGTGGTGTGTTAATTAATCATGATTCGACTCTTCTATTCCGGGCCCTGAACGTACGACAAACATGTAAATCTGTATACAAGATTATTTTAAATAATTGTCCCAAGTTATAAAAGATTTTATGCCTTGTGATCCAAACAAATTTTATAAATACTTTTCAAAAGAGTCAGTTAATTGTATTTACCAGTGTAAACTGACGTATTTTCAAAAGACTAAGTGGCAGGTACTATACGTAATTGGCTGGAAGCTCCTTGGTGTCAATGAAGGATCTTGCAAATCCTTAGGATGCCTTAAAGTCTGCTAAACTTCATTTTGTACATTTTAATATGATCCGCCTGTGGATTTAATATCGCAAGCTCGAATGTAATTGTCTCTTCAGTATTTTCTGACAATTGGGTTTGTAATAATATTTTATATTCCAAGACTTCCGCTGTGCTATTCTGTGTATGTTTGACTATGACGATATCAATCTTACGTCACGATACTCCCCACCGGGTTGAGCTGTAAATATCGGGGTATGACAGGTTGGTATCAGAGCCAACGTTTGAGTGAATTAAACATTTACCTTTAGTGTTTAATCTCAAATGACACAGTAGCATATTCCTTAGACCTTCTGAGTCTAGACTTAACATAGGAATGCTCTCATCCTTATTAAGTAAACATTGTTCTCGATTTTAAGTGTTTTAAATATGTCGCCAAGCAAAGAAGCCGTTGATGGAGATTCTTACCGTCTGAAGCCGAGAAATGCCAAGCTTCATACCACGACTAGGATAAGCATGCGACCGGCTGAAGAAAAGACTTTTATGGACCTATTCCCAACACCAAACCTATTTGAACTCTTAATCAGACTTCAGAAATCCATACCGGAGGTCCCTGAGGCTCAAATCTTGAAGTCTGTACCACTGGAGTCCATACCAGGAGATCCCTGAGGCTCCCATATTGAAGATAATACTTGTGGATGTTCTTGATCCCTATTTTCTATTTCCAAGTTTTGAAACTGCGGACTTAGACTATATCAGTCAAAACCCAATCCGTGATCCATGTCATTCCCTTAAGTATTGAGTCTTTGGATTCTACTTCAGCAACGGATCCTGATTTTTAAATGTTTACTTTATTCACTAAAGATTTTCAGTACCGCTACCGCGTACGATAGATAAAGAAGAAAAATAATCGGAATAGAGCAAGGAAGACATTATGAAACCCTTCTTCTATTATATTTCATTTTCCTTTAAGTCCCTGTATGGGCATTTGATTATTGTAGTCCTTTGTGGACGTATTATTTCATCATAGTCCTTGTAGACTTACCTCTTTTGATAAGACTCCATATATATATATATATATACACGTTTATCTATTATAGTCCCTTTGAGGACATTATATTTCAATATAGTTCCTTCGAGGACATTTTATTCCAAAATAGTCCCTTCGTGGGCATCATACTTCAAATAGTCATTTCATGGACATTATACTCCATTATATTCCTTACATGGACGTGTTATTCAATAAAATCTTTTGTAAACATGATTATTTCATTAAAGATATTTTGTAGACATGTTATTTCATTAAAGCCCCCTGGCAAATATAATAATTCATCATGGTCCTTTCGAGGACATGTCGTTTCACTATAGTTCCAAGGTTGACATACCTTATAGTCCTTATATGGACTTATATTTTCCTTTCAGTTCCCACATGGACTAGTATCACTTCAAAGTCCCTATTAGGACCTACCTTTCCTATATAGTCCCTGTGCGGACGTTGGTTTATTATAATTCCCTAATGAACATATTTTAAATTTAAGTCCCTGTGAGGGCATCTGTTCAGCAAAAGTCTTTTGTGCGCATGCTGTACCAATATAGTCCTTTTTATGGACACGTTATTTCATTAAAATCCCTTCGGGGAGCACGAGATTTCATTATAGTCCCTTAGTGGACATGATATTTCATTATAACCTCTTTGTAGGCATGACATTTCGTTATAGTCCCTTCATGGGCAAACTGTTTTAATATAGTCCCTATACGGACTTATGATATTTTATAGTCCCTATACGGACTTATAATTTCCTTTTAAGTCCTCTATGGACAAATATGATACTAAAAGTCCTATTTAAGGCACTATGGTAAATTTCCTAATGATTTATTGAAAGTTTTGAAAATTTTATATAGGTACTCATTTCGTCCTTTATCAACCATTAGTATCAATTTGAATCGAACTTTATCGATCTGCTAAATAATTTCAAAAGTTCTTCTTAATGGTATAACCTAGCCAATATGTCAATACAGGCATGCTATGAAGGTAAAACCCTCTTAAGACAATTAATCCTTGTTAACATCTAAAAACATGTTAACACTCCTGGCCGTGTGACTTGAGAAGCCACCTCATCCGTCAAGGTATTCGGACTCTGTCCAAGCCTTAAAGTCTATATGATCGAATTAGATCATGACAAGTATCATCAATATGATGATCATAATATAAACATCCATTAGTGATGAAGTGCCTACGGGCTATACTTGTTGTCCCTTAAGACAACGACAGTTGTGGTCTATGACCCCTTGTCTAAGGATATTGGACTATGTCCAAGCATAATAGTCTATACGATCAATGCGATCATGACTAATATCGTCTAATACGATAATCACATTATTTAACATCCTTTAGTGATGTTTTGCCTACGGGCTACATATATATATTATATTGTCCATTAGTGACATTGACAAATGTGACCGTTATGGTTTACAGTCCGAGGTGATGGGCATTTCCCAAGCCTTATAGACTATGAGATTGATAAGATCATGACTAATATCCTTAATTACGATAATTATATAAATATATGTATAAACATCCATTAGTAATGTCCAGTGATTGCCTTTGTGGAAAAATAAATCGTCTTTCAAAGACAATGACAGTTGTAGTCTATGACTCCCTATCCAAAGGTGAAGAACTACGTTCAAATCTTAAATCCCCTAATCTAATAAGATTGCAGCTTTTATATTAATGTCCTCTGTGACAGGCCTTTAGTGCCATATCCTATATGTCCTTTCCGACAAGGCCTTAATGCCATATGGCTATCATATGTCCTTTGAGCTATGTACTACATTTTCATGTCCTTCATGACGGACTTATGTTCCATATTTAAAAGTCCGTGTGGCGAGCTTTCGAGCTATACAAAATCGTCAATATGACAAAGATAATTGTGACATTGTGATCCCCTGTCTAAAAGGTAATGGACTCGGTCCAAACCCTAAATGCCATTGATGGTCCTTTTGTGACCTAGGCTAAATGTAATTGATATACATACAAATAACATTCATTAGGAATGTTCATAACCTATTAGCCTATATGGTGTAATGATACCATGGTTAGTGTATGTTAGGTCATCAGGATGATGACTAGCTGTTGTAATGCAACTAAGTAATTGTTTCATTTGGTGTTAGGGACCAAATCTCGAGTATGGCAAACTCGGATAAGACAACCAGCAGTCGCGATATTGATGATGCGACACATGATAAGGATGCTACAATTGTGAACCTTAATATTAACAGGGATGATTTCCAAGCTTTGATTGACGCAGCTGTTGGAAAAGCTATGAGAAAGGTCATGAAAAAGTTCAAGGAGCCCGATGCTACTTGCTCCAAATCCCATTTAAAACCATACTCCTTGCTCATGAGAATAAGTTTGTTCATGCCTCGAATGCGAAGGATGAACCAAAAAGAAAAAGGGAGAGGGATAACTCCCAGAAATCTAGGAAAGAAAGGAAAGTCCGGTTTCGATACGGACCAACAAAAGTCCAATAAAAAGCCTGTATGTAAGATCTGCTATAAAAGACACTGGGGACAGTGTCGATTGGAACAAAGGCTTAAGCGGTGTGGCGTCTGTAAAAGAACTAGTCATCAGTCCCATGAATGTAGAAACTTAAAGAATGCGGTCTGTTTTGGCTGTGGCGAGAAGGGCCACATCAGGACTAACTGCCTTAAAACCGTCAAAATGGTATAGCTGAGTATGAAGAGACTAAGAATGGAGGCGCTTAAACCCTCCTGATAAATGCCAGCGGCGGTTCGTATCAGTAAAGACACCCGGTACGTCCCTTATCATAACTCAATTGCTAATAATTTTGTTTTAATTCAGGAACTACTAAGTATTCCATATATCATAAGCTTAGCAAACTTTTAGAAAATTTTCCCATAAGAAATCCGGATATTAAGTACAAGGTAAAATTTACCAACGAAAATCATCGGAACCATTTCTTCTATTCTCGTCGAATAATCTTCATCCGTAAAATCTAAAATACTCTTTCTCCAGATAGAGTACGATGTCATATATGTTATTTTATTTTGTTACCTCATTGATTTCTATCAACTGCGAATGCCCGATTATGCCTGATAAAAGCACCATATAAGGATTGGCGTATCCTAGTGTGTCCCATAGATTGCTTCCATGCCTGATCAGTATGGAGGTTTAATGCATGGAACCACTAAGATATCCCAATGGTCATATTGTACTAAAGTCAGCTAATGGTATTCAAAGAAGATATCCAGTATAGAAATGTCCAAGTAAGTGTCACTAATTAAGGCCTCCATGCATTCGTAAGGAAAATGTGTAATTTATATGACATAGGTAGGGATAGATGAACTGAAGCCTGAGATTCAGAATATCTCTGTCATCTCTGTGAATCTCGATTGTCCTCTTCGTAGGACTACCATGTTTACCTCTTGAGAGGCAAGTAGAGTTAAGATTAATGTTCCACTTAAAGCTGCGTCTATTGAAAAATCTCCATATCGGTTAGTACCAACGGAAATGGAAGAACTAAGGGCCAATTAAATAAGCTTTTAGAAAAGGTTTCATAAAGCCTAATTCAAAATTCTGAGAGCTCCGATATTATTAATTAAGAAAAATGGTTCATTATGCTTATGCATTGATTACCGCAACCCTATTTAGGAAACAATTAAGAATCGCCATCAGTTTGTGACAACCGTAAAAAATCCAGGTATCCGTACAATTAATTAATATTGATTAGTGCTTAATTACAATTAATGACTTAAACTGCTTTCTGATTACTGCATCATACTTATATGTGCATCACATATTACATGATGTCACCTCATTATCACTAGCAAACTCTATTGACATACATGATGCACAAAGCACAATAGCACAGTTAGCGGATAACTCAGAAAAATGCTGACGATGTTCAGTACATAGACAGACAGTGTTTTGAGACCCTGTATGAGCCGAAAACCAAGTTCTACACTAGTATGGTGTGTAGGGAAGTAAGGACCATAAAACTGCTTCACTAGGTGATAGTTTAAGTGCCGGAAAGTGCCTAAAACCCACATAAAGTGCAGAATTCTACATATTTAAGCAAAATTCAGCAATTTAACAAGCTAGTTACATGCAAAAATATGGCAAAATGGTCCTGAATGCTTTCCTAAGTGTCGGGAATTAAAAGTGTCACAAAAGGGTACTTAAAAATCATTAAACGGAATAGTTTGACACTTTAACGAACCGGTATCTAACTGAACAACTGGACATTACCTGAAACACCAAAATTATACTAGGAGCATTGTTTTAATGTTTCTAAGCTAGTTATGATCCCCGAACACCTTAACACACTATATAATGCATCATACACTTAAACACTAACTAATACCCTTAACTTCCAACTATATTATCTAACTATGGTTTAAACTTACACAAGAACCCCCCCTTCATATTTACGGATTCAAGGTGGCCCCACCACCTTGATCTCCTCAAATCTCATTAAGATCTTACATGATCTCTAAGGATTTAGTGGAAGATTTGTTATGTACTTGGGGGAACACTTAAACCAATGGGTAATACTCAACATTTAGATTATAAGATAACATGGAGGATCAAAATCACCACACTTCACAACTCACCTCCATCTCCTTCTCCCTCTCCCATTCTCGGCCGAGAACTAGCACCACCACCACCACCACCATCACTTTCAATTCAATCCAATCCATTCCAAGTTCATTCAAGGGTGTTAGAAGGTGATTAAGGAAGCTTGGTGCTTGTGGATCTTGAAGGACCTTCATCATTTGCCATTATCCTCCACTTTTGTCATCACCAACATCAAGTGTTCTTCTCTAGCCTTGTGCTAGTAGTAAGGCTCTTATGATCTCTTGATCTTTCATATATAGTTGGTTAATAAGTGATGAACATTAAAAGACATATTCATGAATCTCTAACATAAGGTCATAAACATATGAAATCTTGTTGATTTGTGATTATTTGCTTCTTGTTGATTGATTACTAGTGTTAGTGATGTTAGACATCATATGGAACCTACTAGATTGTGATTAAACACATGATCTAGTAAGTTGATGTGATGATCTTGTGAAAAACCAAGATCATCATACCTTATGTTTACATGAACTTGAAAAATAAAAAGTTGTTTTCATGTGATGATGATTTAAACAAGATACAAGACTTGTGAATGGATGATTTCTAAAATAGTTTTCCAAAGAAACCAAGTTAAATAACAAGATTTGTATAAACATTGTTTTAAAGAAAACCAATCATGTTTCTAGTGTTGAAACAAGTATAAGAACACTTGGTTTACAAAGAAAAATTCAAAAGAATGATTTTTGGAAAAAAAAATCATCTAGTAAGTTGTAAACACTTAAAACCTTTAAGAATGAGATTTTTAAAGAAATAAACACACTCTAAAGGGTAACTAAGTCTACTAAACATACTACCAAGTTACTACAAGTTTTTGTGAAAACTCAAGTTCATGATCATTATGTAGATAGCTTTGTTTTAGCACTTGGTAAGTGTAGATTGATTGTTGACTGTTTGGATGATTTTTGAAAAGAAATTTATATGCTTTAATAGCATGGACACCTCCATTTTTAGGGGAAACTATGACAAAATTTTCTAAAAATACAAACACTTAGAAAAATATTTTCTAATAAATATTTACAAGTGTATTTTGATCATAAGTTTTCAATATAAACTTTGCCATAATTTTTGTAACAAAAATACAAATATTGGAGTTGGTTTTTATAAATAAAAATGGGTAAATATATATTTAGAATATATATGTATATTAAGACACTTGTGTGAATATTTGTATACTTTGTGAAATAGTTATATTATTTTAGGGTAAAATAATATAACTTAACAAAATACCATGAAATTTACAATCCAAAATAATACCAAGAATATCAAGGAATAAATATATAAGTTACACACATAATGTTGTGGAACCGAACGATAGAACGTAACTTACAAAATATTCCGGAAAATACCGTTATAAATATATTTTTGGTAAATATTATTTTGGATACAAAAGGAGTGAAAGTATGATTTTTATTATTATTACAAGTTATATCATACTTTGACAAAAGGGAAAATATTATTTTGGGAAGTTAAAATATATTTTCTTAGTATATTTAGAAGATATATGATTTTTGAGAAAAATATATATTTTCTTGAAATACATTATTTTTGGACAAAATAAGTTTATATATATTTTCTAAGATAATACTTGAAAATATATTGTTTTGGAGCTACTAATACGAAATTACATGTATGAAATACCCCCATCCTTGGGAAGGAAATACGAAAGTAAATACTTGAGAAGTATTATTACAAAATATTGCTTAAACAATTATTCCAAAATTCAAATATAATTTAAGTTGAAATAATTTTTATCTTAACAAGTAATTATAACTTGGAATAATATTGGGAACAAAAGAAACGTAACTCAAAAACGTTAAACTCTAAGACAAGGCACAACCCGTTCGTCTAATAGACGTTAGTACACTGTAGGTAGTCGTGTTTGCTGAGGAGATTTGAGTTACCAGTACTGAAGACGCAAGTGAGTTCATGTCCCACTTTTCTTTTACTATTTTCAGTTTTATACTTCGGGGGTGAAATACATGTTACAATTGTTTACAAACGTTTTATACATGGTATGGTTAGCTAAGGAGGGTTACTGTTTGATCATGTGAGTGGTGGGTATAACACTTAAGGCCATTAATCCTCGTCGTAGGGCCGAGGGACATGAATGATAGATCTATTTGGGTGTAGCGAGCCCACACCCATGGGTGACTATGTCTTCCAGCCGGAGGCCCGGTACAAATTTGCTAGGTTTGAGTTTTCCTGCACCATTTCACACATATCAATGGCCTTGCAAACCATTGGTGATCTGTTTTTCCTTATTGCTACATACCAGGGACATACATACATACATACAGACATAGTTTAAAGGTTTATTCATACACATACACATGAACTCGCTCAACCTTTGTTGATATTTTTAAACTACATGTATTTCAGAGAAATAAGTGGATCTGGCAGGTGTGTGCATGTGTTTCAAGCTGCGTAATAAATAAAAGATGTCATCCGAGGTCGTTGGGTGTAGGAAATGTATCTTACTCCTGGACGAGATACATGTTTCTAAACTCAGGTGTGTTTAAGGTCTTTTATCGAGTCTTGGTGAACTCCTTAAAATATGTTATGGTTTGTGATTTGAATTCGGTGTTAACATTTCAGACAAGTATAACGTGGTATTTTCAAACTTAAATTTATGGATGAATATCTTTTGGTTTTATCATTTAGCATTGTTATGATTGAATGCTATGGTATTAAGAAGTCACACCAATAACCACGCTTCCGCAAAAGTTAGGGTGTGACAGCTTGGTATCAGAGCTTCGATCATACTGAACTAGGATTCTTTCTCGAGTCTAGACTACGATCATTAGGGCTCTCACAAAAATGTTTTCACAAACATGTTTTCAATGCATACACAAAATGTCTAGATCCAGGAAACAAACATTTTTTTACAAATAAAAGACACAAAACACATTTCAAGGAATTCGTTTATAATTCAGTCTGAGAGACTGGGGAGTTAGTCTGAGAGACTAGCTGGGTAGTCAGTCTGAGAGACTGGGGAGTTAGTCTGAGAGACTAGCTGGGTAGTCAGTTTGAGAGACTGGAGAGTTAGTCTGAGAGACTAGCTGGGTAGTCAGTCTGAGAGACTGGGGAGTTAGGTGGTGTTTGTTTTTTTCAAGAAGAGCTTCCTGGCCTCTTCTGTCTGCACCGTGCAGACGCGGGAAGAGGTTTAGCCTCAAAAGAGTGTTTGTTTTTTTTTTGAGAAGTGCTTTTTACCTCTCCCCAGCCTCTTCCTGAGGAAGAGATAAAACAAAGCTTCTCCAAGAAGAGCTTTACCTCTTCTTGGCACCACCTCCACCTCCACCCCTGCTCCGCCCCTGCTCCGCCACCACCACCACTGCTCCGCCACCATCATCATCATCATCACCACCCCTGCTCCGCCACCACCACCTCCTCCACTCCGCCACCACCTCCGCTGCTCCAGCCCCAAATCTTCTCCACCTCCACCTCCACTCCGCCACCACCTCTGCTCCACCTCCGACATCTGCTCCACCTCCACTCCGCCACCACCTCCGACATCATCATCAACATCACAAACAAAACCCCCAAATCGAAAACCCTAAAATCAAAAACCCTAAATCGAAAACCCTCATCATCATCAACATCTGGAACGAAGAGAGAGAGAGAGATCGTAGAGAGAGAAGGGGCGGTGGTGACGGTGGTGACGGTGGTGAAGTGGTGTCGGTGGTGATGATGACGGTGGTGAAGTGGTGGTGATGATGACGGTGGTGAAGTGGTGGTGATGATGGCGGTGGTGATGATGACGGTGGTGAAGTGGTGGCGGTGGTGAAGATGGCGGTGGTAGAGAGAGAGTAGAGAGAGATCTGTGTGTGTGTTTTTGTGTGTTTGTGTGTGAAGAGGTTTTATATAAAAAAAAACAAACCCTCTTCTCCTTGCAGACTGAAGACATTTGGTCCACCTCTTCTCCTGCAGATGCCTGCAGATGTGGCCTGCAGTAGAAGAGGTTTTCGTGTAGAAAAAACAAACAACACCTTAGTCTGAGAGACTAGCTGGGTAGTTCGGTCTAAGAGACTGGGTAGTTCAGTCTGAGAGGCTGGGTAGTCTGAGAGACTAAGTAGTTCAGTCTGAGAGGCTGGGTGGGATAGTCTTGGGAAGACTAGGATGCATACATGCTTACATTGTTACTACTTACATGCTTATTTGATGATTGTTGGTGTATGTGCATATGTTGTGATTGCTTTGTTACAGACACCATGTCCTCCTTTGATAGTGGAGTAGCTGATACAGTAGACCTTATGGCCATAGTTTCGGATGACGAGATCATCCCAGAGGATGAAGTTTTTACATCTGACACTACGAGTAGTGATGGTGATGATTTCCAGCCGTTTGCTTTACCAGATTTTGGCGATGATATACCACTAGCTGATGGTCTTCCTAGCGAGGATTTATTTCTTGTTCAAATCCCTGCTCCTTTTCCTCTTGTTGCATCTCCTCTCGAGGATCTGCTTCTTGACGCTATGTCTGACGGCGACATCGATCTTTTTATCGAGGGTCCCCCAGAGGGTGCCTAGGATGACGGAGCCCTAGTCGATGATGTCATTGCTGTTCCGCTTATCGAGATTCCTGTCGTTGAGATTTTGTCTGACCCTTCTGGTCCTGATTCATTCGAGTCTGTGTCATCTACTACTCTACACGCACTGGGATTACAACGTTATCCCACAGATTCTGATTCTGACACAACTATGTCTGCCGAACCTGTTCCTTCGCAGGACTTCGAGTTTGATGATGAGTTTGACCCAGTCTTTCCACACGACTTTGACCCTGAGCATGAGATTGAGTTTGTCCCCGATGATCAGCCTTTTGAGGCACCTGCCATTCCTGACGATCAGCTCTTTGATATACCAGCTGATCTTGAGCTTGCACCAGCTGACCCATGAGCCTATGATTACACCTGAGCCCATACCTGCTCATGATCCTCTACCTGAGCATGACCCTGCACCTGCTGATGTACCAGTTGTTACACCACTGTTACCTGACCCTTTACCTGCAGCCGTTGATCATGCCCCTTTTGCTGACCATGTAGACCCCAGGTATGCATTCACCCACAATGGGTGGATAGAGGACGACGGTGACTTGCCTCCTTTTGTTAGACCTGTTACTCCCCCACCTGCACCTACACATGCACCAGTTGACATTGCCCTGTTTCATCCACATGTGTCTGATATTCACCGCACTGATCTACCGGTCACGTTCCTACAGGATATCCCTCCTCCCCGTCCAGGGGAAGGTCCATCGAGTCAGCAGCCCAGTCACATACCACCTGTGTCAGCAGCCATTCCTTTCATGCCACCGTTTGCACCTGCTACACATACTGCACCTTTTGCTTCTGCACCATCGGGCGAGCCACTGATCTGGTTTTCGCCCAACACGATGCCTGTTTCTGATCCATATCATCCCTTCCATTACACTGGATACACGAGGGATGATCTGCTTTTGTCCTTACAGCTCCAGCAGGAGATGTTGTGTCGCAGAGTCATGGATCTCGAGAGGGTTCCGCGTCCTCCGCGATGTACTTATCAGTCACCATTCGCGACTCCACCCGCTCCTCTCCTGCCATACCCAGATTTTGATGTCCGTTTTCTTACTATGGAGCAGCAGGTTAGCTATCTGTTGCGTATCGTTCATGCCCTCGAGGAGGAGCTAGCGCATCTGCGCAGTTTTCTATCCGTTCCTCCACCTCATCCACCACCACCATCAGCATAGCAGTTTTTGGTTTTATGCAGGTAGCATACTTTTGGTGAAAGTGCAGCTATTGAGCCAGTTTGCACAGTTTTTTAAAGACCACATTTCTTTTTGACTTTTGATTGTTGTAGTTTGATGGATAGTTTGGACAAGGGTGATGTGACCCTGTAGTCCTTTTTGGTTGTGATATGATACATTTGGTGAACTTGTAAAACTGTAATTGTGGTCATTCATATATGAAAGCTCAATCGCAACATTCTCATTATATACGTTGTTGGATTACTTGTTTGTGTTATGACATGGGATGTTATGTGTTTACTTACGTTGATGAATGTTATTACATACGCATACTACATACTTATATGCATAAGACCTGACCTATACAAACTTCTTATAGAAGATGCCTCCTTGAAGAGACAACACATTGCCTACAACTGAGGCCGAGTTACAAGAACGGATTTCACAGGCGATAGCACAACACGAGGCCTTACACTCCGAGCATAGCGGAGGTACCTCGGGAAGTAACCCACCTCTTGGTAATGTTTGAGTCACTAAAGAAACATTACGTTACATTTGGATATTCCATGTGCGATCGCTAATGCTTCATGTGAATGATGTAACTTGTACAGGCTGTACCTATAAACAGTTTCTAGACTATAAACCATTGAATTTCAATGGCACCGGGGGTGCTGTAGCTTTTGTCAGATGGACGGAGAAGACTGATTCTGTGATAAGAATGAGCAAGTGTGATCCGCAACACCAAGTTACCTATATCTCCGGATTGTTCTTAGATGGAGCGTTATCTTGGTGGAATCTCCAAGTTCAAACCTTGGGAGAAGATGCTGCTTATGCCATGACATGGGATGAAATAAAGGAGCTCATGCGAAAGAAATACTGCTCCCAGGGTGAAATCCAAAAGTTGGAAACTGAATTCTGGAATCTCAAGATGGATGGCCCGAAGATCACCGAATACGTGCAGAGATTTCACGACTTATCTTGCATGGTACCATACATGGTTGATCCAGAATTCAAATGCATCAAGTGGTTTATTTGGGGGTTGTCACCTCAGATTATGAGTATGGTGACAACATCAAAGCCTGCCACAATCACCGAGGCTATTGATCTGAGTTTATCACTGACTGAAGAAGCTATCAGGTTAAACAAGTTTTCGATCTCTGACCAGAAGAAGAAGGAGACTCACGTTGAGTCGTCTGGTGAGAACAAAAGGAAGTTCTCAAACTTTAAGAAGGGTACCAGCAGCGCTAACAAGAAAAAGGATGCGGACTTACCAGCTGAAGCCAAGACTGGGGTTGAAAACAAAGGAAAAGGTTAATGGGCGCTCTGCCTAAATGTGATGTATGCCCGTACCATCATTCTGGCCAGTGCAGATTTAGGAAATGTGAGTCTTGTGGGAAGGTTGGCCATTCAAAGGAGACATGCTGGGCTGGTACTGGTGTTGGTCGTGGTGGTCAGAGGGGTTATGGCAGTGGTAATGGAAACAAAAACCGTGGTGGAAATGGAAATGGAAACCGCCCTCAAGGAGGAAATGGCGGAAACGGAAATCATGGTAATTTTTGGAATCAAGCTGGAAATGGAAACCGTGGAGCGAATAACACTCAAGGTGGTAACGGGAACGGTAATGGTTGAGGACCAGGTTGTTTTAATTATGGAGACGTGGGGCATTTCAAGAGAGAATGCCCAAAGCTGAATCAAGCTCAAGGAAGAGTTTTCAACATCGGTGCGAGGGAAGCACACCAAGATCCAAATGTGGTCACTGGTACGTTCCCTATCAACCAACGCTTTGCATCTGTACTATTTGATACCGGTGCCGATTATAGTTTTGTATCGCTAGAATTTAAGAAAATACTTGGGTTGGTAGCTAGTATGCTAGACATTCTGTATTCGATAGAACTAGCAAATGGAAAGCTAGTTGAAGCGAACGAAGTCATTAGAGGGTGCGTGATAGAACTGGGAGAGCACGAGTTTACGCTTGATCTGCTGCCAGTCGAGTTGGGAAGCTTCGACGTGGTAGTGGGGATGGATTGGGTGTCGAGCAACCGAGCAGAGATTGTATGTCACGAGAAGGTCATTCGCATTCCGATGGCGAATGAAAAAACAATTGTGGTACATGGAGAGAAGCACGATACACCCTAAGGATCATCAGTTGTTTGAAGGCTCGAAAGTGTTTGCAGAAAGGATGTGTCGCCTTCTTGGCACACATTATGGACAAAGAAGCCGCTGAGCCAAAGCTAGAAGATATTCCAGTCGTGAAGGAATATCCTGAAGTCTTCCCTGAAGACTTGCCAGGATTGCCGCCGCAAAGGCAAGTCGAGTTTCACATTGACTTAGTTCCAGGTTCTGCGCCTGTAGCCAAGGCTCCTTATCGACTTGCGCCTTCAGAAATGCAAGAGCTGTCAACACAACTTCAGGAGCTATTGGATAAGGGATTTATCAGACCAAGCTTCTCGCCTTGGGGAGCTCCAGTGTTGTTTGTTAAGAAGAAAGACGGTAGTTTCCGCAGGTGTATCGACTACCGGGAGCTAAACAAGTTGACGATTAAGAATCGGTATCCTTTTCCAAGGATTGATGACTTGTTCGATCAACTGCAAGGTTCAAGTTTTTACTCCAAGATCGATCTTCGAACAGGTTATCACCAGTTGAGGATTCAAGAGGAGAGTATTCCAAAGACGGCCTTTAGGACTCGATATGGGCACTACGAGTTCCTGGTTATGCCGTTTGGGTTGACAAAGGCGCCAACAATATTCATGGATTTGATGAATAGAGTTTATAAGCCATACCTCGATAAGTTTGTGATCGTGTTCATCGACGATATCTTGATTTATTCGAAGACGAAGGAAGAACATGAGCTATTTTAGAGCTGCTTAGGAGGGAGAAATTATACGCAAAGTTCTCGAAGTGCGAGTTCTGGTTGTGCGAGGTTCAGTTCCTTGGTCACGTGGTTAACGGAGATGGAATCCATGTGGATCCCACAAAGATCGAGGGGATCAAGAATTAGGAGACTCTGAAGACGCCAACCGAGATTCGACAGTTCCTAGGGTTGGCAGGATATTATCGCAGATTTATTGAGGATTTCTGGAAAATCGCTCAACCTTTGACCTCCCTTACACAGAAAGACAAGAAGTATGAATGGGGAGACAAGCAAGAAGAAGCATTCCAGTTGTTGAAAACAAGCTTTGCGATGCACCCATCTTATCCCTACCCGAAGGCACTGACGACTTCGTGGTATATTGTGACGCCTCGTGTCAAGGTTTAGGCTGCATGTTGATGCAGCAACAGAAGGTTATAGCCTACGCTTCATGCCAGTTGAAGATCCATGAGAAGAATTACACCACGCATGACTTGGAGTTAGGCGCGGTGGTGTTTGCATTAAAGATTTGGCGACATTACTTGTATGGTATGCGATGCACAATCTTTGCTGATCACAAGAGCTTACAGCATATATTCGATCAGAAAGAGCTTAACATGAGACAGATCGAGATGATGGGTCGAGTTGTTAAACGACTATGATTGTGAAATTAAGTATCACCCAGGGAAGGCGAATGTGGTCGCAGATGCCTTGAGTCGGAAGGAAAGAATTAAACCTATAAGGGTTCGAGCTTTGGAAATGATTATTCAAACGGACCTCTCGTTGCACATTCGTGCCACACAGAGAGAAGCTCTTAAGGAAGAGAATTTTGAGAATGAATATCTCCGTGGGATGGAAAAGCAGTTAGTACCCAATGATGAAGGAACGTTGTGCTTCTCGAAACGAATTTGGGTGCCTCTCTTTGGTGGTCCGAGAGAAGTAATTTTTGATGAAGCTCACAAGTCACGATACTCGATCCATCCAGGATCGGATAAGATGTACCAAGATCTAAAGGATTTTTATTGGTGGCCGAGATTAAAAGGTGATGTTACAACATATGTTGGCAGATGTTTGACTTGTGCCAAGGTAAAGACCGAATATCAGAAGCCTTCAGGCCTTCTACAACAACCTGAAATACCCATGTGGAAATGGGAGCAGATTTCAATGGATTTTATAACGAAGTTACCAAGGACACCCAGAGGTCATGATACGATTTGGGTAATCATGGACCGTCTGACGAAATCTGTACACTTTTTGCCAATCAAGGAGAAAGACAACACTAGCAAGCTTGCTGAGCTATACCTCAGAGAGATAGTTGCACGGAATGGAGTGCCTCTCTCGATTATCTCCGATAGAGACGGAAGGTTTGTATCAAGGATTTGGCAATCCTTCCAAGAAGCCTTTGGTTCTTAGCTGAATCTGAGTGCTGCATTCCATCCGCAGACTGATGGCCAGAGTGAGTGAACGATTCAAACATTGGAAGACATGTTACGAGCTTGCGTGATGGATTTGGGTGGTAGTTGGGACACTCACTTACCCTTGGTAGAATTCTCGTACAAC
The DNA here is from genome assembly GCA_030545235.1 of Helianthus tuberosus. Taxonomy (NCBI): domain Eukaryota; kingdom Viridiplantae; phylum Streptophyta; class Magnoliopsida; order Asterales; family Asteraceae; genus Helianthus; species Helianthus tuberosus. Next base: position 129,767,202 of record CM060397.1, on the reverse strand, counting down.
AACAGCTACCATGCGAGTATCCAAGCTGCACCATTTGAGGCTCTCCATGGATGCAAGTGTCAATCACCGTTATGCTGGGCAGACGCGGGTGATAGACAGCTTGTTGGTCCTGAATTGGTTCAAGAGACAACATATAAGATTATACAGATCCGAGAGCGCATTAAGGCGGCTCGTGATCGACAAAAGAGTTATGCGGACCAAAGGAGGAAACCTTTGGAGTTTGAGGTAGGAGATATGGTTTTATTAAAGGTCTCACCCTGGAAGGGTGTAGCACGCTTTGGGAAGCGTGGGAAGTTGAACCCGCGATACATTGGACCATTCAGAATCCTGGAGAGGATTGGTCTTGTAGCCTACAAGTTGGATTTACCCGCAGAACTGAATGGCTTTCATGATACATTTCATGTATCTAATCTGAAAAAGAGTCCAACTCAAGAAACAGTTGTCATTCCTGCCGATGAAGTCCACATTGACGACACACTCCACTTTACTGAAGAACCTGTTGAGGTTACTGATTGGAAGGTTAACAAGACGCGACGGAGTAGTGTTAAACTCGTCAAGGTTCATTGGAACGCGCGACACGGACCAGAGTTTACTTGGGAACGTGAGGATCGCATGAAAGCGAAATACCCACATTTGTTCCCCAAGACCCCTGCAACTAGTAGTAGAACTAAAATTTCGGAACGAAATTTTCTTAACAGGGGAAGAATGTGACAACCGTAAAAATCCAGGTATCCGTACAATTAATTAATATTGATTAGTGCTTAATGACTGTGCTTAATTATAATTAATGACTTAAACTGCTTTCTGATTACTGCATCATACTTATATGTGCATCACATATTACATGATGTCACCTCATTATCACATGCAAATTCTATTGACATACATGATGCACAAAGCATAGTAGCACAGTTAGCGGATAACTCAGAAAAATGCTGACGATGTTCAGTACATAGACAGACAGTGTTTTGAGACCCAGTATGAGCCGGAAACCAAGTTCTACACTAGTATGGTGTGTAGGGAAGTAAGGACCATAAAACTGCTTCACTAGGTGATAGTTTAAGTGCTGGAAAGTGCCTAAAACCCACATAAAGTGCAGAATTCTGCATATTTCAGCAAAATTCAGCAATTTAACAAGCTAGTTACATGCAAAAATATGGCAAAATGGTCCTGAATGCTTTCCTAAGTGTCGGGAATTAAAAGTGTCACAAAACGGTACTTAAAAATCATAAAACGGAATAGTTTGACACTTTAACGAACCGGTATCTAACCGAACAATCGGACATTACCCGAAACACCAAAATTATACTAGGAGCATTGTTTTAATGTTTCTAAGCTAGTTATGATCCCCAAACACCTTAACACACTATATAATGCATCATACACTTAAACACTAACTAATACCCTTAACTTCCAACTATATTATCTAACAATGGTTTAAACTTACACAAGACCCCCCCTTTCATATTTATGGATTCAAGGTGGCCCCACCACCTTGATCTCCTCAAATCTCATTAAGATCTTACATGATCTCTAAGGATTTAGTGGAAGATTTGTTATGTACTTGGGGGAACACTTAAACCAATGGGTAATACTCAACATTTAGATTATAAGAGAGCATGGAGGATCATAATCACCACACTTCACAACTCACCTCTATCTCCTTCTCCCTCTCCCATTCTCGGCCGAGAACTAGCACCACCACCACCATCACTTTCAATTCAATCCACTCCATTCCAAGTTCATTCAAGGGTAAGGAAGATTGGTACTTGTGGATCTTGAAGGACCTTCATCATTTGCTATTATCCTCCACTTTTGTCATCACCAACATCAAGTGTTCTTCCCTAGCCTTGTGCTAGTAGTAATGCTCTTATGATCTCTTGATCTTTCATATATAGTTGGTTAATAAGTGATGAACATTGTTAAACATGATGAACATTAAAAGACATATTCGTGAATCTCTAACATAAGCTCATAAACATATGAAATCTTGTTGATTTGTGATTATTTGCTTCTTGTTGATTGATTACTAGTGTTAGTGATGTTAGACATCATATGGAACCTACTAGATTGTGACTAAACACATGATCTAGTAAGTTGATGTGATGATCTTGTGAAAAACCAAGAGCATCATACCTTATGTTTACATGAACTTGAAAAATAAAAAGTTGTTTTCATGTGATGATGATTTAAACAAGATACAAGACTTGTGAATGGATGATTTCTAAAATAGTTTTCCAAAGAAACCAAGTTAAATAACAAGATTTGTATAAACATTGTTTTAAAGAAAACCAATCATGTTTCTAGTGTTGAAACAAGTATAAGAACACTTGGTTTACAAAGAAAAATTCAAAAGAATGATTTTTGAAAAAAAAAATCATCTAGTAAGTTGTAAACACTTAAAACCTTTAAGAATGAGATTTTTAAAGAAATAAACACACTTTAAAGGGTAACTAAGTCTACTAAACATACTACCAAGTTACTACAAGTTTTTGTGAAAACTCAAGTTCATGATCATTATGTAGATAGCTTTGTTTTAGCACTTGGTAAGTGTAGATTGATTGTTGACTATTTGGATGATTTTTGAAAATAAAATGATATGCTTTAATAGCATGGACACCTCCATTTTTAGGGGAAACTATGGCAAAATTTTCTAAACATACAAACACTTAGAAAAATATTTTCTAATAAATATTTACAAGTGTATTTTGATCATAAGTTTTCAATATAAACTTTGCCATAATTTTTGTAACAAAAATACAAATATTGGAGGTTGGTTTTTATAAATAAAAATGGGTAAATATATATTTAGAATATATATGTATATTAAGACACTTGTGTGAATATTTGTATACTTTGTGAAATAGTTATATTATTTTAGGGTAAAATAATATAACTTAACAAAATACCATGAAATTTACAATCCAAAATAATACCAAGAATATCTAGGAATAAATATATAAGTTACACACATAATATTGTGGAACCGAACGATAGAACGTAACTTACAATGTTGGGATTGAACCCTATCAGGGGAACAGATAATTAAAGCCAAAACTGGATCAGAGCAGTGGATCCAGAATAAGCAGACGATTACAGTTAGTTCATGCAAATCTCTCCCCTTGAAAGTGGTTTTATATCTGCTGACCTCCTATCTGCTGATCTTACTAAGTGCTGACCTACAACTGCTGCTTTGCATCTACTGACCAATATCAAAGACTGATGGAAGACCAAAGCTCTGCTGACTCAATCTACTGCCTTGAGTCAAGTACTGCTGATCCGGACAGGCACTGCTAGGTTCATAGCAGTGGAAGGATGCAGCAGCTGTTTAAGTGTCTTTTATGTAAAGAAATGTAATAGCAGTAGTTAGTACATCAGAGTTTGTATAGATCAGAGGTTAGAGTTTGTTAGGAGGTTAGATGTCACTTTCATGGTGACGTCAGCTAAGATGCTTAGTGGTTTGCAAGTGCCTATAAATAGTTCAGTACTTTGTACTGTTCTATTAGCTCTTGCAATACCGTCTTCTTTGCACGAACAAACTACTGAGCTCTGGCTGAGGGGGAGTTTGCATTCATTCATCAATCATTGTAATCGTTGTTGAAACAAATTCAATCTTTCGATTCATTGTGTAAAGATGTTTGATTAAAGTATTACTCTCGTTTAATTGTATGCAAAGTTTGTTTTCATCTTAATTCCGCTGCACAACTCTTTCATTTCCATCTTAATTTCAAACGAAAATACAATAAAAAACAAACTCAGATCCAACAATTGGTATCAGAGCTTGGACAGTCAAATTTGATTTAACAATCATTTTGACGTAAATAGTTCAGCTCATAACAGTTGATACTGATCGTTTGTTCGTCCGTTGAAAAACAGAGCAAGGATTAATCACCATTAAAGTTGATTTCTCAGTGTCTGTAAAACAACAAGAATGACGTCACAATCTCAGGATGATAAAAACAACATCGGCTCACTTTTTAAACCACCTATGCTAAAAAGAAATGAGTACAACCTCTGGCAGAGAAGGATGGGTCACATCCTTGCTCAACAAAGCACAGGTTGTTGGAGGTCTGTCATTTATGGTCCCCATGTTCCTTCAATGCCAAGCGCTGAAGATGCTAAAAAGTTCGTTCCAAAACCAGTTGAAAATTATACCGAAACCGACTTTCACAAGATCGAACTAGATGCTAAAGCTTTTAGCATCATAGCATCAGCGCTGCCCAATGAAATATATGCTGGACTGTTACACTGTAACAGTGCCAAAGAGTTATGGGACGCACTTAAGGAACAGTTTGGGGGCACTGAAGAAGTCATAGAAAACAATAGGGAAATCCTGAACCAACAGTATGAAACATTTTGTTACGTTAAAGGCTAATCACTAACGCAACAATTTGAGCATTTCAGCTGTCTCATCAGTGAACTAAGGCTTGTTAACACCACTTTTACAAACTCAACTCAAAATAGCAGGTTCCTCAGGTCACTGCCAGAAAAATGGGACACTATAGCTTTTGTCACCCGAAACTCTCCTGAATTCAAGGATCTGACCTTGACCCAACTCCACGGTCGACTACTGACATACGAAAGGGAGTTGAACCAGAAAAGGAGGTTACAAGAGTCAGGAAAAGTTACCGATGATTACACTTTCGGTAATACTGCTCTTCTGGGTCAAGAAGAATCTGGGAGCAGTGGTAAGGATCAGGGTTATGATCACTTCATTGACATAACTGCTGGTGCAAATTTTAACAACCCTGATCCTCACTCTGCAAGTTATGCATTCACTGCTAACGAAAACCAAATGTCAGATAATCTAAGCTTTGAACTCAATGATTTACAACATTTCAATCCCACTGACTTAGAGGAAATGGACATCCTACATCAACTGGCTTTGCTAAGTGTTAGAACTAGCAAATTTTACAAAAGAACAGGGCGAAAATTCCCAGGTTTGCATGGAAATCTAAGGGTTGGGTTGGATAAATCGAAAATCAAGTGCTACAAGTGTAATAGGTTGGGACATTTTGCTAGGGAATGTAGGAGTCAAACTACTGGTCCCATAATTACTCATCCTAGCTCAAATCCTAGACCTCAAAACCAAACCACTGTGCACTATGCCCAGTATACCCCAGCAGCTCAAGTGAACACTGCTCACTATGCTGCTGCCCCTGTGCCAGTACACTATGTCCAAACTACTGTTCCACAAATCCAATATGTTCAAACCCCTGCTCCACAGGTACAAGTGCAACCTGTTGCACCTCAAACCACTGCTCCAGCAGCAGTACAACCAGATCAACAAAGTTTTTTCACTCAAGGGTTTGTTGACTGGAGCAGTATACCTGAAGATCTAAGTGATGAAAATTTTGCACTCTATGCTTCTAATGATTCTTCTCATGATGAATTTTGTTTAATGGTATTAGAGACAATACAGGAGGGGGTTGAAACTGAGGAGGAACAGCTGAGCTTTGAAGTAGTGGATGAGGTGACTGAAGCAGTGGTTACTGCTGTAGCTGGTGAACTACTGTTGGGAGAAAGTTCAGGTACCCTGATTGAGCCATTGACAGATCCATGGTCCAAAGAGGACAAAGAAGAAGAGAAAGAAGAAAAGGCCGGTGAAAAGAAGGTGAAAGCTGATGATGAAGAAGATCATCAATGTGATTGTGCTATGATGGCAGCTGCCAAGGTATCTCCTCAAGTTCTTGAAAAACTGTGTTCTGACAATTGCATAATTGCTTTTGCTAACATCAAAGAGGTGAATGAAAACCTTCGGGATAAAATCTTGACTGATGAGGTTAAATTTGAAAAGTCTTTAAAAGAACTTAAAAACAAATTGACCGAAAAGGAAAAAGAGATTAGCTGTCTAAAAGAAGAGCAAAGCATTACCAAAACCCAACTTCAAACTATGGTAGAAAAATACCAAGTTTGCAAAAAGGAGTTGGAGTCCGCCCAGATTACTTGTGAAAGATGGGTGGAATCCTGCAAACGATATGAGGTGATGCTTGCTAAACAGATTGAAAGCAATGTGAAATTTGGGGTTGGATATAGAAAATGTGATGATGAACATGTTGCTTTTGAAAAATCTGTCCAAACAACTGATGAAGCCACTGAGCTCATCCCCATAAACAAGAATGGCCAAGAAGTGAAAATCACTGACAAACTTGGTAACAAAATCACACTTACCAGACCAATGGGATCCTCCACTTTCAAGGAGCTTGAAGATCATCAGTTTAAACCAAAATGGTCTGATGAGTGTGATATTCTTAAAAATTTCAAGCCAATGGACTTTACATCAACTGATGGTGCTAAAGCTCCAAAAGCTAAAGTCATACCTCTCAAGGACATCCCAGCAGTGGTTAAAACCTCTGCTGCAAAAGAGTCCGAAAAGAGAAAGAAGAAAGAAAAAATTGATAACTTGTTTTGTGAATTCTGTGAGAAAAGGAATCATCTAACAAAAGATTGTTTCCACTTAAAAGCTTATGATCTAAACAGAACAAGTGTCATTGTCCCAGCAGAAAGCTGCATTGTTTGTGGTAAGACAAACCACAAAACTCAAGCATGTGTGTATCTCAAAAACTTTGATGTGAAAAAGAATGAGTACATGGCTAAAACATCCTTGAGTCCACCATCATCATCAACATCTGTCAAATTCACCAAAAAACAACCACTGTTTGTGCCAGTTCAAACAGCTGTCACAAAACAGCTGAACCAAACATCTGTCAAAAGAGATGTTCAGGTTACTGATGCACCCCCTGCCAATCAGTTCAGAAAAGGTAAGGAAAAACAGTCTTACCAAAGGATTCCACACGATTATGAGGCCTACAAAAGGTCCTCTAAACCTAAAGTGAATAGGAATCCTTTTGGTTACCAGCAGATGATAGGTCAGGACCCACAACAGTGGTTAGAAAAACACTGTCCTAAAACAGTCCAAACCCCTGACCTAACCACTGTCCATCATCCTGCATCCATCCCAGACACTGTTGAGACCCCATCCAAAGCCTTGTTGGCTTTGGAGACCTTAATGAACTAATCCTTTTACTTCATGTGCAGGGAGCTTCTGCATGCTTTGATAGTCTTTGGTATGTAGATAGTGGAGGTTCCAGGCACATGACAGGATGTAAAGCCCTCCTCAAAGACTTTAAAATCCATGGAGGGGGTGATATATCCTTTGGGAATAATAGTAAAGGGAAGGTTCTGGGGTCTGGTACAGTGGAGTCTGGAAAAGTAAAATTTGAAAATGTCAATCTAATAGACAATCTAAAATTCAACCTTCTGAGTGTGTCCCAAATGAGTGACAAGGGATTTGGGTCATTCTTCACAAAAGACTGTTGTAGGATTGTTGGACCAGAAATGGTCAAAAAGATTGAAGCAATAATCAAAAACTGGTCACACTAAACTTGTTGCTCAAAGAAGTGGCAATGTTTATGTTGTTGACATGTCAAAAGAGTGTCCCAGAGCTGATGCCTGTCTGTTCTCAGCTGCCTCTAACAAAGAGACAGAACTTTGGCACAGAAGGCTGGGGCACACAAATCTTAAGACAATCACAGAAATTTCAAAAAATGGTTTGGTGAGAGGCCTACCACAAAAATTGTTTTCATGTCCTGAACATTGCATTTCCTATTTAAAAGGAAAACAACATAAAAGTTCTTACAAGTCCATTGAAGAGTCCAAAACAACCCAGTGTTTGCAAATGCTACACATGGATTTGTTTGGCCCAGTTCAAGTCATGAGCCTCACAAAGAAAAGATATTGTTGATGACTTTTCTAGGTTCACATGGACTTTCTTTTTGCACTCAAAAGATGAAACTGCAAGCATTTTGCAAGACTTTGTGACACAGGTTGAAAAGCAATTTGACCTTCCAGTGAAAAGCTTAAGGAGTGACAATGGCACAAAATTCAAAAATAGGGAGTTGGATGTCTTCTGTGTGAAGAAAGGGATTGTAAGGCAGTACAGCATCCCTAGAACACCAGAGCAGAATGGGATAGTGGAAAGGAAGAACAGAACTCTGATTGAGGCTGCCAGAACCATGCTTGCAGATTCAGGTTTGCCATTAACTTTCTGGGCAGAGGCAGTAAACACTGCTTGCTATGTTCAGAACAGAGTTTTAATAAACCCCAGGCACAAAAAGACTGCCTATGAAATTCTGTATAAAATTAAACCACTGATCTCATACTTCAAAGTGTTTGGCTGCCCATGCTTTATTTTGAACTTAAAAGATTCCATTTCAAAATTTGCAGCCAAAATTGATTGTGGTTATCATTTGGGATACTCAACCACTGCCAAGGCCTACAAAGTGTTCAATACACGGACCAAGGCAGTAGAGGAGACTTTGAATGTAAAGTTCAATGAACTTTCATCAATGAAAATCCCAGCAAACCCTGCAGATCTGTTTGATCTTGAAAAATTCACTTTTGAAAATACTGCTGTCAAGACTAACAGTGCAGGTCCATCAGAGGATACAACACCAGACTATGGGTATGAAATCATCATCCCTCAAAGGTCTGCCACAAATGGGCGATTTTGGCGATTTTGGTAAACCCTAATTTTCTCTTGCTAATCCTCGTATCGATTGTTCTTGTTTATCAGCTTAGGATTATGATCGATCCTTAGGTGATATTCAATTGTTCTCGGATTAGGGTTTGTAGTTAGGGTTTTGTTTTCGGCTTTAATTTTCTGTTTGCAAATGGGGGTGTAGCTGGTTGTTCTGATTTGCGCGTCTGATTTTGGATCTGATTTACATCTGATTTCGGCTTACATCTGATTTCGGCTTGTTGTTCTGATTTCGGCGCTATTGAGGTGCTTCCAGATTTCGAGATTAGGGTTTTGTGTCGTGGTTTTCTGTTTGCAAAGGTGGTGCAGCTGGTTTCTTTTGCTTTAGGGTTTCAGCAGGTTTCTTTATTCTTTGTTTTTGCTGGTTTGCTGATCACAATCTGTCCGAATGGAGAGCCAAACTGCAGAAAACTCAAATGTGTTTGCCAAAAAAATTAAGAACATTGACGGTAACACATTTGAGCCAAGACAAACATCATCTTTGGCGACTAGGGTTTCTGAAATGCCGAGTAAGAAGGTTTGTTTTATGATGCCGCTTAATGATACTGAACATGTTATTGGTTGTTCTGATTCTCCTAATCAGAATTATGCGAAAGTCTTTGATAAGAGAAAGGTAGCATTTGTGTTACCGGTGAATGATACTAGTCCTACTCGAGTTCAAAATCTGAATAAAGATGATAATGCTCATGTCCAATCTTATGCGGATGTGGTCCTACATGAACGAATTGAGCAGGGGGATCCTAAGAGGGGTGGGGATTCAATTCAGAATCAGAATGAAGATGAAAATACTAGGAAGGCCAATGATGCGGTTGTTCAAGTTCCTAAAGTCAATTTTCGACAACTAAAATCAGATGTATCATTGGATGGAGTGGATGTAGTGCTTCCGATTGATTCGGTTCGCCAGGTTAATAACAGGTTAGCAAACACTCTTTATGGTTATTTCCTGGGGGATAGGATTGCATATCCAGTAGTTGAATATTTTGTCAGAACAAATTGGAAAAAACATGGTCTTCAGAAAACTATGATGAATTCAAATGGTTTCTTTTTCTTCAAGTTTGAAGACAGAAAGGGTATGGATACTGTTCTTGAAGGGGGACCTTGGCTGATCCGTAACAAACCTATGTTTCTCAACATTTGGTCTCCTACAAACACCCTGAAAAAAGAAGAGGTTAAAAAGGTTGCAGTTTGGGTTAAATTGCATGATGTTCCGCTAGTGGCATATTCTGATGATGGTTTAAGCATGTTGGCTTCAAAAATTGGGTCCCCTGTGCGTCTGGATTCGTATACTAGTGATATGTGTAATGAGGCTTGGGGAAGGAGCAGCTATGCTAGGGCTCTCATTGAAATATCAGCTGATCATGAGTTGAAAGAGACTCTAACCATGGCTATTCCTGAATTGGATGGGAACAAATATGTTAATGAGACTATTCGGGTGGAGTATGAATGGGAACCTCCGAGATGTGTACACTGCTGTGTATTTGGGCATGATTCTGAGGAGTGCCCAAAACGCATTCGACCGACAGTGAAACCTCCTACATATAGACCGAAAGTAGATGAGGATGGTTATACGGAAGTCAAGACAAAGAAGAATGTAAAGAAAAGCGGTTTTCAAGTTAACAATCAAAAGCCCAAGTTTGAATATAGACCTGTGGATAAAAAGAAAAAGGCAGTGAGTTCTGCTTACATGAGTGCGAGGAGCACTAGTTCTTCTAAGGTTCAAACAGATAATTCTTTTAGCGCTCTTGGGTTTGTTGGAGGGAACGGGGATAAAGGGAGACGTGAGCCAAATGAGGAGTCTGATGATGACGGGGTAGAGGTTGTATATGATGAAACGAATGAGTTTATGACATCGGGTATTCATCCTACGTTTTCCAGTACAGGGGCAAGCACCTCTCACATAAAGTTGTCTAATGGATAGGTGGCATCTTTTTCATGCTAAAGGGCTGCCAGTTGGTAGCAATTTCATTTTTGACGATGGCGGTTGACGTCTTTTGTTTGTTTTTTCGTTTGTCTACTAGTTAGTCATTATCATGATTGTAGTAGGCTAGATTAATGTGGTAACTTGGTTTGTTTTGGTTTTTGTTTACATATATGGGGCATGTCCTGTATATGAACTAGTGGGGAATTCATCCTCACTACTTGTACTTATTTGGCGGTTGTCTATAATAGAATCACCGGGGTAACCCTTTACCCAAAAAAAAAGGTCTGCCACAAAGGGAAAAGCACCAGCTGTTCAAAACAGCTGTCAAAGCTCAACCACTGCTACCTCAACAGTTGTTGACCAAAGTAGCCCATCAACCACTGCTTCCACATCCTCAAACACTGCTGACAAAAGTCCTCAAACAGTGGATAAAAGTCAGCAGTTGTCCACTCCATTACCTCCTATTCCACCACCTTTTGAAGCTACTGCTGGATCATCAAAGTCCCCAGCAGTGGTTAGCTCAGATGATACACATTTGCAGCCTTCACCAACCAATGCCATCATACCATACCAAGGAGATTTAATCTTCTTGAGATCTCATCCACCTGATCAAAAACGAAAATACAATCAAAAACGAAAATGGAACTTTCATTCATCAAAGCAAATATGCTAAAGAACTTTTAACCAAATTTGACATGAATGATTGTAAACCATGCAGCACACCCATGGCAACAAATAAGCTGGTCATGTCTGATGAAAAGGATGAGCTGATTGACCAAACACTTTATAGAAGCATGATAGGGTCTTTATTGTACCTAACTGCATCTAGACCAGACATCATGTTTGCAACATGTGTCTGTGCAAGAAGTCAATCAGCTCCCAGAAAATCAAATCTCATTGCTGTAAAAAGGATCTTCATATACATAAAAGGTGCTCCCACACTTGGTATCTGGTATCCAGCTAATGGGAATATCAAGCTTTCAGGCTTTTCAGACAGTGACTTTGCTGGATGTCACACCACAAGGAAGTCCACATCAGGAGGGTGCCAGTTTCTAGGTGATTGCTTAGTTTCATGGCAAAGCAAAAAGCAATCAGCTGTTTCAACATCCACTGCTGAAGTTGAATACATTGCTGCTGCAAGCTGTACAGCCCAACTCCTGTGGCTTCAAAATCAGTTGCTGGATTTTGGTATCACTGCCTTAAAGACACCACTCATGTTGGACAGTCAGGCAGCAGAAAATATCATCAAAAATCCAGTTTCCCATTCAACCACCAAACACATCGACATCAGACATCACTTTGTGAGGGATTGCTATGAAAAAGGTTTGATTTCTCTGCTTCTTGTCCCAACTAAAGACCAGTTGGCAGATGTGCTCACAATAGCACTTGATACAGGCACTTTTGAAAGCTTGGTCTCTAGGGTTGGGATGCTGAACATGGAATAACAAGCAACATCTTGTTTTTCTATGAATAAAAACAACAAAATGTTTTTAGAAAATAAAAAATACATCCTTAAAAATAGCTAAAAATGAAATTTTCATTAAAATCCTTAAAAGTCTGCCATTAACCACTGATTGTTCAAAAGTCTGCTTTACTTCAAACGACTGTCCACTGCTGAAAGGCATCCCCTGTTCTCTCATTCCTTTGATAAACTCTGTTGTTCAAAAGCAGTGTCTTATCTACTGATATGCTATCCACTGATAGTGAAAACCATCCACTGCTTTCATACCACTGCCTTCATCAGTTACTTTCATAAAAGTACTGTCCTTCACTTTCACCAGGGGTTGTCACGTGGGCAGTACATATTGGTCAGACTTTTTGTAACGGCTGCCACCTCAGCATTCACTTTCTTCCTTATAAAATCCCCCATTCACCACCAAAACAGGGTTTTACTGTCGAATTGAATTCTTAAAAATTCTCTTCTCAAAGCAGTTTTTCTTCTCATTTCTCACAAATTTCTTCGATCATTCATCTTCAAAATGACAAAATCGAAGTCATCTTCAAAACCCTCATCCAAATCATCATCGAAAACTGCCTCTCAAAAGGCAATCACCACTGAAATCCCATATAAACCAAATCACAATCTCCTGGGTCTTCTCACAAAACCAGGAACCACCAGAGTTTTCGATTCCATCATTGACATCATGGCAAAATCAAAGTACAAAACTTTGTTCACCGCCGATGCACCAATCTACTTGGCAACCCAAAGAGAGTTCTGGAAGAATGCAACCCTTGAAAAACAAGGAGACACTGCAACCACCATAAACTCTTCCATAAAGGGTAAAGCTGTCCAAATCACGTCACAATCCATTTCAGAAGTCTTTCAACTCGGTGATCAGGAAGGTAAAATTTCTTTCACTAAAAACGAGTTACAAACTGACTTCATTGAGAGAGGGTATGAAGCCACAATGATGAAGAAACTTACCTTACAAAAAGGTTATTTTCCTTCTGCAACCAGATTTTTATTTCATACCCTCCTACTATGTGTTTCAAACAAAACCACTTCTTTCAATGAAATCCCTTTAAAGATTCAAAATCTGGGATATGCCATTCTTCAAGGAGAAAATTTTAACTATTCTCGGGAAATTTTTAAAGATTTGGTTAATAATGTTGAAACAAAATCATTCTTACTGTTTCCAAGGTTTTTAAGTTATTATTTTGAAAAGACATTCAGTAAGGATGATTTAATTGCAATAAACCAAGGTGATTCTACTCAAATAAACAGTTTAACAAATGAAACTTTTTCAAGAATGTTAGCACCTTGCAAAACACAAGCAGAGGTGCCTGAGCAGATTTTAGCAGTTACAACTGCTCCTCAGGTATCTGCTGCTGAGCCCACTGCTCAAGGTGATCAAAGCAGCAGCACAACTGTTTTGAAACCCACACCTAAAATCACCAAAAAGCCAACAAAAAGAAAAACACAAAAACTCACCAAAACCATCAAAAAGGCATCTCTGGAGGATGAGATACCAGAGCTTCTGCCAGTGACAACACAAAAGTCACAAGCAATCACTGCTGCTACTTCCTAACAGCAGTTGGTACAAATATCTCAACCCATAATCGAAACTCCTCCTGCTTCTTCACAAAAAGAACTGGTTGTACAAAAAGGGTCTCCACATCATGATGCTCTGGAATCACTTGATTTCATCATCCACAGTCCAATGCCCGGGACAAATCCTCTTTCTACACCAAACATCACATCCACAATTCCTTCACCAATAAAACCACTGTTGGATGCAATTGATTTGAACCAGGCATTAACCGGTCCATCTCAATCACCTGGTAATGAGAATATACCTCAACAACTGACTGGGTCTGATGTATCAATCTTTGCTAACCCATCAACACAACCTGAGGAGGTTACACCCCATGAGTTACAAGTAACTCTTGGTGGTAATCCAAGTGAAGCAGCCACTACAACTGTTGAACCTACAGGTCTACAGTTGGACAGTGGTTACATTAATAAGACTTCCTTGGAGGCAATTCCTTTTATAGCACCTCTGCCAACCACCAGTGGATTTATTTATCCTACTGGGAACATCAAAAGGTTGTCAAGTGTTGAAGGAAGAAGACCCCAGTACCAAGAAAAAGGGGCATCAGTGGTTAATGTTTGGAGTATACTCCCTACATCTACCACTGATAAAACCACTGCTAGTGTGAAATCAGATGATCCCATTGACTTGGGTGATGGTTTAAAGTACCAGAAATTGACGGATCGTATTGCAAAGCTTGATAACTCTGTTGCAGAACTCAAAGATATGCTACAACAGGTGTTACAAGTTCAGAAGGTACAATCAACTGCTGTTCCACCTCAAGCACCTGCTCCACAAAGGGCACCTGCTACAAATGAGCTCTGGAATCTATTTCAATCTTTTCTCCAACAACAAGCACAATTAGCAGATCAGCAACATGAAAAACATGTACAACAGCTGAGAAATGCAATGGAGTCAAGGTTCAAGAACACTCAGGCTGATTTAAAGGCTCTCAAAACTCAGATCTTGCACACCACTGGCACTGCTCCTCCAAAAGCACGCTACATTTATCAAATCCCAGAAGATAATGCCAAAAAGGGGGAGAAAATTAAGGAGTGGAAAAAGAAGGGTATAGAGGATGGTCTCTATCTTGAACCAGAAAATTCAAACATGACCAAAAAGATCCCTTTGCCAGATGGCAGCAAGAAAATTGATGTGACAACAAATGCACTAGCAAAAGCAGTTGCAAGTGTAAAAAGGGATAGAGACGCCAAAAGGAAAGCCAGGGTGGACAGAATGGATCATCCAGATCAGGGTACTTCTGGGTCAAAGGATCATGAAAATCCTGTTGAGGAAAAGAAGAAGCCTACTAGAAAAGTAAGGTAACCCAAATCCATTCCAACTAGACATTCAAAGTCTGCTCAAAAACCACCATACAAAACAGCTGATGCAACAGGAGTTACAAAAACTACTGCTTGCCAAACAGTTGTTCCATCAACACACACCACTTCAACTCACACAACATCCACTGCTTTACCATCATCACCACCAAAAACAACACCTGCTGACATACAGCAGAAGACAGCAGATGTTATAACATCTGTTGTAATGACAACAGTGGTTGAAACACCAGTTGTTTCAACAGCTGTTTGTCAATCACAATCCACTGCCACTACATCTACCACCACTGTTCCATCCAAAACATCACCAGTCCCTCCTACAAAAAGGAGAAGACTAATTCTCAAAGATGATGACAATTCACCACCACAAACATCTTCAAAATCCTTAGCACTTGTCACAATTCCAAAACCTGTTCCTCTCTCTTCAGTTAAAATGTACAAGCCCTTACCTCCTGCAGGTGTTCAATTTCCTCTTGAATTAGCAGCTGTTAGAGAAGAAATACAATCTTTTTACTTTGAGGATGACCCTGCCAAAAGGAGTTTGCCATCAATAAAAGGATATCCCTGGCCTAAAAATGTTGATGAATATTTGGAAATCAAGGCCAAGCAAGCAGAGGATATCTCAAAGAAAAACACACAAGGGAAATCTGATAAAGAAATTGCAAAGAGAAGTCAATATTTGCTCACACAAGTCAGATCCCTAGAGCAATTTGCAAAAAATGTTAGTCAACAAATTTCTGAAAGAGCAGCTGAAACTCTGAAGAAAGACTACATTGAAAGCATCATGGCTCACAAGAAGTACAAAGGAGAGAGATACATGTACAAAGAGTGGACTATTCCTGAACTTGAAAACGAAGCAGCAAGAATTCAAGACATGATAAAAAGGAAAGTCACTCACACTCCTCCTAACTGGGCAAAGTTTAGAAAGAATGTACCTGACAAACAGGAAGAGCTGAGGAGAATGAAAGAGGAACTGGTAGCAGCTGATTATGGAAACAAAAGACAAGTTGCTAGATGGAAAGAAGATGTGGTCAGGGCTACTTACAAAAAGTTGGAACAATTAAGAAAGAAAGATCCCACAGTTCCTCAAAAGCCTGACTATCCTGAAGCAGCGGTTTCAAAAAGACCATCAAAGCTGCAAATCAGGAGATCCACAGCTCCAGTTGGTGCTGCCATCTACAAAAGAAGGCCACAGAAACAGCTGATTGCTGAAACCATCAAAGAGTTAATGGAAGGTGAAGACCTTGGAAAAGAGGGTATAAAGAAAATGATCATGGAAACTCTTGGTTTGGATCAAACTGCAAGTACTGCTCAGCCAGTCATGAATAGGCCAGCCTCTCCAAATACTTCTGCAAATAAACATCTCCCAAGAAACCCACCAGGCTCAAAAATACAAAAGTGGGAAACTGACAAACAGACCTGCGTATTGACTTTGCTCAGGTCTGGTGGAGAAGTGGAGAAAATATCAAGGAAACAAGCTCTTGGCCTGAGTCTTGAAGATTTGCAGGATCTCCTTGATCTTCCAGTTAGCAGGGATGATGAAGATACAGATGCCCTAGACTTTGAATTACAATTTAAAGGTCAGATAAGGGAGCTGTTGATGAGGCAATAAAGAATTCCACAAATAATGAAGAGTTTTGGCATTATCTGTTCCAGGGGGAGATTGTTGGGATTGAACCCTATCAGAGGAACAGATAATTAAAGCCAAAACTGGATCAGAGCAGTGGATCCAGAATAAGCAGATGATTACAGTTAGTTCATGCAAATCTCTCCCCTTGAAAGTGGTTTTATATCTGCTGACCTCCTATATGCTGATCTTACTAAGTGCTGACCTACAACTGCTGCTTTGCATCTACTGACCAATGTCAAAGACTGATGGAAGACCAAAGCTCTGCTGACTCAATCTACTGCCTTGAGTCAAGTACTACTGATCCGGACAGGCACTGCTGGGTTCATAGCAGTGGAAGGATGCAGCAGCTGTTTAAGTGTCTTTTATGTAAAGAAATGTAATAGCAGTAGTTAGTACATCAGAGTTTGTATAGATCAGAGGTTAGAGTTTATTAGGAGGTTAGATGTCACTTTCATGGTGACGTCAGCTAAGATGCTCAGTGGTTTGCAAGTGCCTATAAATAGTTCAGTACTTTGTACTATTCTATTAGCTCTTGCAATACCGTCTTCTTTGCACGAACAAACTACTGAGCTCTGGCTGAGGGGGAGTTTGCATTCATTCATCAATCATTGTAATCGTTGTTGAAACAAATTCAATCTTTCGATTCATTGTGTAAAGATGTTTGATTAAAGTATTACTCTCGTTTGATTGTATGCAAAGTTTGTTTTCATCTTAATTCCGCTGCACAACTCTTTCATTTCCATCTTAATTTCAAACGAAAATACAATAAAAAACAAACTCAGATCCAACATACAAAATATTCCGGAAAATACCGTTATAAATATATTTTTGGTAAATATTGTTTTGGATACAAAAGGAGTGAAAGTATGATTTTTATTATTATTACAAGTTATATCATACTTTGACAAAAGGGAAAATATTATTTTTGAGAAGTTAAAATATATTTTCTTAGTATATTTAGAAGATATATGATTTTTGGGAAAAATATATATTTTCTTGAAATACATTATTTTTGGACAAAATAAGTTTATATATATTTTCTAAGATAATACTTGAAAATATATTGTTTTGGAGCTACTAATACGAAATTACATGTATGAAATACCCCATCCTTGGAAAGGAAATACGAAAGTAAATACCTGAGAAGTATTATTACAAAATATTGCTTAAACAATTATTCCAAAATTCAAATATAATTTAAGTTGAAATAATTATTATCTTAACAAGTAATTATAACTTGGAATAATATTGGGAACAAAAGAAACGTAACTCAAAAACGTTAAACTCTAAGACATGGCACGGCCCGTTCATCTAATAGACGTTAGTACACTGTAGGTAGTCGTGTTTGCTGAGGAGATTTGAGTTACCAGTACTGAAGACGCAATACAGTGAGTTCATGTTCCCCTTTTCTTTTACTATTTTCAGTTTTATACTTCGGGGTGAAATACATGTTACAATTGTTTACAAACGTTTTATACATGGTATGGTTTGCTAAGGAGGGTTACTGCTTGATCATGTGAGTGGTGGGTATAATACTTAAGGCCATTAATCCTCGTCGTAGGACCGAGGGACATGAGTGATAGATCTATTTGGGTGTAGCGAGCCCACCCCCATGGGGACCAGGGTGGCCCATAGGGTGACTATGTCTTCCAGCCGGAGGCCCGGTACAAATTTGCTAGGTTTGAGTTTTCCTGCACCATTTCACACATATCAATGGCCTTGCAAACCATTGGTGATCTGTTTTTCCTTATTGCTACATACCAGGGACATACATACATACAAACATACTTTAAAGGTTTATTCATACACATACACATGAACTCGCTCAACCTTTGTTGATATTTTTAAACTACATGTATTTCAGGGAACTAAGTGGATCTGGCAGGTGTGTGCATGTGTTTCAAGCTGCGTAATAAATAAAAGATGTCATCCGAGGTCGTTGGGTTTAGGAGATGTATCTTACTCCTGGACAAGATACATGTTTCTAAACTCGGGTGTGTTTAAGGTCTTTTGTCGAGTCTTGGTGAACTCCTTAAAATATGTTATGGTTTGTAATTTGAATTCGATGTTAACATTTCAGACAAGTATGATGTGGTATTTTCAAACTTAAATTTATGGATGAATATCTTTTGGTTTTATCATTTAGCATTGTTATGATTGAATGCTATGGTATTAAGAAGTCACACCAATAACCACGCGTCCGCAAAAGTCAAGGTGTGACACAGTTGCCCGGGATCGTCGATTTGTTCGACTAACTGTGAGGTTAGCTATTCTTTAAGATTGGTTTAAGCAGTAGTTGGAATAACCATCTCACCTTAAATAAGCTTTCCTAAAACTAATAGTTAGAATATAAGCATCAAGGATGCTCCCTTGGAGACCTTGTATAGATGGAAATGTCAACGTCCGTTTGATGGACAGAAGTTTGGTAAGCCCAAATTACCAGGACCAAAAATTACCCTGGAGACATCGGATAAGATCGTATGAATCCCTGATCATTTGAAGACTACCAGTAATTGGTAGAAGATCAATATTAACAAGATTCACAAACCTCTTAAGTTCAATATAAGGAACAAGATTCAACAGAAAGCACCACCTTGGAAAGTTGTGCTGCGTTTTGATGAAATGGGCAAGTTTAGCTCTAGATGAACAGGACCATTCGAGAAAATCAAATACATCAGGATCAGTAGCTTATAAGCTAAAACTTATCTAAGGTGCTTTGTGGAATTCACAATGTGTTCCACACTTGTGATTTAAAAGATATGGTTAGACAATAAGTCAATAGCATTGCCACATAATGATGTGCAGATTAATGAAAACTTGTAGTTTGTGGAGAAACCAACATCGATTGAGAATCGACAGGTTAAGAAGCACCGGAAAGAAAGTATATATCTATTGTATAGGTCAATCGGGATGCCGTAAGAGGCCCCTAATATACTGTGGAGGTTAAGTCCATTATTCGACAGAAAATACTTCCATCTTTTGAGAAAATCTCAGGGTCGAGATTTCTTTTAAGGGGGTAAGGATGCAACACCTCGAAAAATCACGTCCAATGATGTATCGACACGTGTACTAAACCCTATTGAAGTCAAACGTTGACTATGAGGGACTAATTTTGTGAAAAAAATCAAAAACTTTGAATATAGAAGGATTAAAAGTGTTAACATGCTTAAACTAAGCCTCTGAATGACATTACACGGTATTCATATTCACAAATGAGCCACTTGTTGGTCGAGAGGAGCCGTTTGCATAATTATTTGAAAGTTTGCGCGTCGAAGGGTCGAAAGCGTCAACATGTTAAATCTTACCTCTGAGTGACCTTTTAACAAACCTGAAGTATTATGAAGTGCAATCATACTCTTGAGAATGCCTATTATGGGCTACCTAGGGCTTTGACGCAATAAAATGACAATACGCGCAAGTTTTGCGTGTTAGAGGGACCAAAAGCGTCAACTTTTAAATCTACACCTTTGGGTGACCATTTTTGCAAACGGGAGTGTCGTAATATTTAAACACATGCTTAGGAATACTCAATATGGGCCACGAAAGGCTTAGATATCGTTAAACGATATTACGCGCTACTTTGTGCGATTAAGGGACTAAAAGCGGCGACTTGTGAAACTACGCCTTTGAGAGGCCTTTTGAATGAACCGGAAACTCTGCTATGCTTGGTCGTACTACCGAATGTGCGTAAGGTTGGCCATTATAAATTTTCTACCATATTATAACATTTCATAAGAATTTTAACATAATGTACCAAAGATGTCAACTTTGGAAAGTTGTTTGTGCATAAAAACTTATAAGGACCTTTCCTGCCATACCCTCAAACTACATTCTGGACCCGACGTGTGTCACGAGCCACGAGCCCATTGGGCTGCCCCTTTTTCGGGTCACCTACAAAAAAAACAAGCTGTTATAATGATTCTCGCGCGTGAAATAGAAGACAGGGACCAAAACTGCATTTCTGCCAAAATTTTGGGGCTGGGCCAGTCGCTGGCAGGCCGCGTAGTGTAACACCTCGTAAAATCACGTCCAATGATATATAGACACGTGTACCAAACCCTAATAAAGTCAAACATTGAATTTAAGGGACTAATTTTGCGAAAAATCAAAAACTTTGAATGTAGAAGGACTAAAAGTGTTTTCATGATTAAACTAAGCCTCTGAATGACAATGCACAGTATTCAAAAGTAGAATTAAGCCACTCGATGGTCGAGAGGAACCGTTTACGCAATTATTTGAAAGTTTGCGTGTCGAAGGGTTAAAAGCGTCAACATGTTAATTCTTACCTCTGAGTGACCTTTTAACAAACCGAGAGCGCCTACGAACAAAATTGTTCCATTATTACCAACATAATAGAACAAATATGAACCGTTACGTTGAAATAATCCACTAAATAGGGGGTCCATAACATAGTCATAGTATAGTCTTTTACAATGCAATAAAGTTACGTAGTGTCTTTTTTCTTTCATAATGGGGTATTTCCATGGGTTTGCCTTAGTATCGTGTTCATACCGTTGTATTGAATGATCCCGGACGGTTGCTTTCTGTTCATATAATGCATACAGCTTTGGTTGCTGGTTGGGCTGGTTCGATGGCCCTGTAATTGATTACACTCTTGGGAATGCCTAATATTGGCCATTGAGGGCTTTTATGCCTATAAGTGAAGTTACGCGCAACTTTGCAAGTTAGAGGTACTAAAAGCATCAATATGTTTAATTATACCTCTGAATGACCTTTTTACGAATCTGAAGCATCGTGATGTTTAATAATACTCTTGAAATGCCTAATGTGGATTAGATAAGGCTTTGATGCTATTAAACGATGATATGCGCAAGTTTGCGCATTAGAGGGACCAAAAGCGTCAACTTTTAAATCTACGCCTTTGGGTGACCATTTAAGTGAACGGGAACGTCGTAATATTTAAGCAAATGCTTGGGAATACTAAATATGGGCCACGAAAGTCTTAGATATCGTTAAATGGTATTACGCGCTACTTTGTGCGATTAAGGGACTAAAAGCGACGACTAGCGAAACTAGACCTTAGAGAGGCCTTTTGAACGAACCAGAAACTCCGCAATGTTCGTTCATACCCTCGGAGTATTAAATAAATGGCTACGTAAGAATTCTATGCCGTTTCGCGATGATGCGCACAAATTCGCGAATTAAGGGGTTAAAGGTGTCAATGCGCAAGACTACACTTTGGGGTGGTCTTTTAAAACAACCGAGACCTTCGTAATGCCCGGTCAAGCTCCCGGGATGCCTAGGATTAACCGTGAGAGGTTTTGAACCTTGTATTAAATTATTATATGATTTTAGAAACTTTCATGCCAAAATGCCAAATATGAAAGTTTAAGAGATAGTGAAATGTGAAGGGGCTGTCCTTGACAGACCTTCATAAGTTGTTGCTGAACATAAATGAACCTGATATAAAAGTTCAAGGGACCAGATATGTCATTTTGATTGTTTAAATCATTTAAAAAACATTACAGGGACCAAAACAGCACAACAGGCAAACTTTGAGCTGGGCTGGATGTCTAGGCGGGCCGCGTAGCCCACTTGGGCTGCCTACGCAGGCCGCGACCCATGTACAGCAGCAACAACATGTTTTCATTTGTTGCTGGTTTTCATTTCTTGATTCCCCACTCACATTAAAACCATTTCTAGCAAACATTGGGCTGGTATCCTGGTTATAACAGCTGTCAAGACACTTGTAAAGATCTTAGTGACCCTCTAACACATGTCAAGCATCCACAAACTATCCAAATACTATAAATAGCTGGTTCCCTTCATTCATTTCTTTGCATATATCATTCCAATCTGCTCTTGCTCTCAAACTAAGAGAATCCTGAGCTTTTGGGAACCTCCTTTCAGTCCATTGGACCCCTTGTAAGTGCCCTCTTGTGGCTAGTTATTTTTATTTGGCTTAGAAAGCCGAAAAGTCAAGCGTTTGCGATAAATGCTTTAAATTTTAAACGGTTGAGCCATTGTTCGCAACGAACATGGCTACGTGATCGTAATTAGGTAGGAATTAAACCCTCAAAAGGGCACCTCCTAATTATCACGTTT
This sequence comes from Helianthus tuberosus, assembly GCA_030545235.1. NCBI lineage: Eukaryota > Viridiplantae > Streptophyta > Magnoliopsida > Asterales > Asteraceae > Helianthus > Helianthus tuberosus. The sequence continues at coordinate 129,744,674 of CM060397.1, read as the reverse complement.
GCTTAGTTAATTGTCGGGTCAAAGTAATTAAAATAAAAGTCAAACGAAACGGGTTTTAAATAAAATTCATAACTAATGATGAAAAAGCAATAAAATCAGTTTTGTCACTTTAATAACTTGGTAAATATTAATTGAACATGTCTAGGCATGTTCAACCCGACAATTCTGAGTTTAGGCTTGGTTCGCAACCGAAAGTCGCAAAAGTAGACTTTTGCTTTGACTTTCAGTTCTGACGTGATTTAGCTTTGTTTAGATATGCCTTAGGGTTCCTTTAGGACCATATTATACGTTAGTATAACCCTCTGAGGTTATACAACTTGGTTCCATAGAAATCCTAGTTCATTGCATGTTTCCGTTAAATGCTTAAAAGTTGACCATTATGCCCTTTTGACATTAAAACGAGATTTTTGAAAATGTGAGAGGACAAAAACCTTTATTACTGATATTTAAGTATGTCCTAAATGTTTGACATCAGATTATGGTCTAAAATAGAAGTTATGCGCGATATCGTAAAATGAAAGCTTTTTATTAATTAATTGGCATTTTTGGCATAAATCATATTTAAACCCAACTTTTGACACCAAACTTGCCACCTACTGTTAAGATATAATATTTAGGGATTTGTGGAAATTTTTATTAAATTTTAAACTGAACATAACATAGGGTTCTTGCATAGACTCGGTAATTGACGGTAATGCACTTTTTGCTAATAAAATGAGTTTTACACATCCTTTACATATCAAACCTTTTTCTACTGATTTTATACATTAAATAAATTATTTTAAACAGTAGAGGCTGATCAAAAACTCAGATTCCCTTAATCAACCCGAATACCGTCAAATACCGACTTTATGCGATTTACGCGCATAGTACGGGTTAAAACTATATTTAACACCTAAGACTTATTACATACTGATATTATAAGTAAAATTTTATACTTTAACAGTAAGTTTAAGTCTTGAACTCAGATTTCCAAATTTGACCCTTAAAACATAAGTGAAATGACCAAAATGCCCCTACGGTGCATAGTTTGGCCATAAATGATAAAATTCACATATGTATGATATCTTACTGATGTAACTTGTTAAAATAAATATTTTTACTGATTATTTTAGACCAGAACCTCAGATTACTATTTAACCTCTTTTATAAAATCTAAAATGACCAAAATACCCCTTCTGGGCATAAATTGATTTTAAATTCGTTTTGGGCATAATGGAAGATATCCTACTGATATCATAACATATTTTAAGCATATTAAATTATGGAACCTGTACATGACTCTTTTGATTACCCATTATGCATATTCGCATTCGGTACGGTTTATGTAACTAGTTTGCATAAATTAACCGAAACGGGTCAAACCTTATCATTTTCACTTCAAAATCCAGAATGTGTTTAGTTTACCCATATTATACAAGTCTTCGTACTTGTCGGGTCTAAATCACATTCTAATCCGGTCTTCGCTTAATCTTGCGTTTTGAACCGTAAACCTTTCCTTAAAACTAACCGGTCTAAGTTACAACTTAAATAAGACCCGTTAGGAATCTAATAGGTTAATAAAACCTTTGTTCCAGATTGAGAGCCCCGGTAGAAGTACTTGCACTTGCTGATTAGAATATACGGCTGAGTATAGATTACATTTTAAGCTCAGGTAAATACTTTTAACTTATTTTCCCTTATACGGGCTTGGGATACGATATTATAATAATACCGCTTGGTCGGGTGTAAAAAACTTTTAATCGGAGATGATTAAATTGCATAATCCCGTTTTAATCAGTATTGCTTGATAACATATAACATTGGGGGTTAACGACCGTGTCCTGGATATCATTGGCTCATTTAAAAAGCGTAAATGGCCACAACTTAAGCACGGGGTGTAGGCATACATCTGTCTGTTGCGTATGTAAAAGATATACTCATTCGTGAGGAAACTTCTTGTGAGTTTATATTAGTGGTGTGTCGATTAATCTTGTTCGGTTTATTTAACACCGGCCCTAAATGTAGGACAAACATGTAAATCTGATACAAGATTGTTATTAATATAATTGTCCCAAGTTATAAAAGAATATTTGTGCCTTGTGCATTTAAATCAATTTTCATAAATATTTTCAAAAGAGTCAGTTACATAGTAACTAAAAATAGGGACATAACAACCAACCCAGCAAAACATGCATAGGAGTCTTGATACATAGTAACTAAAAACACAAACAACATCCAAGAGCAGGAGTGAAACTGCGCGTACATCCACCTTAGTTACCTGAAATACATGTAAGTTTCTGGAAAATCGTCAACATAATGTTGGTGTGAATTCATGCAGTTTTTTAATAGAATGTTTATATACTTGAATGAAAACATGGTATGTAATTTGTAAAACGTAGCTGCACCGTGAATGTAAATGTAAGGAATACGAGATCGCTAATGTTTCGCGAGGACATTAACATATGTCACGACATAGGAAGCCACCAAACCTAGGCATTTTTGTCGAGATTGACTGAGACACAAAAGCAGTCATTGGTAGAAGTAGGCCAAGAGTGGTGTTGCCTGAAACCCATTAGATCTAACCCTTCTGTTCCGCGGTCTAAATGTATACGTTGACTGATGGTGCCTATGGTACCCTATTCGTCACGTGATCTATGTGTCATTCCTTAGTTTTGTGTGCTACATACCCTTGTACATGTATTTTCCCCAAGTTAAGAAGACAAGTAAAAGTTTAAAAGTGGGGACATGAACTCACAAATTTGCGTTTCTGGTGGCGTAAACTTCACAAGGTTTGCTTAGAGCGTCGTATCACTACCTACACACGTACTATGTCTTATTAGACACTTAGGTCGTGTAACGACTATTATTCTTTGTGGTTTATTAAGACTGATTTTTGGAATCATTGGTATATTTTGAGTTACATCCTTGATGTATTGTATAATTCCGAAGTACATAATCCGAAGAATTGGAATGCTTGTATTTGTGTATATTCATACTTGTGTAATTTGCCAACAATTTGTGGTGTATTCCGGTATGCATTTATACGTATGAGGACTTGTACCTTCTTGTATTCGTTAAGTATTATAACCTTATAAAGAAGCAACAAACTTATGCATATCAAGGTTGTACAATTGGCTTTGGGAGATTTTCAAAAAAAAATTGGAATTTTCCTTTTTAACCCTAAGGTTTTAATCTTTCAAAATTTAAGTTTAAAGTTTTAATCTTTGTTTCATTTTTAACCTTAAAGTTTTAATCTTTGACAATTTAAGTTTATAGTTTTAATCTTTGTTAATTTAACCCCTTTGATTAATTTTATTTTTCACTTCTAATTCAAAAGTTTTCATCTTATACAATTTAGCCCCTTTGATTAATTTGATTTTTCACTTCTAATTCAAAAGTTTCCATCTTTTGCGATTTAACCACTTTGATTTTTTTTACTTATTTGTTGTAATCTTGCCTTTGAGAGTTTTCCAAAGAAAAAATGGTTATGCATATGGTTGTTGTAACCTTGGCTTTGAGGGTTTTTAAAAAAATGATTTTTTAACTTTTCACTCAAATGTATTTCATATGGTTATGCATATGATTGTCGTAACCTTGGCTTTGAGAGTTTAAAAAAAAATGATTTTTTAACTTTTCACTCAAATGTATTTCATAAATTACCTTTAACGCAAAACTATTTGTTTTTTACTTTTAACATAAAACTTTTTATCTTTTGCAATCTATCCTCACAACTTTTTTTACTTTCAACTTTGGTCCTTTATAATTTTTATTTTCCGCAAATTTTTTTGCTTTATGCTTCGTTCAAAAATTTTGTGACTAAACACATCGAAACGTGCGTCTTTGGTTTAACGTTTTTACGTTTCGTTCTAAATTTTGCGAGTTAACACGACGCAACGTACATGTGTGGGTGAACGTTTTTACATCGTCTATTTTTTCCCGTTTGAAAGGTTCAACATAACACGCGCGTCCTAAATCGACTTAGTTATAACTAAAGAATCCCCGCCGCATTGCGGCGGGTCGTAATTCTAGTTCTATACTTAAATTTGTGATTATTTTTCCGGAATATTATTTTAGAGAACTATAAACCACTAATTTGTATTCTCAAAATATACATATTTTGAGAGGGTTTTTATAGAAAAATATCTATAAGTTTATTTGGCAAAAATAAGTATATTTTCATATAAATCTTAAAAATAATATATTTTTAAGATTAGCTTTAGAAAATATATATATTTATAGTTTTCACCCAAAATAGTATATTTTTAACTTGTATAAAAATATATATTTTCTCCATCAAAATAATACATTTTCTGTTTGCCCAAAATATGTTATATTTTGTATTACTTGTAAAAATGCATATCTTGTTCGTTTCAAAATACCGTTCGTTACACTTATTAAGTTACGGATTTTATTGCTGGAATATAATTACTTATAGTTCATAAGTCCGTTTGTCCGATATTCGGGTATAATTCATATATGTATTTTCTTGTAATTTTGTAGTATTTGTACTCCAAATTTTGGTGTATTTGTGTGTTATATTATTTTCGAGTTTCTAAAATAATATAACTACTACACATAATATACAAGTAACACACATGTTGTGACAACTAAATATATACTTAGTCACTTTTATTTATAAAAAATCAACCTCCAATGTTTGTAATTTTTGTAATAAAAATTATGGCAAACTTTTATATGAAGACCATGTTCAAAATTTACTTATAACACTTGTTTAAAAATATTTTTCTAATTGTTTAATTCCTACAAAAATTTTGCCATAGCTTCCCCTTAAAAATGGAGGTTTCCATGCTTTCAAAGCATATCATTTTCTTTTAAAATCATCATCAATCATCAACAACACAATCAAGACTTACCATATGCCAAGATCATGTAAATTACACTACATCATGAACTTGAAGTTTTTGTAAAAACTTGTAGTAACTTACCATGTTATTTAGTAGGTTTAGTTACCCTTAAAAACATTGTTATTTGTTTGCAAATCACATTCTTGAAAGATTTAGTCATTTACAACTTGTAAGATGATTTTTTCTAAAAATACTTCTTTTGTATTTTTCTTGTTACAATCATGTTCCTAGTTTTGATTTAACACTAAAAAATATGATTAGTTTACTTAGAAACCATGACTTTGTAAATCTTGTAAATAAACTTGGTTTCTTGAGAAAATTATTTTTGTAATCATCTATTTACAGTACTTTTAACATGTATCAACCATCATCATACTCTAAAACATTCTTATTTTCAAGTTCATGTGAAACATAAAGGATGATCATTATGCTTTCTTCAAGATCTATCCTTATACTTGCTAGACCATGTGTTTAATCATCATCTAGCAAGGTTATTATGATGATCAACATCATAAACACAAGAAATCCACAAACAAGTTTCATACATACACTTAATCATCTTAGATTTCATGTTATTTAGCTTTATGTTAATGTTCATCTTCTTATTTCTTTGTGATCTTTGAGTTTAACCATTTACATAACACTTTAACCATTATGACTATGAGTAAAAACAAGATCAAGAAGCTTACTACTAGCTCTAATGGCTAGGGAAGAACTCAAGATGATGAAGATGAGAAACTAGGTGGATAAAAGCTTATGGTGAAGGTCCTTCAAGTTCCAATGCTACCAAACTTCTTAATCAAGTTCCTAGCACCCTTGAATCACCTTAGAATGGTTGTTAGTGGCTTGAAAATGGTGGTGGTGTGGTGGTGACTTGAGGCCGTGAGCAAGGGGAGGGAGGAGGGAGAGATGGAGTGTGTGAGAGATGTGAGCTTAAGGTCTTCCATGTTATACTTATAACCCATGTTTAGGGATTATCCAATGTGTAATGTGTCACTTAAGTACTAAACAAGATCTCTTAGGATATCAAAATGAATCAAAGGAAATCAAGGAAGATCAAGGGTGGGGGCCACCCTTGTGACCGTCCACAACAAAGGGGGGGGGGGTAAAGTGTAAGTTTTTAATTGTTAGTTACATGATCTAGTTGGAATATAATGGCATTAGTTAGGTATTTTGTGTATTTAGTGTTTATGAGACGTAATATGGTGTTTGGTGATCATAACTAGCTTTGTAACACTAAAACAATACTTCTAGTGAAAATTTGGTATTTCGGTTAGTGTCCGGTTGTTCGGTTAGATACCGGTTCGTTAAAGTGCTAAATAGCGCAGTTTAGTGTGCTTTATGTTCCCTTTTATGGCAGTTTTGGTTCCTGACACCTAGGAAGGTATTCTGGATAATAAAACATGAATTCTGCATGATATTTAAATGTTAAAATGCTGATTAGAGCTAAATTATTGCTGAAATATGTGAAATTCAACATTTAAAGTGTGTTTCGGGCGCTTTTTAGTGCTCAGATTAGCTTCCGGCAAGTTTGTAAGTTAACACTTGTATCCATACTTGGGTTTTAATGTATTCTAGGTGTTGGACCTACTCCTAGGCCCTAATTCTATTGTCTGACTGTTTTCTGTAGAATGCTTACACAGCGTGTCTTATCGGTGAGTTTTACTAGTTTCTCTGACGCAATGCTTACAGTAATGCACAAAGCAATGTTTGAAGTATAAAACATGCATGAATTCATATGTATGGTAAGAAGTTGACATTTCAGCACATAATTGCAGATAATAAATAATATTAAAATAGTATGAAAATTAGCGGTTTTGTGCCAGTTGTCATAGTCTCCCCCCGTTAAAAGAATTTCATCCCGAAATTCAGGCTGAGTTATCTCCCGCAGGAGCTTTCTTGAAAAGGTGGGGGTACTTGGCTTTGAACCGGTCTTCACGTTCCCATGTGTACTCGGGCTCGTGCTTAGAGTTCCATCGTACTTTGACAAGTTTAACGCTACTCCTTCGAGTCTTGTTGACTTTCCAGTCTGTAACCTCAACGGGTTGTTCTGTAAATCAGAGTTTGTCGTCGATATGCACCTCATCCGCAGGGATGATGACTGTTTCTTGAGTTGGACTCTACTTAAGGTTCGACACATGGAACGTATCGTGCACTCCGTTAAGTTCTTCCGGTAATTCCAATTTGTATGCCACGGTACCAATCTTTTCCAAGATCTTGAATGGCCCAATGTATCGTGGATTCAACTTTCCACGTTTTCCGAACCTTGCTACACCTTTCCAAGGTGAGACTTTCAACAGAACTTTGTCTCCCACCTCGAATTCTAAGGGTTTTCGTCTTCGATCAGCGTAGCTCTTTTGTCGATCTCGAGTAGCCTTAATGCGTTCTCAGATCTGAATGATCTTGTCGGTTGTTTCTTGAACAAGTTCAAGACCAACCATACGTTTGTCTCTAGCGTCTGCCCAACATAGCAGCGAGCGGCACTTGCGGCCATATAGAGCTTCGAACGGTGTGGCTTTTATGCTCGTATGGTAGCTGTTATTGTAGGAAAACTCAACTAAAGGTAGATGAGTATCCGAGCTGCTGCCTAGATCCATAACGCATGCACGAAGCATATCTTCCAGCGTTTGTATGGTTCGTTCGCTCTGGCCGTCTGTTTGCGGATAGAAGGCCGTGCTTAGATCCAACTGAGATCCAAAGGCCTCCTGGAAGGATTGCCAGATCCTTGAGACAAAACGTCCATCTCTATCTGAAATAATCGAGATAGGCACTCCATGACGTGCCACAATTTCCTTAAGGTACAGCTCAGCAAGCTTTCCAGTGCTATCCTTCTCTCGGATTGGTAGGAAATGTGCAGACTTCGCCAATCGATCCATTATCACCCATATCATATCATGCCCTCTAGGGGTCCTGGGTAATTTAGTTATGAAGTCCATTGATATTTGCTCCCACTTCTACATGGGAATCTCTGGTTGTTGCAGTAGACCGGACGGTTTTTGATATTCAGCCTTAACCTTAGCACATGTTAGGCACTTTCCAACATAAACAACAACGTCGCTCTTGAGTCTCGGCCACCAACAATATTCTTTCAAGTCTTGATACATTTTGTCCGATCCTGGGTGGATCGAGTATCTCGACTTGTGTGCTTCATCAAAGATGACTTATCGAATACCGCCATAGAGCGAAACCCAAATACGCCCCTTAAAGTATAAGGTTCCCTCTTCGTTTGGCACCAAATTCTTCTGCGTACCTCGGAGGTATTCAGCTCTACGATTCTCCCTCTTAAGGGCTTCTTGTTGTGCGTCATGAATGCGTGTAGTGATATTTGTCCGAATAGTCATTTCCAATGCTCGAACCCTTAGGGTCTTAACCCTTTCTTTTCGACTTAAAGCGTCTGCTACTACGTTAGCCTTTCCAGGATGGTACTTAATCTCACAATCATAATCGTTCAGTAACTCAACCCATCGTTGCTGACGCATGTTCAATTCCTTTTGATCAAAGATATGCTGTAGACTTTTGTGATCAGTGAAGATAGTACATCGAGTACCATATAAGTAATGTCGCCAGATCTTCAAGGCAAACACCACCGCCCCTAGCTCCAGGTCGTGCGTGGTGTAGTTCTTCTCATGAACTTTCAACTGTCTTGAGGCATAAGCGATGACCTTTTTGCGTTGCATGAGCACGCAACCCAATCCTTGACGCGAAGCGTCACAGTACACCACGAAGTCTTCGGTACCTTCGGGTAAAGATAGTATTGGTGCATCGCATAGCTTGCTCTTGAGAAGTTGGAAGGCTTCTTCCTGCTTGTCTCCCCAATCGTACTTCTTGTCTTTCTGTGTAAGGGAAGTCAACGGTTGAGCTATCTTGGAGAAATTTTCGATGAATCAGCGGTAACAGCCCGCTAATCCCAAAAATTGTCGAACTTCAGTTGGAGTTCTGGGGGCTTCCCAATTCTTTATTGCTTCAATCTTTGCTGGATCTACATGAATACCATTTTTGTTCACGACATGGACAAGAAACTGTACTTCGTGAATCCAGAATTCGCACTTTGAGAACTTTGCATAAAGCTTCTCTTTCTTTAATAGTTCCAGAATGGTCCTGAGGTGTTGCTCGTGCTCTTCTTTCGTTTGCGAATAAATCAGAATATCATCGATAAATACGATCATGAATTTATTGAGATATGGTTTGCAGACACGATTCAACAGATCCATAAACACTGCTGGCGCGTTCGTCAGACCAAATGGCATCACAAGGAACTCGTAATGCCCATAACACATCCTAAACGCAGTCTTCGATATGCTCTCCTCTTGGATCCTTAACTGATGATATCCAGACCGAAGGTCAATCTTCGAGTAGTAGCTCGATCCTTGCAACTGATCGAATAAGTCATCAATCCTCGGTAGTGGATACCGATTTTTTACAGTGAGCTTATTCAATTCTCTATAATCGATACACATCCGCAAGGTTCCATCCTTCTTCTTTACGAACAACACTGGAGCTCCCCAAGGCGAGAAGCTCGGCCTTATGAATCCTTTATCCAGCAACTCTTGGAGTTGTGTAGATAATTCTTGCATCTCGGATGGCGTAAGTCGATAGGGTGCCTTGGCTACAGGAGTGGCTCCTGGAACCAAGTCAATATGGAACTCGACTTGTCTTTGCGGAGGTAAGCCTGGCAAATCTTCAGGAAAAACATCAGGAAATTCCTTTACCACAGGAATGTCTTCGAGTTTTGGCTCCTCAGCCTTCTTATCTACTACGTGCGCCAAGAATGCAACACATCCTTTTCGCAAGCATTTCTGTGCCTTCATACAGTTGATGATTCGCAGAGGCGCGTCTCGTTTTTCTCCATGCACGATGAGAGTTTCATCATTCGCCAGAGGGATGCGAATGATTTTCTCGTGACAAACAACTTCAGCTTTATTCTTGGACAGCCAGTCCATTCTGACCACCACATCGAAGCTACCCAATTGAACAGGTAAGAGGTCGATACTAAATCTCTGCTCACCAAGTTCTAACGTACAACCTCTAACAACTTCGCCTGATTCAACAAGTTTACCATCGGCTAGTTCTATGGAATAAGGAATATCTAATCTACTAGATTCTATTCCAAGCATACGTTTAAATTCCACGGATACGAAACTATAATCAAAACCAGTATCAAACAGTATGGATGCAAAGTGATTGTTAATGAGAAACGTACCGGTGACCACATTAGGGTCCTCGCGTGCGTTCTTTGCTCCAATCACAAATGCTCGAGCTTGAGCATTGTTTTCTCTCGGGCAATCTTTCTTAAAATGGTCCTTGCTACCGCAACCAAAGCATCCTTGGTTCTGTCCAGTTCCGTTACCATTCCGGTTACCATTACCATTTCCATTACCAGCACCGTTTCGGTTTCCATTCCCACTCCTATTACCATTACCATTGCGGCCTCCAATACCTTTTCCCCAATAATCCTCGGTACGGTGGCCTGACTTCCCGCAGTTCTCGCATCTCCCAACGCGACAGTTTCCTACGTGGTGAAAGTTATAGCGGTTACATTTGGGCAGAGTGCCCTGATATTTCTTAGCTCCAGTATCATTTGCAGCTGCAAAGGTTTTCGCCTCCTTAGGCGGGTTAGTAACCCTTGTTGTTGCTACGGGTCGCTTGATTCAGATTTGAGTGTTTCCTTTTCTTATCACCGGACGACTCAGCATGCGTCTCGGTCTTCTCAGTGGGGTTCAGTGATAACTTCTTCCTACGGACAACATCTTCAGTAAGGCTGACAGCCAGAGTTACAGCCTGAGTGATTGTTGTGGGTTTTGCTGCAGTCACCAAGCTGCGAAATTCCGGTGCCAATCCCCAGATGTAGCTCTCGATGCGCTTAAATTCTGGAGTCACCAGATAGGGGATCACTCTTGACAGATCGTGGAACCTTCGAGTATAACCAACAATGTCCGCACCATCCATGGATAGGTTCCAAAACTCAGTCTCCAACCTTTGGAGTTCAGCACGAGAACAATATTTTTCCCTCATTCTTTCCTTCAGCTCATCCCAAGTCATGCCATATGCGGCATCATCACCCAGATTTTGGACATGCTAATTCCACCAAGTCAACACTTCATCAACAAACAACCCGGTAACAAAAGTGACTTACTGGTCCGCGGTACTTTTGCTCATGTGGATAGTGGAATCAGTCTTTTCCGTCCAGCGCACAAAAGCCACTACACCTCCAGTGCCGTCATAGTTCAGTGGCTTGCAGTCGAGAAACTGCTTGAAAGTGTAGCCTGAAATTGATCCAACCAATTCATACGTGAGCAATCAATGAAATAATGAAACAAGGACCGTTCACAAATTTCATTTTAGCAACTCAGCTCAAGGTTACCTTGAGTTATGTTTCCTCCAGACGAATCTCCCTGCCCATTACGTCTAGCATTGCTTGGTCCTCCACTTTGTTCGGTGCGGTTCGCCTCGTATTGGACGATAGCTACGGTGATCCTTTCTTCCAGTAGGGAGTTCAGTTCTTCAACAGTCCTTGGCAGTAGAGGTGGAGGAGGTTGATCAGAATCCTGATTGTTCACAGCTCTCCTAGGTGCCATGTTCTATCAGAACACAACATAACAGGGTTAGACATTTGTTTGATGTCATCATACAAGATAGTAGTATATACATTTATAAACATGTATACACATAAGCAACATCAGACAATCCGCCAACCCATAAGTTAATTTATACATCAACAAGCATGCATAAATAGATAAAAAAAACACTGATGCGTTATAAGATATTCATCGTGTTTTATACATATTAGGACAACTTGTTACATCTTTGTTTATGAAGAAAACAAAATGTATAAGGGTTACATCACCCATTAGTACAAGTTTAATACATATAAAAGTCAAATATCTTTCTTCATATTGGTGTCCTCCAAAACTCAACTGGGATCTTCATCACCATAAGAAGCCATCGCCGTCGGGTCGTTTTCATCATATATCTCCTCACTTATGGAGGGAGGCATGATAGCTTGTAGGGAAATGTTACGCCATAAATTTATATATATATACATATTAATAGATTTTTCTTAATATACACACATAGATATATATATATATATATATATATATAGTTACACGCAAATAAGCAAGTAGTTCCTAGTTGAAGTTAAGTGCTACCCCTGTGCACCCTAAGTCTCATAGTATCCTTACTTGACTCCTTGAAAATCAAGTTCAGGTAGTGGATGTCGCGGAAAGTTTTATGCAATGAAAACTTTTGAAAATTGTTTTCGTGAGAGGATCCTAAAGATTGTAGACTAGACTCGTGAAGGAATCCTGGTTCACTACAATCGCAGCTCTGATACCAATCTGTCACACCCCTTTCTAAGGCGGAAGCACGAGGTGTGATCCTGAAAGGTTCTCATTGCATACGAATGGTAAACATACTACATGCTCATAAAATAACTCAAAATGCCATTAATATTACATAACTAAAAACATAAGTTAAGTTTTGAGTTTACATCACAAGACAACATATTGTTTAAAAGATTACAACTTTAATTAAAAGATAGATATCAAGGTTTTGGTTCTTATATCACCACATAGAATGGGACATAACAACCAACCCAACAAAACAGGCATAGGAGTCTTGATACATAGCAACTAAAAACACAAACAACATCCAAGAGTAGGAGTGAAACTGCACGTACATCCACCTTAGTTACCTGAAATACATGTAAGTTTTTGGAAAATCGTCAACATAATGTTGATGTGAATTCATGCAGTTTTTGAATAGAATGTTTATATACATGAATGAAAACACGGTATGTAATTTGTAAAACGTAGCTGCACTGTGAATGTAAATGTAAGGAATACGAGATCACTAATGTTTCGCGAGGACATTAACATATGTCACGACATAGGAAGCCACCAAACCTAGGCATTTTTGTCAAGATCGACTGAGACACAAAGGCACTCATTGGTAGAAGTAGGCCAAGAGTGGGGTTGCCTGAAACCCATTAGATCTAACCCTTCTGTTCCGCGGTCTAAATGTATACGTTGACTCATGGTGCTTATGGTACCCTATTCCTCACGTGATCTATGTGTCATTCCTTCGTTTTGTGTGCTACATACCCTTGTACATGTATTTTCCCCAAGTTAAGAAGACAAGTAAAAGTTTAAAAGTGGGGACATGAACTCACAAATTTGCGTTTCCGGCGTCGTAAACTTCACCGGGTTTGCTTAGAGAGCCGTATCACTACCTACACACGTACTATGTCTTATTAGACGCTTAGGTCGTGTAACGACTATTAGTGTTTGTGGTTTATTAAGACTGATTTTTGGAATCATTGGTATATTTTGAGTTACATCCTTGATGTATTGTATAATTCCGAAGTACATAATCCCAAGCATAGGAATGCTTGCATTTGTGTATATTCATACTTGTGTAATTTGCCAACAATTTGTGGTGTATTCCGGTATGCATTTATACGTATGAGGACTCGTACCTTCTTGTATTCGTTAAGTATTCTATACTTAAATTTGTGATTATTTTTCCGGAATATTATTTTAGAGAACTATAAACAACCAATTTGTATTCTCAAAATATACATATTTTGAGAGGGTTTTTGTAGAAAAATATCTATAAGTTTATTTGGCAAAAGTAAGTATATTTTCATATAAATCTTAAAAATAATATATTTTTAAGATTAGCTTTAGAAATATATATATTTCTAGTTTTCACCCCAAATAGGATATTTTTAACTTGTATAAAAATATATATTTTCTCCATCAAAATAATACATTTTCTATTTGCCCAAAATATGTTATATTTTGTATTACTTGTAAAAATGCATATCTTGTCAGTTTCAAAATACCGTTCGTTACACTTGTTAAGTTACGGATTTTATTGCTGGAATATAATAACTTATAGTTCATAAGTCCGTTTGTCCGATATTCGGGTATAATTCATATATGTATTTTCTTGTAATTTGGTAGTATTTGTACTCCAAATTTTGGTGTATTTGTGTGTTATATTATTTCCGAGTTTCTAAAATAATATAACTACTACACAAAATATACAAGTAACACACATGTTGTGACAACTAAATATATACTTAGTCACTTTTATTTATCAAAAATCAACCTCCAATGTTTGTAATTTTTTAATAAAAATTATGGCAAACTTTTATATGAAGACCATGTTCAAAATTTACTTATAACACTTGTTTAAAAATATTTTTCTAATTGTTTAATTCCTACAAAAATTTTGCCATAGCTTCCCCTTAAAAATGGAGGTTTCCATGCTTTCAAAGCATATCATTTTCTTTTAAAATCATCATCAATCATCAACAACACAATCAAGACTTACCATATGCCAAGATCATGTAAATTACACTACATCATGAACTTGAAGTTTTTGTAAAAACTTGTAGTAACTGACCATGTTATTTAGTAGGTCTAGTTACCCTTAAAAACATTGTTATTTGTTTGCAAATCACATTCTTGAAAGATTTAGTCATTTACAACTTGTAAGATGATTTTTTTCTAAAAATACTTCTTTTGTATTTTTCTTGTTACAATCATGTTCCTAGTCTTGATTTAACACTAAAAAATATGATTAGTTTACTTAGAAACCATGACTTTGTAAATCTTGTAAATAAACTTGGTTTCTTGAGAAAATTATTTTTGTAATCATTTATTTACAATAGTTTTAACATGTATCAACCATCATCATACTCTAAAACATTCTTATTTTCAAGTTCATGTGAAACATAAAGGATGATCATTATGCTTTCTTCAAGATCTATCCTTATACTTGCTAGACCATGTGTTTAATCATCATCTAGCAAGGTTATTATGATGATCAACATCATAAACACAAGAAATCCACAAACAAGTTTCATACATACACTTAATCATCTTAGATTTCATGTTATTTAGCTTTATGTTAATGTTCATCTTCTTATTTCTTTGTGATCTTTGAGTTTAACCATTTACATAACACTTTAACCATTATGACTAGGAGTAAAAACAAGATCAAGAAGCTTACTACTAGCTCTAATGGCTAGGGAAGAACTCAAGATGATGAAGATGAGAAACTAGGTGGATAAAAGCTTATGGTGATGGTCCTTCAAGTTCCAATGCTACCAAACTTCTTAATCAAGTTCCTAGCACCCTTGAATCACCTTAGAATGGTTGTTAGTGGCTTGAAAATGGTGGTGGTGTGGTGGTGACTTGAGGCCGTGAGCAAGGGGAGGGAGGAGGGAGAGATGGAGTGTGTGTAAGTGTGTGAGAGATGTGAGCTTAAGGTCTTCCATGTTATACTTATAACCCATGTTTAGGGATTATCCAATGTGTAATGTGTCACTTAAGTACTAAACAAGATCTCTTAGGATATCAAAATGAATCAAAGGAAATCAAGGAAGATCAAGGGTGGGGGCCACCCTTGTGACCGTCCACAACAAAGGGGGGGGGGGTAAAGTGTAAGTTTTTAATTGTTAGTTACATGATCTAGTTGGAATATAATGGCATTAGTTAGGTATTTTGTGTATTTAGTGTTTATGAGACGTAATATGGTGTTTGGTGATCATAACTAGCTTTGTAACACTAAAACAATACTTCTAATGAAAATTTGGTATTTCGGTTAGTGTCCGGTTGTTCGGTTAGATACCGGTTCGTTAAAGTGCTAAATAGCGCAGTTTAGTGTGCTTTATGTTCCCTTTTATGGCAGTTTTGGTTCCCGACACCTAGGAGGGTATTCTGGATAATAAAACATGAATTCTGCATGATATTTAAATGTTAAAATGCTGATTAGAGCTGAATTATTGCTGAAATATGTGAAATTCAACATTTAAAGTGTGTTTCGGGCGCTTTTTAGTGCTCAGACTTGCTTCCGACAAGTTTGTAAGTTAACCCTTGTATCCATACTTGGGTTTTAATGTATTCTAGGTGTTGGTCCTACTCCTAGGCCCTAATTCTATTGTCTGACTGTTTTCTGCAGAATGCTGACACAGCGTGTCTTATCTGTGAGTTTACTAGTTTCTCTGACGCAATACTTACAGTAATGCACAAAGCAATGTTTGAAGTATAAAACATGCATGAATTCATATGTATGGTAAGAAATCAGATAATGTTGACATTTCAGCACATAATTGCAGATAATAAATAATATTAAAATAGTACGGAAATTACCGGTTTTGTGCCAGTTGTCACATTAAGATCTCACAAACCCTTTGGAACACTTGTCAATCATCCAAAACTCTTCAAAAACTATAAATAGGTGGTTTCTTTCATCCATTTCATTGCACCGATTCTCCAATCTGCATATATCTCAACTCCAAGAGGATCCTGAACTTTTTGGGAACCTCCTTTCAGTCCATAGGACCTTATGTAAGTGTCCTTTCGTGACTAGTTTATTTTATTTGGCTTAAAAAGCAGAAAAGTCAAGCGTTTACGATAAACACTTTGAATTTTAGCTAGACCATAAACGGTCAAGCCATTATTCGCAACGAACATGACTACGTGATCGTAATTAGGTAGGTGATAATCCCTCAAAAGGGCACCTCCTAATTATCGCGTTTACTTAGTTAATTGTCGGGTCGAAGTAATTAAAATAAAAGTCGAACGAGTCAGTTTTTAAATAAAATTCATAACTAATGATGGAGAAGCTATAAAATCAGTTTTATCACTTTAATAACTTGGTAAATATTAATTGAACATGTCTAGGCATGTTCAACCCAACAATTCTGAGTTTAGGCTAGGTTCGTAACCGAAAGTCGCAAAAGTAGACTTTTACTTTGACTTTCACTTCTGACCCGAATTAGCTTAGTTTAGTTATGCCTTAGGGTTCCTTTGTGACCATGTTATATGTTAGAATAACCCTCTGAGGTTATACTTCATGGTCCCTTAGAAATCATAGTACATTGCATGTTCCGTTATTTGCTTAAAAGTTGACTATTATGCCCTTATATTATAAAAATGAGATTTTTGAAAATGTGAGAGAACAAAAAGATTTATTATTGATATATAAGTATGTCCATAAAATTTGACATCAGTTTCTGGTCCCAATCAAAAGTTATGCAAGATAGCGTAAAATGAAACTTTTTGTTAACTAAATGGCATTTTTAGCATAAATCACATTTAAACCCAAATTTTGGCACCAAAATCATTACCTACTGTTTTGATATAATTTTTAGGGAATTTTGGAAATTTTTGTCGAATTTTATACTGACCATAACATAGAGTTCTTGCATGAGCTCGGTAATTGACGATAATGCATTTTTCATTAATAAAATGAGTTTTACACATCATTTGCATGTCAAACCTTTTCCTACTGATGTTATATATTAAATAGAATATTTTAAGCATTTGAGACTGATAAAAACTTCAGAATTTTATAAACATCTTGAATATCGCCAATTACCGACTTTTAAGCTAATTAGGCGCATAGTATGGTTTAAAACCATATTTAACGCCTAAGACTTGTTACCTACTGATTTTAAAAAATAAATTTTCATACTTTAATAGTAAGTATAAGTCTTGAACTTAGATTTCCAAATTTGACCTTAAAAGCATATGTGAAATGACCAAAATGCCCCTACGGTGCATAGTTTGGCCATAAATGATAAACCTCACATATGTATGATATCTTACTGATGTAACTTGATAAAATAAACATTTTTACTGAATATTTTAGACCAGAACCTTAGTTTGCTATTAAACCTCTTTTATAAACTTTAAAATGACCAAAATACCCTTTCGGGGGCTTGAATTGATTTTAAATTCGTTTTGGGCATAATTGAAGATATCCTACTGATATCACAACATATTGTAAGCATAATAACTTATGGAACTTGTACATGACTGATCCGATTACCCGTTATGCTTATACGCGTTCGGTACGGTTTATGTAACTAGTTTGCATAAATTAGCCGAAACGGGTCAAACCTTATCATTTTTATTTCAAAATCTAGAATGTATTTAGTTTACCCATTTTATACAAGTCTTCATACTTGTTGGTTCTAAATCACATTTCAATCCGGTCATCGCTTAATCTCGCATTTCGTACCGTAAACTTTTCTTTAAAACTAACCGGTCTAAGTTACAACTTAAATAAGACCCGTTAGGAATCTAATAGGTTATTAAAACCTTCGTTCTAGATTAGGTGCCCAGTAAAAGCTATCTACACTTGCTGATTAGAATATACGGCTGAGTATAATTTACATTTTTAGCTCACGTAAATACTTTTAACTTATTTTCCCTTATACGGGCTTGGGATACGGTAAATTATTACCGCTTGGTCGGGTATTGAATATTTAATCGATTAGTGGTTAAATCATTGAGATAAGCCGTTTTAATCTGTCTTGTTTGATACAAAGCATTTGGGGGTTAATGACCGTGTCCTGGATATCCTTGACATCATTTAAATGCAAATTGCCACGACCTAAGCACGGGGTGTAGGCATACACCTGACAGTTGCGATACGGATTCTTTTCCCCAAAAGGGAATTAAGATATAAAATATAATCCACACGTGAGGTTAACTCCTTGTGGACTATATTAGTGGTGTGTTAATTAATCATGATTCAGCTCTTCTATTCCGGGCCCTGAACATACGACAAACATGTAAATCTGTATACAAGATTATTTTAAATAATTGTCCCAAGTTATAAAATATTTTATGCCTTGTGTATCCAAACAAATTTTATAAATACTTTTCAAAAGAGTCAGTTAATTGTATTTACCAGTGTAAACTGACGTATTTTCAAAAGACTAAGTGACATGTACTATACGTAATTGGCTGGAAGCTCCTTGGTGTCAATGAAGGATCTTGCAAATCCTTTGGATGCCCTAAAGTCTGCTAAACTTCATTTTGTACATTTTAATATGATCAGCCTGTGGATTTAATATCGCAAGCTTGAATGTAATTGTCTTTTTAGTATTTTCTGACAATTGGGTTTGTAATAATATTTTATATTCCAAGACTTCCGCTGTGCT
This sequence comes from Helianthus tuberosus, assembly GCA_030545235.1. Lineage (NCBI taxonomy): Eukaryota > Viridiplantae > Streptophyta > Magnoliopsida > Asterales > Asteraceae > Helianthus > Helianthus tuberosus. The sequence goes on along the minus strand of CM060397.1, from coordinate 129,725,861 downwards.
ATTCTGTGTATGTTTGACTATGACAATATCAATCTTACGTCACGATACTCCCCACCGGGCTGAGCTGTAAATATCGGGGTGTGACACCCTTGAAGGCGACCACTGCTGTGTCTACCAAGGTAATCACTGGTTGTAACACCCTTAATTTATACTCTAATTAATCACTAGCTTTAAACATAATTATACCAAAAGAAAATAGATTTACATAAGTTTCAGAAGTGTCATGAATCCTAGTCAACACATGACCAAGTTAGAACATTCAAAAGTTGTTTAACGTGTGTTTACAACCCATACATAAGAGCTACAAAAGATCTAAATCGTTGCGGAAGCTTTAAAAACGTAGTGTTCGGTTCATCATCTAATTGCTTGATCGTCACCAGTGAGATCTACCAAATTTTACCTATGATCAAAACCATTAAAAAAACGTTAGTTTTGACGTTATTGTATAATATAATCACTAAGTTGTACATCACATTCGAATTAATAAAAACAAACAACTATTCTGGATCCACCGTAAATTACGGTATCACCGTAATTTACGGTGAGTCTTGAAGATGTCTGGTCACCGTAAACCAGTAGGTATACACCGTAACAAGTATGACCTGTACCGTAAATTACGGTATTACCGTAATTTACGGTAAGACCTGGAAATCAATGTTTAGTTTTGGTTTGGTTCAACTCATTCAAACAAATCTTGTAATTTGCTTTTCTATCAACCCGTAACATCCAAATTCTAGTAATTCTAATAATGTGATAAATATTAACCAATAACATAACACTATCCATCATATTCCGGAGTATATAAATATCATGTTTCACTTGATTAATTGACCCGTTTGGCTCGTCTAAGGGAATCCTCCTATATGACGACTACCAACGCGTACCAACCGAATTTAATCAATCAATATGACAACTTCATCGCGTAATCCAAAACAACTCTTATTCAAGGATTCAATTACACATTAAAATCATCAAGCCTAATAATGTAACGGGTCAAGTTACATACCTTCAAAGTTTGCCCTTTAAACGTGGTTCGCCACCCGCTTGTCCGCTTGACGCTCCTGCGTCCGTTCCTATAGAGTCCATTTATGACGCGTTTTAGAACTTTCTTTATATCAAAATTCGCATAATACATCAATACATCATGATTATGCGTTTAAGCTCAGAATTTCAGTTTTAAGCCTTCATAGAGGCATTTCAACAAACACTTTATGGGCAGAATTTTATATCTTTCGTATTCAAGTTTATAACTTGCTAATTAGCTAACTTAATCATCAATTAGGCCCTCATATAGTATTTAACATCATATTTTTCTGAAATTACTTTCTCTAAGATCAAATTACACTAGAATAACCCTTCTTAACCCTAGTGTTCATCATCATCATGTAAAACCCACAACCCACCTTCAAGGTGTTCATGGAACTTTCTGAATTTGGTCATGATTTCTCAAATAGTTAGCTAGGTTTTACTCCTAAACACCTAATCAACTTTAATCTAACCAAATAACACACATGCAAGCATCTAATTTCAGATTTTCAAAATCATGAGAATTTCAAGTTGATAGATTTCATCAAATTTCACATACCTTAGAATCCTCTTGCAATGAGGATTACGATTCTAGGCTCAATTCTCGATTTCTACTTGGATTAACCCTTCAATTTGCAAGATTAAGGAAGTTTTAGGTTTTGAAGAAGTGGGGATCGCCCCCTGTTCTATTGATCGACCAGATATCCCCTTTGTGGGGTGTTTGGTTTGTATTATTTAGTTTAATTGACCCAAGTTTCAGTCTTTTACAACTTAAGCCCCTCAAACTTGTTCAACATATTGTTTGTTACCTTTAACCACTCTATAAACTATTTCTAGAGTAGTTAACTAACTAGGTTAAAATTTCCTAGTTAGTAAACTCCCAATTATTTAAGCTTTATAATTCTGATATAATATTTTATATTTTCGGGATGTTACAAGTCCACCCCTCTTAAAAAGGGTTTCGTCCCCGAAACCAAGGTACGTACCAAATAGTGTAGGATGAAGACGTCGCATCTCCTCTTCGGACTCCCATGTAGTGTCCGAACCTTTCCTATGCTCCCATTTGACTTTGACTTGGTCAATTTGTTTATTTCGTAAACGTTTGACCTTTCTGTCTAAAATTTCAACCGGTCTCACCGCATAATTTAGACTATTATCCACTTCGATATCGTCGTAATGGATATATGTCGTTTCGTCTGCTAGGCACTTTCTTAATTGCGATACGTGAAACGTGCCATGGATCCCACTTAGCTCCTCCGGTAATTCAAGACGGTAAGCTACTTTGCCAACCCTCCCGATAATTTTAAATGGCCCGATAAACCTTGGGCTTAACTTCCCCTTCTTTCTAAATCTAATAACACCTTTCCATGGGGACACTTTTAGCATGACCATGTCACCGACTTGAAATTCAATTGGCCTTTTCCTTTTATCAACATACGCCTTTTGCCTGTCTTGAGCCGCTTTCAAATGTGCCCGAACTTTATCGATCTTTTCGTTCGTGGCTCGTACTATGTCTTGGTGGGCGAGTTCACGTGGACCCACTTCACCCCAACAAACCGGGGTTCGACACTTCCTACCGTAAAGCAGTTCGTATGGTGCCATTTTAATACTAGATTGGTAACTGTTGTTATACGAAAACTCGACTAACGGTAGGTGAACATCCCAACTGCCTCCAAAGTCGATTATACACGCCCGTAGCATATCTCCCAATATTTGTATCGTTCTTTCACTTTGTCCATCCGTTTGAGGATGGTACGCAGTGCTAATGAACAATTTGGTCCCCATTTGTTCTTGGAAATCACGCCAGAAATTCGAAGTAAACCGGGTATCCCTATCTGACACGATGGACACCGGCACTCCATGACGTGCTATGATTTCATTGGTATAGACTTCTGACATCTTTTCTGACGTATAAGTCTCACGAATCGGAATGGAGTGAGCACTTTTCGTCAATCTATCCACCACTACCCATATGGCATCAAAACCACGACTCGTCTTAGGCAGCTTGGTTAACAGGTCCATTGTAATATGTTCCCATTTCCAAACCGGAATTTCTAAAGGTTGGAGTTTACCGTATGGTTTCTGGTGCTCCGCCTTGACTTGTAAACATGTCAAGCATTTTTCCACATATTTCGCCACGTCCCTCTTCATTCCGGGCCACCAATAATTTTGTTTCAAATCATTGTACATCTTGGTTGCACCCGGATGAATCGAATAACGGGATTTATGAGCTTCGTTAAGTAGAAGCGCCTTTACTCCACAAGTATGTGGGACCCATATCCTTCCGGATCGAGTCTTCAACCCATGATTCCCATCCGTCAAATCTTTCAATTGACCAATTATTCTTTCTTTCTTCCAATTCTCTTCTTTCACTGCTTCTAACTGCGCCTCTCGAATACGTTCAAGTATACCCGAGGTCACCACGAGTTGCATCGACCTCACTCGTATTGGGACATAGTCCGCCTTTCGACTTAGAGCGTCCGCTACCACGTTTGCTTTTCCGGGGTGATAATGTATCTCACAATCGTAGTCCTTCACCGTTTCTAGCCATCGCCTTTGCCGCATATTCAACTCCTTCTGATCAAAGAAGTATTTCAAGCTTTTGTGATCGGTGAATATGGTGCACTTTACCCCATACAAGTAATGTCTCCATATTTTTAATGCAAACACTACCGCTGCCAATTCAAGATCGTGCGTGGGATATTTCTTCTCGTGCATCTTCAATTGTCTCGAGGCATAGGCTATTACCTTGCCCCGTTGCATCAACACGCAACCAAGCCCCGATAATGAAGCATCCGAATAAACCACCATGTCTTCAACTCCGTCCGGCAATGTCAGTACCGGAGCTCGAGTTAGTCTTTCTTTTAGCGTCCGAAACGCTTTTTTTTCTTGATCGATTCCCCAAATAAACTTTGCTTTCTTTTGAGTTAGCTTGGTTAGGGGTGACGCAATTTTAGAGAAATCTTGAATGAACCTCCTATAGTACCCCGCAAGCCCCAAAAAGCTTCTAATTTCTGAAGGGCTCATTCCCCAAATAAACTTTGCTTTCTTTTGAGTTAGCTTGGTTAGGGGTGACGCAATTTTAGAGAAATCTTGAATGAACCTCCTATAGTACCCCGCAAGCCCCAAAAAGCTTCTAATTTCTGAAGGGCTCTTCGGGGGATTCCATTTTGACACTGCTTCTATCTTTGACGGATCCACCAATACTCCGTCGGCATTTATGACGTGACCTAAAAATTGAACCTCTCGTAGCCAAAAGGCACATTTAGAGAATTTTGCATATAACTTCTCTCGCCTAAGTGTCTCTAACACTTCCTGTAAATGGTGTGCGTGTTCAACTTCATTTTTCGAGTACACCAAGATATCATCGATAAACACGATGACCGACTTATCCAACATTGGCTTGCAAACCCGGTTCATGAGGTCCATGAAAGCAGCGGGTGCATTTGTTAGCCCAAATGACATCACGAGGAATTCGTAATGTCCGTATCTCGTGCGGAAAGCCGTCTTTGGCACATCTTCTTCTTTGACCTTTAGTTGATGATACCCCGATCTAAGGTCAATTTTGGAAAACCAATTCGCACCTTGTAGTTGGTCGAATAAATCATCTATCCTCGGGAGCGGGTATCGGTTCTTTACCGTGAGTTTGTTTAACTCCCGGTAATCAATACACATACGCATGCTCCCGTCTTTCTTCCTCACGAACAATACCGGTGCGCCCCAAGGAGACACACTCGGCCTTATGAATCCCTTGTCCAGCAGGTATTGGATTTGGGACATCAACTCTTGTAGTTCCGACGGTGCTAGTCGGTACGGGGCTTTTGCTACAGGTTTCGCGCCCGGAATCAATTCGATCCCGAACTCTACTTCCCGTTCAGGCGGTATCCCCGGTAAGTCTTCCGGAAAAACATCTTCATAATCTCGTACTACCGGTACATCTCCAATCTTTCGTGATTCTTTCTCGGCCTCATTCGCATAAATTATGAATGCCTTGCATCCTCGCTTCATGAGCTTGTGAGCTTTCAACATCGAACATACTATGGGATTGCCTCGTTTTTCGCCATAAATGGTGACGTGTTTTCCGCTCGGAGATGTTAGTTTTATCTCTTTGTGAAAACACACGACCTTTGCATGGTATTGAGATAGCCAATCCATCCCCACGACTACTTGGAATTCTCCCATCGACATCGGGATTAGATTTATCAAATATTCTTCATCATCGATGCTCAGTTTACAATTTTCACATACATCACAAACAATAAAGCTTTTGTTATTACCTATCTCTACTTCTAAAGGCATAGGTAATTTTGTTAGAATAAATGAAGGATGTCGAATAAACCCATATGAAACAAAGGATTTATTCGCACCCGTATCAAATAACACATGTGCGGGAATTGAATTTACAGCAAATATACCTGAGACCACGTCAGGTTCAATCTTCGCTTCTGCGGCGGTTAATTGAAAAGATCTTGCCTTTGCTTTTGGGGCTTCACCTTTAGGTTCTTGCCCATCCTTCTTTCCAACCAGTTCCGGGCATTCCGACTTTTTGTGACCCGTTCGATAACAATTGTAACAAGCAGTCACTTTCTCCGGACAAGACATAGCCATATGTCCCGTTTTCTTGCATATAGGACAAGGCTTATCTTTGTAACGACATTCACCCTTATGATTTTTCCCACAAACTTTGCAACCAGGTGTACTACCTTTAGCATCTGATCTCTTTGCTGTTTCATTCGTTCTTGCTTTCTTGGTAGGGCTTGGATTCACATCTTGTGCCCTTCGTTCACCCCGTTCTATACTCTTTTTCAATTCAATCTCCCTTTCCCGAGCAGCATTGACAATCTCGGTAAGGGTCTCGTACTTTGAAGGGGTTATGAACTCTCTATATTCCGCGCTTAGCATGTTATGATAATAATAGACCTTTTGCTCTTCATTCGTTATCAAATCATCACAGAACTTCATCTTGTCCATAAACATCCCCGTGATCTTGTCTATGGATTCACCTTTGTGTCTGAGTTGCATGAACTCTTCCTTGATTTTATTTATGACCGCCTTGGGACTATGGTGTTTGAGAAAAGGCATCTTAAACTCCTCCCATGTCATGGCCTTAGCCGCTTCACTTCCAATCTCCTTCTTTTTGTTATCCCACCAATCTTTCGCTTGACTCCTTAGTTGACCCGTACCATAGGCTACGTAGTCTTCTTCGTCACAATGGGTTCTCTCGAATACCCCTTCGATGTCACTTAGCCATCGTTGGCACACTATTGGGTCAACCTCCCCATTATATGTTGGTGGTTTACAAGCCATGAATTCCTTGTATGAACAAGGCTTTCGTCCTCCACGCTTTTCCTTTGCTACATTTGAATCATCTTCCAGCTTCTTGATTCTATCTTCTACTATTGATAAAATTGTGTTTTGAATTTTATCAATAAAGTCCGACAAACTGTTTTCGATCGCCTTTCCAACTTCTTCGGCAATCACTTCTTTCATCTGTTCGGTGACTCTTGGCACCGCATTATCATTGTCTCCATCAGCCATCTTGATTTCTGAAATGTTTACATAGATTGTTAAACATTCCATTTATAACACATGCTTTACTTGTTTTGATTTAATCAAGTTCATAACTTGATTTAATCATTCTTGTTTCAATTCAATCAAGTTCGTAACTTGATTTAATCATTCTTGTTTCTATTCAATCAAGTCCGTAACTTGATTTAATCATTCTTGTTTCATGCATTTCTTGTTTTTGAGTGAGCTTACACACTCTTTTCATGCATATTTGTTCATTTCTCATTTTATACATAGTACATAATTTATTAACAAAACAAGTTAATTCTTACCGGACGATCGATCAAGCTTGAACCGAACACTTATTGACAACCATGAGCTCTGATTACCAACTTGTAACACCCTTAATTTATACTCTACTTAATCACTAGCTTTAAACATAATTATACCAAAAGAAAATAGATTTACATAAGTTTCAGAAGTATCATGAATCCTAGTCAACACATGACCAAGTTAGAACATTCAAAAGTTGTTTAACGTGTGTTTACAACCCATACATAAGAGCTACAAAAGATCTAAATCGTTGCGGAAGCTTTAAAAACGTAGTGTTCGGTTCATCATCTAATTGCTTGATCGTCACCAGTGAGATCTACCAAATTTTACCTATGATCAAAACCATTAAAAAAACGTTAGTTTTGACGTTATTGTATAATATAATCACTAAGTTGTACATCACATTCGAATTAATAAAAACAAACAACTATTCTGGATCCACCGTAAATTACGGTATCACCGTAATTTACGGTGAGTCTTGAAGATGTCTGGTCACCGTAAACCAGTAGGTATACACCGTAACAAGTATGACCTGTACCGTAAATTACGGTATTACCGTAATTTACGGTAAGACCTGGAAATCAATGTTAGTTTTGGTTTGGTTCAACTCATTCAAACAAATCTTGTAATTTGCTTTTCTATCAACCCGTAACATCCAAATTCTAGTAATTCTAATAATGTGATAAATATTAACCAATAACATAACACTATCCATCATATTCCGGAGTATATAAATATCATGTTTCACTTGATTAATTGACCCGTTTGGCTCGTCTAAGGGAATCCTCCTATATGACGACTACCAACGCGTACCAACCGAATTTAATCAATCAATATGACAACTTCATCGCGTAATCCAAAACAACTCTTATTCAAGGATTCAATTACACATTAAAATCATCAAGCCTAATAATGTAACGGGTCAAGTTACATACCTTCAAAGTTTGCCCTTTAAACGTGGTTCGCCACCCGCTTGTCCGCTTGACGCTCCTGCGTCCGTTCCTATAGAGTCCATTTATGACGCGTTTTAGAACTTTCTTTATATCAAAATTCGCATAATACATCAATACATCATGATTATGCGTTTAAGCTCAGAATTTCAGTTTTAAGCCTTCATAGAGGCATTTCAACAAACACTTTATGGGCAGAATTTTATATCTTTCGTATTCAAGTTTATAACTTGCTAATTAGCTAACTTAATCATCAATTAGGCCCTCATATAGTATTTAACATCATATTTTTCTGAAATTACTTTCTCTAAGATCAAATTACACTAGAATAACCCTTCTTAACCCTAGTGTTCATCATCATCATGTAAAACCCACAACCCACCTTCAAGGTGTTCATGGAACTTTCTGAATTTGGTCATGATTTCTCAAATAGTTAGCTAGGTTTTACTCCTAAACACCTAATCAACTTTAATCTAACCAAATAACACACATGCAAGCATCTAATTTCAGATTTTCAAAATCATGAGAATTTCAAGTTGATAGATTTCATCAAATTTCACATACCTTAGAATCCTCTTGCAATGAGGATTACGATTCTAGGCTCAATTCTCGATTTCTACTTGGATTAACCCTTCAATTTGCAAGATTAAGGAAGTTTTAGGTTTTGAAGAAGTGGGGATCGCCCCCTGTTCTATTGATCGACCAGATATCCCCTTTGTGGGGTGTTTGGTTTGTATTATTTAGTTTAATTGACCCAAGTTTCAGTCTTTTACAACTTAAGCCCCTCAAACTTGTTCAACATATTGTTTGTTACCTTTAACCACTCTATAAACTATTTCTAGACTAGTTAACTAACTAGGTTAAAATTTCCTAGTTAGTAAACTCCCAATTATTTAAGCTTTATAATTCTGATATAATATTTTATATTTTCGGGATGTTACACTGGTGTGTTAAAGTTAACCACTGGTGTGCTTTCTAAGATATCCACTGATGAAGAGGGAAGTCCCCAGTACCAATAAAAAAAGGCATCTACTAATGAAAACTTGGAGACACCTCCTGTTTCACAAGCAAATACAACCACCTCTGGCGGGAATTCAGATAATCCAATTAAGTTGGGTGATGGATTAAAATATCAAGATTTGACGGAGAGGCTATCTAATATTGAAACCACTATTGCTGATATGAAAGATATGATGAAGCAGTTGGTAGATGCTTCCAAAAGTCAACCTATTGCTCAACAACTATCCCAAGATCTTTGGAACTCAGTTCAACCTATTCTTGCAGCTCAAAGGGATTGGCTAAAATCAACCACAACTCACACATGGAGTTGTTCAGAGTTATGGTTGATGCAAGGTACAAAGATACACAGGCTGACATCAGGGGAATTAAAGAATCCCTTGCAAAAATGACTGACACTACCCCTGCACCGATCTTTGAAAAAGAAGATGAAGATGATGCCAAAAAGGGGAAGAAAGATTCAATGAAAAACTTTCGCAAACCTACACCAAGGAATCAGCCAAAACAAAAGCCAGAGCCTGCTAAAAAGCCTTCTGCAAAATCTTTTGAAAAAAAATATGACATTAGAAAGAAAAAGGGAGTTGATGAAACCCTGAATATCCAGACAGATAAGGAGATTGAAGCAAAGTAGAAGAAAAAGGATACAAAGAAAAGTAGACAAGATGTTCTGAGAAAGGAGTTAAAGAAAAAGTGAAGGAATAAAACAAAGTGTTAAACATTGGACCCTCACAAAGAAGAAAATCTTACAAACACAACAAACCTTCCATTGCTACGTTCTCTAAACCAAAATCACCTCCACAAAAGCCAACCACTGCTGGTCTCAAAACCACTGATGGTTCCAAAAATCCAACCACTGACACACCCAAACCAAAACCAAAACCAAAACCTTCACCACAAAAACCACCTCTCAAAAAGTAGAAAACAAATCCTTCATCACCACCAACACCATCATCCATAGCAACAGATGTTGATGCATCTAAAGCATCAAAAGATGTTAAGACAACAGATGTTGAAACACCAGTTGTTTCAACAAGTGTTTGTCAAACTACTGATTCAACCCATTTTGATCCTCCACCATCAACAAAACCACCAACACCTCAAAGATTCCCATCACAATCAGTCCTTACACCCATAGCACATTCTCCTTCACAAACTCCTCCTACTCCAAAATCTGTTCACACAAGAAAAAGAAAATTCATGGTGCATGAAGAAGAAAAGGAAGAAAAATATATACCTGCACCAATTCCCTTATCATCCACACCATTCATTGAAACCTCACCTAAACCATTCATTCCACCCTCATCATTAAAAATCAACCCAATCAAACATCCACCAACGGGTTACATCCCACGAAACATTCCATTGGCAGTTCAATTCCCAATGGAACTCCTTGCAGTTCAGGATGAAATGTAACAATTTTACACAGAGGATGATCCATCCAAAAGAACCTTCCTATCTCTTCATGGCTTTAGAACTCCCAAGAACATTGATGAATATCTGAAGTTAAAGGCCAAACAAGTTGACTATATGGCAAAAGAAGAGAGTAAAGGGTTAGGAGACAGCAACTTACAAGGTCGAATGCAACGTGGGCTTAGCAAAGTCAGGAAATTGGAAGACTATGCTAGAGACCTAAGTAAGTCTATGTTAGATCTGCCACCAAATACTGAGCTTCAAAAGACACTGAGGAATGATTTCTTGAACATCATCATGGATACCAAGCCCTACAAAACCTACAGGTCTGATTTCAAAGTCTGGCCTCTTGAAGCTCTTAAAGAGGAAGTTGATAGAATTAAAATGATGAAAAAGGATCCTTAAATGAAGAGCTCTGCACCCAACTGGAAGAAATACAAGAAGGTTGATGTGGATGAAGCATTGAAGTATAAAAGAAAAAGAGCAGAACTTGTAGTAGCTAATTATGGGGCTGCTAGATCCATTGTAAGATGGTCTAAGTAGAATATTGATCTAACTTACAAAAACTTAAAAGAGCTAAGAAAGACAAATCCATCAGTGCCTCAGAAGCCAATATACAATGATGAAACCACTTATAGACCTCAGTAGACCCTTTCTTCTAAAAAGTTATTCTCATCAGCAGATGTATCCATCAGTGTCTTGAACCAAATAAAAAGACAACAACTGATTGATGAGAAAGATAAAAAGAGGGAAGCTGATTACAGAAAAGAGGCTATCAGAAATCAATTACAATTTGGATTGGATGAGGCTTCCTTGCAACTTCAAGCTCAAGCTGCTGCAACTTATCAAAAATAAAACTTCTCCCAAGAAACCCATTAGACCTAAAAAAAAAAAATACTAAAGTGGATGTGACAACCCGAGATTTCAAGTCCCTTCATTTATGTATCTACTGTGTGACAGTTCTATTTTGATAAAGTGTCTTGTGTTATGTGATGTGTTACAATTTGAAAGACAAGAGTTGTGTTGATTATTGAATTCTTATGTTTCTGTGAATGAACAAATTAAACTTTTTACAATTAAAACCATACATGACGAAACTTAGGAGTTTCGCCACAACACCCACCCGACGAAACCTAGGGGCTTCGTCATACACACCACGATGAAACATAAGAGTATCGCCGGCCGAGGTTACCTCGAAGCCCAGTAAGGGCCCAGTACACTTATGTGAATATATTACGTAATAACTGTTGTATTCGTCACACAACTGAACAATTGAAAACCCTAAAATGCATCCCGTCTTCTGTGCGACAGCAACCTTGAGTCCTCGAAGCCCTCTTTATCGATCAATTTATTGTTCCTTCTATTTCGGTTAGTGTTTAACCATTATGATTTTGATAATAGCCAATCTATGTGATGATCAGTTATGCTTGCGTATGGTGTGTGGATTAGGGTTTGGAATGTTTCATGAACCTTTCATATTGTTATCGGTTGTTCACGATTAACAGATGCTCTCATAGGATCTGATCGGAATATTAGATCATAGTTATATGATGATTCTTGATAAGTAATGAACCGGTAAATCTATGTGATCATCAAGTACGATTATGTTATGATTGTGTGGACTGTATGAAAGCTTTGTAAACTGTTATGCATAGGGTGCAAGTTTAAATGTATGATGATTCACTGTTACGCCTTGAATGCATAGTAATACATATCTAGAATACATGATTTTCATTGAATCTATTGTTAGACCTGTCTGCGTATTGATGAAACTGATAGCATACGGCCGAATGAAAGAAAGGTTAACTGTTTGGCTAGGGTTGTGACAAAACCCTAGGGACTTTCGCCACTCTGTGTCTTGACGAAACACTGGAGGTTTCGTCACCCTGAATGTCGACGAAACACTGGAATGTTTCGTCGTTTGAAATTTCATCGCTTAAGTGTTTGGTTCACAGCAGACTGTAGTGATCATGTATACGAAACTTGAATGATTGTTACCTACTTGTTAATGATGTTAATCGTGATTGAGGAAACGTGTACTTGCATATGAAACATACATATGATCTGTGAACTTGATTAAGTTATATAACTGCTATGTGTTACTCAGAAACTGATATTTGAATACATATTATGACTACAATTTATACGTGAACATTGAGAATGTGAAACTGATTATGCATACGTGAATTCATAGGCTGTGACTATTTAAGTGTGAACAAGTAATTAATCAAACCAGCAAACCAAGGTGAGTTCACTGCCCTTTTTCCAAGCATGCGTCCCGGGGTGGGACATCTGGTAAACGTTCCGGGGAGGAATGCTGGGTTATTGGGATGTTTGTTTGTCACACCCTGACTTTTGTGGAAGCGTATGATGTGTGACTGGTTTAATATCATTGCATTCAATCGTAATAAACAACTACATGATCAAAACGATGTTCATCCATTCATAAAATTTGAGTATTACAAACACCGGTTTTTAAGTTATAAAACACAACCTTTGACTAGGTTATAAACCAACAAAAGTGGATGACATCTAAACTTGAAGTCTACTTCTATAAACAACACCCACGCCCAAGATCCAACCTGTCACCTGAAATACATGTGATTTTGGAAAACATCAACAAAAGTTGAGCGAGTTCATGCGTTTTGTTTGAGTACTTATACCCTTATCGATTTCCCTCGACTATGTCGAATTTCCCTTCGACTATGTCAATTTACCTTGACTATGTCAATTTCCCTTGACTATGTCAATTTCCCTTGACTATGTCGATTTCCCTATACCGGGACACCGAAGCACTCAAGTGGTCACAAGTACCATGAGTGGGGCTCGACCGTACCCGTTAGATCTAACCTTCGTCCTTAATTAAGAATTAATGGCATTTCAATATTAAGTCTATGCTCACATGATCTAATAGTGCATTTCATAGGCATTTCATACCGTTTAAGCATTCGTAACATGTATTCCACCCCCGAGAGTTATAAAACCAAAAACAGTTAAGAGAAAATGGGGAGCATGAACTCACAGTTTTGCGTCTTCGATACTCGTAACTCAAATCTCCTTAGCAAACACGACTCCCTACAATGTACTAGGGTTTATTAGACGAACGGGTCGTGCCTTGACTTTGTATTTACGTGTTTGAGTTACGTTTCTTTTATGTCTCCAATATTATTCCAAGTTATAATTACTTGTTAAAATAATAGATATTTTAACTTTAAATTATGTTTTATTTTGGAATAATTGTTAAACAATATTTTTGTATCAATACTTCTCAAGTATTTATTTTCGTATTTCCTTCACAAGGATGAGGGTATCTCATACATGTATTTTCGTATTCTTGTATGTGTAGTTCCAAATTAATATATTTTCAAGTCTCACTATAGAAAATATATAATAACTTATTTTGTCCCAAAAATAATGTATTGTCCAGAAAATATATATTTTTCTCCAAAAATCATATATCTTCTAAATATTTCAAAAAAAATATAATTTAACCTCCGAAAATAATATATTTTCTCCTTGTCGAAAATATGATATATTTTGTAATAATATAAAAAAAATCATACTTTCATTTCTTTTGTATCCAAAATAATATTTACCAAAAATATGCTCATAAATGTAGTTTCCGGAATATCTTGTAAGTTACGTTCTTTCGTTCAATTTCGCAGTATTATGTGTGTAACTTATATATTTATTCTTTGTGATTTTTGGTATTATTTTGGATTGTAAATCCTTGGTATTTTGTTAAGTTATATTACTTTAAATCCTAAAATAATATAACTATTACACCAAGTATACAAATAATCACACACAATGTGTTATTAATGTAAATATATATTCTAAATACATATTTATCCATTTTTTATTTATAAAAACCAACCTCCAATACTTGTATTCTTGTAGCAAAGACTATGGCAAAGTTTATATTGAAAACGATAGTTAAAACACACTTGTAAATATTTGTTTAGAAAATATTTTGCTAAGTGTTTATATTTTTAGAAAATTTTGCCATAGTTTCCCCTAAAAATGGAGGTGTCCATGCTATCAAAGCATATCATTTTCTTTTCAAAAATCATTACAAACAATCAACAATCAGTCTACACTTACCAAGTGCTAAAACAAAGCTATCTACATAATGATCATGAACTTGAGTTTTCATAAAAACTTGTAGTAACTTGGTAGTGTGTTTAGTAGGTTTAGTTACCCCTTTAAAGTGTGTTTACTTCTTTAAAAATCTCATTCTTGAAAGATTTAGGTGTTTACAACTTACTAGATGATTTTTCCAAAAATCATTCACTTGGGTTTTTCTTGTAAACAATGTATTCTTACACTTGTTTCACTACTAGAAACATGGTTATTTTCTTTAAAAACTATGTTCATGTAAATCTTGTGATTTAACTTGGTTTATTTGGAAAACTATTTTTGAAATCACCCATGTTTATGTCTATCATCATATTACACACTACATCATTCACAAAAATCATTTTCATCTTTCAATTTCATGAAAACAATAAGCATGGTGATCTTGGTCTTTCACAAGATCATCACCTTAACTTACTAGATCATGTGTTTAATCACAATCTAGTAGGTTTCTTATGGTGTCTAACATCACTAACATAAATCATCAAGAAGCAAATCATCACTAAACAACAAGTATTCATATGTTTATAAGCTTATGTTAGAGATTCATGAATATGTCTTTTAGTGTTCATCAAGATTAACAATGTGTATCATCTTTTAACCAACAATATATGATGTAACAAAGGGTTATGAGGGCCTTAGTACTAGCACAAGGCTATGGAAGAACACTTGATGTTGTAGATGACAAATGAGTTGGATAAAAGCAATTGGGAGAGGTCCTTCAAAATCCGAGACCACCAAACCTTCTTATATGGTTCCTTACACCTTTGTGAGTATATGGATTGAGTGGAAGTGAGATGATGATGGTGGTGGGGTGGGGTGGTGTGTGCTTATTCTCGGCCGAATGGAGGAGAGGGAAGAAGGAGATGAAGTGTGGTGTGAAGTGTGAGGGTTCTTAGTCTTCTTATAACCAACTAACTCTAATATCCAATGGGTCTTATGTTCTCATAGTACACTACATGATCTTTAGCATATCTAAGGAAGATTAGCAAGATCAAAGGAAGATTTATGGAGATCTTAGGGTGGGGTCACATGGGTGACCGTCCACATATATGGGGGGGGGGGGGGTCTAAGTGTAAGTTTCAACCAATTTGTTATCTTATAGTTAGGATTTAAGTGTATTAGTTAGGTGTTATGCATATATGGTGTTATATAGTGTGTTAGGGTGTTCGGGGATCATAACTAGCTCAGAAATAATAAAACAATGTTTCAAGTATAATTTTGGTGTTTCGGGTAGTGTCCGGTTGTTCGGTTAGATACCGGTTTGTTAAAGTGTCAAACTATACCGTTTAGTGATCTTTATGTACCCTTTTGTGACACTTTTAATTCCCGACACTTAGGAAAGCATTCAGGACCATTTAGTCGTATTTTTGCATATTACTAGCTTATTAAATTGCAGATTTTTGCTGAATTATGCAGAATTATGCACTTTGGGTGAGTTTTAGGCACTTCCTGGCACTTAAACTATCACTTAGGAATGTAGTTTTGTGGTCCTTACTTCCCTGCACACTATACTAGTGTAGAACTTGGTTTCTGGCTTATACTGGGTCTCAAAACATTGTCTGTCTATGTACTGAACTCCCGTCAGTGCTTTTAGTTTGTCTGATAATGGTGCCAATTCTGTTCTGTGCATTATTAGAACTATATCGTGTTGCATGTAGTAATGATAAAAGTCTTGCAACATGAAATGCCATTGTATGTATATAACAGTAATCAGAAATTCATTTGTCTTGTAAACTAGATCATGCACAGTTATTAAAGCATAGATTACTGTTCAATTAGTGTACGGAATGTACGAAAAAGTGACAGTTGTCACAGACTCTCCCCGTTAAAGAATTTCGTCCCGAAATTCAAGCGATGCCATCGGTCGCTGGGGAGTTGTGAATCAAATGTGGTCACTTAGGTTTAAAATTTGTCTTTTTGTTCCCATGTAACTCTGGGTCATGCTATGAATTCTAACGTACTTAAGTAAATTAATTATGTCTTCTCCGTGTTTTGTGGACTCTTGGTCCACAACCTTAACAGGTTCCATAGTAAGTTGGAGTTTGTCGTTGTCGTGAATCTTGTTTGTGGGAATAATGACTGTCCCTTGAGTTAGACTCCTCTAAAGACTAGACACGTGGAATGTGTCGCGACCACTACTTATCTTTTCTTTTCAGCTTGTGAGCAATGGCCCCGATCCCTACCTGGATCTCGAAAGGTCTAATATACCGGGGGTCCAACCTTCCACGTTTTCCAAATCGCACTACGCCTTCCCAAGGCGAGGCTCCCATTAAAGCCATACTTCTTATCTCAAATTCATACAATTTCCGCCGCTCGTCAGCGCAATCTTTCTGTATTCCACGGGTTGTCTTGATATGATCACATATCTGAATGATCTTGCCTCTAATTTTTACTGAACCAACTATGGCCAGTAGATTGTTTATCTCCGGTCTCCGTTTAACACAACGGGGATCGACTTATTATGTTCCATCTAAAGCTTCACACGAAGCGGTTTAAACACCGGTGTGATAAATGCTGTTGTAGGAAAACTCCACTAAGGGCAAGTGGGTAATCCATCTTTTCATCAAAGTTTATCACACAAGCACGTCAAATTTGCGGCGCGCAATTACCGTATCTAGATCAAGGTTTCTTCTCATGATCCCTTAATCAACGTGACGCGTACGCAATTCCGTGGTCTCGTTGCATCGATGGTCAATCGAGACTTTGTCGAGAAGCGTCACATAATTGCAATTCTAACTCCTTAGCTCTTGACTGCAGGGTTGGCATGAATCTCATTCTTATCTACCATGTATCCTAAAGTTCTTACCTTGCGGATTCAAAATCCGCCCTTCGATATCCTAGCACATAGATGCATAAAGTTGGTTAATAGGGAACATACCGTAACCGCATCTGGATCCTGGCATGCTTCACGAGCTCCGATCATGAAGACCCTTCCTTGCTTTGTTCTTCCTAGGGTAATCTTTTCTAAAGTGCTCTACTTCACCACATCTATAGCAGCCTGGAATTTTCCCATTATCTCCTCCGTCTGGATCCTTTGCCCAACAGGCATCCTTGCTGTGCCCTTCCTTTCCACACTTAGGCCTCAAACATCGACCTTCATGGTAAAAATTGCATTCCTCGCATCTCGGCTTATTTCCCAAATAAACCTTACCTCTGGCCTCTTTCGCGGCTCCATAAGCTTTCCTGCCATGGGGCGGGTTCACTTCCCTTCTTTTGTTTGCTTTAGAGCTTCCATATTTGACTTGGGTGCCTATCTTTAGGTTCGAAGACTTCCTTTTCTTGTTGCCTGATGACTCCACATGAGACTTTTTTTTGTTATCCTCAGATTCCGAAAAATTTCCCATGCGTAGGGCTTCTTCAGTAAGAGTGACACTCAAATCGATAACCTCTGTGATGGTCGAGGGCTTTGAGGTAGTAACCATGCTCCTAATTTGAGGTGCAAGTACCCAAATGAATCGCTCAATCCTCTTGAATTCCGGCTTGACTAAGTAGGGAACGACCCTAGACAAGTCGTGAAATCACTGGACGTACTCAAAAATCTTCGGCTCGTCTATTTTCAAATTCCAGAACTCCACCTCAAGCTTCTGGATTTCAGCCCTAGAGCAGTATTTCTTCTCTATCATTTCCTTGAGCTCATCCTAGCTCAGTGCATGAGCAGCTTCGTCACCGAGGCTCTGAACCTGAAGGTTCCACCAAGAGAGTGCGACGTCCAAAAACAACCCTGAGATATAGGTGACACTCCGCTGGGGCGAACAGTTACTCATTCTTAGAAAGGAGTCAGTATTTTCTGCCCAATGAACAAATGCAATGGCACCTCCTGTGCCATCAAAATTCAATGGCTTGCAGTCCAGGAATTGTTTCTAGGTGCAGCCAGTTGGAGGGTTATTTCTGGAAGTGCCACCGCTGTGTTCGGAGCGGAGGGCTTCATGTCGTGCAATTGCCTGTGAGATGCGTTCTTGAAGCTCGGCTTCTGTCCTTGGTAATGTACTTGTGTTTGTGTCACGTCTGGGTGGCATTCTTTTCTGTCAAAAGCATGGGATGGATTAGACAACATTCCATAATTGTCTATGAGGTACATAGTACCATAAGTAAATAGGTAATCACCCAATATCTCATGCATATATACTCAACAATGTATGAGTGAGGAAACAATTACTGAGCTTTCCTATAAGCTTGGCAACTTGACTTGTTGCGTGTAATGGGGAGACAAAATGAACTCGAGGTTACTTCACCTGGTCATGCAAGTTTCATAATATGAAAGTAGTAGTGATTCTCCTTCTACGTTAGTTTTCTTTGGTCTTTTAGCTTCACAAGACGGGTATACTTTCCTTGAGATGGGGGTTGTTCATGTAAGGGTGATAGAGAGTGTAACGTCATTAAATCTTTTCGAATGTTATCCATCTTCACTTGCTTAAATATCGGTACTCAAATGTCTCATACACGGGTAGAAGTGTCAGACACGAAGTAGGCAAAGACAGGTTTCCTACTTTATAAAGTACTAAAGCAATGGTCTATGTATTGTTCTACTAGATGAAGGTGTGAACACCTATAGATTATTTTGGAGGAATGGTGATCATTAGCCTGACCCGCAGAGTCCACCAGGATTTCCATGCACTATAAGTTGTTATTACGTGGGCCCCCATAATAATAAGTTGTCTTGCACAGTTACCCCAATTTTCCCTCGTCCAAGCAGATGATCAACCAAGGAGGGGACACCACTGTCCTTATACCTCTGTCATGGAAAGGACCATTGTGGTGGTCCACGCGTTAACACTCGTTATCGTTACGCACGAATAGGCACGATGATTAAACGAAATAGGAATAAGGAGAATTCTTGGTAGTTGGAGGGGAACCTTTAAGATGAATACTTCATCTTCCTTGTCTGATCAAGTGTGTCGTCAATCTCGCTTTCACAAAAGCCACAGGGATCTCGTCCCGCTGATTCAGAAGTTGTCCAAGGTTGTCGCCTCTGCCTCGCCGTCACTACCGTAGTTAGGCACCTTCACGATTGAGAGGGAAGAGCAGCCATCTCCTATGGAAGCGAGCTCAGAATCTTGTTTGGTAATCACTCCAGCCATGAGCTTTGCAATGAACGCGAGGCCGATAGCTTCATCGTGCAATTAAGAACAATAATAGGATTCAGAGTCGAAGGTATATTATTCATGTCAATAATCATTCCGTACACTTATTCGTATATATATATCGATAGGCAAAATATGTTACTTAGCATAAATAGGCAATTCGATGCATCATATCACATATAACTCTCGTTTATCTTTTGGGGGGGGGGGGTCATTTTGTCTTTAGCAAGTCTATCCCATATAAACTATGCCTTAATTAGCACCTTGATTTGGGGTATTCTTCTCCCTACCAATGTCCTTGCCTTGTCTTTTCTTTGAAAAATGTTTGACTCATGGATCTTAACGCTTACGTGAATGCAATGAAAACCTTTTTGTAAAAATGTTTTTGTAAGAGAACTCTAGTGATTGTAGTCTAGACTCGAGAAGGAATCCTAGCTCACTACAATCGAATCTCTGATACCAAACTGTCACACCCTGACTTTTGCGGAAGCGTATGATGTGTGACTATTTAATATCATTGCATTCAATCGTAATAAACAACTACATGATCAAAACGATGTTCATCCATTCATAAAATTTGAGTATTACAAACACCGGTTATTTAAGTTTTAAAACACAACCTTTGACTAGGTTACAAACCAACAAAAGTGGATGACATCTAAACTTGAAGTCTACTTCTAGAAACAACACCCGCGCCCAAGATCCAACCTGTCACCTGAAATACATGTAATTTTGGAAAACATCAACAAAAGTTGAGCGAGTTCATGCGTTTTGTTTGGGTACTTGTAAACCTTTGAGAGACTCCTTTGAAAACAGGTATGAAAAGCGTGTATGAATATACCAAATAAATGTTGTACAAGGACATTAAGGCATGTGAGGACATACGGAGCACTCATAATGAGTATGCTTATACCCTTGTAGATTTCCCTCGACTATGTCGAATTTCCCTTCGACTATGTCAATTTACCTTGACTATGTCAATTTCCCTTGACTATGTCGATTTCCCTCGACTGGGACACCGAAGCACTCAAGTGGTCACAAGTACCATGAGTGGGGCTCGGCCGTACCCGTTAGATCTAACCTTC
Organism: Helianthus tuberosus; assembly: GCA_030545235.1. Classification (NCBI taxonomy): domain Eukaryota; kingdom Viridiplantae; phylum Streptophyta; class Magnoliopsida; order Asterales; family Asteraceae; genus Helianthus; species Helianthus tuberosus. The sequence goes on along the minus strand of CM060397.1, from coordinate 129,705,311 downwards.
GTCCCTAATTAAGAATTAATGGCATTTCAATATTAAGTCGATGCTCACATGATCTAATAGTGCATTTCATAGGCATTTCATACTGTTTAAGCATTCGTAACATGTATTCCACCCTCGAGAGTTATAAAACCAAAAACAGTTAAGAGAAAAGGGGGAGCATGAACTCACAGTTTTTTGTCTTCGATACTCATAACTAAAATCTCCTTAGCAAACACGACTCCCTACAATGTACTAGGGTCTATTAGACGAACGGGTCGTGCCTTGACTTTGTATTTACGTGTTTGAGTTACGTTTCTTTTATGTCTCCAATATTATTCCAAGTTATAATTACTTGTTAAAATAATAAATATTTTAACTTTAAATTATGTTTTATTTTGGAATAATTGTTAAACAATATTTTTGTATCAATACTTCTCAAGTATTTATTTTCGTATTTCCTTCCCAAGGATGGGGGTATCTCATACATGTATTTTCGTATTCTTGTATGTGTAGTTCCAAATTAATATATTTTCAAGTCTCACTATAGAAAATATATAATAACTTATTTTGTTCCAAAAATAATGTATTGTCCAGAAAATATATATTTTTCTCCAAAAATCATATATCTTCTAAATATTTCAAGAAAATATAATTTAACTTCTGAAAATAATATATTTTCTCCTTGTCGAAAATATGATATATTTTGTAATAATAATAAAAAATCATACTTTCATTTCCTTTCTATCCAAAATAATATTAACCAAAAATATGCTCATAAATGTAGTTTCCGGAATATCTTGTAAGTTACGTTTTTTCGTTCAGTTTCGCAGTATTATGTGTGTAACTTATATATTTATTCCTTGTGATTTTTGGTATTATTTTGGATTGTAAATCCTTGGTATTTTGTTAAGTTATATTACTTTAAATCCTAAAATAATATAACTATTACACCAAGTATACAAATAATCACACACATTGTGTTATTAATATAAATATATATTCTAAATACATATTTATCCATTTTTTATTTATAAAAACCATCCTCCAATACTTGTATTTTTGTAGCAAAGTCTATGGCAAAGTTTATATTGAAAACCATAGTTAAAACACACTTGTAAATATTTGTTTAGAAAATATTTTGCTAAGTGTTTATATTTTTAGAAAATTTTGCCATAGTTTCCCCTAAAAATGGAGGTGTCCATGCTATCAAAGCATATCATTTTCTTTTCAAAAATCATTACAAACAATCAACAATCAATCTACACTTACCAAGTGCTAAAACAAAGCTATCTACATAATGATCATGAACTTGAGTTTTCATAAAAACTTGTAGTAACTTGGTAGTGTGTTTAGTAGGTTTAGTTACCCCTTTAAATTGTGTTTACTTCTATAAAAATCTCATTCTTGAAAGATTTAGGTGCTTACAACTTATTAGATATTTTTCCAAAAATCATTCTCTTGGGTTTTTCTTGTAAATAATGTATTCTTACACCTGTTTCACTACTAGAAACATGGTTATTTTCTTTAAAAACTATGTTCATGTAAATCTTGTGATTTAACTTGGTTTCTTTGGAAAACTATTTTTGAAATCACCCATGTTTATGTCTAGTATCATATTATACACTACATCATTCACAAAAATCATTTTCATCTTTCAAGTTCATGAAAACAATAAGCATGGTGATCTTGGTCTTTCACAAGATCATCACCTTACCTTACTAGATCATGTGTTTAATCACAATCTAGTAGGTTTCTTATGGTGTCTAACATCACTAACATAAATCATCAATCATCAAGAAGCAAATCATCACTAAACAACAAGTATTCATATGTTTATAAGCTTATGTTAGAGATTCATGAATATGTCTTTTAGTGTTCATCAAGATTAAAAATGTGTATCATCTTTTAACCAACAATATATGATGTAACAAAGGGTTATGTGGGCCTTACTACTAGCACAAGGCTAGGGAAGAACACTTGATGTTGTAGATGACAAATGAGTTGGATAAAAGCAATTGGGAGAGGTCCTTCAAAATCCGAGACCACCAAACCTTCTTATATGGTTCCTTACACCTTTGTGAGTATATGGATTGAGTGGAAGTGAGATGATGATGGTGGGGTGGTGTGTGCTTGTTCTTGGCCAAATGGAGGAGAGGGAGGAAGGAGATGAAGTGTGGTGTGAAGTGTGAGGGTTCATAGTCTTCTTATAACCAACTAACTCTAATATCCAATGGGTCTTATGTTCTCATAGTACACTACATAATCTTTAGCATATCTAAGGAAGATTAGCAAGATCAAAGGAAGATTTATGGAGATCTTGGGGTGGGGTCACATGGGTGACCGTCCACATATATGGAGGGGGGGGGGGTCTATGTGTAAGTTTCAACCAATTTGTTATCTTATAGTTAGGATTTAAGTGTATTAGTTAGGTGTTATGCATATATGGTGTTATATAGTGTGTTAGGGTGTTCGGGGATCATAAGTAGCTCAGAAATAATAAAACAATGTTTCAAGTATAATTTTGGTGTTTCGTGTAGTGTCCGGTTATTCGGTTAGATACCGGTTCGTTAAAGTGTCAAACTATACCGTTTAGTGTTCTTTATGTACCCTTTTGTGACACTTTTAATTTCTGACACTTAGGAAAGCATTCAGGACCATTTAGTCATATTTTTGCATGTTACTAGCTTATTAAATTGCTGATTTTTGCTGAATTATGTAGAATTATGCACTTTGGGTGAGTTTTAGGCACTTCCCGACACTTAAACTATCACTTAGGAATGTAGTTAGGGGGGGGGGGGATATTGCACTTAAACTATCACTTAACAATGTAGTTTTGTGGTCCTTACTTCCCTACACACTTTACTAGTGTAGAACTTTGTTTCTGGCTCATACTGGGTCTCAAAACATTTTCTGTCTATGTACTGAACTCCCGCCAGTGCTTTTAGTTTGTCTGATAATGATGCCAATTCTGTTCTGTGCATTATTAGAACTATATCGTGTTGCATGTAGTAATGATAAAAGTCTTGCAACATGAAAGGCCATTGTATGTATATAACAATAATCAGAAATTCATTTGTCTTGTAAACTAGATCATGCACAGTTTTTAAAGCACAGATTAATGTTCAATTAGTGTACGAAATGTACGGAAAAGTGACAGTTGTCACAGACTCCCCCCGTTAAAAGAATTTCGTCCCGAAATTCAAGCGATGCCATCGGTCGCAGGGGAGTTGTGAATCAAATGTGGTCACTTAGGTTTGAAATTTGTCTTTATGTTTGTCACACCCCGACCACGTAGAACATACTAAACGTGGCGGAAACATCGGGGAGTGTTGTAACAGAATTAATTGTCTCAAATCCATGGCAATTGAAGTCTTGTTTTATTGATTAAAAGTGTTACAATGTCTTATCAAGCAAGGAAATACAACTTAATTAACTAGTCTTGCATCTTTTATTTTCACTAAAGCCCAAGTCTGCCTATGTGTATCTTGATCATCTTATGCAACAGCTCCTGAAAAACACATGTGAAAATAGGTACGTCAGCATAAAAATGCCTGTGAGATACATAGGTTTTGTGAAAATAAGATTTCATGACTTATGTTTGAGAAAATGTTTAGTCATGAACCTTGTTATTTGCTTTGTCTTTTTAAATCATTTGAAAAACGATAAGATCAGATGATATGTATAAATAAGTGAATAATGTATGGTTAAATGAATAACCATGTAAACTGAGTTTGTATAAGATAAGTTGCTTGTAAAACAATGTATTGTGAAAAATATGTTATTTGTATAAAATGTTATATGTATCAAACTGAAATGATTCAAATAACGCTACGATATGTAATACCATACAAACACTTATATATAGGAAGTACCAGCGGCGTATCCACCATGCTTGTATCATATTACACACACATCATTACTTAATCACTTAATCAAACCAAACCAAACAATGTAAAATGTCTATGTTTAAATCAATTGTCAAATGTATTAAATAATATGTCAAAGTATTCATGTCAAGATGTAAATCATTTCAAAACGTCTATGTCAAATATCCATGTCAAATGTCTATGTCAAATATCCATGTCAAATGTCTATGTCAAATATCCATGTCAAATGTCTATGTCAAATATCCATGTATGGCAAGTGAAATGTCTCAACTAAACCATATGCACAAAAACAAAGTATTGAAGTAAAACTTGGTTTAAATCAAAGTTATGTTTTGTGGGAAATACATGATCAAATGTCAATCATGTTAAAATGTCTATGTCGAAATGTCTATGTCAAATGTCTATGTCAAACTGTCATGTAAAACGATGTACTAAGTAATGCACACAATGGCAATACATAGCATGAAATGTAATGAAATCATGTACTATAATGTACTAACGAACATAGCAGTATATGATGTGAAAACAGGAAAGCAGGAAAGTAACAAGTAGGCACATGTGTTTCACCCCAAAACAGTTTGGAAAACAGTAAAAGAGGGGTCTATGTACTCACTTGAGATTGCTCAGAAGTCCTAGGATAACCACCAAGCAATGCTAGAGATCGCGGAATATCAAACGGCACCTAATATAGGTAACTACATTAATAAACCGGACCTAAATCGGAAGACTGGGTAGCATGAGGGTTTGTAAACCAAATGAGTGTAGGAACTCATGTGATATGGTTAATCAAAGCCTACATACTAAATGAAACTTAACCTAAGTGTCTACGACCCATTACGACCCGTTTAGGTAGCTTATGCTACTTTAACGCGTCGTTCGCGTGGAACGCGTTCGGACCGCCTAACTAGCCCTATGACAAGTGTTATATGCCTAAACATGTTACATAATCAGTTATGTGACAAAAGTTTAGGTTACATATGCTTAATTACCAATTATACATGAAAAGGGTATTCTGGTAATTTACCTAAGGCATATAAACTACCTATCATACAACTACTTAAACGATGTGACCATAGGGTATAACCTCGGAAGGTTATGCCCTATACTAGGGTCACCTAATGTATTTGGTCGGATCCTAATGATCGACCAAACTGGGTCGGGTTCGAAGGTATAAGCGATTTATCAGATCGCTTACCCTACGACCCTAGACAACGTGGTAATCAGTAGGCATAGTCCCAAGGGACTATAACCAACGTGATTACACTCACGTTGCGAAGTTCAAACGAACTTCGCATTGACCATTACTGGTCAACGCTGAAAGTCAAACAAAGTTTGACTTTCGGACTCGAAAAGCAATAAAATAAGGAAAAGAACGAAAGAATACTTACGAAGGGTCCCCGAATGCTAATCCCGATTCAAGAATCTCAGGTATGAAACAATGGTTTCAACTTAGAGGTTCTCAATTCAGAATTCTAGTGCAAAATGAGGTTGTGTGGGTTGGGTATTTATAGGAATACCCGAACCGTTAGGATCGTTCCATGGAAAACGTGCCATGAATCCAACCCGTACACTTGTCGGAACCTTATGGTGGCTGGAAATCCATCCTTATCAGATGACTAGATAATTAGGAACATGTGGTTGTGGATTAAACATGTGCAATCTGCTGTTAGAAACACTGCATCTGGTCTGTGCAAGGCTAGCGCACCGCTACACTAAAAGTGTAGCGCACCGCTAGGCCTTATTTTGGCAGATTTACACTTTTGGTCCCTGTAGTGCAATCAGCCCATTTTCGACACGTTTAAGGCCCGTTAACCCCATTTCAAAGCTCCAAAATGAAGTTAAAGTATAGGGAACTTTAAAATGTGTTCAAAAATATCTCGGATGTCGGTTCGTTTGGCCGTACGGTCGCGATGTTCGCTTAATTACGACGGAATGCGCATAAGCACGAAAAAACGAACCAAATGACGCGACGAATGGATTTTTCTTATGGAGAACACTAAAATAAAATATTTTAGTGCTTACATAAATTTTTGGATGTCCGGATGCATTCAGAACGTAAGTTACGCGTAAAAATGCAAACTTGTGCACTTTTTGACGCTTTTAGTCCCTGAATGACACAAAAGTTTATTTTAGCATACCGAACACCTCAAAGCCTATTTCTAAGCTATGTAAAGGATATTTATGGTATGTTTAACTTATGGTCATGTTCCGGAAGGTCTGTTACAGTTCAAATTGGCATACTTTCGCAGTTTGTCAACTTTAGTCCCTGTAAGCGATTAAACTTTGATTTCACCACACCAAACCTTTCAAAACTTATATCTAAGTTATGTAAAGGTTATTTAAGGTATGTTAAGCCTATTTCACTATTCCGGAGTGTTCGTTGGATTAAACTGGTTATATCTACTCATCAGAGCGCGTATAACCCTCCAGAAAGCGATTTAAATCTTGAAATCGAACAAGAATTGATATGTGTAAACGATACACATATTTTTACAAATCCCAAGTATGAAATACTATATTTCATTGGTTTGGCATTTTTTTGATGGTTGGAGTGGCACAGGTGTTACAGTCTCCCCTACTTTAGGAAATTTCGTCCCGAAATTAATTCGTAGGAGTCTATCTGTGACTTTGTGTGAAGTAACCATCAAAGATAAGCAAGGCATAATCCTGTTATTTCTCTTTAACGGACATTTTTCAGAATTGAAAAATGAACGGAGTTATTTTCAACAGGCATTCTTCAGAAACAAAATTGAACGAAAGGAGTCATTTTTCACCATTTCTTCAGAAACAAAAATGAACGAAAGGAGTCATTTTTCACCATTTCTTCAGAAACCAAAAATGAACGACAAGAGTCATTTTTCACCATTCCTTCAGAAACCAAAAATGAACGACAAGAGTCATTTTTCACCATTCCTTCAGAAACCAAAAATGAACGACAAGAGTCATTTTTCACCATTCCTTCAGAAACCAAAAATGAACGACAAGAGTCATTTTTCACCATTTCTTCAGAAACCAAAAATGAACGACAAGAGTCATTTTTCACCATTCCTTCAGAAACCAAAAATGAACGACAAGAGTCATTTTTCACCATTTCTTCAGAAACCAAAAATGAACGACAAGAGTCATTTTTCACCATTTCTTCAGAAACCAAAAATGAACGACAAGAGTCATTTTTCACCATTCCTTCAGAAACCAAAAATGAACGACAAGAGTCATTTTTCACCATTTCTTCAGAAACCAAAAATGAACGACAAGAGTCATTTTTCACCGTTTCTTCAGAAACCAAAAATGAACGAAAAGAGTCATTCTTCAGACACATGACCAAACTAGCTGTGGTTTCCGTGCACTGAATTCCATAATTATGTATGCATCCATAATTACGCAATTCCTTGCATAGTCCGCACAATTTGCTTGTAATGTGGAGGGGAGGAAAATCAAACCTGTGATGAGCGTGACTAGACTACAATAGGGTCCTTTTAATTAGATCTACAAACGATCCTTTTAATTAGGCCACCAAGGAGTCCTTTCAGCTATATCATCACATGATATCCCTAACCAGATTTTTTTTGGATCAATCTGATTACCTAGACCACTCAGGGGTCTAATTATGGAATAGTACAATATAATCCAAGGATCTTTACTATCACGTAAAAGCCCATTGAGGATTTAATATAGTACCTTTGGATATCCTACTACGAATTCCTTATACAAAGATATGGAAGATTCTTCGAGGATTTGGATAACAAAAACTTGGATTACACAAAAACATAAAAGGAAACATATAAGCACATAATCACATAGTTGTTTAACTTGTTTATTAATTTGTTATCTTTGGACACGGATACTTAAAGCACACCAGGAATCCATTTCGTGGATTTCATTTGGCACTTTAATCATTTCAAGAACCCATCCATGAAGATAGGATGATCTACCAAAAATTCGATTTTCGTTTTCAGGAAAACGCAATATTCGAATTAAGGTACACAATAATTTAGGACATACGGAAATACCCTTGGGTACCCTATTAAAAATTTATAGTGGTACTTGGGGTATTCGTACGGAATTATAACTTGCACCTTGTACTTCGTTTCTTTGAAAGAGACGGGTACTTAGGATTCTTGTGGAAAACGCAAGAGATTGTAAAATGGAAGAATTTTGGGGGTAGTTTGCTTTTCAAGGAATATGATTCCTTGATTGTCGGTATTGTAGGGGATATGTTGTTTATGCATACAACCACATAAATACATTGCAATATAAATAAAAAGATTTATTTATTAACAATGATAACAACTGTTTCATGGACCTTGACAACAAAAGCAAATAATACATAAGGTGTGATTATTTCTAAAGAGTGTTGTCTTCTAGTCGGTCAGATGCTCATCTCTGTGCTGGATTAGCATTAGCACGCTTTGGGCAATTTTTTCGGAAATGTCCCATCTCGCCACACTTGTAGCAAGAACCTGGTGGAAAGCGAGCTCGAGCAGGTTTATTGTTAGCTTGATTTGGTGCAACTGCTGCTACGCAAACTTTTGCTGTATGACCTTTACGTCCACAAATTTGGCATTCGCGGCACTTCACATTAACATGATGATAAAGGTTACATTGGTTGCACAAAGGTGAAGTTCCATTGTATGGTTTCCTAGCACGGGGTTTAGCTGGTTGGTTGGGGGCGGCTTGATCATTGTGAGCGACCATGGCGAAGTTCTGAGAAGCCTTTTGCTTCTTTGACCGCTCAAGGGATCCAGTCTGTTCATCCATGGTCTTTGATTCCTCGATCGGTTTCTTGTCACCCTTTCGGAAGAGCTTACGTTTCCTGATCTGAGATTCAGTCAAGGTTGCAGATAACTCAATGGCCTGCCTAACCGTAGTGGGGTTACTACCAGTAACAATGTCTTGAACTGAGTCAGGGAGACCATCAATGTACTTTTCGATCGCCTTATCCAAAGGCGTAACCATGGTAGGACACAACAGGCTCAGCTCCTCATATCGATCAGTGTATGCTCGATGTTCGCCGCTGTCTTGCTTAAGGTCATCGAATTCCCTTTCCAATGCCCTGATCTCGTGACGAGGACAGAATTCCTTCATCATCAGTGCTCGAAGTTCTTCCCAAGTTTGGGCCAGTGCCACTTCGGCACCCCTATCTCTCACCACACCGTTCCACCATGTCAAGGCTCGTTTCTCAAAGACACTAGATGCAAAATCTACCTTTCGCTCGTTTGGACATTGAACATGCCTGAAGGTGCTCTCTAGACTCTCGAACCATTGCAGAAGTGCAGTCGCTCCTTGAGACCCAGAAAACTTTGATGGCTTAGCCGAGTTGAACGTCTTGAAGCTGCAGAGGGCATTATTGTTGTTGATAGCTTGGTAACATTGAGCAACGACGTTCGGGATTGCAGCAGTCATTTGCTGTGTAATGACAGCTGCCAGCTCGTCAACAGATACTGGATTTTCGCGTCGTGGAGGCATTCTAAAAGAGAAGAACATGAAAGGAAACGAGTGAGAGAATTAGACGAAATGAATGAGATGAAACAAATCTGATGAAAGCAAGGATAGTGGTCATTTGTTTGTTACTAAAGGCAAACAAATGAGATGGTGACTAATCAAAGTAAATGGGTCAATATAATGTATCGCGAAGACATGCTCGCCTATAAGTGAACACTCATCCCAAGAATTCCCAGGTAAGCACAACTGGTCTCGCGTCTGATGAGATGTATACGAAGTGCTTGCCTAGACAGAAAACCCAGAATACAGGCATTCACCCTTCCAGTTTGCACGTGTTCACATTATTTAAAACCCAAAACCTTGACGAGATTTTGAAAATTCAAAGGGGTTCAAAACCTAGTAATCAATCATCCTAGAACAGATGATTAGTTTTCAAAGCGGTTTTGAAATATATGTTCTTGTTGTGGTCGTCGCCTAAGGATAGGTGACGGTATTGTTTTATGACTAAACGCAAGTAAACTCGCGTTAGGGTCCTAAGAAAGTTATAGACTAGGTCAAAGCATTACTAATAACCTAATTCCCTATAACCATTGGCTCTGATACCATCTTTTCTGTCACACCCCGACCACGTAGAACATACTAAACGTGGCGGAAACATCGGGGAGTGTTGTAACAGAATTAATTGTCTCAAATCCATGGCAATTGAAGTCTTGTTTTATTGATTAAAAGTGTTACAATGTCTTATCAAGCAAGGAAATACAACTTAATTAACTAGTCTTGCATCTTTTATTTTCACTAAAGCCCAAGTCTGCCTATGTGTATCTTGATCATCTTATGCAACAGCTCCTGAAAAACACATGTGAAAATAGGTACGTCAGCATAAAAATGCCTGTGAGATACATAGGTTTTGTGAAAATAAGATTTTATGACTTATGTTTGAGAAAATGTTTAGTCATGAACCTTGTTATTTGCTTTGTCTTTTTAAATCATTTGAAAAACGATAAGATCAGATGATATGTATAAATAAGTGAATAATGTATGGTTAAATGAATAACCATGTAAACTGAGTTTGTATAAGATAAGTTGCTTGTAAAACAATGTATTGTGAAAAATATGTTATTTGTATAAAATGTTATATGTATCAAACTGAAATGATTCAAATAACGCTACGATATGTAATACCATACAAACACTTATATATAGGAAGTACCAGCGGCTTATCCACCATGCTTGTATCATATTACACACACATCATTACTTAATCACTTAATCAAACCAAACCAAACAATGTAAAATGTCTATGTTTAAATCAATTGTCAAATGTATTAAATAATATGTCAAAGTATTCATGTCAAGATGTAAATCATTTCAAAACGTCTATGTCAAATATCCATGTCAAATGTCTATGTCAAATATCCATGTCAAATGTCTATGTCAAATATCCATGTCAAATGTCTATGTCAAATATCCATGTATGGCAAGTGAAATGTCTCAACTAAACCATATGCACAAAAACAAAGTATTGAAGTAAAACTTGGTTTAAATCAAAGTTATGTTTTGTGGGAAATACATGATCAAATGTCAATCATGTTAAAATGTCTATGTCGAAATGTCTATGTCAAATGTCTATGTCAAACTGTCATGTAAAACGATGTACTAAGTAATGCACACAATGGCAATACATAGCATGAAATGTAATGAAATCATGTACTATAATGTACTAACGAACATAGCAGTATATGATGTGAAAACAGGAAAGCAGGAAAGTAACAAGTAGGCACATGTGTTTCACCCCAAAACAGTTTGGAAAACAGTAAAAGAGGGGTCTATGTACTCACTTGAGATTGCTCAGAAGTCCTAGGATAACCACCAAGCAATGCTAGAGATCGCGGAATATCAAACGGCACCTAATATAGGTAACTACATTAATAAACCGGACCTAAATCGGAAGACTGGGTAGCATGAGGGTTTGTAAACCAAATGAGTGTAGGAACTCATGTGATATGGTTAATCAAAGCCTACATACTAAATGAAACTTAACCTAAGTGTCTACGACCCATTACGACCCGTTTAGGTAGCTTATGCTACTTTAACGCGTCGTTCGCGTGGAACGCGTTCGGACCGCCTAACTAGCCCTATGACAAGTGTTATATGCCTAAACATGTTACATAATCAGTTATGTGACAAAAGTTTAGGTTACATATGCTTAATTACCAATTATACATGAAAAGGGTATTCTGGTAATTTACCTAAGGCATATAAACTACCTATCATACAACTACTTAAACGATGTGACCATAGGGTATAACCTCGGAAGGTTATGCCCTATACTAGGGTCACCTAATGTATTTGGTCGGATCCTAATGATCGACCAAACTGGGTCGGGTTCGAAGGTATAAGCGATTTATCAGATCGCTTACCCTACGACCCTAGACAACGTGGTAATCAGTAGGCATAGTCCCAAGGGACTATAACCAACGTGATTACACTCACGTTGCGAAGTTCAAACGAACTTCGCATTGACCATTACTGGTCAACGCTGAAAGTCAAACAAAGTTTGACTTTCGGACTCGAAAAGCAATAAAATAAGGAAAAGAACGAAAGAATACTTACGAAGGGTCCCCGAATGCTAATCCCGATTCAAGAATCTCAGGTATGAAACAATGGTTTCAACTTAGAGGTTCTCAATTCAGAATTCTAGTGCAAAATGAGGTTGTGTGGGTTGGGTATTTATAGGAATACCCGAACCGTTAGGATCGTTCCATGGAAAACGTGCCATGAATCCAACCCGTACACTTGTCGGAACCTTATGGTGGCTGGAAATCCATCCTTATCAGATGACTAGATAATTAGGAACATGTGGTTGTGGATTAAACATGTGCAATCTGCTGTTAGAAACACTGCATCTGGTCTGTGCAAGGCTAGCGCACCGCTACACTAAAAGTGTAGCGCACCGCTAGGCCTTATTTTGGCAGATTTACACTTTTGGTCCCTGTAGTGCAATCAGCCCATTTTCGACACGTTTAAGGCCCGTTAACCCCATTTCAAAGCTCTAAAATGAAGTTAAAGTATAGGGAACTTTAAAATGTGTTCAAAAATATCTCGGATGTCGGTTCGTTTGGCCGTACGGTCGCGATGTTCGCTTAATTACGACGGAATGCGCATAAGCACGAAAAAACGAACCAAATGACGCGACGAATGGATTTTTCTTATGGCGAACACTAAAATAAAATATTTTAGTGCTTACATAAATTTTTGGATGTCCGGATGTATTCAGAACGTAAGTTACGCGTAAAAATGCAAACTTGTGCACTTTTTGACGCTTTTAGTCCCTGAATGACACAAAAGTTTATTTTAGCATACCGAACACCTCAAAGCCTATTTCTAAGCTATGTAAAGGATATTTATGGTATGTTTAACTTATGGTCATGTTCCGGAAGGTCTGTTACAGTTCAAATTGGCATACTTTCGCAGTTTGTCAACTTTAGTCCCTGTAAGCGATTAAACTTTGATTTCACCACACCAAACCTTTCAAAACTTATATCTAAGTTATGTAAAGGTTATTTAAGGTATGTTAAGCCTATTTCACTATTCCGGAGTGTTCGTTGGATTAAACTGGTTATATCTACTCATCAGAGCGCGTATAACCCTCCAGAAAGCGATTTAAATCTTGAAATCGAACAAGAATTGATATGTGTAAACGATACACATATTTTTACAAATCCCAAGTATGAAATACTATATTTCATTGGTTTGGAATTTGTTTGATGGTTGGAGTGGCACAGGTGTTACAATGTTCCCATGTAACTCTGGGTCATGCTATGAATTCTAACATACTTAAGTAAATTAATTACGTCTTCTCCGTGTTTTGTGGACTCTTGGTCCGCAACCTTAACAGGTTCTATAGTAAATTGGAGTTTGTCGTTGACGTGAATCTTGTTTGTGGGAATAATGACTGTCCCTTGAGTCAAACTCCTCTAAAGACTAGACACGTGGAATGTGTCACGACCACTACTGATCTTTTCTTTTCAGCTTGTGAGCAATGGCCTCGATCCCTACCAGGATCTCGAAAGGTCTAATATACCGGGGTCCAACCTTCCACGTTTTCCAAATCGCACTACGCCTTCCCAAGCCACCCATTAAAGCCATACTTCTTATCTCAAATTCCTACGATTTCCGCCGCTCGTCGGCGTAATCTTTCTGTATTCCGCGGGTTGTCTTGATATGATCACATATCTGAACGATCTTGCCTCTAATTTTTCCTGAACCAACTCGGGCCAGTAGATTGTTTATCTTCTGTCTCTGTTTAACACAACGGGGATCGACTTATTATGTTCCATCTAAAGCTTCACACGAAGCGGTTTAAACACCGGTGTGATAAATGCTGTTGTAGGAAAACTCCACTAAGGGCAAGTGGGTAATCCATCTTTTCATCAAAGTTTATCACACAAGCACGTAACATGTCCATATAGTCTGCATCGTTCAGTAGCTCAGTCCATCTTCGATAATATTTAAGTTCTTACGATCAACGGTGTGCTGCAACCCTTGTGATTAGTAAAGGTCGTGCATCGTTTTCTTACAGGTAATGACATCAAATTTGCGGCGCGCAATTACCGTATCTAGATCAAGGTTTCTTCTCATGATCCCTTAATCAACGTGAAGCGTATGCAATGCCGTTGTCTCGTTGCATCGATGCTCAATCGAGACTTTGACGAGAAGCGTCACATAATTGCAATTCTAACTCCTTAGCTCTTGACTGCAGGGTTGGCATGAATCTCATTCTTATCCACCATGTATCCTAATGTTCTTACCTTGCGGATTCAAAATCCGCCCTTCGATATCCTAGCACATAGCTGTTCTTTCTCTAAGAGTCGCAAGATAAATTGTAGATGTTGCTCATGACCTTCCTTGGTCGTTGGGCATATAAGAATGTAGTCAATAAATATAATCATGATCTAACCAAGTATGGCTTACACATTCGATTCATGAGGTCCATGAATACTGTAGATGCATGTGTTAAGCCAAATGGTACGACAAGGAACTCGTAAAGCTCGAAGCGAGTCCTAAAGGTCGTGTTAGGGATATTTTCCTCTTGTATTTGCAGCTGAGGACATCCTGACCTCTAGTTGATCTTCGAGTAGTAACTGGAACCTTACAATTGGCTCGTTCATGTCATCAGTCCTTGGCAAAGGATACCGATCCTTGATATCCAATTCTCTGGAATTTATGCAAAGTGGAAACTGTCAACTTTCTCCTTGTGTCCTTAACTAAGGGTGTCATGTCCTTAATTCCCTCTGTCTAGCAGCTCTTGTAGTTATATCGGAGGCTCATGCTTCTCGGACGAAGCTAGTCGGTAAGGCGTCATTCGGCACTGGTGCCGCTCCTAGCACTAGGTTCATCCTAAACTCCTCTTGTTGCTGTGGAGGTATTCCTGGAAAGTCTTCAGGAAGGTCTTCTGGGAATTCCTCCACCACGGGGTTGTCTTCTAGTTCCAGCTCCTAGGTCTCCTTATCGGCAACATGAGCTAGGAAGGCTATGCAGTCTACTCGGAGGCGCTTCTGTGTCTCTTCGACCAATGAGATATGTCGCAGATCCGCTGCCTTGTGGGGTCTAGCACCCTTGCACCTATTGCAGGAAGGTTGTGTACTATAAATGTTTCATCATTTGCAAGAGGGATGCGACTGATTTTCCTTATATCGAATGACTTCAGCTCTATACTTGGATTTCCAATCCATGCTGACTATCATATCATGACTTCCCAAGTCAATGGTAACAGAAGGTTCCAGCCTTCCGAGTCCCCAAAATATAATCCTTAATTGCTTTGTCTGCTTAAACTAGCCTTCTATATGCCCATTTCTAAGGAATATGGGACGTCTATTCTACTTGAAACTAGGCCAAGCAGTTTCTTAAGTTCTAAGCATACAAGGTTGAAGTTGGTGCCAGTATAAATCAAAAATAGATGCATAAAGTTGGTTAATAGGGAACGTACCCATAACCGCATCTGGATCCTGGCGTGCTTCATGAGCTCCGATCATGAAGACCCTTCCTTGCTTGGTTCTTCCTAGGGCAATCTTTCCTAAAGTGCCCTACTTCACCACATCTGTAGCAGCCTGGAATTTTCCCATTATCTCCTCCGTGTGGATCCTTTGCCCAACATGCATCCTTGTTGAGCCCTTCCTTTCTACACTTTCCACACTTAGGCCTTAGACATCGACCTTCATGGTAAAAATTGCATTCCTAGCATCTCGGCTTATTTCCGAAATAAACCTTACCACCAGCCTCTTTAGCGGTTCCATAAGCTTTCCTGCCATGGGGCGGGTTCACTTCCCTTCTTTTGTTTGCTTTAGAGCTTCCATATTTGACTTGGGTGCCTATCTTTAGGTTCGAAGATTTCCTTTTCTTGTTGCCCGATGAATCCACATGAGTCTCTTTTTTGTTATCCTCATATTCTGAAAATTTTCCCATGCGTAGGGCTTCTTCAGTAAGAGTGACACTCAAATCGATAGCCTCTGTGATGGTCGAGGGCTTTGAGGTAGTAACCATGCTCCTAATTTGAGGTGCAAGTCCCCAAATGAATCGCTCAATCCTTTTAAATTCCGGCTTGACTAAGTAGGGAACGACCCTAGACAAGTCGTGAAATCGCTGGACGTACTCAGAAATCTTTGGCCCGTCCATTTTCAAATTCCAGAACTCTACCTCAAGCTTCAGGATTTCAGCCCTAGAGCAGTATTTCTTCTCCATCATTTCCTTAAGCTCATTCCAGCTCAGTGCATGAGCAGCTTCGTCACCGAGGGTCTGAACCTGGAGGTCCCACCAAGAGAGTGCGCCTTCCAAAAACAACCCTGAGATATAGGTGACACTCTGCTGAGGCGAACAGTTACTCATTCTTAGGACAAAGTCAGTCTATCCTGCTCAACGAACAAATGCAACGGCACCTCCTGTGCCATCAAAATTCAATGGCTTGCAGTCCAGGAATTGTTTATAGGTGCAGCCAGTTGGAGGGTTATTTCCGGAAGTGCCACCCCTGTTTTCGGAGCGGAGGGCTTCATGTCGTGCAATTGCCTGTGAGATGCGTTCTTGAAGCTCGGCTTCTGTCCTTGGTAACGTACTTGTGTTTGTGTTACGTCTGGGCGGCATTCTCTTCTGTCAAAAGCATGGGATGGATTAGACAATATTCCATAATTGTCTATGAGGTACATAGTACCATAAGTAAACAGGTAATGACCCAATATCTCATGCATATATACTCAATAATGTATGAGTGAGGAAACAATTACTGAGCTTTCCTATAAGCTTGGCAACTTGACTTGTTGCGTGTAATGGGGAGACAAAATGAACTCGAGGTTACTTCACCTCGGTCATGCAAGTTTCATAATATGAAAGTAGTAGTGATTCTCCTTCTACATTAGTTTTCTTTGGTCTTTTAGCTTCACTAGACGGGTATACTTTCCTTGAGATGGGGGTTGTTCATGTAAGGGTGATAGAGAGTGTAACATCATTGAATCTTTCTGAATGTTATCCATCTTCACTTGCTTAAATATCGGTTCTCAAATGTCTTGTACACGGTAGAAGTGTCAGACACGAAGTAGGCAAAGACAGGTTTCCTACTTTATAAAGTACTAAAGCAATGGTCTATGTATTGTTCTACCAGATGAAGGTGTGAACACCTATAGATTATTTTGGAGGAATGGTGATCATTAGCCTGACCCGCAGAGTCCACCAGGATTTCCATGCACTACAAGTTGTTATTACGTGGGCCCCCGTAATAATAAGTTGTCTTGCACAGTTACCCCAATTTTCCTTCGTCCAAGCAGATGATCAACCAAGGAGGGGACACCACTGTCCTTATACCTCTGTTATGGAAAGGACCATTGCGGTGGTCCACGCACTAACACTCGTTATCGTTACGCATGAATAGGCACGATGATTAAACGAAATAGGAATAAGGAGAATTCCTGGTAGTTGGAGGGACACCTTTAAGATGAATACTTCATCTTCCTTGTCTGGTCAGGTGTGTCGTCAATCTTGCTTTCACAAAAGCCACAGGGATCTCGTCCTGCTGATTCAGAAGTTGTCCAAGGTTGCCGCCTCTGCCTCGCCGTCACTACCGTAGTTAGGCACCTTCACGATCTAGAGGGAATAGCAGCTATATCCTACGGAAGCAAGCTCAGAATCTTGTTTGGTAATCACTCCAGCCATGAGCTTTGCAATGAACGCGAGGCCGATAGATTCATCGTGCGATTAAGAACAATAACAGGATTCGGAGTCAAAGGTATATTATTCACGTTAATAATCATTCCGTACACTTATTTGTATGTATATATCGATAGACAAAATATGTTACTTAGCATAAACAGGCAATTCGATGCATCATATCACATATAACTCTCGTTTATCTTTTGGGGGGGGGGGTCATTTTGTCTTTGGCAAGTCTATCCCACATAGACTATGCCTTTATTGGCACCTTGATTTGGGGTATTCTTCTCCCTACCAATGTCCTTGCTGTTGGTGCATAAATGTCTGTTAACTTCGTCTTTATAGAGTCTTGTATCTAGATAGGATAAACCAGTGCTCAGCAGGATAGAAATCAGGTTTTTCATGTATAAGGATAATTTTGCACGAAATTAGCTTATGCTATTTCGCACGAAATTATGATGCCTATAAATACCTGAGCAGCTGATTCATTTGGTACGAAATTAACTTTTCTGATTCAGAGCCGAGGTGCTTCCAGTTTGTCAAACGATCTATAAAAGCTTTGGTATCATTAATAAGAAGATAATTAGAGAGAATCAAGTTGTATTAAGTCAGAATCACAGATTCCGCCTTTGATTTTTATGTAAAACTCTTCTGATTGACTCGTTAGGGTCACACATCGATCCAACAAGTGGTATCAGAGCCCAGGAAGAAGAGTTTATACCAATTCAGCTTGTTTTCATCACTTCTACTCTTTCTTTTCAAAATTAAATGAGATTTAACAGACAAAATGGATTGAAATTCACATATATCACGTAAAACATAGTTTTAACTAATCCTTGAAAGAATTGGACCAAAATTCAAACAAAATCTGGATCAATTTGACAAAATGGTGGCCGAAATGATGATGTCATCCTAATTTCGCATGAAATAGCCTCATAATTTCACACGAAATTACAGTTTGTGATTAATTTCGTTTGAAATTGACTGATAATTTCGCACGAAATTAAATTTCATTTGAAGTATTTCATACGAAATTACTATTTCGTTCCAAAGAGACTAATTTCGTTTGAATTCAAGCTAATTTCACACGAAATTATATTTCGTTTGGTCTGTTCGAACGAAATTACTATTTCCTTTGAAAATTCTTATTTCGTTTGAGTTGCTATTTCGTGTGAAGGCTGTTATTACGTTAGAGTGACTATTTCATTTGAGCTATTTCGCTTGAACTAATTTCGTTTGAAATTGTTGTTAAAATCCAAAAATTTTCTAAGTGTTTGTTAAGTGTTTCAGATACGTGAAGATGGATGAGTTTATGAATCCGTTTAGTGACATGTTTGCTTTCACGGCAAACACCGGAGATGATACATCAAACAACACAAATGAAAATGCTCCTAATCCTAGTGCAAAGAAAACCCTGTCTGATGCTTTGAGTGTGGAGAGGGCATATGGCACATAGAACAAACCTCCCAAACTGATGGCAATTGAAGAATACAATAGATGGGCTAAAAGGTTTGAAGAGTGGCTAAAAGCGTTTGCATATCTAAGATGGAGAAGCTTGAAGAATGGTTTCAATATCGGAAGATCAGATTATGAAAATTTAGAAGGCACTGATCATGTAGAAAGTTTTGTTGCTGAACAAAAATGCATTGCATTGCTTCATCAGTCTGTGAGAGACGACATAATATCATTGATTGAGTACACAAATGCAAAAGATCTATGGGAGAAACTTAGAGTGAAATGTGTGGGTAGTGCTGAAATAGTCAAAAACAAAAAGAAGTTGTTAAGAAAAGAGTTTGATTTGTTTGGATGTTTGAAAAACGAATCTGTTTCTAAGATGATTGAAAGATTTGGGCATTTGAAGTTGGAGCTGGCAAGACATGGAATCATTTATTCTCAGGAAGAATTAGTTGAAAAACTGTTTGACTCGCTGCCGGATGAGAAAGACTAGCAATACTTTGCTTTGATGTTGAAGAATACAATAAAGTCGGAGGATCTGACGGTTGATCTATTAATTGAAAGACTGGAAAGTCATGAGCTGGAGATCAAGAAATCAAACAAAGTGAATCATTCCTCATATCAGCAGAATGTTGAGCTGTATTACCGAGGAAGTGTGATCCCGAAGAATGTGTCTCCTAAGACAGCTTTCTCAGCAGAAAATTCTAACATGTCAAATCAAGAAAGTTCAAGCAGTGGTTTTCATAGTGATTCATCGTCAACAACTTCAAATCAATCAGCTTCGAAGAATCTGTTCCAATGTAATATTGCTGTGGATCTGAAGAATGCTCAAAATTTCAGTGAAGAATCCGCAAAGCAGCAAATGGTGTTCTTAGCTTCTGTTCTTGAATCTTACGAGAGCCTTGTGGCAGGAAAGATTGGAAACACTAACCTCACCAAGGAGGACTATGACCAGATCGATCCAGAAGAGATGGAGTTGATCGATATCAGGTGGTGTATGGCTAGTACAGTCAGATGAGCACAAAGGTTCATGGAGATTACATGCATACATTCAATTGGTGGACCTTCCACAAAACTTGGTTTTGATAAACTAAAAGTCACGTGCTTCAGATGTAAACAAAGGGACATTTTAAACGTGAATGTCGAAACGCACCTGCTGATGATACTGCAAATCCATTCAGAGAGGATTATTACAAAAGAGCAATATATCATCAGAACAAATCTGAACCTCCCAGAATGAAGCAGCTTGAAGATACCCCCAAAGAAAAAATCCAGAGCTCTTGTTGTTATTCATGATGATGAAGGTTTTGATTGGAGTGAACTACTACCAGAAGAAGATGCAGTGGGCTATGCGTTTGTGACATAGATTGTTCCTTTCAAAGACTCCAGAACAGAAGAAGTGAAATACATCAACAGAAAGATGTTAGCTCAGAACAGGATTAGTAGAATCTATCGTACATACAAAGAAGCTAAACAGGTGAAAAGATGGGATGCTGATAGAGAATGTTACCTAGATCCCAAGGGAAACATTGCTGTTGATCCAGCTACTGTTGATGTTGAAGTCCTCACCAAACAAATTGTTGAAGAAGAAGAAGCCAGACAGAGAGAGTGGTGGGGAGGAGGAGAAGCTGAGGAAAAAGAAAAAGAGAAGGAGCTAAAGCCAAATAAAGTTGATGACGGGATTATTGATACGTCACAAGAGTTTACTGCTGAAAATTTGAAGAAAATGGCTGACAAAGTACTTACTGCAAAAGAGCTAGAGGTAGTTTCTGGTTCTGGAACTGAGTCTAAAAGCAAGGTCAGTCCGAATGATGCAATCAATGAGTCAGGTAAGAAAGATAAAACTAAGAGCGACTGCAAAAATTGCATGAAAGACTGCAAGGTTTGTAGTACACTTGCTTACCTTAATGGCAAAAAGACCGAAGAATTGACAGGTGTTCTTAGGGTAAAAGAAGAGCTAATCAATCAACAACTGGATAAAATTGCTAAGTTGTAGCTTCAGTTTCAAGAAGCAAAAATTGAAAATGTTTTGAAATCTGACATTGATTCAGTTGAGGATGATGAATGTTTTCTGGACAAATACATTCCAAAATCAAAATCCAAAAATAACTTAAGTGAAGAACCTCATCTTGTGATGTACAAGGTGGCAGGATCTGATAAGTTGTATTCGGATCGAGATTTTCCTTTGGAAAATGTGAATGTTGGTAAATTGAGAAATGTGTT
This sequence comes from Helianthus tuberosus, assembly GCA_030545235.1. Classification (NCBI taxonomy): domain Eukaryota; kingdom Viridiplantae; phylum Streptophyta; class Magnoliopsida; order Asterales; family Asteraceae; genus Helianthus; species Helianthus tuberosus. The sequence continues at coordinate 129,684,129 of CM060397.1, read as the reverse complement.
CAAATTGATTGAAATTGATTTATCTGAAATCGAAGGTGTAAAACATGCTAAAAGACAATTGAACTTTGAGAAAGATAAAGCTTACTATAAAAAACCTGTTGTACCACCGCGTTTTATAACAATAACCAAAACAGATGGTCGGTTGGGTATCAGGGTGGTAAGTACAATCAGAGAAGAAATTTTCAAAACAACAAGTTTGTTGAGAAAAAGGTGTTTGTGAAAAGTTCGAGTTCAAGTTCATTTTCTGACGAAGAATCTGAGATTTTTTCAAAATCAAATGAAGAGTTCTTTGAAAAGAAGGCTTCACAGCCTCAGACTGTAGGAACAAGTCGGGTAGTTGACACTCGAACATGCTTTAAATGCAACAAAGTTGGACATATTGCACGAAAGTGTACCAACTTAAAGCCTAAGTCTGAAGTTGTTGAGAGTTAGAAAAAGAAAGTTGATGCAAAAGGAAAAGCTCCAATGGTTGTTGAAAAAAGGTTTTTAAAGAAAGAAAATGTGAAAACTGAATATGTAAAAGAATCAGTTAAGAAAATTGAACCTGTTAAGAATGTGGTAACTAAAAGTGACAATTTTTACAAGAAGGTTGCGTCACCTCAACAAGCATGGAAGCCAAAAGTTGTTGAACAGAAAGCAAGTTCTTCAAAACCAAAGGTTTCAGAGTCAGAAAAAACAACCATTTTTGACCACACAGGTCAAAATGGATGTTCCTTTGGATTACTATGAGAAACTTGAGGAACCAAAGTCTACTACTTCTGAGAAGAAGTATGTACCAAAGAAAGACCAATCATCTGGTCAACCTCCTAAAAATGATTTCTTTTTATACAAAGAGGTTGAGATTGGGTCTAAGGAAAGCTTAAAGATGATTGACAAAAATTTTCCGCCACTTTACAATGCAAAAACTCACCTCAATGTCAAGTTACCCGAGTCGAAAGAGGCTTGGGTGGCATCAAAATCTAACTAAGTGTTTGTGATATGTGCAGGAGCTTCCAAGATCTATCTCACGTTGGATTATGGATAGTGGAGCTTCTCGGCACATGACGGGGAAGAAAACCTTACTGTACGATGTTAGAGGATTTAATGGAGGATATGTGGGATTTGCAGGGAATCAAGGTGGTAGAATAATTGGAGAAGGAACTTTATCGAATGGTATTGTAACGTTTGAAAGAGTGAATTACATCGCCGAGCTAGAGAACAATCTTCTGAATATTTCTCAAATATGTGATCGTATGTATACAACGCACTTTACAGCCAAAGAATGTTTGATCTTGAAACCAGGATTTGTTGTTCCCGAAGAGTGGGTTATCATGAGAGAACCCAGAGTCAATGATCTGTACGTGTTGGACATGAGCGTAGCTACTACTACCATGGGTCAAGCTCACTGTTTATGTCAAGAGCAACGGAAAAAGAATCATAGTTATGGCGTCGCAAGATGGGACACATTCACCTGTGAAAAATGAATCACCTGGTGCATAACGACTTAGTAACTGGTGTTCATGTGAAAGGTTTTCATCTTGAGGGGGAGTGCATTAGCTGTATCAAAGGAAAGCAAAAGAAGAAATCACACCCCGGAAAGGAAAGAAAGTCAACTCAGTCTCAAGACCGTTAGAGAGACTCCATATGGATCTGTTTGGTCCTATAAACTTCAAAAGCATAACAGGGGATCTCTACTGTCTAGTAGTAACAGATGACTACTCAATATTTTCATGGGTATCATTTCTGAAGTCAAAAGATGAGACGTTTGATAGTTTGATGGCATTGTTCAGAAAAATTGAAAACTTGTACCAAACTCGAATCAGAAGAATTAGAAGTGACAACGGTACAGAGTTTAAGAACAACAAGATGTAAGAATATTGTAATGAGAGAGGTATATTGCAAGAATTTAGTGCTCCTTACACTCCGCAGCAAAATGGAGTAGCAGAACGTAAAAACAGGACGCTAATTGAAACAGCCAGAACAATGCTTGCTGATTCAAAGCTACCGTTAATTTTTAGGCAGAAGCAGTGTCAACTGCTTGCTATACTCTCAACCGGGTTCTTACAGTGAAGAAATTCAACAAAACGTGTTTTGAGCTGATCAACAACCGCAAACCGAACCTGAAGTATTTAGAACCGTTTGGGTCTCCCTGTACAGTTCTAGAGTCTTTTGGAAAGTTTGGTGCAAAGAGCATTGAAGGAATATTTGTGGGTTACTCAAGTCCATTAAAGCGAGTCTTTGTTCCAAGCTTGAAGCGGATTATTGAAGCACATAATGTTGAGTGTCAAGGTTATACCATGCCACCGTAGAAACCTGGAGATTCATGGAGATTTAATTACGATACTTTGTGGGATTCGTTTGACATGGAAGAAGAAGAAGAACAAGAGTTCTTTAACGAGTTGGATATTCTAAGAGAGTATGAGTCATCACAGGAAAGGTTTCCAGCTGAGTATACTAGAAGTCGACGGCAAACTTCAAATGATGATGAAGCCGGTCCAAGTAATGCTGGTGAACATGATGATATTCAACAATCTTCAGAACAGGAACATGTTCCTGACAATCAGATAGCAGTCAATGATAATCAAGAATCTGATGATAGGTCTGTATTTGATCGTGGTGATTCAGATTCTGAGGGGGAGCAGATCCAGATTTCAAGTCAAACAATTCCAATCAGTGAACAAGGTGCAGATCAAAATATCATGAATTTGGAAGGCGAGTTAGATGTTCAAGGCGAGGTGATGCCACAAACTCTTTCATACCATCCAGAAGAGTTGATTATTGGAGAATTACAATCAGGCGTTCGCACTAGACGACAAATTGACCAAGGCCTTACTTGTTTTTATTCTACGGTTGCTCCGTTACAAACTAAGTTTTCACTAAGTTTTTTTATTTCGCAGATCGAACCGAGAACATACAAGGAAGCACTTACTGAAGATTCTTGGGTCAACGTGATGCAAGAGGAGCTGAGTCAGTTTGAGAAGTTAGGAGTGTGGAAATTGGTAGATTTGCCTGATAGTCACAGGAAGATAAACACCAAGTGGGTGTTCAAGTGTAAGAGAGACGATCGAGGGGTTATTATTCGTAACAAAGCTCGACTCGTAGTCCAGGGTTTCAGTCAGCAGGAGGGTATAGATTTTACTGAACTGTATGCTCCCGTTGCTAGACTTGAAGCGATCAGAATCTTCCTAGCATTTGCATCGTGGAAAAGTTTTAAAGTTTATCAGCTAGATGTTAAATCGGCGTTTCTCTAAGGGAAGGTAAAAGAGGAGGTATATGTCGGACAGCCACCGGGCTTTACCGATCCAATCAACAAAGACAAGGTCTATTTACTGGTTAAAGCGCTGTATAGTTTACACCAGGCCCCGAGAGCTTGGTACGAGACATTGTCTCAACACCTGCTAGCCAACAGCTTCATCTGAGGAAAAGTGGATGCCACTCTCTTCACCAAAGAGGTCGACGGACATCTTCTGATAGTTCAAATATACGTGGACGACATTATATTTGGGTCAACATATGAAAATTTGTGCAAAGATTTTGAAAAAGTTATGAAGCAAATATTTGAAATGTCATCGATGTGTGAGATGAAATTCTTCTTGGGACTACAGGTTGATCAACTGCCTGAGGGAATTTTCATACATTAGACGAAGTACGTTCATGATATTCTGGAGAAATTTAGGATGTCAGGAATGTCTCCGAATTCCACCCCATTAGCGACAAATCATGGGATAAACCCAGATCTCACCAGAGAAAGGGTAGATGAAACACTATATTGTTCCATGATCGGTTCGTTGATGTACTTGACAGCTTCAAGACCCGATATTATGTATCCAACCTGCCTCGTAGCGTGGTTTCAGTCAAGCCCCAGAGCTTCGCATATGGTGATTGTGAAACTGATATTACGCTACCTGAAAGGAACTCCATCACTGGGGTTGTGGTAACCAAGAGAAGGCGATTTCACGCTCGAAGGGTATTCTGATTCTGATTTCGGATTCTACAAAGTTAACGCTAAGCCAACAACAGTGGGGTGCCAGTTTTTCGGACCACGATTGGTCACCTGGCAATGCAAAAAGCATACCTCTGTAGCTTTATCCACATGTGAAGCCGAATATGTATCTGCTAGCAGTTGCTGCTCTCAGATCTTGTGGATCCAGCAACAGATGAGAGACTACGGTTTGCAATTTCTTAACACCCCTATCTTTGTTGATAATGAGGCAGCGATTAACGTCACTAAAAATCCTGTTCATCACGCAAAAACGAAACACATTGAAATTCGTCATCACTTCATTCGTGATTGTTTCGAGAAGAAGTTGATACGAATTGAGAAAATCCACACTGACGAACAAAAAGCTGATTTACATACCAAAGCATTTGATAAAATTCGTTTTAAATATCTTTTAAAACTAAATGGTATGAAGCTTTTATCGGTGTCGGATGGAATCATTGGCGTTGATGAAGGTACCACTGTAGATGATGTTGAGAAGCAATCTGCAATGCTTTGTCAATTTTTTACTTGTTTTGGTATTTAGGGGAGTTAGGGTAATTTTTCAGAAAATACAAAAACAGTAAAAAAATTCAAAAATAAAAAAACATGAGATATTTTCAAAATACAAAAACAATAAAAAACCAGAAAAGAGCTTGTGTAAAAAGGGAAAATGATAGTACATCAGTTTGACAGTTATGGTATGCTAAAGATATGAAAAGTTTAAAAAGTCTTAAACAGTCTCGCTGATGATATGCCGATAGGTTTTTACACATTTAGTAGGTTTGTTCGGGATATAAACCTAAATCTTTACTTACTTATTTCGTGGGGAACACTACTTGGATATATAGGTAACCCCTGAAATCTTGTTTGAAAGATCCCTCTTTCTGAGATACTAGGTCTTTATACTCAGTGATATTTGGGGTATTATTCTGGGACTTCTGATAATGCGGAAGCAATGGCCTAGTTCCTGTATAATACTTTACTGCTTGCTTGAAATATAGCACCGCCTCAGCATAAAAAATGATGAAGCATTGAAAAATGTTAGTCATGTGTTGTTGTAAAAAAGATCCTCTAAAGGGGACACACCTAAAGTCGAAGCCGTCATCTCTCTGATTTTGCGGAAGCAATAGCCTGAGCTCTCACGACCCTCGCATTTAACCCCTTACAGATATCCTCTGTGGTATACTCACCTGTAAGACAGAATATTAGGTTCTGGATACGGGAGTATATTCAAGAGGTGGGACACATGAATAAGTTTAAGTCTCTAAATCACTTAATCCGTGTCCTGGACAGATTGAAATTTGTGTAAGAATTTAAGTGGATCAGTATATCGACAATCTAAGCGAATTGTTTAATTCTAAATATGTAATCAAAGCTTAACGGTACTTGTGACTTGTCTATAACTGATATGATTCCCTAACACGCTCACCAAAAATATGTTTGTAAATAGTTTACATTTACTGCATTTTATTTTTGTAATTCATTTCTAGTTTAGACACTTTATTAAAAATCCAAAAAGATTTTACATTTCTGCTTTATTTTCCGACAAACCAAAGTGGAAAGCTGATCTTCAGATTCTCAAGTTTGAAGAAAATGCAGGAAGTTTCTGAGCTGAAAGATGAGTTGGGAGCTGATCATTAAAATCTGAAAAATGAAAAGTCATCACAAGTTCATTAAGTTAAAACTTGTTATTTTTAGAAAAACGTTAAAAAAATGTCAGTTTGGATTTGTCTCAGGTCAACCAAGGTCATTAAATTGGACTTGGTAGATAAATTGAGTACTCAGGGTCATTAACTTGGACCTGGATACTTAAATGGATTATTGAAACTGATAAAAAATGAGAAATGATGTTAAAATCAATAGATCGTAATGTTATATATTTGAGAAACAGGTAACAAGATTCCCATGGCGAAGAAAGTATAAAGTTTGAACCAGAATTCAAGTCCCAGCTGTTCGAAAGGGGGAGTCTACATTCTGGATCAACATTCAAAGGGGAGTTTTGAAGATAGAGATTGAAGGATGCTTACAGTGTCAGACAAACTGAAAAGAAGAGAAGATAGAACATGACTAAAGACTGAAGAGTTGATCCTAAAGACTTCGTCAACATCCAAGGGGGAGTCTGTTGGTGCATAAATGTTTGTTAACTTCGTCTTTATAGAGTCTTGTATCTAGATAGGATAAACCAGTGCTCAGCAGGATAGAAATCAGGTTTTTCATGTATAAGGATAATTTCGCACGAAATAGTAAAGGCTAATTTCGCACGATCTGTAAAAGCTTTGGTATCATTAATAAGAAGATAATTAGAGATAATCAAGCTGTATTAAGTCAGAATCACTGATTCCGCCTTTGATTTTGATGTAAAACTCTTCTGATTGACTCGTTAGGGTCACACATCGATCCAACACTTGCCTTGTCTTTTCTTTGAAAAAAATTTGACTCATGGATCTTGACGCTTACGTGAATGCAATGAAAACCTTTTAGTAAAAATGTTTTTGTGAGAGAACTCTAGTGATTGTAGTCTAGACTAGAGAAGGAATCCTAGTTCACTACAATCGAAGCTCTGATACCAAACTGTCACACCCTGACTTTTGCGGAAGCGTATGATGTGTGACTGGTTTAATATCATTGATTTCAATCGTAATAAACAACTACATGATCAAGACGATGTTCATCCATTCATAAAATTTGAGTATTACAAACACCGGTTAGTTATGTTTTAAAACACAACCTTTGACTAGGTTACAAACCAATAAAAGTGGATGACATCTAAACTTGAATTCTACTTCTAGAAACAACACCCGCGCCCAAGATCCAACTTGTCACCTGAAATACATGTAATTTTGGAAAACATCAACAAAAGTTGAGTGAGTTCATGCGTTTTGTTTGAGTACTTGTAAACCTTTGAGAGACTCCTTTGAAAACAGGTATGAAAAGCGTGTATGAATATACCAAATAAATGTTGTACAAGGACATTAAGGCATGTGAGGACATAGGGAGCACTCATAATGAGTAGGCTTATACCCTTGTCGATTTCCCTCGACTATGTCGATTTCCCTTCGACTATGTCAATTTACCTTGACTATGTCGATTTCCCTTTACTGTGTCGATTTCCCTCGACTGGGACACCGAAGCACTCAAGTGGTCACAAGTACCATGAGTGGGGCTCGGCCGTACCCGTTAGATCTAACCTTCGTCCCTAATTAAGAATTAATGGCATTTCAATATTAAGTCTATGCTCACATGATCTAATAGTGCATTTCATAGGCATTTCATACCGTTTAAGAATTCGTAACATGTATTCCACCCCCGAGAGTTATAAAACAAAAAACAGTTAAGAGAAAAGGGGGAGCATGAACTCACAGTTTTGCGTCTTCGATACTCGTAACTCAAATCTCCTTAGCAAACACGACTCCATACAATGTACTAGGGTCTATTAGACGAACGGGTCGTGCCTTGACTTTGTATTTACGTGTTTGAGTTACGTTTCTTTTATGTCTCCAATATTATTCCAAGTTATAATTACTTGTTAAAATAATAAATATTTTAACTTTAAATTATGTTTTATTTTGGAATAATTGTTAAACAATATTTTTTTTCAATACTTCTCAAGTATTTATTTTCGTATTTCCTTCCCAAGGATGGGGGTATCTCATACATGTATTTTTGTATTCTTGTATGTGTAGTTCCAAATTAATATATTTTCAAGTCTCACTTTAGAAAATATATAATAACTTATTTTGTCCCAAAAATAATGTATTGTCCAGAAAATATATATTTTTCTCCAAAAATCATATATCTTCTAAATATTTCAAGAAAATATAATTTAACTTCCGAAAATAATATATTTTCTCCTTGTCGAAAATATGATATATTTTGTAATAATAATAAAAAAAATCATACTTTGATTTCTTTTGTATCCAAAATAATATTTACCAAAAATATGCTCATAAATGTAGTTTCCGGAATATCTTGTAAGTTACGTTCTTTCGTTCAGTTTCACAGTATTATGTGTGTAACTTATATATTTATTCCTTGTGATTTTTGGTATTATTTTGGATTGTAAATCCTTGGTATTTTGTTAAGTTATATTACTTTAAATCCTAAAATAATATAACTATTACACCAAGTATACAAATAATCACACACAATGTGTTATTAATGTAAATATACATTCTAAATACATAATTATCCATTTTTTATTTATAAAAACCAACCTCCAATACTTGTATTTTTGTAGCAAAGTCTATGGCAAAGTTTATATTGAAAACCATAGTTAAAACACACATGTAAATATTTGTTTAGAAAATATTTTGCTAAGTGTTTATATTTTTAGAAAATTTTGCCATAGTTTCCCCTAAAAATGGAGGTGTCCATGCTATCAAAGCATATCATTTTCTTTTAAAAAATCATTACAATCAATCTACACTTGCCAAGTGCTAAAACAAAGCTATCTACATAATGATCATGAACTTGAGTTTTCATAAAAACTTGTAGTGACTTGGTAGTATGTTTAGTAGGTTTAGTTACCCCATTAAAGTGTGTTTACTTCTTTAAAAATCTCATTCTTGAAAGATTTAGGTGTTTACAACTTACTAGATGATTTTTCCAAAAATCATTCTCCTGGGTTTTTCTTGTAAACAATGTATTCTTACACTTGTTTCACTACTAGAAACATGGTTATTTTCTTTAAAAACTATGTTCATGTAAATCTTGTGATTTAACTTGGTTTCTTTGGAAAACTATTTTTGAAATCACCCATGTTTATGTCTAGTATCATATTACACACTACATCATTCACAAAAATCATTTTCATCTTTCAAGTTCATGAAAACAATAAGCATGGTGATCTTGGTCTTTCACAAGATCATCACCTTAACTTACTAGATCATGTGTTTAATCACAATCTAGTAGGTTTCTTATGGTGTCTAACATCACTAACATAAATCATCAAGAAGCAAATCATCACTAAACAACAAGTATTCATATGTTTATAAGCTTATGTTAGAGATTCATGAATATGTATTTTAGTGTTCATCAAGATTAACAATGTGTATCATCTTTTAACCAACAATATATGATGTAATAAAGGGTTATGAGGGCCTTACTACTAGCACAAGGCTAGGGAAGAACACTTGATGTTGTAGATGACAAATGAGTTGGATAAAAGCAATTGGGAGAGGCACTTCAAAATCCGAGACCACCAAACCTTCTTATATGGTTCCTTACACCTTTGTGAGTATATGTATTGAGTGGAAGTGAGATGATGATGGTGGGGTGGTGTGTGCTTGTTCTTGGCCGAATGGAGGAGAGGGAGGAAGGAGATGAAGTGTGGTGTGAAGTGTGAGGGTTCATAGTCTTCTTATAACCAACTAACTCTAATATCCAATGGGTCTTATGTTCTCATAGTACACTACATGATCTTTAGCATATCTAAGGAAGATTAGCAAGATCAAAGGAAGATTTATGGAGATCTTGGGGTGGGGTCACATGGGTGACCGTCCACATATATGGGGGGTCTAAGTGTAAGTTTCATCCAATTTGTTATCTTATAGTTAGGATTTAAGTGTATTAGTTAGGTGTTATGCATATATGGTGTTATATAGTGTGTTAGGGTGTTCGAGGATCATAACTAGCTCAGAAATAATAAAACAATATTTCAAGTATAATTTTGGTGTTTCGGGTAGTGTCCGGTTGTTCAGTTAGATACCGGATCGTTAAAGTGTCAAACTATACCGTTTAGTGTTCTTTATGTACCCTTTTGTGACACTTTTAATTCCCGACACTTAGGAAAGCATTCAGGACCATTTAGTCATAGTTTTGCATGTTACTTGCTTATTAAATTGCTGATTTTTTCTAAATTATGCAGAATTCTGCACTTTGGATGAGTTTTAGGCACTTCCTGGCACTTAAACTATCACTTAGGAATGTAGTTTTGTGGTCCTTACTTCCCTACACACTATACTAGTGTAGAACTTGGTTTCTGGCTCATACTGGGTTTCAAAACATTGTCTGTCTATGTACTGAACTCCCGTCAGTGCTTTTAGTTTGTCTGATAATGGTGCCAATTCTGTTATGTGCATTATTAGAACTATATCGTGTTGCATGTAGTAATGATAAAAGTCTTGCAACATGAAATGCCATTGTATGTATATAACAGTATTCAGAAATTCATTTGTCTTGTAAACTAGATCATGCACAGTTATTAAAGCACATATTACTGTTCAATTAGTGTACGGGATGTACGAAAAAGTGACAGTTGTCACATTGTTAATACTCGCATATCTATCACCTAAGTCCCATCTACCGATCGTTGCCAGGGAGGCAACGAGATATTAGTTAATAGCGCTATTTAGGTTTGGCAACCTCACACCGTACCGGGGAGGTCGGGAGTGAACCAATGATCCCAGTCTTGACCATTGCTTTGATAGAGGCAATGGGGTTTGGGCAAAACAACTTTAAGCCAACAGCGGTAAACGAGTTATTACAACATCAAATCATTGAATCATTTTATATTCATATCTGGTAACTAAAACGTGTTAACAAACTTTGAACTCACCAGCGTCGTCTGATACACTTGTCTGCATGCTTGCAGGTCGTTAGATTCTTGACTATGGACTTGCTATCTGGTAGCGCTGGAGTGGTCATGGATTGAGACTCTTAGATATTTGTTACATTGGTTCTTGAACACTTGTTTTGAAACAATTGGTTAACTATTACTATGTGCTTCCGCTGAACATTTACTTTGGTTTAAATTTATGACTTGGATTTATATTTTGAAATGTATGGATTGTTTTATCTAAATTATATGTGTAGTTCAATGTGATTGGTGGCTTGGATCCTGGTACGTCACAAGTCCTGCGGTGATTCCGCATGTGGTATTTTGGGGGTGTGACAGTTTGGTATCAGAGCCACTGGTTATAGTGAACTAGGTTTTAAAACGTTTCTATAAAACCAGACTATAACCGACCAACTTCGAAAATCGACCATGACACTCAGCTCCAGATTGCAAGGTTCGTCTTAAGTCTACTTTATGCATTACTTGTTTAGTAGTCACACACTCACAGCTTGCATGAAACGATATATTAGATACTATGGTGATTTGATAGTGTGACACTACTTTTTGACTCATGTGATTCGTAATCTTGTAATACCTTCTGTTTTGCTACTTGAATGCGGGGGGAACTTTTAGCGCAAGTTAAGAGGCACTGATATGAGCATGCAGATTGCCTTATTATTATGGGTGCACACATAATAATAACGTGAGGTGCATGTAAGTCCCAGTGAGGCTTAACGAGTGTGAGAAGGGTTCTGCCCTATTGTGTGTAAACCTGGCAGTTTGTAGATTTCAACGTGATACTTGACTTTTACCTCATCTCGACTCTTAAATTTGTTCCCTCTCCTTATATAGAATCATGAGTGGACGAGGTCATGGACGTGGTCACATCGCGATGACCCAAGCTGAGCTGACAAACTTAATCAACACACGTGTGGCTGAGGCTTTGGCAGCCTACCAAGCTGGTATGAAATGTGCCAACCACTCTTTAATCTTGTGTCGCGTACACAACTCTTACCCCTATGTTGTATTTTCTTTTGTCCATTAGGTCAGCCAGCACATCAGAACAATCCGCCTGCCTACACATTCAAGACATTCATGGATTGTAAGCCACAGACGTTCAATGGGACTGAAGGGGCTGTAGGTTTACTGTGTTGGTTTGAGAAGGCTGAATCAGTGTTTGCTATGTGTAACTGTCCCGTGGGGGACCGTGTGAAGTATGCTACAGGCACCTTGGAGGATGGTGCCTTAACTTGGTGGAATGCCCAGGTGCAGATGTTGGGCATCGAGATGGCTAACGCCACTACTTGGAAGGATTTTAAGGAGTTGATACGAGAAGAGTACTGTCCTCAGGATGAGATTCAGAAGCTCAAGAACGAGTTCTACGATTTGAAGATGGAAGGATCCGAGATCGAGGCTTACACGAAACGATCTCATGAACTAGCAATTTTGTGCCCTAACCTGTCTCGACCTCCACATCGACGAATTGAGTTGTATCTCAAGGGCCTAGCACCAACTGTAAAGGGGTATGTGACTGCTGCTAACCATAACAATCTGCCCCAGATCATCCGTTTGGCACATAAGATTACTGACTAAGAGGTCAACCGTGGCTCATTGCCGCCTCGTAAATCTGCTACTACCTCTACTGCTACAGCTACCACACCTGCTAGTGATAACAAGCGCAAGTGGAACGATACTGGTAAAGCAACCAGTGCGAGTCAATCTCAAAAAAGTCCTGACAACAGCAACAACTGCAGTTTCAGTCAGTCGTCCTCAGTTAACCAAGGCCAGGGCAGCAATCAGAATCAAGGCTCCTATGCTGGTAAGAAGCCAAAGTGCAACAAGTGTGGTTATCATCATCATGGACAGTGTGTCCGTGTTTGCCGTAGATGCGACAAGTTGGGCCATGAGGCTAAAGACTGTAGAGCCCCGTACCCAAAGCACCAGAATCAACAGCAACAGCATCAGCAAAGGCAACAACCCCATCGGAACCAGGGCTTTAAGAAGGGGTGTTTCCAGTGTGGGGATGATGGCCACATCAAACGGGATTGCCCTCAGCTGAATCAGAATGCCAACGACAACAACAGCCAGAACAACAACAATGCTGGGAACAACAACAATGGAAATAATGGGGGCAATGGTACTCGTGGAAGGGTATTTACGATAGGTGATGGTGATGCTAGGAACGACGGCAATGTCGTGACTGGTACGTTTTCTGTGAACAATCTTATTGCTTCTGTGTTATTTGATTCTGGTGCCGATTGGAGTTATGTGTCCCTAGAGTTTGGTCAACGATTAGGGTTAGCCCCAACACCATTAGAAGTTAATCATGTAGTAGAATTAGCTGATGGCAAAACGATTGAATTTTCGCATGTCCTATTTGGGTGTAAACTAGATCTTGTGGGTCAAATGTTTGATATTGATCTCCTTCCTGTTACCCTCGGTAGTTTTGATATAGTGGTTGGTATTGATTGGCTGTCTAAACACCAAGTTGAGATTCTGTGCAAAGAGAAGATTGTACGTATTCCTCTCCCTGGTGGAGAGTCATTATCGGTTCAGGGGCATCGCAGTGGTGCGATGGTTGGCATTATCTCAGCTATGCAAGCGCAGAAATGTCTACGAAAGGGGTATCCTGCTACTCTAGTAGTTGTTACTGATACTCCGTCAGGGGATAGAAAGATCGAGGATCTGCCAGTTGTACGCGAATTTGCCGATGTGTTTCCTGAGGAACTTCCTGGATTACCTCCTCACCGTCAAGTAGAATTTCAGATTGATCTTGCGCCAGGAGCGGCCCCAATTGCTCATGCTCCCTATCGTTTAGCACCTGGAGAGTTACAGGAGCTGTCTAACCAGCTGCAAGAGTTGTTGGACAGAGGCTTTATTCGACCCAGTTCTTCGCCTTGGGGAGCCCCAGTTTTGTTTGTAAAGAAGAAAGACGGGTCCTTTCGCATGTGTATTGATTATCGGGAACTCAACAAAGTGACTATCAAGAATCGTTACCCATTGCCACGCATCGACGACTTGTTTGACCAGTTGCAAGGGTTAAGTTTTTATTCGAAGATCGACTTAAGGTTGGGCTATCACCAGATGAGAGTCCGAGAGGAGGATGTTCCTAAAACGGCTTTTCCAACGTGTTATGGGCACTATGAGTTTTTAGTTATGCCATTTGGGTTGACGAACGCGCCAGCGGTCTTCATGGACCTCATGAACCATGTATGCAAACCGTATCTTGACTATTTCGTTATAGTATTCATCGACGACATTTTGATCTACTCGAAGAGCAAGGAAGATCACGAGCGGCACCTGCGTCTTATTTTGGAACTCCTGAGGAAGGAGCAACTCTATGCAAAGTTTTCTAAGTGTGACTTCTGGAATCGAGAGGTACACTTCCTTGGACACATAGTGAATGAATCAGGAATACACGTGGATCCAGCTAAGATTCATGCTGTCAAGAATTGGGCGTCACCAAAGAATCCTTCGGAGGTGCGACAATTTCTTGGTCTCGCTGGGTATTATCGAAGATTTATCAAGGATTTCTAGAAAGATCGCTCAACCTCTTACCTCGTTGACACAGAAAGGTGTTGTGTATTCTTGGGGAAGCAAGTAGGAGGATGCGCTCCAACTATTGAAACAGAAACTCTGCAGTGCGCCGATTTTGTCTCTACCTGAAGGAACAGAAGACTTTGTGGTATATTGTGATGCTTCCATTCAGGGTCTTGGTTGGGTGCTGATGCAACGCAACAATGTGATCGCTTATGCTTCTCGACAACTAAAGGTTCATGAGAGGAATTATACGACGCACGACTTAGAGTTGGGAGCCATGGTGTTTGCACTCAAAATCTGGAGGCATTACCTGTACGGTACTAAATGCACTATTTATACCGACCACAGGAGCCTTCAGCATATTTTCAACCAGAAGGATTTGAATATGCGACAGTGTCGCTGGGTAGAACTTTTAAATGATTATGATTGTGCAATCAAGTATTATTCGTGTAAGGCCAACGTTATAGCAGACGCTCTCAGTCGAAAGGAATCGAAACCCAAACGTGTTCGCGCCTTGCAGCTTACCATTCATTCTAACCTGCCTGACCAGATTCGTTCGGCTCAGACCGAAGCATTAAAGGAGGAAAACTATGAAGCTGAGTATTTACGGGGCATGGAGAAACGACTCGAGAAGAGATCAGATGGCATTTACTATTTTAGGGAGCGGATATGGATTCCGTTGTTTGGTAACCTTAGATAACTTGTGATGGACGAAGCGCACAAGTCTTGATACTCTGTTTATCCAGGTTCGGATAAGATGTATCAGGATCTCAAGGTCATGTATTGGTGGCCGAAGATGAAAGCTCACATCGCGACTTATGTGAGTAAGTGTTTGACCTGCTCGAAAGTTAAAGTGGAATATCAGAAGCCGTCTGGGTTGCTGCAACAACCAGAAATACCCATGTGGAAGTGGGAGCAAATCGCAATGGATTTCGTCACAGGTTTACCGAGAACTCAAAACGGAAACGATACCATTTGGGTAATCGTTGATCATCTCACGAAGTCAGCACACTTTCTTGCAATCAAAGAAACAGATAAGTTCTCACAACTAGCTGCTGTCTATCTTAAGGAAGTGGTTTCTAGGCACGGGGTGCCGACCTCTATTATTTCTGACCGTGACCCGCGTTTCATCTCAGATTTATGGCAGTCGATGCACAAATCATTCGGTTCGTGTCTCTATATGAGCACTGCTTATCACCCGCAGACGGATGGTCAAAGTGAGCGAACCATCCAGACACTTGAGGATATGTTACGAGCATGCGTGATTGATTTTGGCAAGGGTTGGGAGAAACACTTGCCGCTGATAGAGTTTTCTTACAACAATAGCTACCATACCAGTATTCAGGCAGCTCCATTCGAAGCATTATATGGACAAAAGTGTCGTTTACCTCTCTGTTGGGCTGAGGTGGGTGACAGCCAGGTCACAGGCCCTGAACTTGTGTTGGAAACTTCAGAAAAGATTGTTCAGATCAGGAATAGGATGACAGCAGCGCGCGTCCGTCAGAAAATCTACGCTGATAAGTGTAGGAAACCTTTGGAATTCGAAGTTAATGATCGTGTCATGTTGAAGGTCTCGCCCTGGAAGGGTGTGGTGCGTTTTGGAAAATGAGGCAAGCTTAACCCTCGTTATGTAGGGCCATTCAGAATTCTGGAGCGAATTGGTAAAGTGGCCTACAAGTTAGAGTTACCTGCCGAATTAGGTAACGTCCATGATGTGTTCCATGTGTCGCAATTAAAGAAGTGTTTGTCTGATGAAACACTGGTCGTGCCATTTCAAGAGCTGAAAATCGATGACAAGTTGTAGTTTATCGAACCCATAGAAATTATGGACAGGGAGGTCAAGGTCCGTAAGCACAGCCGTATTCCAATCGTGAGAATTCGTTGGAACTCAAAACGTGGACCGGAGTTCACGTGGGAACGCGAGGATCAGATGAAGCTAAAGTACCCACATTTATTACCAGATGACAAGTCTAAGTATGACAAACCGAAGTCTGGCTCAACCAGTGAATTTCGGGATGAAATTCCCAATCAAGTTGGGGATGATGTGGCACCCACGGAAAATGCCCAGTCCTCTTGATCTAACACTGTACCGTTTTGGATTGCTTGACAAATTTCGGGACGAAATTTCTTTCAAGTTGGGGATGATGTGACAACCCGAGATTTCGAGTCCCTTTATTTATGTATCTACTGTGTGACAGTTCTGTTTTGATAAAGTGTCTTGTGTTATGTGATGTGTTACTATTTGAAAGACTAGAGTTGTGTTGATTATTGAATCGTTATGTTTCTTTGAATGAACAAATTAAACTGTTTACAATTAAAACCATACATGACGAAACTTAGGAGTTTCGCCACAACACCCACCCGACGAAACCTAGGGGTTTCGTCATACACACCATGACGAAACATAAGAGTATCGCCGGCCAGGTTACCTCGAAGCCCAGTAAGGGCCTAGTACGCTTATGTGAATATATTATGTAATAACTGTTGTATTCGTCACACAACTTGAACAATTGAAAACCCTAAAACGCATCCCCTCTTCTGTGCGACGGCAACCTTGAGTCCTCGAAGCCCTCTTTATCGATCAATTTATTGTTCCTTCTATTCCGGTTAGTGTTTAACCATTATGATTTTGATAATAGTCAATCTATGTGATGATCAGTTATGCTTGCGTATGGTGTGTAGATTAGGGTTTGGAATGTTTCATGAACCTTTCATATTGTTACTGGTTGTTCACGATTGACGGATGCTCTCATAGGATCTGATCGGAATGTTAGATCATAGTTATATGATGATTCTTGATAAGTAATGAACCAATAAATCTATGTGATCATCAAGTATGATTATGTTATGATTGTGTGGACTGTATGAAAGCTTTGTAAACTATTATGCATAGGGTGCAAGTTTAAATGTATGATGATTCACTGTTACGCCTTGGATACATAGTAATACATATCTAGAATACATGATTTTCATTGAATCTATTGTTAGATCTGTCTGCGTATTGATGAAACTGATAGCATACGGCCGAATGAAAGAAAGGTTAACTGTTTGGCTAGGGTTGTGACGAAACCCTAGGGACTTTCGCCACTCTGTGTCTCGACGAAACATTGGAGGTTTCGTCACCCTGAATGTCGACAAAACACTGGAATGTTTCGTCGTTTAAAGTTTCGTCGCTTAAGTGTTTGGTTCACAGCAGACTGTAGTGATCATGTATACGAAACTTGAATGATTGTTACCTGCTTGTTAATGATGTTAATCGTGATTGAGGAAACGTGTACCTGCATATGAAACATACATATGATCTGTGAACTTGATTAAGCTATATAACTGCTATGTGTTACTCGGAAACTGATATTTGAATACATATCATGACTATAATTTATACGTGAACATTGAGAATGTGAAACTGATTATGCATACGTGAATATCATAGGCTGTGACTGTTTAAGTGTGAACAAGTAATTAATCAAACCGATCAAACCAAGGTGAGTTCACTGCTCTTTTTCCAAGCATGTATCCCGGGGAGGGACATCTGGTAAACGTTCCGGGGAGGAATGCTGGGTTATTGGGATGTTTGTTAATACTTGCATATCTATCATCTAAGTCCCATCTACCGATCATTGCCGGGGAGGCAACGGGATATTAATTAATAGCGCTATTTAGGTTTGGCAACCTCACACCGTACCGGGGAGGTCGGGAGTGAACTAATGATCCCAGTCTTGACCATTGCTTTGATAGAGGCAATGGGGTTTGGGCAAAACAACTTTAAGCCATCAGCGGTAAACGAGTTATTACAACATCAAATCATTGAATTGTTTTATATTCATATCTGGTAACTAAAACGTGTTAACAAACTTTGAACTCACCAGCGTCATCTGACACACTTGTCTGCATGCTTGCAGGTCGTTAGATTCTTGACTATGGACTTGCTATCTGGGAGCGTTGGAGTGGTCATGGATTGAGACTCTTGGATATTTGTTACATTGGTTCTTGAACACTTGTTTTGAAACAATTGGTTAACTTTTACTATGTGCTTCCGCTGAACATTTACTTTGGTTTAAATTTATGACTTGGATTTATATTTTGAAATGTATGGATTGTTTTATCTAAATTATATGCGTAGTTCAATGTGATTGGTGGCTTGGATCCTGGTACGTCACACGTCCAGTGGTGATTCCGCATGTGGTATTTTGGGGGTGTGACAGTGGAAGTCTGACAAAAAGACCCACGTATTGAATCTGCTCAAGTCTGAGGGTAGTGTTGAATATATATCAAGGGAGGATGCACTAGGTCTGAGTGCGGGTGACCTCCAAGATCTTATGAACCTTCAACTTCAAAGGGATGAAGATGACACCGACTCCTATGATTTTGAGTTCCAGTTTAAAAGGCAAGTCCGGAAAAGGTTGATAAGAGAATAAAGATCAATGTAAGGAAGTGTTTTGACATCATCTGTTCTAGGGGGAGATTTTTGGCCCATGTAATTCTTCCTTGAAGAATAAATGATATAAAAGCCAAAACTGGTTCTCAACAATTGATCCACAATAAGCAGTGTTTGAAGATTAATTCCCTCCAATGGCAGTGACTTCTAACAACTGATGATCCTAAAGACTGTTGTGCACAAAGACTGTTATATCAAAGCCATGCTGATTGCAAAGACTGTTGAAGACCTATCAACTGCTGATGTCAAAGCACTGCTAATTATCAAAGACCTGCTGAATCAAAGGCATGTTCAACCTTAGAGGAAAGCACTGCTCAGCATCATTAGAGTTTAAGCATCAGCAGCAGATAGCTCCATCAGTGTTTTGTTTTATCAATGTAATAGTGTTTGTAGCATCAATGTTTAGAGTTTGTTATGATAGTTAGATATCACTGTCTAGGTGATGTCAGCAAAGATGTTCAGTGGTTAGGATTTGTACTATAAGTAGACAGTTCCTGTACTGTTCTATTTAGCTCGTTGCACACACACTCATCTTGTACAAACAACCATAGTGAGCTCGGGCTGAGGGGGAGTTAGTGTTTATGCATGCATAAGTCTGAATATTGTAATCTTTCAATCTTTTGACTATGAAAGCATTGTATGATCAAAGCAAATCTTTCCTTGATTGTGTTACAAAGTTTTACATTCATTCCGCTGCAATTATTCTGTATTTTATCTTCATTCATTACCATCTTAATTAAAACAACACAATCAAGTCAAACTCAGATCCTAACACAAACCAATTTTTTAATAGGGGAGGTTTTTGTAATTATAATAAAACATTAAAAAAGGAATTTACAACATCAAGTGGGGGGGTGTTTGTTTTTTCAGAAAAACCTCTTCTGACCTCTTATGTCTGCGCCACGCAAACCACGCGCAAATGTTGAGCTCTGCAGACCGTTTGTTTTTTAGAAGACATTTCATTAAAAAAAGTCTTCAAACCTCTGCACTTCCTCTTCCCCACGCAGACATGGTCCAATGTCTTCCCACCTCTTCCAACCTTTTCTCCACCTATCTCCTCCTAATCTCAAAAATGGTGTCTCATCAACAGCCGGACAATGTCCCTCCTTATAATAATTCATCTCTCTACTGAGCTGACTGTTCCGGTTCGGAACTTCACAGGGCATGTAATCGACAGCATGCCTAGAACAGGATTCTATTGTGGGGTGTTTTCCAGCTTCAATAAGTGCAACAAGAGTGTGCCACTGCTTCTGTCACACCCCTTTCTGCGGCGGAAGCACGAGGTGTGATCATGAAAGGTTCTCATTGCATACGAAGAGTAAACATACTACATGCTCATGAAAATAACTTCAAATACCATAATTTGAAACATACGTTTAGCGTTTACATCATTAGGTCGCATAAAACATTGTCTTAAAAGTTTACAACTTTATTTAACGATAAACAAAGCGACATCCACGAGCATAAGTAAGACCACGCGCACATCCATCCTAGTTACCTGAAATACATGTGAGTTTTGGAAAACGTCAACATAATGTTGGTGTGAATTCATGCAGTTTTTGTATTTCACGTTTGTATACTTTGTATGAAAACATAGTTTGTGAATAAATCAAGTTTTCATATATAAATCCAGTTTCATGTGTACACCACGTACTCATGTATAATTCAAATTCTTCTTGAGTACCCCACGTACTCAAGTATAATTCCCATTTTCTTAAGTACCCCACGTACTTCAAGTATAATTCAAGCTTTTCTTGAGTACCCCACGTACTCAAGTATTCATCAAGTTTTAGTATGGTATGAATTTCATGTAATTAAAATATTCCTGTAAATATCAGGATTGTTAATGGGTTGCAAAGCCATTAACATGTGACACGACATAGGAAGTCACCAAACCTAAGGCATTTAATTGGTATATTCTGAGACACAAAAGTACAACTCGATTCTCGCCCTCACCGAGAGTGTGGCTGCCAGGCACCCGTTAGATCTAACCTTTTGTTCTGCGGTCTAGGTATATTGCTGATTAATGATGCTTCTAAACCCTATTCGTGACACTATTTCTCATAACGCTTCCTACTTGGTTCTCGTCCTCACCAAGTGCATTTCTTATTATCATTTCTCATAACGCATCCTACTTGGTTCTCGTCCTCACCAAGTGCGTTTCTTATTATCATTTCTCATAACGCATCCTACTTGGTTCTCGTCCTCACCAAGTGCGTTCCTTATTATCATTTCTCATAACGCATCCTACTTGGTTCTCGTCCTCACCAAGTGCGTTTCTTATTATCATACCATTTATAAACATTATAATATTTGTACATGTATTTCACCCCCGAAGTTATAAAAACTGAAAACAGTTAAAAGAAAGGGGGGAGCATGAACTCACAACTTTGCGTTCCTGTGCGTCGTAAACTTCACCGGATTTGCTTAATTAACGTCGTAACCTATACGCGTTTTCTTAACGTTAGTCACTAGACTTGTGTCGCACAAGTACAGTCACTCTCTTTTGTGTATATATTCTTGTGTTAAAAATATTCTATATTTTTAACTAAGTATCTTACTTATATTATTTTCTCAAAAATAAATATAAGCTTTTTGTATTTTGCACTTTGCACCCGAATTATGTATCTTGTATGTTGTATGTGTATTTTCATGTTTATACTTCTCATGAGTATTTAGTGTATTTTTAAGTCTTAATACACTAGCACGTATAACACATACTATATTCACTTAGCACAAAAGTTGGTGATCAAATAATATATATTTTTCTTTCAAAAATATATACTTAATATCCATTTTTATTCTTGAAAAATCACCATTTCTTATCACCAAAAATTAGGGAAACCTTGGTAATACTTTTAAATACATTTTTAGGGAATAAGTTTCTCAAAAACTTATATTTTTCTAAGTGTCAAAATTTATAAAAATTTTGGCAGAGTTTCCCCTAAAAATGGAGGTTTCCTATGTTTTCAAAACATGTGTTTATTTTCTTTTAAATCGTCAACAATCATCAACAACAATTATCAACAATAATCATCAACAATAATCACTAATTTTTCCAGTTCATGAACTTGAATATTTACAAAAAAAAAAAATGTGTAGTAACTTACTAGCACATTTAGTAAGTCTCGTTATCTTTAAAAATAATTTAGTTTCTTAAAAACTTTATTTTTAAAGAATATGAATTTTCACAACTTCTAGTCGGTTTTTACGAAAATTATTTCTTTGTTAAAACTTTTGTTACACAAGTGTCCACGCACTTGTTTGTTCACAAAAACACCTCTAGTTCATGAAAGATCCGGTTTTAAAACATGGTTTTGTCTTACAGTTGGTTTTTCGAAAATACCACTTGTAGATCTTTAGATCTACTAGTTTAGAACTCCATTTCATAAGATAAATTGTTTTTACACAAGTTCATGTTTAATAGTAGTAGTGTTCATCATCTAGTCCTTTTCATACTTTAAAATACACTAGCTCATGTTCTATGAACATAACCTAGCCGGGTTAGATGACGATCCGAACTACTACTAGCATTAAACAACACAAAATAATCATCACAAAACAAGTTTAACAAGTTTTACACAATTATCCATCTATTAACCATCATATTCATCACTTTAATAGACTTTTAGTTGGTGATTTAGTATGTTCATGATTTTCAACCGACAAAGTTCATATTAACCACTTTAGAATAGATCAAGAAGGTGGTTAGGAACACTTACTACTAGCACAAGGCTAGGGAAGTTCAAGAGATCAAATGAAGTGGATAAAAGCAAATGAAGAAGGTCCTTCAAGATCCGCTTGCACCGAGCTTCGTTATTGACCTTCTTACACCTCCAAGACACCTTGGATTGTTAAGAAGTGAAGTGAAAATGGTGAGGTGATTGTGGGTGTGGTGAGCCGTAGCCAAAGAAGGAGGGAGGAGAGAGTTCTTGGTTGAGTGATGAATGAAATGAAGACTTATGGTTAACTTATAAATCCATGCTAAGTGTTTACCCCTTGGTTACTATGTCCCTTAGGCACCAACAAGATCAAATTTTTAATTGAAATAAAATCTTATGGTTAAATTTATAAACCATCATTTCTATTTATCCAAGAGTTATTATGTAGTTTAGATACTAGACAATCAAATAAAATAATCAAATTGGTAAGAGTGGTGTCCCCCATGGGGGAACCGAACGGTGGTGGGTTATGGTTGAATTCCAACCGTTTAGTTAGTGCTAAATTATGATTGGTTAGGAATTAAATTAAGTTACTAGAGTGTGTTATGTAAAATACCGGGTGTTAGGGTATTCGGGGACCCTAACTAGCTCAGAAAAATAAAAACAATGCTTCTAGCATTATTTTAGTGTTCCGGGTATTGTCCGGTTGTTCGGTCGGATATTAATCCGTTAAAGTTGCTAAATTATATTTTTTTAGCGACTTTAATGTATCCTTTTGTAACACTTTTGATTCCCGACACTTAGGGAAATATTCTGACTGAAAAATTATATTTTCTGCATAATATTCGTGTGCTAAAAGCTGAATTATTGCTGAATTATAGAAAATTCTGCACTTAAAGTGCGTTTCGGGTGCTTTTTAGTGCTTATTTTTGCTTCCGTAAGGTATATATGTAAACCCTTGTATGTACTCCTGGGTTTTAATGTTTTCTTGTCGTTGGACCTACACCTAGGCTCCACTTTTATTGTCTGACTGCTTTCTGCAGTTCTGTTGACACATTGTGTCCTACCGGTGAGTTTACTAATATTTCTGACGCAACGCTCTCGTTTATGCATAAAGCAATATTTTGTAGTATACAACGTGCATGAATTCACTTGTTTATCATGTAATCTGTCAATGTTGACATTTAAGCACATAATTGTAATCATTAAATAATAATTTCGTGCCAGTTACCGGTTTGGTGCCAGTTGTCACAGTCTCCCCCCGTTAAAAGAATTTCGTCCCGAAATTCAGCCTGAACTAACTCTCGCAGGAGTCTTCTTGAACAGGTGAGGATACTTTTCTTTGAACTGGTCTTCACGTTCCCATGTGTACTCGGGTCCGTGCTTAGAGCTCCAACGTACTTTGACAAGTTTTACGCTGCTCCTCCTGGTTTTGTTGACTTTCCATTCGGTAACCTCAACGGGTTGTTCTGTAAATCGGAGGGCGTCATCAATATGCACTTCATCCATCGGGATGATCACGTTTTCTTGTGTTGGACTCTTCTTCAGGTTGGATACATGAAATGTATCATGTACTCCATTAAGTTCTTCCGGTAACTCCAACTTGTATGCCACGGTACCAATTCTTTTCAATATTCTGAATGGTCCGATGTATCGTGGATTCAGCTTTCCACGCTTTCCAAATCTGACTACGCCCTTCCAAGGTGAGACCTTTAGCAACACTTTGTCTCCCACCTTGAATTCTACTGATATTCTTTTCGGATCGGCGTAGCTCTTTTGTCGATCTCGAGCCGCCTTAATGCGCTCTCAGATCTGCGCAATCTTGTCGGTTGTCTCTTGTACAAGTTCAGGACCAACCATACGTTTATCTCCAGCATCTGCCCAACATAAGGGCGATCGGCACTTGCGGCCATACAGAGCTTCGAACGGTGCGGCTTTTATGCTTGTATGATAACTGTTATTGTAGGAGAACTCAATTAACGGTAGATGAGTATCCCAGCTGCCGCCTAGATCCATGACACATGCGCGAAGCATATCTTCTAACGTTTGTATAGTCCGTTCGCTCTGGCCGTCTGTTTGTGGATGGAATGCCGTGCTTAGATCTAACTGAGATCCAAAGGCTTCCTGAAATGATTGCCAGATTCTTGAGACAAAGCGTCCATCTCTGTCTGAAATAATTGAGATTGGCACTCCATGTCGTGCCACAATTTCCTTTAAGTATATCTCTGCCAGCTTTCCAGTGCTATCCTTCTCTCGGATTGGTAGGAAATGCGCAGATTTCGTTAATCGATCAACTATTACCCATATCATATCGTGCCCTCTCGGGGTCCTGGGTTATTTCGTTATGAAGTCCATCGAGATTTGTTCCCACTTCCACATGGGAATCTCTGGTTGCTGTAGTAGGCCGGACGGTTTCTGATATTCGGCCTTAACCTTAGCACAGGTTAGGCATTTTCCAACATAGATAGCAACGTCGCTTTTAAGTCTCGGCCACCAGTAATATTCCTTCAAGTCTTGATACATTTTGTCCGATCCTGGATGGATCGGATATCTCGATTTATGGGCTTCATCAAGGATGACTTCTCGTATGCCACCATAGAGTGGAACCCAAATACGCTCCTTGAAGTATAAGGCTCCCTATTCGTTTGGCACCATGAATTTCAGCATACCCCGTAGGTATTCAGCTTTACGGTTCTCTTCTTTAAGAGCTTCTTGTTGTGCATCCCGAATGCGTGCAGTGAGGTTCGTTCGAATCGTCATTTCCAATGCTCGAACCCTTAGGGTCTTGACCCTTCCTTTTCGGCTCAATGCGTCCGCTACAACGTTTGCCTTTCCAGGATGGTACTTAATCTCACAGTCATAATCGTTCAGCAGCTCGACCCAACGTCGCTGGCGCATATTCAATTCCTTCTGATCAAATATGTGTTGTAAGCTTTTGTGATCTGTGAAGATTGTACATCGAGTACTATATAAATAATGTCGCCAAATCTTCAAGGCGAATACTACCGCACCTAGCTCCAGGTCGTGCGTGGTATAGTTTCTTTCATGTACCTTCAGTTGTCTTGAAGCGTAACCGATGACTTTTTGGCGTTGCATGAGCACGCAACCCAAGCCTTGTCGTGAGGCGTCGCAGTATACCACGAAGTCTTCAGTGCCTTCGGGTAATGATAGTATCGGTGCATCGCAGAGCTTGTTCTTAAGTAGCTGAAAGGCTTCTTCCTGTTTGTGACCCCAGTCGTATTTCTTGTCTTTCTGCGTAAGGGCAGTTAGCGGCTGAGGTATTTTTGAGAAATTCTCTATGAATCGCTGGTAATAGCCTGCTAAGCCCAAAAATTGCCGAACTTCAGTCGGGGTTTTGGGAGCTTCCCAGTTCTTTATTGCTTCAATCTTGGACGGGTCTACATGAATGCCCTTCTCATTCACAACGTGACCAAGAAATTGTACTTCGCGAATCCAGAATTCGCATTTCGAGAACTTTGCATAAAGCTTCTCTTTCTTTAGTAGTTCCAAGATGGTTCTGAGATGTTGCTCGTGCTCTTCTTTCGTTCGCGAGTAAAACAGGATATCATCGATAAATACAATCACGAATTTATCGAGATATGGTTTGCATACGCGGTTCATAAGATCCATAAAGACCGCTGGTGCATTTTTCAGCCCGAATGGCATCACCAAAAATTCGTAGTGCCCATATCGCGTTCTGAATGCAGTCTTGGGTACGCTTTCCTCTTGGATTCTCAGCTGGTGGTATCCAGACCGAAGGTCGATCTTGGAATAGTAGCATGATCCTTGCAATTGATCAAATAAGTCATCAATCCTCGATAGCGGGTACCGATTCTTGATAGTGAGCTTGTTTAGTTCCCTGTAGTCGATACACATCGGCAGAGTTCCATCCTTCTTCTTTACGAACAATACCGGAGCTCCGCAGGGCGAGAAGCTTGGCCTTATAAATCCTTTATCCAACAACTCCTGGAGTTGTGTAGATAATTCTTGCATTTCGTATGGTGCAAGTTGATAGGGTGCCTTGGCTACAGGAGCGGCTCCTGGAACCAAGTCTATACGGAATTCGACTTGTCGTTGCAGAGGTAGTCCTGGCAGATCTTCGGGAAAAACATCAGGGAATTCCTTCACCACAGGAATGTCTTCGAGTTTCGGCTCCTCAGCCTTCTTGTCTATAACGTGTGCTAGGAAAGCGACACATCCTTTCCTTAAGCACTTCTGTGCCTTCATGCAACTGATGATTCGAAGAGGTGCGTCCCATTTTTCTCCATGCACGATGAGAGTTTCACCATTCGCTAAAGGGATGCGAATGATTTTCTCATGACAAATAACTTCAGCTTTGTTCTTGGACAACCAGTCCATTCCGACCACTACATCGAAGCTACCCAATTGAATAGGTAGGAGGTCGATGCTAAACCTTCGTTAACCAAGTTCTAGTGTGCAGCCTCTAACAACTTCGCCCGATTCAACAAGTTTACCATTGGCTAGCTCTATGGAATAAGGAATTTCTAATCTACTAGATTCTATTCCGAGTATGCGTTTAAATTCCACAGACATGAAGCTATAATCGGCGCCAGTGTCAAATAATATGGATGTAAAGTGATTGTTAATGAGAAACGTACCGGTGACCACGTTAGGGTCCTCGCGTGCGTTCTTTGCTCCAATCACAAATGCTCGAGCCTGAGCATTGTTTCCCTCTGGGGCAGTCCTTCATGAAATGATCATTGTTTCCATACTTGAAGCATCCTTGGTTCCGCCCTTTCCCGTTACCATTCTTATTACCAGCACCGTTTCCATTTCGGTTCTTTCCTTTTCCCCAATAGTCTTCTGTTTGATGACCCAATTTACCACATTTGTCACACCTTGGAATGCGACAAGCTCCATCATGGTGATACTTACATTTTTGGCATCTAGGCATGGAGCCTTGGTATGCTTTGGTTGCATGGGTTTTCGCCTCCTGAGACGAGTTAGCGTCGCGCTTCTTGTTGTTGAAACCTTTGTTGTTACGAGTTGCTTGATTCAGATTCGAATGTTTTCTCTTCTTGTCACCGGACGACTCATCATGTGTCTCGGTCTTCTCTGTTGGGTTTAGCGATAACTTCTTCATACGAACACAATCTTCAGTCAGACTGACAGCCAGAGTTACAGCCTCAGTGATTGTTTGTGGTTTGGCCGACGTCACCATGCCACGAAACTCTGGGGCTAGTCCCCAAATGTAGCGTTCAACGCGCTTGAATTCGGGAGTCACCATGTAGGGAAGCACTCTTGACAGATCGTGGAACCTTCGAGTGTAACCATTAATGTCAGCACCTACCATGGTCAAGTGCCAGAACTCCGTTTCCAGCCTTTGGAGTTCAGCGCGAGAGCAATACTTCTCTCTCATTCTTTCCTTCAGTTCCTCCCAAGTTAAGCCATAAGCGGCATCATCACCCAAAGTTTGGGCTTGCAGGTTCCACCAAGTCAGAGCTTCATCGACAAACAACCCAGTAGCAAAGGTGACTTGTTGATCCGCGGTACACTTGCTCATGCGGATAGTAGCTTCAGTCTTCTCCGTCCAGCACACAAATGCTATTGCACCTCCTGTGCCATCATAGTTCATCGGCTTGCAGTCGAGAAACTGCTTGAATGTGCAGCCTTGAGCTGCGTTGCCTCCAAATGAATCTCCATGCCCGTTACGTCTAGCATTGCTTGGGCCACCACTGTCTTGAGTACGGTTCGCCTCGTACTGGGCGATAGCAGGGGAGATCCTTTCTTCCAGTAGGGCTTCCAGCTCTTCAGCAGTTCTTGGCAGTGGGGGAGGAGGAGGTTGGTCGTCATTGCGAGCATTCACAGTTTTCCTGGGTGCCATGTTCTGACAGAACATAACACGACAGGGTTAAACATTTGTTTGATATCGTCACACTAGACAGTAGTAGCATATATATTCACAGGTATATACCACACAAGTGACATCAAATAGTTATTACTCTAGCAGAGTACTTAGTAGGCTTGCGCTGAGGGAATCTATACGTGACAAGACTTGCTGTGGTTTCTGTGCACTGAATTCCATAATTATGTATGCATCCATAATTACGTAACTCCTTGCCCAGTCCGCACAGTTCATTTCATCCGCGTATTTCTTCCTTCAGATAGGCCATTGCTTTCAGGTAAAGTCATGTATACTAGTGGTATTCTACATCTAGTATATGCTAATTATCACAAATAATTGCAAGTAATTTCTTAGTTAAAGTCAAGTGCTACTCAAGTGCACTCTAAATCTCGTGGTGTCTTTTCTAGACTCATGTAGACAGTTTCAGGTAGTGGATGTCGCGGGACGTTTTATGCAATGAAAACTCTTTGAAAATTGTTTTCGTGAAAGGATCCTAGAGATTGTAGACTAGACTCGAGAAGGAATCCTGGTTCACTACAATCGCAGCTCTGATACCAATCTGTCACACCCCTTTCTGCGGCGGAAGCACGAGGTGCGATCATGAAAGGTTCTCATTGCATACGAAGAGTAAACATACTACATGCTCATGAAAATGACTTCAAATACCATAATTTGAAACATACGTTTAGCGTTTACATCGTTAGGTCGCATAAAACATTGTCTTAAAAGTTTACAACTTTATTTAACGATAAACAAAGCGACATCCACGAGCATAAGTAAGACCACGCGCACATCCATCCTAGTTACCTGAAATACATGTGAGTTTTGGAAAAACGTCAACATAATGTTGGTGTGAATTCATGCAGTTTTTGTATTTCACGTTTGTATACTTTGTATGAAAACATAGTTTGTGAATAAATCAAGTTTTCATATATAAATCCAGTTTCATGTGTACACCACGTACTCATGTATAATTCAAATTCTTCTTGAGTACTCCACGTACTCAAGTATAATTCCCGTTTTCTTGAGTACCCCACGTACTTCAAGTATAATTCAAGCTTTTCTTGAGTACCCCACGTACTCAAGTATTCATCAAGTTTTAGTATGGTATGAATTTCATGTAATTAAAATATTCCTGTAAATATCAGGATTGTTAATGGGTTGCAAAGCCATTAACATGTGACACGACATAGGAAGTCACCAAACCTAAGGCATTTAATTGGTATATTCTGAGACACAAAAGCACTACTCGATTCTCGCCCTCACCAAACCTAAACATTATAATATTTGTACATGTATTTCACCCCCGAAGTTATAAAAACTGAAAACAGTTAAAAGAAAAGGGGGAGCATGAACTCACAACTTTGCGTTCCTGTGCGTCGTAAACTTCACCGGATTTGCTTAATTAACGTCGTAACCTATACGCGTTTTCTTAACGTTAGTCACTAGACTTGTGTCGCACAAGTACAGTCACTCTCTTTTGTGTATATATTCTTGTGTTAAAAATATTCTATATTTTTAACTAAGTATCTTACTTATATTATTTTCTCAAAAATAAATATAAGCTTTTTGTATTTTGCACTTTGCACCCGAATTATGTATCTTGTATGTTGTATGTGTATTTTCATGTTTATACTTCTCATGAGTATTTAGTGTATTTTTAAGTCTTAATACACTAGCACGTATAACACATACTATATTCACTTAGCACAAAAGTTGGTGATCAAATAATATATATTTTTCTTTCAAAAATATATACTTAATATCCATTTTTATTCTTGAAAAATCACCATTTCTTATCACCAAAAATTAGGAAAACCTTGGTAATACTTTTAAATACATTTTTAGGGAATAAGTTTCTCAAAAACTTATATTTTTCTAAGTGTCAAAATTTATAAAAATTTTGGCAGAGTTTCCCCTAAAAATGGAGGTTTCCCATGTTTTCAAAACATGTGTTTATTTTCTTTTAAATCGTCAACAATCATCAACAACAATTATCAACAATAATCATCAACAATAATCACTAATTTTTCCAGTTCATGAACTTGAATATTTACAAAAAAAAAAAATGTGTAGTAACTTATTAGCACATTTAGTAAGTCTCGTTATCTTTAAAAATAATTTAGTTTCTTAAAAACTTTATTTTTAAAGAATATGAATTTTCACAACTTCTAGTCGGTTTTTACGAAAATTATTTCTTTGTTAAAACTTTTGTTACACAAGTGTCCACGCACTTGTTTGTTCACAAAAACACCTCTAGTTCATGAAAGATCCGGTTTTAAAACATGGTTTTGTCTTACAGTTGGTTTTTCGAAAATACCACTTGTAGATCTTTAGATCTACTAGTTTAGAACTCCATTTCATAAGATAAATTGTTTTTACACAAGTTCATGTTTAATAGTAGTAGTGTTCATCATCTAGTCCTTTTCATACTTTAACATACACTAGCTCATGTTCTATGAACATAACCTAGCCGGGTTAGATGACGATCCGAACTACTACTAGCATTAAACAACACAAAATAATCATCACAAAACAAGTTTAACAAGTTTTACACAATTATCCATCTATTAACCATCATATTCATCACTTTAATAGACTTTTAGTTGGTGATTTAGTATGTTCATGATTTTCAACCGACAAAGTTCATATTAACCACTTTAGAATAGATCAAGAAGGTGGTTAGAAACACTTACTACCAGCACAAGGCTAGGGAAGTTCAAGAGATCAAATGAAGTGGATAAAAGCAAATGAAGAAGGTCCTTCAAGATCCGCTTGCACCGAGCTTCGTTATTGACCTTCTTACACCTCCAAGACACCTTGGATTGTTAAGAAGTGAAGTGAAAATGGTGAGGTGATTGTGGGTGTGGTGAGCCGTAGCCAAAGAAGGAGGGAGGAGAGAGTTCTTGGTTGAGTGATGAATGAAATGAAGACTTATGGTTAACTTATAAATCCATGCTAAGTGTTTACCCCTTGGTTACTATGTCCCTTAGGCACCAACAAGATCAAATTTTTAATTGAAATAAAATAATCAAATTGGTAAGAGTGGTGTCCCCCATGGGGGAACCGAACGGTGGTGGGTTATGGTTGAATTCCAACCATTTAGTTAGTGCTAAATTATGATTGGTTAGGAATTAAATTAAGTTACTAGAGTGTGTTATGTAAAATACCGGGTGTTAGGGTATTCGGGGACCCTAACTAGCTCAGAAAAATAAAAACAATGCTTCTAGCATTATTTTAGTGTTCCGGGTATTGTCCGGTTGTTCGGTCGGATATTAATCCGTTAAAGTTGCTAAATTACATTTTTTTAGCGACTTTAATGTATCCTTTTGTAACACTTTTGATTCCCGACACTTAGGGAAATATTCTGACTGAAAAATTATATTTTCTGCATAATATTCGTGTGCTAAAAGCTGAATTATTGCTGAATTATACAAAATTCTGCACTTAAAGTGCATTTCGGGTGCTTTTTAGTGCTTATTTTTGCTTCCGTAAGGTATATATGTAAACCCTTGTATGTACTCCTGGGTTTTAATGTTTTCTTGTCGTTGGACCTACACCTAGGCTCCACTTTTATTGTCTGACTGCTTTCTGCAGTTCTGTTGACACATTGTGTCCTACCGGTGAGTTTACTAATATTTCTGACGCAACGCTCTCGTTTATGCATAAAGCAATATTTTGTAGTATACGACGTGCATGAATTCACTTGTTTATCATGTAATCAGTCAATGTTGACATTTAAGCACATAATTCTAATCATTAAATAATAATTAAAGTGTACGGAAGTTACCGGTTTGGTGCCAGTTGTCACAGCTTCGGGTCAGCCACGTTGGACCGGATCAAAGCTTGGGTGCCTGAGGCGGCTAGAGAGTCGTCCAGAGGGGTGAAGATTAAGCGAGGAAGATGAGGAAATAAGAGGAGGACGATGGTGAAGAAGATCATGGAGATGAAGTCCAGAAGCTGCCATCTTCTTGTAGGGGTTCGTTGATTGGGGGAAGTTAGAGATTGTTAATGGTGGAAGGGACATTTGATTCGGGTTATGGCTGAATTTGTTGATTTGGGAAAACAAAGTTTGCAAATAATCAAACACTCTTTTATTACACTCCGCAGACATTTGGTCCACCTCTTCGCGTGCAGACGTTTGCAGATGTGGTCCGCAGACTGCAGACATTTTGCATCTGATAAAACAAAAACTCTACCCAAGTAATTCACTTATTCTCTCAAAATCACTCTTATTAGATATTTTACACATGTGTAAATTTGTAAATGACAAACTTATACATGTGTAAATTTTCTTTATTTAAGAATTCACGTAAATTTAAACGTGTAAATTAAATTCCTAACATTGTATTTGAATAATAATGATAAGTGTAAAAAAATGAGTTCGAATTGTTTTTTATCAAGTTCTCACGGTTTTTTCATTTATTCTCACGGTTCTCACAATATTTTGCGTTCTCATTTAAACTTTCCCTATTTATATATATATATATATATATAGAGAGAGAGAGAGAGAGATATTAAAGATCCTATACAAAGGGACCAAAGTGTGAGAAGTGTGAGAAATATTGTGGAGATGACATGTGTCCCCAATCTAAATTAATTCAAAAGAGTAAACAAAGAATTTTCTCATTGATTCATTTAATTGATAATCTTCCATAACCGCACCAGTTATTATAGGAATACGAATTTGTATTTTTTTAGAGTTAAATGTCATTTTCGTCCTTGTGGTTTGGGCCATTTTGCCAGTTTAGTCCAAAGGTTGAAACATTGCCATTTTAGTCCAAATAGTTTCAATCGTTGCCATTTTAGTCCACTGGGTTAACTCCGTCCATTTTTTCTGTTAGTTAGAAGGGTAATTCGATCATTTTATATGGTCGAATGCCCTTGTAGTTAACATAATTGCATATAAAATGACCGAAATGCCCTTCTAGTTAACAAAATAAAGGGATGGAGTTACCCAGTGGACTAAAATGGCAACGTTTGAAACTATCTGGATTAAAATGGCAACATTTCAAACCTTAGAACTAAACTGGCAAAATGACACAAACCACAAGGACTAAAACGACATTTAACTCTTTTTTTAAGATCCATTAAGATTCTGTGAGTTATCGTTCACCAATTATAATTTCTGAAGATCACAAAATGAAGGTTTTATAGAGTGTTATATAGTGATGGATGAAGAATGAAGTTTTTTATACAGTGTTATAGTGTTATATTTTCTGGTAGCAGGTCTATGAGGGATGTATAGTGTTATATAGTGTTACATAGTGTTATATGGTGTTATATAGTGTTATATATATATATATATATATATTCTGGTAGCAGTTACAAGTTTCCGGATTCGTAGAATAAGGATGAACAAGGATCGCTGGAATTTAGAGAGGTTACCTTATTTGAAACATATAAAAAGACACTATTACCCCTACAATTTTCAAATCAGTCCAAATAATTAAAACCCACAATTTACAATTTGGTTCCTATTGATCTCAACCATTAGATTAAAGATCTAATTGTTTAAAATACTTCTTACACTTCTCACTATATATATATATATATATATAATATATACACACACACATATCATTCATCTTAAAACACTCACCCTTTTTACACTATCGCTACCATATATATATATATATATATATATATATATATAGGAAAGATAAATCGAAAACCCATGTGAGTTGAGAAAACCCAAATAAACCTTATGTAACATTTTTTTTCTAAAAAACAGGGAATGTAATATAAATGTACACGAACATTTTTTTAAAAAAATGAAAAAAACGCCTACTAGTTTTTTTTAGAAAAATGTTGAAAATTTGTATGTTACATTTTTTGGACATATATATAATGTAACCTGAAATTTGTAACATTAAAAAAACTACTCGGTGTTATTTTGTGTTATTTTTTAAAAATGTTCAAATATATGTGTATTACATTTCCTATTTAAAAAAAAAGGTTTCTTGAGTTTACATGGGTTTTTTACAAAGGTTTCTTGAGTTTACACAACTCAAGTGGGTTTTCTCTATAGCCTTCCCCTATATATATATATATATATATATATATATATATAGGGTTGAGTTCATTTCAGAACTCTAAATAACTACAGAACTTTAAGAACTCCTAATAAACAATCATTTTATATATAAGGTTTTGTATTTAAGATCTTTTTATCATCTATTATATGTATTTCTTTGATTACATACATGTTAAAAGTAGTTTACATATGTTTAATTGCCAAAATTATATATATGTGTCATAACTAATTACATATATGTAAAAAACTAGTTTACATATGTGTAATTATAAAATTGCATATAAAAAATGATAAAATTACTCTAAACATGTATGTAATCGTAAAAATACACATAATAAATGATAAAATTATCCTAGACATAAAAATATATAAATAAAAAGATTGTTTATTAGGAGTTCTACGAGTTCTGTAATTATTTATGGTTCTGAAATGATCCTGGCCCTATATATATATAGTTGAGGGTTCAAATGAGAAGAAAATTTTTGAAAGAATAAAAAAGAAGGAATTTCAACCAATAAGAATGCTTCATTTTACTTCATTTAATTTTTGTATTTAATATTAGTATAAGGGTATATTGGTAAACTTAGATAGATTATTAATTGGTAGTCTTCCTCTTTAATAGCTAACTACATTAAATTTGTAACTTATTTTCAAAAAAGAAAAAAAATAAATTAAAAGTGTAGGATAAATTACGAGGTGTGTAGGATAAATGTTAATATGTGTAAGATAAATTTCAAAACGTGTAAGATAAACTTTGATGTGTGTAGGAAAAAACTTTAGTATGGAGGATGATAGAATTTATTACTAATTAATTAGTCAAAGATAATAATAAATGACATGAGAGAAAAACAATTTAATGTTCTACAATTGTACCATTTCTTCTTTTTCTTCTCAATTTAATTTTCTTCTCAAATGAACCACCCTATATATATATATATATAGGGGAAGTGTAGGATACAAATGCCCTTATCCTACATTACATAAGCGACTTCATTGGTTGTACACGTATCCTGATTCATTTTTCTTTCATAAGGTTAAATCAGACAACTCATTCAATCAGCTGAGGGCAAATTTGTCTATTCATTCAATCAGCGAGAAGTTCGTTACACTACTATCCGGGTAATTATGATTCGTATCAGTTTCAAATTTTTCATAATTCTCAAACAATACATTGCAGTTTTCGTTGTTCTGCGTTAGGGTTTGATTCAATTGTTTTGTTCAATGGATCCACAGAGCAGCACCAGACGAAATATAGATGTTGAGTTTGAAGACACTCGATCGGTCGGTGATCAGGTTTAATTAGCTGCGTATCAGAGAGTTACGATTGACGATGTTTTAAATCCTAAATCTGCAAATCCAAATCCAAATGCAAATACAAGTGGTTTAAATGAGTGTTCTAATGGTAATTTGTGTTAATTCAGATCTTTAAATTGTTCGTAGATGTGTTTAATCGTAGTAATGATTTTGCATTATTATAACTGATTTGAAGGTTTTGAATGTTCATTAGGGGATAATTGATATGAAAGCAAATTGTATAAGATCGCATGTTTTGGGTCTGGCAATTCGCATGTGATGTTTATTTCTAAGGGGTAACTTTGTAGAATAGTAACCAAGTTTTAAAAGTGTTCCAATTAGGTCACTCAAATTTCAAAAGTGTTCCAATCAGGTCACTCAACATTCATTTTTCATTAAAATTAAGGGTTTTTCCATCATTTCATAAGTAACCATGGTGATGTGGATTTTTGTTTCTTTTTTCTCTTTTATTTGATGCTAACTTTGAGTGATGACGTGAATTGTAACTTGTTTTTTTATTTTTATTGTAATTAAAGTGTTTTTATTTTTAATAAATATAATTTCATATATTAAAATAATCCGACCCCAACATCTTATTCTTCATTTTTTTCTTGACACATAGAAAAAAGGACATGACTCGATTTGAATGTTAAGTTATCTAATTGGGACGAAAACGATACGAGTGACCTAATTAGAACACTTTTAAAACTTGGTTACTATTCTGTGACATATTCCCTATTTCTAAATGCTGATTTCGCATGTTATGATATAATAAATCGCATGTGTAAAACATATTTATCAAAATGGTCATTTTTGCATGTTATGAGTCCAACAATTCGCATGTTTTGTTGTTCTTATGATGAAATTTTGGAGTTTTTAATATATCGTATGTTACGAGTCCTATAAATCGCATGTGTTTCTTTTTTTATTTTGATTTATGTAGGTGAAAGGCTTTATATTCCAGAGGTTGAACCATCAGCTACACCTGTGGTTAGAATGCAATTTACCTCTATCGAACAAGCATACGTGTTTTACCAAACATATGCTAAGTTAGCTGGTTTTTCTACTCGGAAAGGTGGTGAAGTACACAGTGGTGGTATAACCAAAACTAAGTATTTTGTTTGTTCTAAAGAGGGATATAAGCCATTGTTTATTGACGATGTTTATCTGAAGTAAAAAAAAACCATTCAAATCAAGGAACAGGGGGACTATTAGGACTGGGTGCAAATCTCAACTTATGATTTGCTTGGTGGATGGTAGATCATATATAGTCAAGAAATTCGTTGATGGCCATAATCATAAGTTTGTATGTCCACACGATATTCATATGATGCGAGCGTACAGGCAATTGTCAGATGTCCAAGAGGAGATGATATGGGAACTAGGCACTCTAAACCTTGGCTCTGTCAAAGCTTTTCATATAATGAGGAAACGTTACGGTGGGTTCGAGAATGTTGGCGCCATGTTTGATGATTGCAAAAACTTTAAGACTCGAATTAACAGCTATATAGGAGAATATGACGCTGACATGGTGATCAATAGGTTGACCGACAAAAAACAATATTTAGTTTATTTTTCGTATGAATATTCTGTTGATGAGGACAAACGGTTAACTGGTTTGTTCTGGGCCGATGGGTTATGTAAGTGTAAATTTATAGAGTTCGGGGATGTCATATCATTCGATGCAACTTTCAAGACAAACAAGTAAGTTTTACATAAATGGTTTTTAATATTTTTCGCATGTTGTATGATTTTGTAAACTTGCAATATCGCATGTTATTATACATTGAAGATTAGGTGTTGAATATATCGCATGTTTTAATGTCTATTTCGCATGTTATACTGTCTATTTCACATGTTTTACTAAATCATGAATTTTATTGAATTTCAGGTCCAAGATGGTGTTTGTTCCGTTCACTGGGATTGACAACCACTGTCGAAATGTAACCCTTGGAGCTGGATTGTTGGCATCGGAGAGCATTGACTCTTATAAATGGCTTCTCAATTCATTCGTAAAGTCATTTGAACGGCAGCCAAAGGTTGTAGTGACAGACCAAGACCCTGTGATGAAACAGGCTATCGAGGGTGTTTTTACTACCAGCAGACACAGATTGTGCAGGTGGCACATAATGAAAAAGTGGCAGATAAGGTATACTATGCTATATTGTCTTTCATTAGCATTTTTTATACTATAGATTCATTACAGGCTGATATGAAAACCATTTATCGGTATAGGTTGGACACGAGTTGTGCAACAATGATGACTTTAAAAGGAAGATGTGCGATATTGTATGGACTGATTCCATTGAGCCAGAAGAATTTGGGAGATAATGTAAGTTGGTAATGATTGAGTACGGTCTTACACAAAATAAATGGATTGATGATATGTTTGTGATGAGATCCATGTGGATTCCGGCTTTTTACTGGCACGAGCCAATGTCTGGACTTATGAGAACAACTTCGAGATCAGAGAGTGAGAACCATTTTTTTTTTTTGCCAGGTGGCTAATTCACAACTCACTCTTGTAGAGTTTATGAATCATTTTGACGGTTCAATAGATGTCCAAAGGTTCAATCACAGAAAGAATGATCATATTTCAAGATATACTGAGCCTGATGATTGGAGCAAAACTACTTTGGAAAAAGATGCTGCTAAGATATACACCAGGTCTATATTCTTCGATCAGCAAACAGAGATATATGGAACTATTACCGAATGTTTGCCAATGGACACCAAAATCGAGGGTCCCCAGATAAGGATATCACTGAAAGACTTTAAAGTTCACGGAGATGGGTTATTAGAGGTAATACAACATATATATTAAAACATGCGATTTTGAAAACCCCCATGCGAATTTAATACAGAAAATGATTTTACAATATGCGATTTTGATGAACGCATGCGATTTTAAATTAATTCAAGAAAATGATTTTTTAGACATGCGAAATTGTTCATGTACACATGCGATTTTAATTTTTTTTTGTTTTCTGTAGGTGTGTTTCAAGAATCTTGAAGATGATGTAACTGCACAATGTAGTTGTTTGCGTTTTGAACAGTATGGGCTGCTATGTAAACACATCTATTTTCTTTTCAAGATGTTTGGTGTTAAAGAAATACCAAACAAATATGTTATGAAGAGATGGACAAAGGATGTGGTTCCGAATGAATTAAACACCACGTTTGATGTAAAGGTGGATGCTAAGGATGAGAAATACAAGGCTAAACAGATTGCTCGCGAAATCATCTACACAGGGGAGTATTTAGTTAGCAATTTGATTTCTGACCTTGATCAACTTGTTTTAGTCAGGGGTCAAATGAAGCAGATTAAAGAAAAAGTTAATCAGAGTCGTATAACCAAGCAGCTTGATCCAAAGTTTGACCGGTTTTCAAAGTTGATTGGTTATCAACAACTAGTAACTAATGCACCTCCTACTATCCGTGTGCCAGCTGGTATAAGAAACAAAGGTCGTGGCTCAAATAAAAGGATTAAATCAAAGAAGGAACAAATGATCAGCCGCAAAGGAAAAAGGTCAAGGACATGTAGTGTATGCAACGAAAAAGGTCATGATATTCGGACTTGCGAGATACTGAAAGGCAAACAACAAAAGAAGATGAAGGGAGTCCAGATTGAAAAAAATCCCATGCACAAAGTCAACGAGGTCGAATACGATGAAGAGGAAGATTAGTTTGAATATTACAGTGGAGGGAGTGATGATGGCAGTGAAGAAGATGATTGGGAAGAGGTTTCAGATGAGGAAGATTAAATTTTTTAATTGTACATGCAATTTTATACAAGAAACATGTGATTTAATACACATGAGTTTTTATTATATAAACATGTGATTTAGTATGTAAACATGCGATTTCATATGCATCAGTCTATAAGTAATTTAACATGCGATTTCATTGTGTTTTTCATTTTATGACTTGCGATCTTGAGTTATCTTGTATTTTTTTTTACAGATATGTGTAATTCATTCATGCGATTTATATAATAATTAAGCATAAGATGTTTTCAAAACATGTACACAAAACATAAATATAAAGTATTTGTTATTGTTTAACACAACTAAAACCATAAAATGATAAACAAAAATCTAGTTACTTGAAGCAAAGATTTGTCACGTTCAGCCGAGCTGAACTCCATCTTCTCTTTCACTGTGTTTAGAGCATCTTTCAGGAAAGAGAAGGCTAAGTCATCAGCTCGAGACTGTTCCTTTATGTGATCCAATGTTGCGTCTCTGAAGCTTGATGGTGGTTCTTCAAGTAGTCTCTCCCACATCCCTTGATTTTTCTTGATTTCTGCAAGAATCTTCCCCTGCACATCAAGAATCAAATGAGAAGAGGTGACATCGGTGCTTATTTCTATCAACGTGCTAGTTGACAATAGTTCCCTTATTGCAATGTTCTTTATTTGTTCTAAATCTTCAGATGACATTTTTGTGTGTGTTTGTGTTCGGTGTCTTAATATGGAAGGTTGTTATCCCTGGGTATTTTATATTAAAATAGTAAATTTATTATGTAGGTAGGGTGGTAAGTTCAGTAGTATTTATGTTAAAATTGATCATTACAAGTCACATTACAGTCACATCGGTATTAAATTCATTTTTTATATAAAATAGTAAATTTATATTTATTTTAATTATTAATTCATAATTTTTTATTTGTGCATTTCAATCAACGTGGACAAAGTTACATGAAATCATCAGCAGCAATTTTTTTTAAAATTGCATGCGATTCGAAAAAGAATTCGCACACTTTAAGAAACCACAAACAAGATCATTTTTTAAAATCGCATGTTTCTAAAACAAGAATTCGCACACTATAACAAACCTCAGACAATATTACCTTTTTTAAAATTGCATGTGTCTAAAACAAGAATTCGCACACTATAACAAACCTCAAACAATATCACTTTTTTTTATATCGCATGTGTCTAAAACAAGAATTCACACACTATAACAAAACACAACCTTTCTTTTAGTTTTTCAATTGTTTTCGCATGTTAAATATGTATTTCGCATAGTATAATGTTCATCCTGTATCATCTTCTTCGATGGACTGTCGATCGATGTTGTTACAGTTCAGAACTTCCAAAATCAGCAGATATGAAATCGCAGAAGGGAGAAGGAGGTTTGTGAATAAGAATCTTACATTGTTGTATTTGATATAGGGTTCGATTTTTTATTCATGGTTGGATTTTTGAATATAAGATTCCAATCTCCGTAAGCTACAGAGATTAAGATATCGTAATGACGATTTTAACCTTTTTTATAAGATTTGAATACATTAATATGATTAATTTAATGATTTAAATTAGTTTGATGGATTGAAGATCCTACGGCTGAGAATATAGCGTACATAATGTAGGATAAGTGGTATTGTACGTTAACCGGCCTCTATATATATATATATATATATATATATATATATATATATAGGGTCAGGATTATGAGAAAACGAGGGAAAGTGTGAGAACGATGATAACGCTTATGGATCGTCAGATCAAAACAATCCATGGACTAGATTGCGCGGTGGCATTTTCGTAAATAACATCAATTTTATTATGTGGGACACGCTTCATTAAGGGTAAAAGGGTCTTTTACCGCTCAAATTCAAAACGCCAACAAATGATAACACGACATTAAAAAAAATAAAACGCCATTAAAAACAAAACGCCAAAAAATTAGTGATAAAATGCGTTGGATATTACAGGAAGAGGAAACAACACGGTAACTGAATTTCAGTTATTAACATTTATTAGAAGAAATTCCCTCCTAAATTACGCGCCAAAAACATTATTATATAAACGACGTAAAAATCGCTTCCATAATCACTTCAGTCTATCATTTCTGCAAAAACATCTTTAACCAAAAACGCCAATTTAACCAAAATGCCAAAAATGGCAACAATCGTTTGGTGGAGATACACTCTGGCAATCAGGTGATTCATCCTGCGTTTTGACAATAGAAGGAAGGTGTATGTTAGGACGATCAAGGCAATTTTGAAGATGGAAGAAGAGGTACAGAGGGGTATCCTATCTCTTGGCATCGCTCTGGATAACGAATGCCATGAAACACATATGCTTATGAAAGCATTAACAAGGAAATTTGGACCAATCAAAGCAGATGTAAAGCCGGAACCTGTCATGACATCATGGCGTTTTGATGATGAAACAGACATGGTGACCGTTATATACGACAGCGGAGAGCAGGAAGACTACTGGCTTGAAAACATCATGACAAAGCAGGGGCTTGGGTTCATGGAAGAATTGCATAACACCACTTGTTTGAATACAAAAATCGACTTAAAATTGGCGTTAATGCAATACATGTTCAAATGGTGGCTTCAGAATCTTTAGGAACAAGAAGCTGATGAAGGTGAAGGTGATGACATGGATGAAGATCCAGATGAAGACTCCGAGGAAGAAGATGACGCAAGTGATGGATACTTTTCGGATAAAGTACCTTCTGACGAAGGGTTTTAAATTTTTTTTCTTCTGTGTAATCTCCTTTTTTTAAGATAATTAAATGATATATTTCTCTATTTATTTGCAAAACGCCAAAAAAATACTACAAAAAGTTATTGCTTACAAAACGCAAGAAATAACAAAAAATATTTTTCCTGCTTAATATTTTATTTTCTCCGTTATTGTATTTTCTCATCTTGGTTTGCATAACGCCATTTAAAAAAACGCCAAACTTGGAAGATGAGACGTCTATCACCATGGAAACTGATAAAAGCTGATCAAAACAGTAAATACAAATAGTAACTGAAAAGACGGTTACTTTATTACTATCATTTATTATAATAAAAAAAATCCCGCCTAAACTACGCGCCAAAAAACTCCTATAAGAGAGGGGTCTACACACAATGAATTGATCACACCCAGAAAAACAAACGCCATGTTATCTAGAAATCACTCACTTTAAAACGCCAAAAAAAGTTAGTAAAAATAACCACAGATGACAAAGCTTTCACTGAATGGATTCTTCTCTGAGGAGGTTATCTCTATAATCTTTTGCTGAGTGAGATGGACAAATATTCAAGAAAAAGAGACTGATGACAGTGATATGTCATCATGTGAGCTTTGATGAATATAGGCATGGCATAAATGGATCAACACACGTGTAAAATGCTATTTTGGACTCCATTATTATAAATAGCATCAAGCAAGAGTTGATCTTCAATGACATGCCACCAAACAAGAATATCACACCAAAAAACATGATGCCACTAAGAAGCTTCGTCTAAAAAAGACGGGGTTTATGTAGGAAAGTTGGCATCTAGCTAAGGTATTCAAAGGTTCAAAACGCCAAAACAAATTCAAGAAGAAGAGGCTGATGACAGTGAAGATTCGGATGAGAAATTAGATTACCATTTTTAATTTTTTTCTTTTTCACTTTATATTGTTTTGTTATCAAATTATTTGTTGTTTTGTTATCTAATTCTCTACAAATAAAATACATTATTATATAAAACTCCAAAAACTACAAACACCAAAACGCTAGTAGTATGAAATCTGTGAGAACGGGTGCTAGCAAAGCACCTTGTCAATGTATTAAACGCCAGAAAAATTGACTAAACGCCAAAAAAAACATTTGGTCTTATTGTAATCTTATGAAAATATTAATGACTTGTAGTGAATTATTATACAACACCACAAAACGTCAAAAAAAAATGACCAGAAAACGCTATAACGCCAAAAAATTATCCATGTGACACAAAAACAATTAATTCAATGGCAAAAAGTTTAATGAATACAATTAACGCCAAAATAATCTTAGAAATCAGAAAATGCTATAGCGCGTTGGGAAAATAAAAGAAGATTGAAAATACAAAAAAACTCCTCACCCCTTGATTATATCCCGCGCCACGTGTTGGACCAGGATGTGTTCACACCGTTCTTACACTTTTGGGCGTTTTCTCCTGATCCCGACACTATATATATACATATATATGTATATATGTATATATACATGTATACATATATATATATATATGTATACATATATATATATATATATATACATATATACATATATATATACACACAGTTGGAAAAAGTCAACATAACAAAATTTTAATTTTAATAGTTTTATTTAATAAAATCTACACAATTACTTAAATACCCTTAAAAACTACTAATTAACTTAACTAATAGTAAGGCTTATGAGTAATCAATATCATCCATCGATTTAATATTTAGATAGTCCTTATATGTTCTCAGAGTTTTTATAATTAACATGGTTTTACTCAGGGGCGAAGCCACATAGAGCGGGCCGGGGTCCCCGGACCCCAATGTTTTTTAAAAAATTAGTAGATACGGTATACTAAATTTCATAAGAACCCCATAAATACAATTAGGTGGACACCATAAAAAAGGAAAGCTGGTGCAGTGGGAAATCTCCCTCTTTAACAACAAAAGGTCATGGGTTCAATTCATGTATAGCCCATTTTTTATATTTTTTTAAAATTCTAATTCAAACCTCGCTCTGACCCGACCCAAACTAGGACCAACCTGAAAATTTTAACGTTTTGTTATGAAAATTTTGAACACCAAAAAAAATGGACACCAATGAAAAAAAAAATCTAGGGTCCGCCACTGTTTATACTGAATCTTAAGTCTAGGGGTGTAAACAAGCCCAGAGGCTCGAGAGCTACTCGTGATCGGCTCGGTTAAAAGCTCGAACGACCGAGCCTTAACGAGCCCAAGCCCGAGCTCGAGCCTGAAATAGAGCTCGTTTTGTTATCGAGCCCGAGCCCGAGCCTGAAATACAAAGCTTGTTTAGGCTCGCGAGCCTAAACGAGCCCATACAAAATTTTAATTTTTTTAATATATAATATATTAATAATGATGATAATATTGATGAGCCGAGCTAGAGCCGAGCTTTTGCTCGTTTAAGCGATGTTGAAGTGGGCTCGAGCCGAGATTTTAGCTTGTTTAAGGTTGTTCTCAAAATAGTTCGAGCCGAGCTCGAGCTTTGGGT
This sequence comes from Helianthus tuberosus, assembly GCA_030545235.1. Taxonomy (NCBI): domain Eukaryota; kingdom Viridiplantae; phylum Streptophyta; class Magnoliopsida; order Asterales; family Asteraceae; genus Helianthus; species Helianthus tuberosus. The sequence continues at coordinate 129,639,786 of CM060397.1, read as the reverse complement.
TATACTCGCGAGCCGAGCTCGAGCTCAAAGAAGTAGGCTCGAACCGTGCCGAGCTCGAGCTTCATAAAAACCTAACGAGCCGAGCTCGAACGTCATAAAAACCTAACTAGCCGAGCTCGACTCGGCTCGTTTACACCCCTAATCTTAACTCAACACACACATTGTCTCTTAAACAACCATTTTATACACCTAAATGCCATTTAAAGTTGCATTTACATGGGTTTAAACTCATACCATATTTGTAAGAGGTAAACACCATACCACTAAACTACTAGGTTATGAGTTAATAAATTTATTTGATAAATTAAGTTCTTTGGTTTTATCCATTATCTATATTATTAACTCAATTAGTAAATGTTCACTTCATTCCATCCCAACCAGTATGCCATTTATGATTACCATGTTCTTCATAATTAGTTCTTGTGTAAAAATGTTGCAAGTCATGTGCGTGTTAGTTATGATGATATTAGATACTTCTTTCACTTTATGGTACTGCCCACATCTTTAGAGTTTAGGCTCCACAAATTCTGGTCATGTGTGGTGTCTGATGTTCGTTTTTAGTATTGGAAAAGAATTAGTATGTTAATATCCAGATGATTGCACACATAGATGAACGGGACTAGCACAATGTGATGTGACGTAAACAATTCTTGATATCCAGTTTTTATATATTAATGAATGTTACTGGTTTATGGGACTTCTTAACTTAACCTATCAGGTTAAGAAACAACATTTTCTAGAGTAGTTGCATGTGAGGCAAAGTACAATGGTCATGAATCATAATGCAGGGGTAGTTATTACTAGAGATGATACCATATCTCTTAACCCTAACCCCACATGACATGTATTGGTTTGAAATGGCTAAGGTATATCACGCCATGGACCCGCAACGCAAGTACGTACTCTAGGGTTTAACTCACATATTTAAAGCCATACAAAACAATTCTTAATTAAAGAGTTTTTGGTAAACAATTCTTAATTTAAGAGTTTTAGAATGTGTATGGATCATTGTTAAGATGGTGTTATAAGTTATGACTAACAAGACACTACCCGACCTCGAATTAGTGGTAATCGATTGGTAATCCCATAGCAAGGGTTTGTTATATTCCGCCGTGCACAACCACCACCCAACACCCTTTGGATTGTAGTGTTCACAACCTACAAAAGGGTTGACTCGGATATGTATTGTATACTCCTCAAGTCCCTCTCCCAACCTCTTGTATCTTCTAATTACACCTTTAGTGTTTTTCTAACAAATAATTCATAACTTTGATTGATTTTAAATTTATCAAAAAAGGACCACCCCATAAATTTTCAATAAAGAACCACAAATGAGGTGGATTTAGGTATTAAGCTTCATTAAGTGTTAAAATTATTGAGGCATGAATGTTATCACTATTTCATATATCATTTTAAAAACAATTTTGTGATACTGACATTTTTCTTATTGTTTCATCCTTAAATATAATACATTTTATATTCTTAAATGCACCAGTTTTGTCATCTTTAAAAAATATAATTACATAATATCTGATGTGTTAATTGTGGAATCGGATTCTGCAACCATGTGATTTTCACATAACATAGTATTAGTATACGCTATTATAAAAAGTAAGATGTTGAGATATTTATAAACTTTTTTCCTTCCTTTCGTCCCACCACCTTGTTTATTCTAGTAAATTTAATCTTGGTTTTGAGTCAGGAGAGAGACTGTGTGTCACTGTTATATATAGTGTGAAGAAACACTGAACTAATTAAGGAACTAATCAGTTTGGTTTATGTTTCTACCATGAGGGTTAATCTTCTTGAAGGTTTCCTGAGCTCCTAATAACCGTGGTTTATCTGCAAAACAAAACACCGTTACTCGTTAAGAGGGGAATGTGGGGGTTTCCCTCTTAACCGGGCTCCGGCGTGAGAATAAGCGACTGCTTTTGGGAGAGAATTAAGTATTAAGTGAGAGTAGAGGGAATGAAATGAATAACCTGTGAAGTGAAGGTCTCTATTTATAGCCGGAGAGGTGCAAGAGAGTGTGGGCTGATGGGCCTTGGGCCGGAAGGCGACAACATAGAGGATATGCTCCTTGTCTCACTGGTGTCGACCGTTAGTGGCTTCTAGGAGCTTTCTGGAGTTGGCGCAACGTGATTGGAGCCACGTGTCACTGTTGTCGGCCTGGTCGCCCTTCTGCCATCAGCAGGTAAGTGGAGATCGTGGGGCAGTTGTCTCTGCCCTATGATTGGTGCCACATAGGCGTCCTTAAGTACTTTTTGTCTCCTGCATGTCAGACGATCGTGGAGCACGATTGCGCAGGAACAGAAGGATCCTGATTGGCTCCTTTATTCTGCCACTTGTACCTTGTGTACTATCTGAAAAGGCCTTGCGCCGTAGTTACGCATGGTTCTTGCTGGGCACGTTATTGCCTCGCGCTAGGCATGCGCTTTCAGATGTTCTTTTTTAGAATGCTAAGTGTTGCTAACTGGAGTTTACTCTTGTGTGGACCTCGCGCCGCGTTACACAGATGTCTTGTAGCCCGCGCGAGGTTGGCAATCAAGAAAATTGCTGAGTAAGAAATATGGTCCCGCGCGACCTTAAAGGGGGTTGCGCGGCTTTTTGGGACCATACCCCTTCAAGTCCCCCCAGTCCAGTGCTGCACCATGCGCAAGGCAAGTGGTTGGAGCTCTGGACTTAAGAAAATAAAGTAGAAGGATGCTTCTGGCTTTGGTAGACGGCGCGCGTGTAAGTTGTTGGTTACTACGGCGCGTCTACCAGGCTTGTTGCTGGCTTTGTTGTTAGCTTTTACATGAAGTTTCTAATGACTTTGGGCCGGGAAAAACCTCGAAATTTGAATTTCCTGACAGGTTGGTGAAAAAGTCGCGGTTGGTGACGCTTGAGTTGACCTGTGACGGTTGTCATCAACTTGTTGCTGACGGTTCAACTTTTTGTCAAGAGAGTGAGGCCCACGCGCGCGTGGTAACCGTCACTCCGGGAAACACGCCTTACGTGGCATTTTCTGGTTGGCCTTGCTTGCGGCGATCTCGGCACGGTTACCCATCGCATTAAATGCGATGGGTATATATATCCGGAGAGACGTGAGGCTCATCACTTTTCTCTTCTACTAATCTTTTATTTCCTCTCAAACATCTTTGAATCTTCAAAGTTTGAAGAACACGGTTGCGGCAGATCTTCAAGTTCTTGAAGAACATCGTAACAGATTATCAGGGTTGTTTCCAGAATATTCAAGACCTGTTTATTTATCGATGGCTGAAGAACAACACGAAGATAATCCCGGTGAAGAAGGTCCTGTGCCTGTCCTCCGGTGGGATTTAGGTCTTTTTGAACAGCTTTCACGTAGTTTCCGGTTTCCACCGGAGTGGGATGCCAGGTACCCCGGCCAGAACCAGACGGCCGCTGATGCACCACCGGGGTACATCACTTTGTTCGAAGACTTCTTTCATCAGGGCAACTTCCGGTTGCCGGCGACGAACTTCATGGCCCATATTCTTCAATATTATGGGTTCCACATATCTCAAATGAGCCCACCCGGAATGGTTCGGGTTCGACATTTCGAGTTCCTGTGCTGGGCTCATGGCGTCGAGCCAACTGTTGATAAATTCCGGGTTTTTTTACCAACTTCAGAGGAACATGGGTTTTTATTCCTTCGCCAGCCGAGGCACGGCGAAGAAGATACTGTTAAATCCTCCCAAGAGTTTCCATGACTGGAAGCCCAAGTTCTTCTATATCCGGGAGGATGTAATCCCGATCGCCATGACTTTCCGCGCCTGGTCGGAACCGATTTTGAAAGAGGATTTGGCGATTCCAAAAGATGAACCTTGGTATAAGCAGCTTACGCCGACTCCAAACCGAGTGTTTGGAGAGAATGTCCTTGTTGCGGCGCGGATGAGTGATCAATGGCCGCCTGAGAGCGAAAACGTCCCTGTCCTAAAGTTCCAGGATAAAGGTTAGTTAATTCGTTTGTTTTGTTGACTTCCGTTTCACCTGTTTATTTATACAATTTGTCTTGTAGAGGCGTGCCTGTATCAAGCTGCGTTTTCTACCTTTGGTGGGTCTATGGGCGTGCGCCCGCTCCAAGCTGGGGAGGAGTATTGGTATGAACAGATTAGGGGTAACTTTATGTACCCTGTTGCTGATGCGTTCGCCCGCCTACCGCAACTGAAGGTGCGCATATACCTAACCCTCGTCCCTTGCGCTCTATCACTTCTGCTGGGAAAGAGGTTGTCTATCTTTTCAGGGAAGAGTCTGTGGGATCTTCAACCTCGGAGTTAAGTTCGTGGTCTAACGTCTTTGCAGGTGTGTTGCGCGACTTGGGTATTGACCCAGAAGAGAAGAAGAAGAAGAAGAAACCAGTGAAGAAGAAGAAGGATGCTGAGGTGACCAGCAAGGGTGTTGGGAGTAGTCGCGCAACCACTGGTGCTGGTCAAAAAGGTACTCTTCGGCTTCGCCAAAGTGACTTGAAAGATTATGTGATAATTAGTGATTCACTTGAGGGCTTGTCACGTGCAGGCGCGAAGAAGACTGGAGCTGGTGGTTCAGGGAGCGCGGGTTCTCGTAACCCGGATGCTGGCGCTACCCCTTCCTCTATTGCGCATGGAGAGGAGGAAGAGGAAGAAGAAGAAGCTGCTGAGAAGTTGATTAGCCGGAAAAGGGTTAGAAGCGAGGCTACTGCTGGTGTGTCAGTGGCGTCGAAGGCTGGAGGAGCTCTCGTGCTTGGTAAACAGAGCAATTTGCGCTCCCTTTACCGGTTCTCTCCTGGTAAGTTTGTTTTTTAGCTCTTCCCTTTTTTGTTGCTTTGTTTTCATGAACTTTTGGTTTCTGTAGAGGGCAAGAAGAAGACCCCTGAGAAGGGTGTTGTGTTTACGGAGCCAGAGCCAAAGAGGCCAAAGATTACCGTTAAATCTTCCAAGGCTGCTGGTGCTGAGACTGCCAAGGACAAACATGTCGCTGAGGGTGATAAGGCGAAGGCTGCCGCCGAACAGAGGAGTGTTGATGAAGAGCGTAGGAGGAAGGCTGATGAGGATAAGAAGAAGAAAGCGGAGGAAGAGAAGATGAGGAAAGCCGAGGAAGATAGGATGGCTGAGGAGGCGAAGAGGAAGAAAGCCTCTGATATGGAGAAGGAGAAGCAAAAAGCTGTTGAAAAGCCTATTGATGATCCATTGAGGTATACCGGTGCCGCTGTTATCACTATTCAAGAGAAAGCGCAGGGTCCGGAGATTTTGAACATCGCGGGGTCTGCAAAGCCCCATCAAGAGAGACGAAAAGAACCTGAGGTTGAAAAACCTACCCCCCCTACGCATACTGATATCCCCCATCGCTCTAAGGTGACTTCCACTGGGGGATCAGGTCAGTATGTTTCTAGTGGCGCAAGTTCTGGTGGCGCCGGTGGCTATAATCCACAAGCTATCGGGGCGAAGGATACCATTGGTGATATCTACTATAAGAGTTATACCGAAGAGGAACGCGGTAATGCTCCCCACCAAGCTCCTTGGAATTTGAGGCAAAAGGACACCTTTCAAGAGTTTGGTCCTTGCCGCGATTGGAACCTGAACTCTTTCACTCCTGGTGAGGTTAATAGGCAAAGGGCGAAAACTCATGAAGGGCTGTACCGTACTTATATGCTCGGGGAGGCGAATGCCCGCGCTGCTAACCACCAAATCGTCCGTGAGTGGCGGACAATGGTTAGGGAGCGGTCGGACTGGGAGAGGTACCGTGAGCGAATGTTGAAGCGTATTAGTGACTTTGAGAAGTCGAAAGCTGCCCTTGATGAAGAGAAGGCGAAGTTTGAAGCTGATAAGAAGGCAGAAGACTGGGGTCGCGAGGGCCTGAAGAACAAGCTTCACGCTGCTGAACAGCAGCTGGCTAAGGAGAAAGCCGAATTCAAGCGCATATGCGCGAAGGACAACGAGCGCGCGGCCGCGGCTCGTGACAAGATTGTCAGCCTTGAAGCCAAGATTGTGGAGTTGACGGCGGAGGTCGAGGGTGTGCAAGCTGCTAAGGCTGCTAAGGAACAGCTTGAGGTTTGTACAACTTATACCCTTTCTTTTTGTGCTCTGTTTGCAGAATATCCTAAGTCTTGTCCTTTTCAGGTTGAGCTTGCTGATGTGAAGTTGCAGCTTTCGGGCAAGGACAAGGATCTTCGTGCCAAGGATGTCGAGATTACTGAGCTGAAACGTCGCTTGCGAGAGCAGGTTGACAAAAGTGAATCCTTGGAGATTGATCTGGAGGCTGAAAGGTCTAAGGCTGCCTCAGCCGAAGAGGCAAAGCTGAGGGCTGAGGAAGCGCGTGATGTTAGTACTGCGGCTTTTAATGTAGCGCAGACTAATTATGCTGAAGCTCAGGGTATCGTGGATACTCTTGTTTCTGATGCCGAGTGGCTGCGCGGCCGAGGAATAGTTCTGGTATATATTAACTTTGGTTTTATTTACCAAGTTGGTTCCTTATTTTCTTATTTTGATGCAGATGGCTAACTCGATTCTGAATGCTGGCGAGCTGGACCAGACTGTCGTTGCTCTCATTGATGCTTCTCGCGCCGTTGGACATCGCGGAGGTTATATGGAGTGTGCGCAGCATGCCGCAGAAATGTTTGGACAAGAGTTTGATGTCAGTCATTGCTCGGTAACTGATGGAGCTGATGCCGAGTTTGTTCGAGCTGAAAATTCTTATAATCATTTAGCCTTACCTGTGATGGATTTGGTCTCAAAGGCTCTGGAACACGATGACTGGTGTGCACTTATGAAGGGCATTCTTGATCCACCAGAGCACGTAGAACTCTCTGACGAAGATGAAGCGGCGGGCAATGATAGTGGAAACGATAGTGATGACGGTAAGCCTGACGACGATGGTGATAGAGGCGATAAACGCGATGGCGGTGGAGGTGATGAATTTGAATAGGTTTGTCAACAGGCTTCGTGCCTTGTAAAAAATTCTAGTAGGTTTATGATGTAACTCTTTGCGCGGGCGCGCTTTTATCTAATGAATGACTTTGTGTTTCTTTAACTGTTGCGAAGCTGTGCTTATTAAATAGTATGTTTGCTTATTTTCCGGTTACAATTATTGCACTGTTGTTAGAAACTTTGGTTAAGTTAGTGCGAATAAATGTAAGTGCTGCTCTTGTGTGAGTGTAATTGTTCGGTCTCGCGCTATGTTCGTTGAGGACCTGTGAGACGTAACTCAAGAGCTCGTAAGCCACTGGAGTGTTTTCGTGCTAATCAGAAGTTTAACATGCATTTGTAACGGAATAAGTCGGATAGTGATAAAAGAGCATGTCGTATGCTTTCATTGATAACGTAGGCGCTTAGGCCGAGATACATTGCTTGTAACATAAAAGGCGTTTAGCCAACTTAGGAAAGTAAAAGGCGCATAGCCAACATTAGCAGATAAAGGCGTAGTGCCTAGGATAGTCACATATAGCATTTGCGCAGTTGTTGCGCATTCCACGTGCGCGGGATGATGTGTCCATCCATGGTGCGCAATTTGTAAGCCCCTTTCCCTAGCACTTCATGCACCAAGTATGGGCCTTCCCATTTGGGTGCTAGTTTGCCTGGTCGTTCAGCGTTTGAGGCTTCGTTGTCTCGAAAGACGTATTCCCCTGGAGTGAAGGTACAGATGCGGACTCGCGCGTTGTAGTACCTCTCCAGTTGTGTTTTGTACTTGGCTTCTTTGATTCGCGCGATTTCGCGACTTTCTTCTAGCAAATACAAGTCAAGACGACGCTCTGCCTCGTTGTCGATTGCGTTGACTGCTGTCAAACGCGGAGAGGGCAGGCCGACTTCTGCCGGGATAACCGCTTCTGAGCCATAGACTAGGCTAAAAGGGGTTTCGCCGGTACTCGTTTTCGGCATGGTTCGGTGAGCCCACAAGATACTCGGGAGCTCATCCACCCAGCCTCTTCGCTTCGTGCCCAGTCGGGCCTTAATCTCATCGACAATACACTTGTTTACGCTTTCAACCTGGCCGTTGCCTTGAGGATGCGCAACGGAGGAGAAAGTGTGTTCGATTTTCATCTCCTTCATCCAGTTCTGGAGGTCTTCCGACGCAAAGTTGGTGCCATTGTCAGTTACAATCTTGAGTGGGAGCCCAAATCTGCAGATGATGTGTTCCCAAATGAACTTGCGCACCATCATGGCTGTAGTTGAAGCAAGGGCTTTGGCCTCCACCCATTTTGTGAAGTAATCGACGGCCACTATTATGAACTTGACGGCGCCGGGAGCGTCTGGGAAGGGTCCTACCATGTCAATTCCCCACTGCTGAAACGGCCAAGCAGTGGATACGGGAATCAGGTCGTTCTTGGGGTGCAGGGTTTTCGGAGAGTGCCGCTGACAGGAGTCGCACTTGCGCAGCTCCTTCAGGGCATCAACATGCATCCCTGGCCAGTAATATCCGGCGTTCATAATCTTCGCAACAACCATGCGTGGTCTCGCATGGATGCCGCAGATTCCTTCGTGAATCTCCCTTATCAGATAATTCGCATCTTGGGGGTCCACGCAGCGCAGTAGTGGCCCCAAGAAGGACTTGCGGTATAAGATACCACCATTCATTTCGTACTGCAGAGCTTTGTTCTGAATCTTTCTTGCCTCTGCCTTATTCTCTGGGAGTATTCCTTCTTTCAAGTACTGAATGATAGGGGTCATCCAGGATGGCTGCCCTATCTCGATCACATTGACTTGTCATAATAAGACTGACGGATTCTTGAGTACCTCAATTCTTACATCTTTGGCGAGATGTTGAAAAGAGGTTGAAGCAAGTTTGCTCAAGGCGTCGGCTGGTTTGTTTTCAGAGCGATTGATGTGGATGACCCTGTGAGACTTGAACTGTTGAAGCAACTCTTGTGCTTGTAGGTTTTTAGCTCCCATTTTGATGGCGAGGCGTAAGCCTGCCAGAAATGCCTCGTACTCCGCCTCGTTGTTGGTGTTTTTAAAGTCCAACTTGATGGCGTAAGTAAATTCATGATTTTTGGGGCTTACGAGGCGCAATCCTGCTCCTGCACCATCCTCGTTTGATGCCCCATCGGTGTATAACATCCATACCTCATCCGTTGATTCTTTTACGGGAGTTTCAACAAGCTCACACTCTTTGATTTTTCCTATCGGGACTTCTGTGATAAAGTCGGCGAGGACCTGACCCTTTATGGCTGGGCGCGGACGATACAAAATGTTGTGTCCTCCCAACTCAATTGCCCATTTTGCTAACCGCCCGGATGTTTCTGGTTTTTGAAGTATCGTGCCGATATGGAAATTGGTAAGCACTGTGATCACATGCCCTGTAAAGTATCTGCGCAGCCTCCTAGAGGCGTGTAGTAGCGCAAGTACCAATTTTTCCATCGTGGAATATCTTGTCTCTGGATCAGTGAGTACCCTGCTGACGTAATAAATTGGAGTTTGGACTCCATTTCTCTCGACTAGTAATACCGACCCTACTGCCTTATCCGAAGAAGATAAGTACAGTACCAGTGGCTCTTTTTCGAACGGTGCAGTCAGGGTAGGAAGCTCGATCAAACATGCTTTCATTTGCTGAAAAGCCTTTTCTGCTTCAGGGGTCCATCTGAACTCTTGCTTTCTTACACAATTGCGCAGCGTGCTGATAAAAGGGTATGATTTTGTGGCGTGATTTGATAAAAAACGGTTAAGCGCGGCGAGGCGGCCGGCTAGCCGTTGCATCTCCTTGATTGTACGCGGCGATGGCATTCGCTCTATGGCCTGGACTTTTTCCGGATTCACTTTGAAGCCGCCGTTTGTGACTATGAAGCCTAAGAACTTCCCTTCTTCCATGCCAAAAGAACATTTGGCTGGATTCAACTTCATATTTACGATGCGCAATGAATTGAAGGTTTTTTCGATGTCTTTCAACATTTGGTCCTCTTCGGGACTTTTGACCACTAGATCATCGATGTAAACTTCAATATGCTTTCCGATGTCACCGGCGAAGGTTTTGTCCATCAATCGCTGGTATGTGGCGCCAGCGTTTTTCAGGCCGAATGGCATCTTCGTATAGCAAAAAATCCCCAGATCAGTGCGAAAAGCCGTCTTGTCTTCATCCTCGAGCTTCATTTGAACTTGATGGTACCCCTTGTAGCAATCCAAGAAGCACTTCCATCTGTATGGCGCGAGAGAGTCTATCTTTTTGTCGATCTCAGGCAAAGAGTAACAATCCTTAGGGCATGCCTTGTTGAGATCGGTATAGTCAACACACATTCGCCATCCACCACTAGACTTCTCTACCATTACGGGGTTCGCAACCCAACTTTGATAACGTACTTCTCGTAGGATGCCAGCTTTAAGTAATTCGCATACTTGCTCATTCATTGCTTTCGTTTTGTCTGCCCCTAGGCTGCGCCTTCTTTGGACTTTCGGCTCAACCGAGGGGTAGGTGTTTAAACAGTGCTCTGTGATGTCGCGCGGGACTCCGGTCATGTCGGCCGGGGTCCAGGCGAAAATATCCATGTTCTTGAATAAGAGCTGCTTGAGACGAGTTCTGATGTTTGGTGAGATAGCGTGGCCTATCGTCACCGTTTGCTCCGGATATTTGCGATTTAAAACCCATTTTTCGGGCTCGGTTGCTGAAACCTTCGCCGCTTTTGTTGGGCGCATCTCTTCTGTTGACATCACTTCCTTCTTTGCATAAACGATTACCACCCCCGTCTTGGTTGGGAAACCAATCGCTGAGTGGGGGGGTGGAAGTTATCATATTCAGCTCACCTTGCGTCTCTCTCCCGATCAGCACATCATGTCTTGACTTAACAGGCATCACCATGAAGTTAACGTTTGTTGTTCTTGAATGCTTCCCGTCAGAGAGTGTGACTGGGAAGCTAATTTGGCCTAGCGGGAAGACCATTTCATTGCAGAACCCAGACAGTGGGTAGTCAACTGGTTCAAGTCTCGCTTTGTCTTCATCGTCGAACTGGTAAAAGCATTGTTCATAGATGATGTCTGCTGTGCTCCCCGGGTCAATGAAGACGTACTCAGTTTCATAATGACCGATGATACCAGTGATGACGATGGGTCGTGTGGCTCGGGGACCCCCGCGCACCACCGGGAAAATAACTTGTTGTTCTTGCCATGAAGGCTCATAAGGTCTCTTGCCTTTTTCTCTCACGCTATACCTTGGTCCATTGACCATGTGTGTCTCTAGGCGTCGAACTTTCTTGTGATTTCCTTCATCGTGGCGATGGAGCTGTCGTGTTTCTTTGCGCACGTTTTTCACTAAGTGGCTCAGCTTTCCGCTCTTTAGTGCTCTCTCGATTTCTTGACGCAAGCTGTAACAATCATCTGTTAAGTGGCCTGTATCCTTGTGGAAATCACAATACAGATTGGGGTCTTGCCCCTTTTTGTTCGTCATAGGCCTGGGAGCCTTAAAATCATGGTTCTCCGTCATTAGCACCTCTTTTGGTGTTTTTATGAGCGGAGTCCAATGCTTTTCACGATTATCATCTCGGACTGCCTTTCTATAACCGATGCGATCAATGGTATCACGCGCGTCTTCCTTATAGCGGGATCGTTCTTCATAACGGGGTCGTTCATTATAACAGCTGGAGTGGTTGGCCTTCCACCCAGGGTTCTTGCCTTTGTTGCGTCTGTTGTCGTCGCGCGAGTGACCCCCTTTAGAAAATCTATCCTCAGATCGATAGTTGTTGTTTCGTGCGAGTGACTCTTCCGTTTGCGCGACTATCTTCGCGGCTTCCATTAGTTTATCCCACTCCTTGGGCATTCCATCCTTCCCGGTGATGGTTCGAATTAGGCTATCGCAGCGGATGGCTTTCTTAAAGTGGCAGCGCATGAGTTGTTCACTCACGCCCCCGATCTCCAAACATTCTTTGTTAAAGCGCGTAATGAAATCTTCCAAACCCTCGTTATCTCTTCGCCAGATATCTTCAACTTCAGCTGTGTCGCGCTGGTACCCGCCTTTGCTGACTGAAGTGACTCAAAAACTGAGTCCTGAAATCTACCCATGATTTTATCTTTCCCGGAGGAAGGCTGTCGAACCAGGCGCGAGCAGCCCCTGTTAATGTTTGGATAAACAGATGACACCACATGGGCATGTTCCAACCTCCCATGCAGCCCACGCTAGTAAACACTCTGACGTGATCATCGGGATCAGTCAATCCGTTAAACTTTCCGACAGTCGGAGGTAACTTTCCTCTCTTGAGCGGTGCTAGTGCTATCTTTGGGATGAAATTTGAGTGCTCTATAGCTTCCTCTGGTCGATAGGCGAGGCGAAAGTCACGCTCTGCTTCTTCGGTATAACCAACGTGTTGCCTTGGTTTGTAGTACTCGTGATTTCTTTGCAAACGATTGAAGACCGAAGATTCGTCATCGTTTTCCCAGGTTGGATCATTTGGGTCAGTTTCTTCCCACTCATCATTCATGTTGCGCGGCGTGAGCCGGCTATGAACTGGGCCTCTTTGGAAGTTCGACGGTTCGTCATAGTAACTTTCTGTCTCCCCCCGTGTATCGCGCGTGTCCTGCACGCTTAGTCTTCGGGTAGGGGGAGGTCTGTTGGCTCTTCCTTGGATATTTTGCGGTGGTGGCATCTGGCGCGGCCCGTGACTTGGGCCGGTTGGTGTAACCAAGGAAGGTTCTGCCGTTAGAACTGCTTGCTGCGCGCTCAAGGATTGATATGCCGCGTTAATGGTGGCGAGTTGCTTGGCGTACCATGAGGCTGGGGTTTCACCCTCTGGTAGCCCTAATAGCGCTGAGATATTCTGAGGTAGAGCTGGGTTCGAAGGCCCAGCACCGTTGTTTCCTGGGGTAGCTTGAGCGATGCGGGTGAAACTCCCGCGCGGACCCCCAGTGTTAGCCATCTCGATCTCGCCGATTTCTTCAACGTGTTGGGGTTGGATGTTTTGGTTATCCACCTCCAACGCTGCGTTAGGGTCTGCTCCAAGACCAACAAACTCGGGAATGATTCCTTGACCAGCCATGATCGAAGGAAGAAAAACAACGAAAACTCAGGAAATAAGAAGATGGAAGTGGTTTGTAGAAAAAATCGGTGGGCGCCAATGAAGAAACACTGAACTAATTAAGGAACTAATCAGTTTGGTTTATGTTTCTACCACGAGGGTTTATCTTCTTGAAGGTTTCCTGAGCTCCTAATAACCGTGGTTTATCTGCAAAACAAAACACCGTTACTCGTTAAGAGGGGAATGTGGGGGTTTCCCTCTTAACCGGGCTCCGACGTGAGAATAAGCGACTGCTTTTGGGAGAGAATTAAGTATTAAGTGAGAGTAGAGGGAATGGAATGAATAACCTGTGAAGTGAAGGTCTCTATTTATAGCCGGAGAGGTGCAAGAGGGTGTGGGCTGATGGGCCTTGGGCCGGAAGGCGACAACATAGAGGATATGCTCCTTGTCTCACTGGTGTCGACCGTTAGTGGCTTCTAGGAGCTTTCTGGAGTTGGCGCAACGTGATTGGAGCCACGTGTCACTGTTGTCGGCCTGGTCGCCCTTCTGCCATCAGCAGGTAAGTGGAGATCGTGGGGCAGTTGTCTCTGCCCTATGATTGGTGCCACATAGGCGTCCTTAAGTACTTTTTGTCTCCTGCATGTCAGACGATCGTGGAGCACGATTGCGCAGGAACAGAAGGATCCTGATTGGCTCCTTTATTCTGCCACTTGTACCTTGTGTACTATATGAAAAGGCCTTGCGCCGTAGTTACGCATGGTTCTTGCTGGGCACGTTATTGCCTCGCGCTAGGCATGCGCTTTCAGATGTTCTTTTTTAGAATGCTAAGTGTTGCTAACTGGAGTTTACTCTTGTGTGGACCTCGCGCCACGTTACACAGATGTCTTGTAGCCTGCGCGAGGTTGGCAATCAAGAAAATTGCTAAGTAAGAAGTATGGTCCCGCGCGACCTTAAAGGGGGTTGCGCGACTTTTTGGGACCATACCCTTCATAGTCTGTGTGATACATATTTATTTTTCATGAATGACACAAATTTCCCTTTCCTTATTTCATTTCTTTCTGATATGCCTTCCACCTGTTTGTAGAAAGTCCCAAGAGAAAACTGATCAAAATTTACAGACCCACATTGAATCTACAACGATTTCAAGATTGTACTTTTCTATTAGTATGGATTTCCAATCTTGCATCATATGTTATTACATCTACTGTAAATCATGTGCCCTAATTTCCTCTTTTGAGCTAAACTCCTGAGCCTTTAAACTGTTGTTTGAACATTTTCAGCCCCCGCCGGTTCCATCACCATCTCTATGGATCTGTTCATGCTAGAACCTATAACCATCGCTTACGGTCGGTGGAGGCCACTACCTTACCCTTGTCGTCGGAGTGGTGTTCTGATGGTGGTCCACTTCTTCCCAATCATAAACCAAATCATTTGATTGATTCTTTTTGCCTCCGTCTCAATCTTTAACCCAACCCACCAACTAATCCAACTGGTTCCCACCTAAACAATTAATCAAGAGTAAACAACCATCTAGACACACATATCAGCTTAAAACAACAACCTTGACGGTTGGTATGATGAAAAAATCCAACACCAACAATAACCACAACAATGGATTATCGCCATCGCCACCAGAGTATGAAGCATCGGCGACGAACTGACGGACTCTCACTCTCAATTCATTTGAGTTTCACTTTTTGGATATTAGCTATAATTATTGTCTCTGTTGTTTCTGAGTTTTCTATAATTCTATAAATATGAGAATGGTGGGACACGTGGAAGGTGAAAGGAAGACCAGGTATGTGTGTCATCAAGTTATACAAACCAGCTGTCACTCACAATAACAGCCCAAACCCCAAAAATAACCCACGATTTTCTTGTAAACCATTGTACCATTACAATTACATAGAGTACAAGCAATGTTGCTAGGTAGTGTTATTATATAATCAACTAGTTGATTTTCACCCCGCGCGTTGCGGCGTGGACCCAATGACTACAAAAGGCGTGTCAGCAACGGCAAGCAGATACCGAATATTAAAACATAAATAAAAAAGACGTGGTAAGGATAGTCACTCCGTAAAAAAAAACGATTTTAAAGAACCTAATTTATAATAATATGACCCACACATCCTACAACGTTGGAAATTCGGTTGTTTTCAGTTCAGTTATTACGGTGCTAACACGTTAAAATATGGATGAGGTCGGTACCGGTAACGACACCGAAAATACCGATCCGGAAAATCATCGAAATTAGGTACCGGCACCGAAAATGCTCGGTACAATACGGTATGGTATTTGAAGGTAAAAATCAATAAATACAGGTAAGGTGCTAGACCGGTGTTAAACCGAAAGTAACGATTCTGAAAACGCCAAAAGGTAGGTACCAAATTGGTACCGGAAATGATTTGGTATAGTAAATTTGGTACCGGTACGATACCGGTTTGATTACAGGATTTGATATGATTTGTTCATCAATATTATAAATATCTAAGTTAATTTTACATGCTACAATTCATTCATTACAGAAAAAGACAAAAAAAAACAAAATAAGTTGTTGTGTATATAAAACCTCATTCAAATGAAATACACTTTACTTACTGGGTGTATGAAAAGTAACCTAAACGGTGCAATTACTTGCATTGTTGCGTTGCTACAGGATTTGATGAGCTCGGTTGGTCCGAAAATACCGTTACCGAAATCCCCAAAAGTGGGTACCGGTACCGAATATACCTGGCACGGTACAGTTCGGTACCGGTTGATACTGGTACGACACCGGTATTTGAGGGTAAAAACCAGTGAATACCGGTGCCGAACTGGTACCGAAAATACACCGGTTTGGTAAATCAGGTACCGATACCGGTACCTGATACCATTTGCTCATCTGTTAGTGATGTTACTATTTATAGGTAATTTAATATATAGGTAATTTGTTTCACATTGATATACTTTTATTACTTTTGCTATGTATGATCACCTCTCCACTAACAAATTGATGATAGTATCTTTAAATTACTTGAAAAAAAATAACCAAACCAGCTTCAAAAATAACCAAACCAGCCGACTGGTTACTGTTCAAAACCCTCAAAATTTAATATAAGGATAATGTTGCTAATTAATGTTAAACTAGAATAGAGTACTAAAAATGTAGTGACACTTAACAAAGTAATGATTACATTTTAATCCTGCTGTCCATCGACAGTTTTCGAATGCCCTGTTCGTAACTTCAGTTGGATAGAAAGTTACCCGATGTTGTTGAGTTTTTCTTCAGGTTGATGTTTAAAATAGTAACCTGGCGGCCGAAGTATGACCCAACGTCTTTGATCTGGGGTTTTCGGACCACAACGGACGTGAAAAGCATGTTTACATGTAAAGCACTTGAAGATCAATAAGCATTGCAGTTCACCATTACAATAGTAGCATAGACCAATATCACTTTTAGTCCACGCAACTAATGACATAGGATGTTTGTGAATGCGGAAGGTAACTAAACGCCCAAACTTCATATTAATAAATTTATAAACACCTCTCCGGTCATTGAGAGAATCATTAACACCTTGTTCGGACCGGAGTATTAACGGAGCACAAGCTGAATGTATTGACTGGCCACACTCTTGACAGTGATAGAACCAGTTTTCAGGAATAAGCTCCTCCTCACAAACTTCACAGAAGTAGTCGCTCTTGTAGTCCTCAATTGGGAAGTAACTTGGCTTTAGGGGGTGCATGTCATACTTGTTCTTAATTGTCTTGGGCAAATGCAAAGCACACCTGTTATCCAGGTAGAAATCACAAAAACTGCATCTAAAACAAAACTCATCTCCATTAATGGTAATATCACAAGCATGACATGCTAGTGTACTACTTGTGGATTGGATTGATGATGCTTCTACTCTTGAAAGTAAGTGATTCGGATGCGCTTCATGCGTAAGTCTTTCAGGTATAAATCCACAATGCACATTAACTCGATAGTTACATACGGAATAAATATATCCAAATCCGTAGCAACATAAACCACAAATATTGCACTTAAACCCCGTATAAGCCAACTCACTAGGAGGAGAATGAAAGAGTGCAAGCGAGTGTAGTGGATGGCCCGTATGGTTTTCTAGCTCACTTGGTAGTCTCGTGCACCACTTGTGGAGAAAAAACTTGCATCGCACACTGCACCGATAAAACGGCGTTGTTGTAATCGGTCTCACACATCCATCACATAGTAACTTAATCCTCCTCATTGGGTTGTGAAGAGTACGGGGTGCGTTGATAACGAGTAATGGGTGAGGATGACTGGGATGCATGTTATCAGATTTAATTTGTCAAAGTGTCGATAATCCCCACTAAGAAGGTGGTACGGTAAGATGTTGTGGGATTCATCAGGGAGTGGGTAGTGAAGAAGGTTAGGATAATCAGCAGCTTTAAAATTTGTATCAGATTTGCCTGTCCCTAAAACAATACATGATAAAGTATATAATAAGCTTTTGATCTATATTATTATTCAT
The DNA here is from genome assembly GCA_030545235.1 of Helianthus tuberosus. Taxonomy (NCBI): domain Eukaryota; kingdom Viridiplantae; phylum Streptophyta; class Magnoliopsida; order Asterales; family Asteraceae; genus Helianthus; species Helianthus tuberosus. Next base: position 129,622,386 of record CM060397.1, on the reverse strand, counting down.
ATTACAAAACGTTGGGTACGCTCATATATGTCAGTGTCAATCAATATTATTATTATTGTTTATTATTATTATTATAATTATTATAATTATTATAATTTATTATTATTATTATTATTAATCTCACTTCTCATACAATATATAAAATGCAAATTTAACTTTTAATGAATAGTTTTTTCTTTAATAACTATCATTCGTTAAATTTACAAAAAAAAAAATCAACTGAATTGTCGATTAGGTTTAATTTATTGTTTGTGAAATTCTGATATAAATACTGTTGAAAACAAAGTTGTATACAAAATCGAGGTTTTTTTTTTGCTACCGTAAAGTACCGAACGAACCGATACTGATCAAATATCAAAGGTACCAATATCAGTATCATCAGATGCAGTATCGGTATCATCGTATCAGTACTCATTTTCATGGTTTTCGATATGATCGAAACCATCGTAGATAAACTTCCTTATCATAAACTATATCAAGTTCCGGTAATGTAATTAAGCAGAACGACCGCACAATATCAGTACCGTTATCAGTGTTATCGGAGTCGATAACTGTATTTGTTTTTATTGTTTTCTAATCGATTTGAATTGGTTTCGATATTTTTTTGTTACCTGTACCGAAACCGCAATGTAACTTTTTAAGTCATAACTTTATGTTTGTGACTTTTATTTATGTTATTGTAACAATTGTTTTATATTTATGTATATATCAAGTTCCCATAGTATCACACATGGGAATCTCACTAGTTTTTAATAAAATGAAGGGAGAACAACAAAAAAGAAAGTCATATTTACCATGTGAGAAGATGGACATGAAGGGCTCTCCCCTCGATAGCGCGCAATCTAGGTGGACGTAGTACCGGCATTTACCACATTTGTATAGCCAATCTCTTTCACTAATGCTCGTTACACAAATCCTACACTTGCTATGATATGGTATAACTGTAAAAGAATATGAAAGAGTGAGCTTGTGAACATGATGCTCTAAGCTTAACTTGAACGGAAGGGTAACACAATCAACGTGGATCAAGAAGTAAAAATAAGTGCTACAATGATAGAAGAACCCTTCATGTTTTTTTCCACAAGCATAACACTTGCTCATGATGGGGTCAAGGGTAATAGAGGTCAGTGGGTGTGGGTGGCTAGGATGATGAATCATAGTTTGCTCCGCAAATGTTGCACAACATAAATCGATTTCATAATCACAGGTAGAACAATGATAATGGATACTATCTAGATGTTCTGTAAGACAACTATGACAACTCCAGGAATTTGAACTTTTTTAAGGCGAAGAGTATGGATAGGGTGTGCTGGAAATCGAAGGGTTGTGGACAATTCTTTGCAGGATTTGTGGAGCGAGTAGGAACATGATGATTGGCTACACCTGTAGTAATATCGATGGTACCAATCAATTCGATATCCACAAACGTCACATTTGCACTCAAACTTTTGCATGTTGATCAAATCTTGGTCATCAAAATCTTCATCATCTTCTTGATAGTTTTGATACATTAATTGCAAATCTTCAAGATTGAGTGGATGTTCGTGTTGGATGATCTCTTCTGGTTGTACCTCTTTGAACTCCATTATAATTCTTTTTATATCTCACACTTTCAATATGATGTTAACTAACTGCAACATACCATGATATGATGTTAATTAACTGCAAGATACCATACACCTTAACAAGAAATGAGATAGATCTGGAAGGTTTAAAAAGATAAAGACACTTCAAAGTACATAAGAATTAAATGCGTACCTCGTGATTGATGGAGATTATACAACACATACAATTTTGAATGTGGTTATTGTGACAACTGTGTTCGGTAATCGATGTACGATGTAAAACAATGATGATTATTAATGAAACAATGTGCTTTGGTGTTATTATATGTTTTCTGGTGTTCTATGTGTGTATTTGTGTTGGTGATTTTTTTTTCAATACGATTCGATTCCGATTGCAAGCTTTAAATCTCGTTCTGGAAGGTTATACGCAAACTGGTGCGTAAACGCAGTCAGTATAACGCGACAAACACTCCGGAATAGTGACATAGGCTAAAAATACCTTAAATAACCTCCACATAACTTAGAAATAAGTTTTGAATGGGTTGGTGTGTTGAAACCAAGCTTGTTCGATCGCAGGGACTATTTGTGTCAAACTGCGAAACTATGCCGATTTGAACTGTAACGAACATTCCAGAACATGACCATAAGTTAAACATACCCTAAATATCCTTTACATAGCTTAGAAATAGGCTTTGAGGAGTTCGGTGAGCTAAAATAAACTTTATGCTCATTCAGGGACTAAAAGCGTCAAAAAGTGCATAAGTTTGCATTTTCGCGCATAACTTACGTTCTGAATACATCCGGACATCCAAAGTTTATGTAAGCATTAAATATTTTATTTTAGTGTTTGGCATGATAAAATCCCATTCGTCGCTTAATTTGGATCGTTTTTGCGTTCGTTACGACTTCCGTCGTAATTAAGCGAATAACGCAACCGTACGACCAAACGAACCAACATCCGAGATGTATTTGAGCATATTTTAAGTTCCCTATACTTTAAATTTATTTTAGAGCCTTGAAATGGGGTTAACGGGGCTTAAAAGTGCCAAAAATCAAGTTTTACAAGTGCAGGGACCATTTTTTTAAATTTCTGGCAGATTCAATGAACCTAGTCCATTTTGAAGTATTGGTGGTTTTAACCCATGGTTTTGTAAAACCATGGGCTGGAATTCAATGAACATAGTACATATTAGGGGCTCCCATGGTTTTAGAAAACCATGGGCACACATGTAAGGTCCAGATCAAAGCTCAGTTTACGATAAACGATCTTATCGGTTAAAGGAAATCTATAAATACCCCATGATCTCAACCCCAAAAACCCACACCTTTGAAATCTGAATTTGTTCTCTAAGTTGATGTGTTTAACACTTCATACCTGAGAATATTCGGATTCAAAACTTCCATTCTTGGACCCGTTGTAAGTGTTCTTTCGTTCTTTTCATTCGTTTTAGCGTTAAAGTCAAACTGCGTTTGACTTTCTGCATTGACCAGTTTATGGTCAACGTGAAGTTCGTTTGAACTTCATAACATGAGCGTAATCACGATGGTTATAGTACCTTGTGACTATACCTACTGATTACCGCGTTATCTAGTCTCAGTGACGAGTCGTAGTTTCGGCCAAAATGCGCATTTACGCGTATTTTGTAACCAAACTACTTGTGGGTATCAAAACTGTTTGTTTTGATACCAAACCTGTTTTCAAACCTTGTTAAACATGTTCTAACATGTTTAGCTCGTCACTTTTAGTTTTGTGCTTGTCTAGGGTCGTAAAGGTAAGCGATCTATACAATCGCTTATACTTTCGAACACGACCCGTTTGGTCGATCATTAGGATCCGACCAAACATGTTTAGTGACCATAGTAGCATAGGGAATAACCTTTCGAGGTTATACCTTATGGTCACCTAGTTTAGGTAGTTGTATGATAAGTATTTTATATGCCTTAGGTAAATTACCAAAATACCCTTTTCATGTATAATTGGTAATTAAGCTTATGTAACCTAAACTTTTGTCACATAACTGATTATACAACATGATTAAACATGTAATGGCATATAATACTTGTCATGGGACTAGTTAGACGTAGCGATCGCGCTTTGCGCGCACGACGCGTTAAAGTAGCGTAAGCTACCTTAATGGGTCGCGATGGGTCGAAAGCACTTAGGTTAGGTTTCATTTAGGATGTAGGCTTTGTTAAACCATATCACATGAGTTCCAACACTCATTTGGTTTACAAGACCTCATTCTGTCCGATCTTCCGATTTAGGCGTCTATTGTTTGACTAGTGATTCGATTACTAGGTGCTGCTTGATTTCTCTGGTTTACTCGAGTTTGTTGAAGTACTATTGATTGAGGATACCTTGCACTACATGTGAGTACATAGTTCCCCTATTTTACAACTTTCAATTGTTTTGGGGTGATTCATATGTACAAATGTTTTCAAGGTTTAAAGGATGATTTCAAAAACGAATAGAACGAACTTGTTGGTTGTAGTTACATAACGAATGACATTCATTAGCATTGATCAAGCCGACCAGTATTAGGTTATGGTACCATAGGATCCGACAAATCCCGTTATTACACTATACCCATGGTTATGTGTGGGTGTTGTGGGTAACGACCGAATCTGTAATTATTAACTTACCCTTTGGTGGTCTGTTAATAAGAGAAGCGAGGAGCGAGGTAGTCGAGTCATGAAGGTTTGAATGTTATTAACGAGACGACCATATATAAGTTTTTCACAATTAAAATGATGATGATCTAAACGATTTAAACGAGTAAACGATTTGGAAACGATTTGGAGACAATGTTAAACGATTTGGGTAAACGATTGGTTTTTGGCTAGTGTTTAGATAACTGGACGGGGGTAATATGGTGAAAACATGGTAGATACGCCGCTGGTACTTCTTATATATAAGTGTTTTCAACATATTACATACCGTGGCGTTATTTAGTTCACTTGGGTAAACGATATTGAAACGATGTCACTCAACGATGTTTTCGAAACAATATACGAGTTTTATTAACGAGTTTATACGAGATGTTTTACAAGATGGTATTCTAAAACAAAAAGCTTTTGGGTTAAGAATCATGGCTACGAAATTTTATAAATTATAACCATCTTGATTTGAGTTGGTTAATCATGTTGCAATATTATACACTTTTAAAAACAAGGTTTTCGAGGTATTGCAATATAAGTAAACAAGCCATGATTCCAATACTCTTATAAAACCTATGTACTCGCTAGCATTTCCTTGCTGACTTTGTTTTTACATATGTTTCAGGTGTTGTTGCTTGATTGACGTTCTAGGATGCATGCGTCACATAGGATCTGGACGAGGCCTTAGTGACATATAACTATGATAGACGATATAAAACTTGTTTGTTCTACGTTAAGACAATGTTAATGTTTAATATTATCAATAAAACAAAACACTTTTTGTATCCATGGTTATGAAACGATAATTCTGTTACAACACTCCCCGACGTTTCCGCCACGCTTTGTTGTTTTACGTGGTCGGGGTGTGACAGAAGAGTTGGTATCAGAGCCAATGGTTATAGGGAATTAGGTTATTAGTAATTCTTTGACCTAGACTATAACTTCTAAGACCCCAACACAAGTTTATTTGCGTTTAGATTTTTAAAACAAAATCGTCACCTATCCTTAGGTGATACCCACAACGAGAACACAATTTTCGAATCCGCTTTGAAAATTAATCATCCATTCTAGGATGATTGATTACTAGGTTTTGAACCCTCTGTTGTATGGTTTTGAACCCTTCCAGTTTAACTCATTTTTGGCTTAGTGCCTTCTGAGTTTTCAAAATCTCGTTAAAGTTTGGGTCTAAATAATGTGAACACGTGCAAACTGGAAGAGTGAGTGCCTGTACTCTGAGTTTTCTGTCTAAGGCTAGAGTGTTCGTACAAATCCACATAATCGGAACAGTCACTCTTACCTGGGAACTCTTGGGGTGAGTATTCACTTATAGGCGAGCATGTCTTCGGCGATACATTATATTGACCCATTTACTTTGATTAGTCACTGTGTGTCGTTTGTTTGTTCGAGGTAACGAACAAATGATCGCCTTTCTTGTGTTTTGTCGATGTTTTCAATACCTCTTTGTTTTTCCAATCGTCGACCCCCCTCGTGGGCGAGCGTACAATCTGAATGCAAACGAGGCTCGAGCTGACAACCTCGTTGTCAGAGGTACCTTGGTTGTCAATGGTACGTTTCTTGTTATAAACCTGCATCTATTCTTTTTGATTCTGGTGCTGATAGAAGTTTTGTTTCATTGTCATTTGAGCCTTTGCTTGCGATACCTAGAACCAAACTGAGGAAACCCTTATCTGTCGAAGTTGCTACTGGTAAACCTCTTGTTCTCAATTCTGTTATTCGTGATTGTCAGTTGAACCTTGATAACCATCTTTTTCCTATTGACCTCACACCGATGCAACTTGGGAGTTTCGATATTATCGTTGGAATGGATTGGTTAACCAAACACCACGCTGAGGTGGTTTGCTTCGATAAGATTGTTCGTATTCCTTTGTCTTCCGGCGATGTTCTAGAATTTCGTGGCGAAAAACCACCAGATGGTTTGAAGCTTATGTCGTGTTTGGAAGCCCAAAGGTATCTACGAAAAGGATATGTTGCTTTTCTGGCACATGTCACCGAGGAGAAAAGTAAGAGCAAGAGTATTCAGGATATTCCGATTGTTCGGGATTATCCGGAGGTGTTTCCTGATGAACTGCCTGGTTTGCCTCTAGTTCGTCAAGTCGAGTTTCATATTGACCTTGTACCCAATGTCAACCCGATTGCAAAAGCACCTTATCATCTTGCACCGTTGGAGATGCAAGAGTTATCGAAACAGCTTCAAGAGTTATCTGATAAAGGATTCATCCGACCGAGCTTTTCACCTTGGGAGCTCCTGTCCTCTTCGTGAAAAAGAAAGATGGATCTTTTCGAATGTGTATCGATTATCGTGAGCTTAATAAGCTCACCATCAAAAATCGATATACCCTACCTCGAATTGATGATCTCTTCGACCAACTGCAGGGTGCTTCATGATTTTCCAATATCGATCTGCGTTCTGGGTATCATCAACTTCGTGTTCTCGAAGAAGATATTCCCAAAACTGCTTTCCGCACAAGATATGGGCATTACGAGTTCACTGTCATGCCTTTTGGTTTGACGAATGCTCCAGCTATCTTTATGGACTTAATGAATAGGGTCTGCAAACCTTATTTGGACAAGTTCATTATTGTGTTCATCGACGATATTCTCATTTATTCAAAATCTCGAGCCGAGCACGAGCAACACCTTCGCTTAACATTAGAACTCCTGAAGAAGGAACAACTTTTTGCTAAATTCTCCAAGTGTGAATTCTGGTTTAAAGAAGTTCAATTCTTGGGTCATATAGTCAATGAGCAAGGTATTCATGTGGATCCATCCAAGATTGCTGCTATTAAGGACTGGAATACACCGACGACACCTACGGAGATTTGATTTTTTCTTGGTCTTGCTGGTTATTATCGTCGATTCATTTCAAATTTCTCGAAGATTGCGGTTCCACTCACTGCTTTGACTCAGAAGAATAAGCCTTTCGAGTGGGGACCCAAGAAAGAAGGAGCGTTCCAAACGCTGAAGCAGAAGTTATGTAATGCTCCTGTTCTATCTCTGCCCGAAGGAAGCGATGATTTCGTTGTCTATTGCAATACGTCCAACTTAGGCCTTGGTTGCGTCCTTATGCAACGAGGTAAGGTTATTGCATATGCATCTAGACAGCTGAAAGTTCACGAGAAGAACTAAACGACTCATGATCTTGAGTTAGGAGCTGTGGTTTTCGCGCTTAAAATCTGGAGACACTACCTCTATGGAACAAAGTGTGTGGTTTTCACAGACCACAAAAGTCTCCAGCATATTCTTAATCAGAAAGAGCTGAATATGAGGCAACGACGTTGGTTTGAACTCTTGAACGACTATGATTGCGAGATTCGCTACCATCCTGGTAAGGCGAATGTCGTAGCTGATGTGCTTAGTCGAAAAGAATGAGTCAAGCTTCATTCTGTTCGAACTCTAGCTGATCTTCAATCTCGTGTCCTTCAAGCTCAACAATTTTGTGTTTCACAAAATTTGATGGGTACGGAATTGCCACGTCAACTTGAGCTTATGCTCGAAGCGAAAGACGATGGTTTGCTCTATTTTAAGGATCGATTGTGGATTCCGAAACAAGACGATCTTCGCACCTTGGTAATGGACGAATCTCATAAGTCTCGATATTCTATCCATCCTGGTGCTAATAAAATGTACAAGGATCTTCGTACTCGGTGCTGGTGGCCTGGTATGAAGAAGGATGTTGCCTTGTATGTATCGAAATGCCTAACTTGTCTCAAAGTCAAGGCCGAACATCAACGACCTTCTGGCTTGCTTGTACAACCAGAGATACCAGTTTGGAAGTGGGAGAACATTGAGATGGATCTCATCACTAAGTTACCGCGTACGTCTAAAGGTCATGATGCTATCTGGGTTATTGTCGATCGATTAACGAAATCAGCTCATTTCATTCCGATTCGCGAGGATCTATCTGCTGATAAACTTGCAAAGATTTATGTTGATGAGATTGTGACACGACATGGTGTGCCTTTGGATATCATCTCTGATCGTGATGCTCGATTTTCATCTCATTTCTGGAAGGCCATGCAATCTGCTTTGGGAACCCAACTGAATCTAAGCACTGCTTATCATCCCCAAACAGATGGCCAATCTGAGAGAACGATTCAAACTTTGGAGGATATGCTTAGAGCATGCGTGATAGACTTTGGTGGTAATTGGGATTCTCATCTGCCACTGATCGAGTTCTCTTACAACAATAGTTATCATACTAGCATTAATATGGCACCATTCGAAGCTCCCTATGGTCGAAAATGTCGTTCACCTGTCTGTTGGAACGAGACCGGTGAAGCTCAGCTTACTGGACCTGAGCTCGTTCTGGAAACAACTGACAAAATCAAGAAAATCCGCGATAATCTTGTGACAGCTCGAAACCGTCAAAAGAGATATGCGGATTTGGGACGCAAGCCCTTAGAATTTCAAGTCGGAGATCATGTCCTACTCAAGGTTTCACCTTGGAAGGGAGTCGTGAGATTTGGAAAGAAAGGAAAACTTGTACCTCGATATGTGGGACCATTTAAGATTGTGGAAAGAATTGGAAAGGTTGCCTATCGTCTAGAGCTATGTAACACCCTTAAATTTTCACTTGATTTTAGTAATAGGTTATACCATTTCAAATATAATATTGTTTAATTAACATGACTTTCATAAACAAAGTTCATAAGTAACATCAACCTTAGTCAACTAATGACTAAGTTAAAACATTTTAAAAGTTGTTTAACAAGTGTTTACAATCCATACACAAAAGTACTAAAGATTTAAGATGTTGCGGAAGCTTCAAAATGTAGTGTTCGGTTCTTCATCATATGCTTGATCGCCATCCGTAAGTTCCCCAACATGACCTAATGTCAAAACCACATCAAAGGTTAGTTTCGACAATAATATAACACTTATAATCGAATTCTAGCATCAAAACTATTGAAAACAACAAAATTCTTCGGATCAGGTCGCTCGCGCCGCGCGAGAGACGTTACGCGGGTCGCAAGGACCTCCCGCGTGTCGCGGCGTGTTTCAGGTGGCCTTCCGCGTGGCGCGGGGGCTCACGTTTTCCAGCAGCTCAAGTTTTGTGAGCTGCATTTGCTGCCAGCTCCGGAAAATCCAGTTTTTAACTTCGTTTGGCCATATCTTTTGACTCGTAAGTCCGTTTTAAGTGATTTTTCTTCCTATATGTCTATAAATTCAATACCGACATAACTATTATAAATTTGATACCCAAAATTTAATTTACGGACCGAAAGACCATATGTCACTATGTAATTATTCGACCCATTCTAACCTTACACATTTTTCTACCATTTAACTAATAAACCTATGGCGCCTTATGCCCAACATCCGAGGCTTGTTATCACCCGCATTTCTTACCAATTTCATGGTTTAATGCCTTTGTGACTATTATCGCCATTATCGTCTACTAGAATGTTTAAAACTACAATTTTCACAACTAATAGACCCGTTGGCTCATCTTGTGGAATCATCCACTTGTGATGACTACCAATTGGTTCGTTTACTATACTAAGTCTATTAATTCACATACAACCATAATCAATATAAATTCAACGCAGATTTCGATTCAACAATAAGATTTATAAAACTTATCAACAACTCACTTAATGTAACCAATCAAGTTACGTACCTTCAAAGTATGCCCTTCAAACGTGGTTCGCCACCCGCTTGTCCGCTTGACGCTCATGCGCCCGTTCCTATAGAGTTCATTTATGATGTGTTTAGAACTCTCTTTAAATCATAATTCGCATAATACACCAAACATCATGATTATGCGTTTTAACTTGGAATTTCAGTTTTAAGCCTTCATAGAGGCATTTCAACAAACACTTCGTGGGCAGATTTTTACAAGATTAAACATCAAATCTCTAGTTTACCATTTAGCCCTAATTTCACATCATTCAAACTTTTTACATGATTGATAACTTCTAATTTTCTGGAATCACTTCAAAATTGTCATTTTACACTAGATTAACAATCTATTTCCTAGTGTTCATCAAATTACACATAACCCACTAACCACCTACAATGGTGTTCATAGGTATCACTAAAATTTCATATGATTTCAACTTGTATTGGTCTAGGGTTTGTCCCTAGACACTATAGTTGTTCCTTAATCATCATAACATACACATGCAACTCTAATTTCAGATTTTTCCCAATTCATTAGAATTTCAAGTTGAGAGATTTATCAAGATTTTACATACCTTGTAATCCTCTTGCGATGAGGATCACGATTCTAAGCTCGGATTTTTGTTTGGACCAGATTTGCACCTCCAATTTGAGAGTTTAAGTAGAATTTTAGGGCTTGAAGGTGGGGATGTCGCCCCTGCTTGTTCTAATCGACCAGACACCTCCTTTTTGGGGGTATTTGGTTTTTTTTATTTGTTTAATAACAATTAAGTTTCAATTGTTACAACTTAAGCCCCTCCACTTTGATTAACATTTAATTTAGTTGCATTTAACCCTACTTTAAGTTATTTCTAGACTTGTAACTAACTAGGTTAAAATTCCTAGTTAGTAAATTCTTGTTTATTTAAACTTTATAATTCTAATATAAAGTTTTACATTTTCGGGGTGTTACAAGTCGTAGTCTTGCTTAGAGCGTCCGCTACCACATTTGCCTTTCCGGGGTGATAATGTATCTGACAATCGTAGTCTTTCACCGTTTTCAGCCATCGCCTTTGTCGCATATTTAACTCCTTCTGATCAAAGAAGTATTTCAAGCTCTTGTGGTCGGTGAATATGGTGCACTTTACCCCATACAAGTAATGCCTCCATATTTTTAATGCAAATACTACCGCTGCCAACTCGAGATCGTGCGTGGGATATTTCTTCTCGTGTATTTTCAATTGTCTCGAGGCATAGGCTATTACCTTGCCCCGTTGCATCAACACGCAATCGAGCCCCGATAATGAAGCATCCGAATAAACCACCATGTCTTCGACTCCGTCCGGCAATGTCAATTCCGGAGCTTGAGTTAACTTTTCTTTTAGCGTTTGAAATGCTTTCTCTTGATCAGCACCCCAAATGAACTTTTCTTTCTTCCGTGTTAGCTTTGTTAGCGGTGACGCAATCTTGGAGAAATCTTGAATGAATCTCCTATAATATCCCGTAAGCCCCAAAAAGCTTCTAATTTCCGAAGGGTTCTTTGGAAGATTCCATTTTGACACAGCCTCTATCTTTGACGGATCCACCAATATTCCGTCGGCACTTATGACATGGCCAAGAAATTGTACCTCTCGTAACCAAAAGGCACATTTAGAGAATTTTGCATACAACTTCTCTCGTCTAAGTGTCTCTAACACTTCTTGTAGGTGGTGTGCGTGTTCAGCTTCACTTTTCGAATACACCAAGATATCATCGATAAACACGATGACCGACTTATCCAACATTGGTTTGCAAACCCGGTTCATGAGGTCCATGAAAGCCGCGGGTGCGTTTGTTAGCCCAAATGACATCACGAGGAATTCGTAATGTCCGTATCTCGTGCGGAAAACCGTCTTCGGCACATCTTTTTCTTTGACCTTTAGTTGGTGATACCCAGATCTAAGGTCAATTTTTGAAAACCAGTTCGCACCTTGTAATTGGTCGAAAAAATCATCTATCCTCGGGAGCGGGTATCGGTTCTTTACCGTGAGTTTGTTTAGCTCCCGGTAATCGATACATATGCACATGATCCCTGTCACACCCCGACCACGTAGAACATACAAAACGTGGCGGAAACATCGGGGAGTGTTGTAACAGAATTAATGTTTCACAACCATGGATATTAAAGTTTCGTTTTATTCATCAAACAAGCGAGTTACATTGTCTTTAAACAAGAAGTAAAGAGTACATAACATAAATTAACTAGTTCTTGTCTCGTTTTAAGTCACTAAGGCACAGGTCCGCCTAAGTATGTCTTGATAAGTCCTATGCATCATCTCCTGAAAACACACGTGAAAATAGGTACGTCAGCATAAAAATGCCTGTGAGATACATAGGTTTTGTGAAAATGAGATTCATGACTTATGTTTAAGAAAATGTTTAGTCATGAACCTTTTAGTTTGCTTTGTTTTGTAAATCATTTAAAAAGCAATAAGATCAGATGATATGTATAAGTAAGAGAATTATGTATGGTTAAATGAATAACCAAGTAAAATGAGTTTGTAAAAGATAAGTTGTTTTGTAAAACAATGTCTTGTGAAAAGTATGTTATTTGTATAAAATGTTATATATCTCAAATTGAAATGATTCAAATAACGCTACAATATGTGATATCATACAAGCACTTATATATAGGAAGTACCTGCGGCGTATCCACCATGCTTGTATCATATTACACACTCCTCGTTACTTAAATCACTTACTCAAACCAAACCACCGAAGTAAAATGTTTATGTATAATCAAATGTCTAATGTCTATGTCAAATGTTTATGTCAAAAGTCCTTGTATAAACCATGTCAAATGTTGATAGTCCAAAAGTAGTCAAGTAATGTGTAACAAATGTTTATGTATGGTAAGTAAAATAAGACTACTTAAACCATAAGTAAAAATGTACAAAACAAAGTATTTTGAGTAAATCAAAAGTTATGTTTTGTAAAATATATGCATGCTATACTGAATATGAACATTTATGCGGTATTGTGAAAATTCATACATCCAAGCCTTGAGACAGTCGGATAACTATGTAAAAATGAGTTATCAAAAGAATATGTATTCGGATTCGGTCATTCCTTACGTCCAAACAAACCCGAGATTTCAGGAATGGGATTTGTCAAGTCCTATGGTACCACTACCTACTACCGAGCGGCATGATCGGTGTTAATGAATGTACATTGTCTCATTTAAACAAACCAAATGTCATACCAAAATGTAAGCATGTGATGAAGATAATGTACCTAGTATGCTAGAGTAAACATACAAGGTAGAGCTGTAAAACAATGTGTCCATATGTTACTGGAACATATGCAACAGAAATGCAATGTAAAATAATGTACTAAGCATGTACTAAATGGACATACATAGCATGAAAACAATGAAATCATGTACTATAAGTGTACTATTGAACATAACAAGTATATGATGTGAAAACAGGAAAGCATGAAAGTAACAAGTAGGCACATGTGTTTCACCCCAAAACAGTTTGGAAAACAGTAAAAGAGGGGTCTATGTACTCACTTGAGATTGTTCAGTAGTCCTAGGATAACCACCAAGCAATGCTAGAGATCTCAGAATCAAACGGCACCTAATATAGGTAACTATATTAATAAACCGGACCTAAATCGGAAGATCGGGTAGAATGAGGGTTTGTAAACCAAACGAGTGTAGAGACTTGTCTCATTTGGTTTAACAAAGCCTACATACTGAATGAAACCTAACATAATTGTTTATGACCCATTACGACCCGTTTAGGTAGCTTATGCTACTTTAACGCGTCGTTCGCGTGAAACGCGTTCGGACCGCCTAACTAGTCCTATGACAAGTGCTATATGCCTAAACATGTTACATAATCAGTTATGTGACAAAAGTTTAGGTTACATATGCTTAATTACCAATTATACTTGAAAAGAGTATTCTGGTAATTTACCTAAGGCATATAAACTACCTATCATACAACTACTTAAACGATGTGACCATAGGGTATAACCTCGGAAGGTTATTCCCTACCTACTATGGTCACCTAATGTGTTTGGTCAGATCCTAATGATCGACCAAATGGGTCGGGTTCGAGGTATAAGCGATTTATTAGATCGCTTACCCTACGACCCTAGACAACATGGTAATCAGTAGGCATAGTCCCAAGGGACTATAACCAACGTGATTACACTCACGTTGCGAAGTTCAAACGAACTTCGCATTGACCATAAACTGGTCAATGCAGAAAGTCAAACAAAGTTTGACTTTCAGACTCGAAAGACTCGAAAAGCAATAAAAGAACGAAAGAATACTTACGAAGGGTCCCCGAATGCTAATCTCGATTCAAGAATCTCAGGTATGAAACAATGGTTTCAACTTAGAGTTTCTCAAATCAAAATTCTAGTGGTTTTGAAGCAATGGGGGGTGGGGTATTTATAGTTTTCGGGTAACCGTTAAGATCGTTTCAAGGAAACCGTGCTCGAATCCTACCCGTACATGTGTTGCAAAGTTGTGGTGACTAAAAATGGGTTCTTATCAGCTGACTAGACAAGTGTGCGTGTGTGGTTGAGGATTAAACAGCTGCAATCTGATGTTAAATACACTTAATCTGGTCTGGTTAGGCAGTCGCGTAGTGCTACTGAAAAGGCACTAGGCAGTCGCGCTACGCTAGCACCCCCTGTTTCAGAAATGTTTCAAAAGTGGCAGAAATGGTCCCTGCACGTGTTTAAGGCCTTTTTCGATGCGTTTGAACCCCGTTAACCTCATTTCAAGGCTCTAAAATGAAGTTAAAGTATAGGGAACTCAAAACATGCTCAAAAATATGCCGGATGATGGTTCGTTTGGTCGTACGATCGCGATGTTCGCTTAATTACGACGGAATGCGTCCAAGCGCGAAAAACGATCCAAATGACGCGACGAATGGATTTTTTCTTATGCCAAACACTAAAATAAAATGTTTTAGTGCTTACATAAATTTTTGGATGTCCGGATGTATTCAGAACGTAAGTTATGCGCGAAAATGCAAACTTGTGCACTTTTTGACACTTTTAGTCCCTGAATGAGCCAAAAGTTTATTTTAGCACACCGAACCCATCAAAGCCTATTTCTAAGCTATATAAAGGATATTTAAGGTGTGTTTAACTTATGGTCATGTTCCGGAATGTCTGTTACAGTTCAAATTGGCATACTTTCACAGTTTGTCAAGTTTAGTCCCTGTAAGCGAATTAGCTTGTTTTTGCCATACCAAAGCCTTCAAAACTTATTTCTAAGTTATGTAAAGGTTATTTAAGGTATGTTAAGCCTATGTCACTATTCCGGAGTGTTTGTTGCATTAAACTGGTTATATTTACGCATCGGTGCGCGTATAACCTTCTAGAAAGCGATTTAGAGTTTGGAATTGAACAAAAATTGATATGTGCAAATGATACACATATTTTTACAAATCCCAAGCATGAAATATAATAATTCATTGGTTTGGTATTTGTTTGATGGCCGTGGAGGCACAGGTGTTACAATCCCGTCTTTCTTTCTCACAAACAATACCGGTGCGCCCCAAGGAGACACACTCGACCTTATGAATCCCTTGTCAAGCAGGTCTTGAATTTGGGACATCAACTCTTGTAATTCCGACGGTGCGAGTCGGTACAAGGCTTTTGCTACGGGTTTTGTGCCCGGAATCAATTCGATCCCGAACTCTACTTTCCATTCAGGCGGTATCCCCGGTAAATCTTCCGGAAACACATCTTCATAATCTCGTACTACCGGTACATCTTCAATCTTCCATGATTCTTTCTCGGGCTCATTTGCGTATATCATGAACGCCTTGCATCCTCGCTTCATAAGCTTGTGAGCTTTCAGCATTGAGCACACTATGGGGTTACCTCCTTTTTCTCGATAAATGGTAACGTGTTTCCCGCTCGGAGATGTTAGTTTTATCTCTTTACGAAAACACACGACTTTTGCATGGTGCTGGCTAGCCAATCCATCCCAACGACTACTTGAAATTCCCCCATTGACATCGGGATTAGGTCTATCAAGTATTCTTCATCGTCGATGCTTAATTTGCAGCCTCGACAAACATCACAAACTATAAAACTTTTGTTGTCCCCTATTTCAACTTCTAAGGGCATAGGTAATTTTGTCAATATAAATGAAGGATGTCGAATAAATCCATGCGAAATGAAGGATTTATTCGCACCCGTATCAAACAATACACGTGCTGGAATTGAGTTAATTGTGAATATACCTGAAACCAAATCGGGTTCTGTCTTTGCTTCAGCCGCGGTAAGTTGGAAGGACCTCGCCTTCGCTTTGGGAGCTTCTGTTGGAGATTCTTTAACATCTCTCTTTCCAACTACGTCCGGGCATTCGGACTTTTTGTGGCCGGGTTGATAACATTTGTAGCAAACAGAAACTTTTCCCGGGCATAGCGAGGCCGTGTGCCCCGTCTTATTACATATGGGGCATGGCTTGTCTTTGAACCGACATTCCCCTTTGTGTCCCTTCCCGCACACTTTACAACTTGACGACCCACCTTTAGTATCCACCTTCTTTCCCGATTCTCCAGTTCGGGCTTTCTTTGTAGGGCTTAGATTCACATCATGTGCCCTTCGCTCACCTCTTTCGACTTTCTTCTTCAACTCGATTTCCCGTTCCCGAGCAACATTAATGATTTCGGTAAGGGTCTCGTATTTTGAAGGAGTCATAAACTCCCTATATTCAGCGCTCAACATATTGTAGTAGTAGTATATTTTCTGTTCTTCGTTCGTCACCAACTCACTACTAAACTTCATCTTATCCATAAACATCGCCGTGATCTTGTCTATGGTTTCACCCTTATGCCTAAGTTGCATGAACTCTTCCTTGATTTTGTTAATGACCGCCTTGGGACTATGATGTTTAAGAAATGGTGTCTTAAACTCTTCCCATGTCATGGTCCTTGCCGCTTCGGCCCCTATTTCATTCTTTTTGTTATCCCACCAATCCTTGGCTTGTCCTCTTAACTGACCCGTTCCGTAAGCAACGAAGTCGCTTTCGTCGCAATGGGTCCTTTCAAACACTCCTTCAATGTCGCCCAACCATCTTTGGCAAATTATCGGGTCGACTTCCCCGTTATAGATTGGTGGTTTACACGCCATGAATTCCTTGTATGAACACCCTTTGCGTTCCCCCGTTTTCTCCTTCATAAGGTTGACAATATCCTCCAACCTTTTAACTCGCTCTTCTACAAGCGACAACACCGTGCCTTGAATTTTGTCTATAAACCCAGATAGACTTCCTTCAATTGCCTTCCCTACCTCTTCGGCAATTATCTCTTTCATTTGTTCAGTGCTTGTTTGCACCGGATTATCATCATTCCCATCGGACATCTTGAAACTGAAATGTTTACATCAAACGTTAAACTTTCATTCATGACATTGCTTCTTTTGTTTCGGTTTACCCAAGTTCCTAACTTGCTTTAACCGTTCACATTTAATGCACTTTCCGGGTTTGAGTGTGTTAACACGCTCTTCCCATGCATAACAATTCGTTTCTCATTCCTTACATAAGACATAATCTACTAACATAATGAGTTAATTCTTACCGGACGATCGATCAAGCTTGAACCGAACACTTTGTTGACAACCTTAAGCTCTGATTACCAACTTGTAACACCCTTAAATTTTCACTTGATTTTAGTAATAGGTTATACCATTTCAAATATAATATTGTTTAATTAACATGACTTTCATAAACAAAGTTCATAAGTAACATCAACCTTAGTCAACTAATGACTAAGTTAAAACATTTTAAAATTTGTTTAACAAGTGTTTACAATCCATACACAAAAGTACTAAAGATTTAAGATGTTGCGGAAGCTTCAAAATGTAGTGTTCGGTTCTTCATCATATGCTTGATCGCCATCCGTAAGTTCCCCAACATGACCTAATGTCAAAACCACATCAAAGGTTAGTTTTGACAATAATATAACACTTATAATCGAATTCTAGCATCAAAACTATTGAAAACAACAAAATTCTTCGGATCAGGTCGCTCGCGCCGCGCGAGAGACATTACGCTGGCCGCGAGGACCTCCCGTGTGTCGCGGCGTGTTTCAGGTGGCCTTCCGCGTGGCGCGGGGGGTCACGTTTTCCAGCAGCTCAAGTTTTGTGAGCTGCATTTGCTGCCAGCTCCGGAAAATCCAGTTTTTAACTTCGTTTGGCCATATCTTTTGACTCGTAAGTCCGTTTTAAGTGATTTTTCTTCCTATATGTCTGTAAATTCTTTACCGACATAACTATTATAAATTTGATACCCAAAATTTAATTTACGGACCGAAAGACCATATGTCACTATGTAATTATTCGACCCATTCTAACCTTACACATTTTTCTACCATTTAACTAATAAACCTATGGCGCCTTATGCCCAACATCCGAGGCTTGTTATCACCCGCATTTCTTACCAATTTCATGGTTTAATGCCTTTGTGACTATTATCGCTATTATCGTCTACTAGAACGTTTAAAACTACAATTTTCACAACTAATAGACCCGTTGGCTCATCTTGTGGAATCATCCACTTGTGATGACTACCAATTGGTTCGTTTACTATACTAAGTCTATTAATTCTCATACAACCATAATCAATATAAATTCAATGCAGATTTTGATTCAACAATAAGATTTATAAAACTTATCAACAACTCACTTAATGTAACCAATTAAGTTACGTACCTTCAAAGTATGCCCTTCAAACGTGGTTCGCCACCCGCTTGTCCTCTTGACGCTCATGCGCCCGTTCCTATAGAGTTCATTTATGATGTGTTTAGAACTCTCTTTAAATCATAATTCGCATAATACACCAAACATCATGATTATGCGTTTTAACTTGGAATTTCAGTTTTAAGCCTTCATAGAGGCATTTCAACAAAAACTTCGTGGGCAGATTTTTACAAGATTAAACATCAAATCTCTAGTTTACCATTTAGCCCTAATTTCACATCATTCAACCTTTTTACATGATTGATAACTTCTAATTTTCTGGAATCACTTCAAAATTGTCATTTTACACTAGATTAACAATCTATTTCCTAGTGTTCATCAAATTACACATAACCCACTAACCACCCACAATGGTGTTCATAGGTATCACTAAAATTTCATATGATTTCAACTTGTATTGGTCTTGGGTTTGTCCCTAGACACTATAGTTGTTCCTTAATCATCATAACATACACATGCAGCCCTAATTTCAGATTTTTCCCAATTCATGAGAATTTCAAGTTGAGAGATTTATCAAGATTTTACATACCTTGTAATCCTCTTGCGATGAGGATCACGATTCTAAGCTCGGATTTTTGTTTGGACCAGATTTGCACCTCCAATTTGAGAGTTTAAGTAGAATTTTAGGGCTTGAAGGTGGGGATGTCGCCCCTGCTTGTTCTAATCGACCAGACACCTCCTTTTTGGGGGTGTTTGGTTTGTTTTATTTGTTTAATAACAATTAAGTTTCAATTGTTACAACTTAAGCCCCTCCACTTTGATTAACATTTAATTTAGTTGCATTTATCCCTACTTTAAGTTATTTCTAGACTTGTAACTAACTAGGTTAAAATTCCTAGTTAGTAAATTCTTGTTTATTTAAACTTTATAATTCTAATATAAAGTTTTACATTTTCGGGGTGTTACAAGCTACCTCCAGAGCTTGGAAATATTCACCCGACTTTTCATGTGTCCAATCTGCGAAAATGTTTAGTTGATGCTGATCTACACATTTCTCTCGACGAGATTCGAATCGATGAAATGATGCACTTTGTCGAGAAACCTGTGGAGATAGTGGAACGCATATACAAACAGTTGAAGAACAAACGAATTCATTTGGTTAAAGTTCGCTGGGAATCCAAACGTGGCCCAGAGTTTACATGGGAACGTGAGGACCAGATGAAGACGAAATATCCGCATTTGTTTTCACAAGCAGTGGCGGAGCTACCTTATGCCGAGGGGCAACGCCCGCTACGGCTTGGCACGGAAAAATTTGGAAAAATTAGTGTAAATTTTGGAAAAATTTGAGGTTTTTTCGATTTCGTTACGGCTTATTTATAAAACGTTACGGCTTGGCGGATTTTCTAGATCCGTCGCTGTTCACAAGCTTCCTCTAGTTAAAATTTCGGGACGAAAATTCCTGAAGTAGGGGAGACTGTGACAACTGTGTTCGGTAATCGATGTACGATGTAAAACAATGATGATTATTAATGAAACAATGTTCTTTGGTGTTATTATATGTGTTTTGGTGTTCTATGTGTGTATTTGTGTTGGTGATTTTTTTTTTCAATACGATTCGATTCCGATTGCAAGCTTTAAATCTCGTTCTGGAAGGTTATACGCAAACTGGTGCGTAAACTGTGACACTCTGGGTTTTCCCGAACAACCACCTTGTATTGAACTTGCGTGTATATATTATTAAATGAAAAATATGGTGTTGATCTTGATATGCTATGTGATCCTCGTGCTAAGTTATGTGTTGACAATGTGTAAGTATGATATGAATATATATATATATATATAGTAAGCCGAGACCATGAACCCGACTCGAGACCACTCGGTCACGAGTGAACATTAAACGGTTGGGCCGTGTGCACTTGATCCCATTCGGACCATAGAACGGGTATAAAACCCATGCCCAAGCCAACCTTCTCTCATTTTGACATTTCCATCATTCTCCCACACTCACCCACACACACTCTCCTACACTCCTTCAATCACTAAAACCCTAAAGTTCCGCCAACACTCTCCTCCTTTCTTCTCGGAACAACCGGCGGCTAAGGAAGGAGCTCTCGGATCTCGGTGAATCCCTACACACCTCCACACTTTGGAACCGGTTAGTGCCTCCTTGTGTATAGTTGAAAGATCTTTGATATAGATTCTTGCTTATGAATGTTTTGCTTGACTAGTTCAAATGTTCCGTGTATGATCTCGTGATGAAATGGAATAAAATGACTAGATGATAATTATGGCTAGCTTAGTGATGGATTTGGTGTGATGAAAATTAATAGGTGACTATATGTAAGGCATGTATTAGTATGACATTGTTATTGAAAGGTGATATGCAAGGTGTTAGACAATAGGAATGTGTTGCATGTGTAGTCCTGGAAATATATGATTAGGAACCGGTGATGATACCGATTTGAGTGCATGCTAGGATAGGAATTTCTTAGACATTCATGCTTGTTGAATATGTAAAAACCCTAAATGATGAACTGTTTAAATGTTGTTATGAATATTTGAAATCTGGTTGTTTGATCTATTTTGATTAGTAATTAGACAAGAAAACATGTTTGTGTAAATCTATTGGATAGTACACAATTACATGAAATTGCAATTCTATTGGTTAGTACATCAGAGGTTCTAGAAGAACTTCATGTGCACGTATCCGGGGTTGCGATTCGAGACCCCCGGTTGCGACTCGAGACCAACACGTGACAACTCGAGACCACAACAATTGCGACTCGAGACTTCATGATCTCGACTCGAGACTGGATTCGAGACCTCCGAGGTTGCGACTCATGCCGACATTACTCGAGATCTCATGGTTGCGACTCGAGACCGCACGTTCTCGAGTCGAGACCACCTTGTCTCGACTGGGCCGATTGTCTCCGTTATTGGGCCAAAAGTGCGTGGACCGTGCATATTGTTTTAGTTGGACTCTGTGATGCTGTTAACTGTTAGTATATTTGGCTAGGCCCGATAACGCTTATGAATTGTATGTTAGATATTAATGGTTACTGTTTAACTGCTTAAGTATTAGAACAGGCTCAATAACTTGGTGGGTATTTATATATTATGCATGCAATGTGTTAGCTATGTGTAGAATATACGTGATCTTCCAGTACCTAAACCTGACCTATACTGGTAACCATGTTAGGACATGGTGACCAACGTACTTAACCAAGTAAACGGTCTGCCGAGCAAGCCAAGGTGAGTTCACAACATAAAGCATGCATTCCCGGTGGATTGGGAAACGGAACTAAAAACAACACTATCCCCTTGTGAGGGATACGAACTTACTTTTCTTCCCTTGTTACTGGGAACAAACTTA
Source organism: Helianthus tuberosus (assembly GCA_030545235.1). Lineage (NCBI taxonomy): Eukaryota > Viridiplantae > Streptophyta > Magnoliopsida > Asterales > Asteraceae > Helianthus > Helianthus tuberosus. Next base: position 129,600,453 of record CM060397.1, on the reverse strand, counting down.
CTTACTTCCCTTGTTACTGGGAACTCTTGGTTAATTACGGTTTATACGGAATGCAACGAGCAACACTAAACGAAACTCTATCACTTAAGTCCCTACCAATTAATACCGATTAGTCGCCGGGGCCTGGCGAACGGGTTATTAGTTAATAGCGCTATTTAGGTGTAACCAGCCTCACACCGACCCTTGTTACTGGGAACGGGAGTGAACAAATGAACTCTTGCAAACCGTCAATGATGATAGAACATTGACAAACGGGGCACTACGGAAACGTACGGTTAAGTAAGTATTCGGTATTGGAAAAACAGTTTAGTCGCTTACCTATGGGGTAGCTCCCCATCGCATGTATAAACGGATAAATTAACTGGTGAAACAAGTTTTTGGTAATTAAAAACTGGACAACTCGTGAACTCGCCAACATTTTTGTTGATACCCTACTGCATGCTTTGCAGGTACCCAGTGACTCAGGAGCTTGCAGCTTGGGAATGTGTAGTGGTCGTTTAGCCTGTGTGTTGGGTTTTAAATAATCTTGAACTATGAACCTTGTTTTGAAATTGTTTGGTTATGCTTCCGCTGTTTACATAAACTGTTATTCGAACTTAAACCTTTAAAACTTTGAACTTTAATGTTTACTAACTATTGTGGTTGGTGAACATCTTTACTATTGACCAATGCTCAGTATAATTGGTGGCTGGATCCTGGTCAGTCACGCCTCCAAGCGGTGGTATTCCGCACGTGGATTTTGGGGGTGTGACAGATTGGTATCAGAGCCATTGGTTATAGTGAACTCGGTTTTAAAAAGAAAGTCTTTTTGAGAAAAACCTGACTATAACCTGTGACTCGTGACGACACTACACTCCAAGGGCAAGACTCAACGTATTAGACCTCATAGCTCGGACTTGTGTTTACTTGCTTGTTTACTTTATGTTGTTGTCCTACTGTACGTACTAGTGTGCCTACTCAGATACATACACATCCCTCTTCTATCTCATTCTCGCTACATTACGACATCACACTCATACTGTGTTTTCTGGCTTTGAAGACAATGAGTGGACGCGGAAGGGGAAACGTTAACATGACTCAGGCTCATTTTACTAACTTGCTCAACACGGTGGCTGCAGCTTTCGCAGCTCACCCTGGAGGTAAACTCGTTACTTTAGGATGTTTAGATCCTACCCCCGCATCGTCTTTTCACCTCTAAGCCTATTCGCTTCGCTTCTCACGACAGGTCAGCCTGCGCCTGTGCAGCCACGTGTTTGTACTTTCAAAACCTTCATGGATGGCAAGCCCCTCCCTTTCAACGGCACTGAGGGTGCCATAGGCCTTCTGCACTGGATCGAAAAGGCCGAAGCTGTCTTTGCTGTCTGCGAGTGTCCCCCTGCTAACTGGGTAAAGTTCGCGACTGGTACGCTTGAAGGAAACGCACTATCATGGTGGAAGGCGCAGATTCAGATGCTTGGTCTGGAAACTTCTAATGCTACTGCATGGGAAGATTTCAAGGACATGATCAAAGAGGAGTATTGTCACAGGGATGACATCCACAAACTCGAAAACGAATACTATGAGCTCAAGATGGTTGGATCGGAGATTGAGACCTACACCAAGCAGTCCAACGACTATGCTGCACTTTTCCCAAACATGTCCCGACCTATGTATCGAAGGATCGAATTGTACATCAAGGGTTTGGTCCCAGAAATCCGGAGCCATGTAACCTCAACCAACCTCAATACCATACAGCCCGTGGTCCATCTTGCTCACAAACTCACCAATCAGGCTGTGGAAGAGGGCAAGTTGCCCAAGAGGATCAGTGCTACTACTTGAACTTCTAGCGATAACAAACGAAAGTGGGATGGAAGTCAGGGTAAGGATGCTAACACCACTCAGGCCCCAGTGCAGCAAAGGAAGACTGAAAACAACAAAGGCCCTCAGCAACAGGGTGGCTATCGAGGAAACCACCCCAAGTGTAACAAATGTAACCGACACCACAATGGGCCATGTGGCAAAGGTCAGTGTCAGCGATGCAATAAGATGGGGCATGAAGCCAAAGACTGCAGGAGCCAGTTCCCAGCTAGACAGAATCAGCATCAACCACAGCAACAACAGCAGCAAGGAAACAACCGTGAATGCTACAAATATGGGGCAATAGGGCACATGCGAAAGGATTGCCCTCAGCTGAACCAGAATCGCAACAACAATAATCAAGGTGCTGGAAACAACGACAACAACCAGGGAGCTGGAAACAATGCAAGGGCATTCGTGATTGGGGCTGCTGAAGCAAGGAACGACCCTAACGTGGTGGCGGGTAAGTTCCTACTTAATGATCGTTATGTTTCCATATTATTTGATTCCGGAGCAGATGCTAGTTATGTATCCCTACGTATTAGTAAGAAGCTTAAGTCCACTCTTACGCCATTAAGCTCTAAGCACATCGTTGAAATAGCTAATGGTAGAAACCTCGAGGCCTCACACGTTATTCGTAACTGCAAACTAGAATTGTCTGGTCAGACCTTCCGTATCGATCTCTTCCCTATCATTCTCGGAAGCTTTGACGTCGTCATTGGTATGGATTGGTTATCCAAGCACCGAGCTGAAATCCTTTGCCAAGAGAAAGCTGTTCGTATTCCCTGTCCTCCTGGCAAACCCCTTATAGTTCAAGGCGACAAAAGCGGAGAAGTCACAGGCATCATTTCATTCTTAAAAGCCCAGAAGTGTTTACGAAAGGGGCACACCGCTATCTTAGCACTTGTTGTCAACACGCAGAAAAAGGAAAACAGGATTGAAGATTTTCCAGTTGTACGCGACTATCCTGAGGTATTTCCTGAAGAACTACCTGGACTTCCTCCACACCGTCAGGTCGAATTTCAAATCGAGCTAGCTCCCGGAGCAACACCTATAGCTCGTGCACCTTATCGTCTAGCTCCTGCAGAACTCAAGGAACTTTCTACTCAACTACAAGAACTCTTGGACAAAGGTTTTATCCGTCCTAGCTCATCACCCTGGGGAGCCCCAGTGCTCTTTGTCAAGAAGAAGGATGGCACATTCTGAATGTGCATCGATTACCGCGAACTGAACAAGGTTACCATCAAGAATCGTTATCCACTTCCCCGTATCGATGATCTGTTCGACCAACTGCAAGGGTCGAGCTATTATTCCAAGATCGATCTGCGATCGGGTTATCACCAGCTGAGAGTCCGCGATGAGGACATCTCTAAGACTGCTTTCAGAACCCGCTATGGCCACTACGAATTCCTTATCATGCCCTTCGGAATGACCAACGCACCTGCGATCTTCATGGATCTCATGAACCGAGTGTGCAAACCCTACCTCGACAAGTTCGTGATTGTGTTTATTGACGACATCCTAATTTACTCGAAAAGTCAAGAGGAGCATGAACAACACCTGCGTCTTATTCTCGAACTCCTTCGCAATGAGCAACTGTACGCCAAATTCTCGAAATGTGATTTCTGGCTTCGGGAAGTCCATTTCCTTGGGCACATAGTCAATCAGGATGGGATTCATGTCGACCCCGCTAAGATCGAATCCATTAAGAATTGGCCTATACCTAAGACTCCGACCGAAGTTCGCCAATTCTTGGGATTGGCAGGATATTATCGAAGATTTATCAAGGGATTTTCTAAGATCGCTCAACCACTCACGACCCTCACTCAGAAGGGTGTTGCTTACAAGTGGAGTAATGCTCAGGAATCTGCCTTTCAGGAACTAAAGAAGAACCTCTGTAGTGCTCCTATTCTTTCCTTACCTGAAGGTACCGACGACTTCGTTGTTTACTGCGACGCTTCTATTCAAGGACTTGGCTGCGTGTTGATGCAACGCCAGAAGGTTATTGCTTACGCCTCGCGACAACTCAAGATCCATGAACGGAACTACACGACACACGACTTAGAATTCGGAGCTGTGGTTTTCGCGCTCAAGATTTGGAGACATTATTTATACGGTACCAAGTGCACGATTTACACTGATCACAAGAGTCTCCAACACATAATGGAACAAAAGGAGTTGAATAAGCGGCAACGCCGATGGGTCGAACTCCTAAATGACTACGAGTGTGCCATTAAATACCATCCAGGCAAGGCTAATGTGGTAGCCGATGCCCTCAGCAGAAAGGAGACCAAACCCAAGCGTGTTCGTGCCTTACAGCTCACCATCCACTCGAGCCTCCCTAAACAAATCCGAAACGCTCAGGTCGAAGCGTTGAAAGCCGAGAACGTCAGGGCTGAGTCCCTGCGAGTATCAAGAAAGCGGCTAGAACAAAAAGAAGATGGTGCTTACTACGTAAACGAGCGCATATGGGTCCCACTTTATGGGAATTTGCGCGAGCTTGTAATGGATGAAGCCCACAAGTCCCGTTACTCGGTACATCCTGGTTCGGATAAGATGTACCACGACTTAAAGACCACATACTGGTGGCCTAGCATGAAAACCCACATAGCAACCTATGTCAGAAAATGTTTGACTTGTGCAAGAGTCAAGGCTGAGTATCAGAAACCATCGGGCCTACTCCAACAACCAGAGATCCCACAGTGGAAATGGGAGCAAATTTCCATGGATTTTGTTACTGGCTTGCCTAGGTCTCAACGCGGAAATGACACCATTTGGGTGATAGTGGACCGATTAACTAAATCTGCCCACTTTTTAGCTATTAAAGAAACAGACAAGTTCTCTACCTTAGCAGAAGTATACATAAAGGAAGTAGTTTCGAAGCACGGGGTGCCAACCTCTATTATTTCCGATCGGGACGCGCTTTTTATTTCTGAGTTGTGGCAAGCTATGCACAAATCCTTTGGCTCACGTTTAGACATGAGCACCGCTTATCATCCCCAAACGGATAGGCAGTCTGAACGCACTATCCAAACCCTTGAAGACATGCTTAGGGCATGTGTGATCGATTTTGGCAAGGGTTGGGAAAGGCACCTACCGTTAGTAGAATTCTCCTACAACAACAGCTACTACGCCAGCATTTAGGCAGCACCCTTTGAGGCATTGTACGGTCATAAATGCCGATCGCCTCTCTGCTGGGCGGAAGTTGGTGACAGCCAGATCACAGGTCCAGAACTTGTGGTAGACACTACAGAAAAGATTGCCCAGATTAGGTAACGCATGGCGGCAGCTCGTGACCGTCAGAAGAGTTATGCTGATAAGGATATGAAACCGCTAGAGTTCCAGGTTGGTGACCGGGCTCTACTTAAAGTCTCACCCTGGAAGGGTGTGGTTCATCTTGGAAAACGGGGCAAGCTTAATCCGCGATATGTCGGACCATTCGAAATTACCGAAAAGATCGGTAAGGTCGCTTACAGATTGAATCTGCCTGGAGAACTGAGTGCTGTGCACAACGTCTTCCACATGTCTAATCTGAAGAAGTGTCTGTCAGATGAAACACTCATCATTCCTTTCAAGGAACTCACTATTGACGAACAGCTACAATTTACTGAGGAACCGATTGAGATCACGGATCGTGAGATCAAAACCCTCAAACGTAGCCAGACACCTCTCGTACGAGTTCGTTGGAACTCGCGCCGTGGCCCAGAGTTTACCTGGGAGCGGGAAGACCAGATGAAGCGCAAGTATCCCCAGTTGTTCCCTAATGAAACTCCCAGCACTGAAGCTACAACCGAATTTCGGGACGAAATTCCAACTAACGGGGGGATGATGTGACACCCCGTTGAAACGTTCTCACCAGCTTGTCAGTGGCTGCCTTAACTTTCGGGACGAAAGTTCTTAAAACTTGGGGATAATGTGACACTCTGGGTTTTCCCGAGCAACCACCTTGTATTGAACTTGCGTGTATATATTATTAAATGTAAAATATGGTGTTGATCTTGATATGCTATGTGATCCTCGTGCTAAGTTATGTGTTGACAATGTGTAAGTATGATATGAATATATATATAGTAAGCCGAGACCATGAACCCGACTCGAGACCACTCGGTCACGAGTGAACATTAAACGGTTGGGCCGTGTGCACTTGAGCCCATTCGGACCTTAGAACGGGTATAAAACCCATGCCCAAGCCAACCTTCTCTCATTTTGACATTTCCATCATTCTCCCACACTCACCCACACACACTCTCCTACACTCCTTCAATCACTAAAACCCTAAAGTTCCGCCAACACTCTCCTCCTTTCTTCTCGGAACAACCGGCGGCTAAGGAAGGAGCTCTCGGATCTCGGTGAATCCCTACACACCTCCACACTTTGGAACCGGTTAGTGCCTCCTTGTGTATAGTTGAAAGATCTTTGATATAGATTCTTGCTTATGAATGTTTTGTTTGACTAGTTCAAATGTTCCGTGTATGATCTCGTGATGAAATGGAATAAAAATGACTAGATGATAATTATGGCTAGCTTAGTGATGGATTTGGTGTGATGAAAATTAATAGGTGACTATATGTAAGGCATGTATTAGTATGACATTGTTATTGATAGATGATATGCAAGGTGTTAGACAATAGGAATGTGTTGCATGTGTAGTCCTGGAAATATATGATTAGGAACCGGTGATGATACCGATTTGAGTGCATGCTAGGATAGGAATTTCTTAGACATTCATGCTTATTGAATATGTAAAAACCCTAAATGATGAACTGTTTGAATGTTGTTATGAATATTTGAAATCTGGTTGTTTGATCTATTTTGATTAGTAATTAGACAAGAAAACATGTTTGTGTAAATCTATTGGATAGTACACAATTACATGAAATTGCAATTCTATTGGTTAGTACATCAGAGGTTCTAGAAGAACTTCATGTGCACGTATCCAGGGTTGCGAGTCGAGACCCCCGGTTGCGACTCGAGACCAACACGTGACAACTCGAGACCACAGCAATTGCGACTCGAGACTTCATGATCTCGACTCGAGACTGGATTCGAGACCTCCGAGGTTGCGACTCATGCCGGCATTACTCGAGATCTCATGGTTGCGACTCGAGAGCGCACGTTCTCGAGTCGAGACCACCTTGTCTCGACTGGGCCGATTGTCTCCGTTATTGGGCCAAAAGTGTGTGGACCGTGCATATTGTTTTAGTTGGACTCTGTGATGCTGTTAACTGTTAGTATGTTTGGCTAGGCCCGATAACGCTTATGAATTGTAGTTAGATATTAATGGTTACTGCTTAAGTATTAGAACAGGCTCAATAACTTGGTGGGTATTTATATATGATGCATGCAATGTGTTAGCTGTGTGTAGAATATACGTGATCTTCCAGTACCCAAACCTGACCTATACTGGTAACCATGTTAGGACGTGGTGACCAACGTACTTGACCAAGTAAACGGTCTGCCGAGCAACCCAAGGTGAGTTCACAACTTAAAGCATGCATTCCCGGTGGATTGGGAAACGGAACTAAAAACAACACTATCCCCTTGTGAGGGATACGAACTTACTTTTCTTCCCTTGTTACTGGGAACAAACTTACTTACTTCCCTTGTTACTGGGAACTCTTGGTTAATTATGGTTTATACGGAATGCAACGAGCAACACTAAACGAAATTCTATCACTTAAGTCCCTACCAATTAATACCGATTAGTCGTCGGGGCCTGGCGAACGGGTTATTAGTTAATAGCGCTATTTAGGTGTAACCAGCCTCACACCGACCCTTGTTACTGGGAACGGGAGTGAACAAATGAACTCTGGCAAACCGTCAATGATGATAGAACATTGACAAACGGGGCACTACGGAAACGTATGGTTAATAAGTATTCGGTATTGGAAAAATAGTTTAGTCGCTTACCTATGGGGTAGCTCCCCATCGCATGTATAAACGGATAAATTAACTGGTGAAACAAGTTTTTGGTAATTAAAAACTGGACAACTCGTGAACTCGCCAACATTTTTGTTGATACCCTACTGCATGCTTTGCAGGTACCCAGTGACTCAGGAGCTTGCAGCTTGGGAATGTGTAGTGGTCGTTTAGCCCGTGTGTTGGGTTTTAAATAATCTTGAACTATGAACCTTGTTTTGAAACTGTTTGGTTATGCTTCCGCTGTTTACTTAAACTGTTATTCGAACTTAAACCTTTAAAACATCGAACTTTAATGTTTACTAACTATTGTGGTTGGTGAACATCTTTACTATTGACCAATGCTCAGTATAATTGGTGGCTGGATCCTGGTCAGTCACGCCTCCAAGCGGTGGTATTCCGCACGTGGATTTTGGGGGTGTGACATAAACGCAGTCAGTATAACGCGACAAACACTCCAGAATAGTGACATAGGCTAAACATACCTTAAATAACCTCCACATAACTTAGAAATAAGTTTTGAATGGGTTGGTGTGTTGAAACCAAGCTTGTTCGATCGCAGGGACTATTTGTGTCAAACTGCGAAACTATGCCGATTTGAACTGTAACGAACATTACGGAAAATGACCATAAGTTAAACATACCCTAAATATCCTTTACATAGCTTAGAAATAGGCTTTGAGGAGTTCGGTGAGCTAAAATAAACTTTATGCTCATTCAGGGACTAAAAGCGTCAAAAAGTGCATAAGTTTGCATTTTCGCGCATAACTTACGTTCTGAATACATCCGGACATCCAAAAATTTATGTAAGCATTAAAATATTTTATTTTAGTGTTTGGCATGATAAAATTCCATTCGTCGCTTAATTTGGATCGTTTTTGCGTTCGTTACGACGACGTTCGTAATTAAGTGAATAACGCAACCGTACGACCAAACGAACCCACATCCGAGATGTTTTTGAGCATATTTTAAGTTCCCTATACTTTAACTTTATTTTAGAGCCTTGAAATGGGGTTAACGGGGCTTAAAAGTGCCAAAAATCAAGTTTTACAAGTGCAGGGACCATTTTTTTAAATTTCTGGCAGATTCAATGAACCTGGTCCATTTTGAAGTATTGGTGGTTTTAACCCATGGTTTTGCAAAACCATGGATTGGTATTTAATGAACATAGTCCATATTAGGGGCTCCCATGGTTTTAGAAAACCATGGGCACACATGTAAGGTCCAGATCAAAGCTCAGTTTACGATAAACGATCTTAACGGTTCAAGGAAATCTATAAATACCCCATGATCTCAACCCCAAAAACCCACACCTTTGAAATCTGAATTTGTTCTCTAAGTTGATGTGTTTAACACTTCATACCTGAGAATATTCGGATTCAAAACTTCCATTCTTGGACCCGTTGTAAGTGTTCTTTCGTTCTTTTCATTCGTTTTAGCGTTAAAGTCAATCTGCGTTTGACTTTCTGCATTGACCAGTTTATGGTCAATGTGTAGTTCGTTTGAACTTCATAACATGCGCGTAATCACGATGGTTATAGTACCTTGTGACTATACCTACTGATTACCACGTTATCTAGGCTCAGTGACGAGTCGTAGTTTCGGCCAAAATGCACATTTACGCGTATTTTGTAACCAAACTACTTGTGGGTATCAAAACCGTTTGTTTTGATACCAAACCTGTTTTCAAACCTTGTTAAACATGTTCTAACATGTTTAGCTCCTCACTTTTAGTTTTGTGCTTGTCTAGGGTCGTAAAGGTAAGCGATCTAAACAATCGCTTATACTTTCGAACACGACCCGTTTGGTCGATCATTAGGATCCAACTAAACATGTTTAGTGACCATAGTAGCATAGGGAATAACCTTCCGAGGTTATACCTTATGGTCACCTAGTTTAGGTAGTTGTATGATAAGTATTTTATATGCCTTAGGTAAATTACCAAAATACCCTTTTCATGTACAATTAATTGGTAATTAAGCTTATGTAACCTAAAATTTTGTCACATAACTGATTATACAACATGATTAAACATGTAATGGTATATAACACTTGTCATAGGACTAGTTAGACGTCTCGAACGCGCTTTGCGCGCACGACGCGTTAAAGTAGCGTAAGCTACCTTAATGGTTCGCGATGGGTCGAAAGCACTTAGGTTAGGTTTCATTTAGGATGTAGGCTTTGTTAAACCATATCACATGAGTTCCAACACTCATTTGGTTTACAAGACCTCATTCTGTCCGATCTTCCGATTTAGGCGTCTATTGTTTGACTAGTGATTCGATTACTAGGTGCTGCATGATTTCTCTGGTTTACTCGAGTTTGTTGAAGTACTATTGATTGAGGATACCTTGCACTACATGTGAGTACATAGTTCCCCTATTTTACAACTTTCAATTGTTTTGGGGTGATTCATATGTACAAATGTTTTCAAGGTTTAAACGATGATTTCAAAAACAAATAGAACGATTTATACTAAACTAATAACGATTTCGATAATGTGAACGAACTTGTTGGTTGTAGTTACATAACGAATGACATTTATTAGCATTGATCAAGCCGACCAGTATTAGGTTATGGTACCATAGGATCCGACAAATCCCGTTATTACACTATACCCATGGTTATGTGTGGGTGTTGTGGGTAACGACTGAATCTGTAATTATTAACTTACCCTTTGGTGGTCTGTTAATACGAGAAGCGAGGAGCGAGGTAGTCGAGTCATGAAGGTTTGAATGTTATTAACGAGACGACCATATATAAGTTTTTCACAATTAAAACGATGATGATCTAAACGATTTAAATGAGTAAACGATTTGGAAAAGATTTGGAAATGATTTGGAGACAATGTTAAACGATTTGGGTAAACGATTGGTTTTTGGCTAGTGTTTAGATAACGGGACGGGGGTAATATGGTGAAAACATGGTAGATACGCCGCTGGTACTTCTTATATATAAGTGTTTTCAACATATTACATACCGTGGCGTTATTTAGTTCACTTGGGTAAACGATATTGAAACGATGTCACTCAACGATGTTTTCGAAACAATATACGAGTTTTATTATCAAGTTTATACGAGATGTTTTACAAGATGGTATTCTAAAACAAAAAGCTTTTGGGTTAAGAATCATGGCTACGAAATTTTATAAATTATAACCATCTTGATTTGAGTTGGTTAATCATGTTGCAATATTATACACTTTTAAAAACAAGGTTTTCGAGGTATTGCAATATAAGTAAACAAGCCATGATTCCAATACTCTTATAAAACCTATGTACTCGCTAGCATTTCTTTGCTGACTTTGTTTTTACATATGTTTCAGGTGTTGTTGCTTGATTGACGTTCTAGGATGCATGCGTCACATAGGATCTGGACGAGGCCTTAGTGACATATAACTATGATAGACGATATAAAACTTGTTTGTTCTATGTTAAGACAATGTTAATGTTTAATATTATCAATAAAACAAAACACTTTTTGTATCAATGGTTATGAAACGATAATTCTGTTACAACACTCCCCGACGTTTCCGCCACGCTTTGTTGTTTTACGTGGTCGGGGTGTGACAGTTATTACCTCCTTTATATAGTGTGCCAGGACAACTTCATTTAGTAGGTCTCCAATGAGCAAAGCAAAGAATAATAAAATATTTTACTTTTATTTGTAGTTAAATAAGGAATAATTCTTTTCTTTGGCATCTTACAATGAGCAAAGCAAAGAATAATAAAATATTATACTTTTATTTGTAGTTAAATAAGGAACAATTCTTTTCTTTGGCATCTTATATTAGTTTGAATATATAAAATATCTCTCTCTCTCTATATATACACACACACAGGGGAGTGATAGAAAGATTACCGCTTAAGTTAAGAAAACTCAAGAAAAACGCCGATTGGGTTTTTTTTTATAAAAAGTTTTGAAAAATCAATTTTTAACATTTATATAAAAACATTGAAATTTATATAAAAACCACTCGGCGCTTTTTAGTTTTTGTTGACTCAAAATGTTCGATAACATGTAACTTACATTCCCTAATTTTTTTAGAAAAAAAATTGTTACCTACGGTTTTCTTGAGTTTTCATAATTCAAGTGTGTTTTCTCTTTCTCTCTCTCTCTCTCCCTATATATATATATATATATATATATAGGTGAAAGATAAAACGAAAACCCACTTGAGTTGAGAAAACTCAAGAAAACCCTATGTAATATTTTTATTTTTTTTTGAAAAACAGAGAATGTAACATAAATGTACTTGAACATTTTTATAAAAAAAATGTAAAATGCTCCTACTTATTTTTTTTAAATATTCAAAATTTGTATGTTACATTTTTTAGACATATATATTATGTAACATGAAATTTTTAACATTTTTTAAAAAATAAACTACTCAACGCTTTTTTTGTGTTTCTTTTATAAAAATGTTCAAATATATGTATATTACATTTCCTATTTTTTAGAAAAAAATAAAAATGTTACATGGGGTTTTTATAAAGGTTTTTAATATTTGCATTTAATTTTAAAAGGGTATATTTGTAAACTTACGTAGATCATTAATTTATAGTCTTTCCCTTTAATAACTAACTACATTAAATTTTTAACTTTTTTTCAAAAAATAAAAAAATTAATTTGTAGTGTAGGACAAATTATTATGTGTGTAGGATAAATTACGAGTTGTATAGGATAAATTTAAATATATATAGGATAAATTTTGAAATGTGTTTGATAACTTTTTATGTGTGTAAACAAAAAAACTTAGTGTAAAGAAATGATAGTCTTTATGAGTATTAATTATTTAAAGTTAGCAATAAATGAGATGAAAGAAAAATTACTTAATATTTTACAATTGTACCCTTTGTTCTTTTTCTTCTAAATTAAAATTTTCTTCTCAAATAAACCTTCTCCTAACCTTTTTATGTGTGTAAACAAAAAACATTAGTGTAGAGAAATGATAGTCTTTATGAGTATTAATTATTTAAAGATAATAATAAATGAGATGAAAGAAAAAATACTTAATATTTTACAATTATAACCTTTGTTCTTTTTCTTCTACATTAAATTTTATTCGGAAATGAATCTTCCCCATAGATAGTATACATGATTAGTTTTTTTGAGTATCAGTCGTCTAAAAACTATTAGACATATTTATATATTGTCATTTTACAATAACTAGTATTAAGTCCCCTGCGTTGTGGCGGGGGCGTAAAACCGTGACAAATAGCATTAATGCCACACCACCGCTAGCGTCTACAAACACTGAAGTTGCGGCGTGTTAGTGTGGAGAATTAGACCATAACGTAAAACATAGAAAATAATAATTAGAGTTAATTTCCCGGATGGTCCCTGTGGTTTCAGGTTTTTTCACGTTTAGTCCCCACCTTTTGAAAATAGCAGGTATGCTCCCTATGGTTTGTTATTTTGTTACTCGGATAGTCCCCTGAGTAGATGTCAGTTAGTTTGGAAATATCAGGTATGCTCCCTATGGTTTGTCATTTTGTTACTCGGATAGTCCCCTGAGTAAATGTCAGGGGACTATCCGAGTAACAAAATGACAAACCATAGGGAGCATACCTGCTATTTTTGAAAGATGGGGACTAAACGTGAAAAAACGTAAAACCACAGGGACCATCCGGGCAATTAACTCTAATAATTAAGTTGATTTAGGACCCGCACGTTGCGACAAACCTGGAAAACGGGAAACAATAGACAGTGTAAAAATGTTGAATCACACACGCACCGTTGCGTCATGTTAACTTGCAAAATTTAGAGCGTAGCGTAAAACAAAACGTAAAAACGTCGAACTATACACGTACGTTGCACCGTGTTAACTCGGAAAATTTAGGCTAAATTGCACTTTTCGTCCTTTATGTTTCAGTTTTGTTTCTGCAGGCACTGTCCTTTAAGTTTAAAAATTGTAGGATCGTGTTCGGACCCAATTGAGTCTATTTAGAAGAACCTTTCCTGATTTGAGCGGCGGAAACAAACAAATCAGGTTCAATTCACCGATCATACACTTTTAACTGTTGATCTATTGATTTAAACGACGTTTACAATCCTGGCAACACTTCGGCAGCACTTCGTGACAGCCGGAATGACAATAACCCTATCAACTATATGATTTCGCTCTAATGACAGCTATTTATAACATTCGTGATTTCGCTTTTACATACATAAACCACATGAGCGAAATCAGCATTAGACACACGAGCGAAATCATCTATTACCCTATGAGCGAAATCAAGTCTAACAAGAGGTTTCGCTCTAATGACACCATGTCACTTGGAGCGAAATCAGCATTAATCAGATTTCTTGACTCTCGTGTCCAGAACTAACCTATTCTACACTAGACTCGATACAAGACGAAGTCGACAGATGTAGTGCACCAACAAACTCCCCCTCAGATGTTGACGAGTCGTTCATCGAGTCTTTTACAATGTCGTGTCTTCGCATCTTCAGTCTTGATCAGTCTCTGGGTTTTAACTTTGAAGTATTTGACATTGTAAGCGTCTTCAATCTCTATCTCTTCTCCTTCTTTTTCATCACCAACAAACTTCTTCTCTCAGCTGTTGACATCTTTAAATTCATCTTCATCAGCATGCACTCCCCCTCAAATGTTGACTCATCCTGCATAAAACTCTACCACAAACATAAGTTTTATGATAAACATTTAAGCATATAGACATCATTTGAAACTATCACAAACAAGTATATCAATTTGTTTCTGATGAACCACTTACAAATATATCGTTTTTCTTATCAAAACAACACACTCTTCCAAACCATCTGTTCATCATGTTTAGCACTTGGAATTTTGAAAATCAGCTTTTCAATATTAGTCGTCGAAAATCTTTTTGAATTTTTCAAAAATTTATGCTAAAACACACCGAAAATCTTTTTGAAATTTTGTGAAATAACCAAAATAAAATGCAGTAAAGAAATATTTACATACAATCTTTTTGTGAGTTTGTGTAAAAGGATCATATCAGTTTTTGAGACAAATCACCAACACCGTTAAGCTTCATATCATTTTAAGTTCTAAACAATTCACTTAGATTGTCAGTATATTGATCCACTTAAATTTTCACACAAAGTTCAACTGATCCGAGATACGATAATAATTGTCTTAGATACTCAAACTTAATCGCGTGTCCCACCTCAGAATATACTCCCGTATCCAGATCCCAATATTCAGTCTTACATGTGAGTATACCACAGATGATATCTGTAAGGGGTTATAATGCGAGGGCCGTGAGAGCTCAGGTCGATACTTCCGTATACGCAGAGAGATGACGGCTTCAACTTTTGGTGTGTCCCCTTTAGAGGATCTTTTGATTACAACAGCAATGACTATCAATTTTATTGTTTCATCAATTTGCTGAGGGCGGCGCTTATGTTTCAAGCAAGCAGAAAGTATTCTCCCGGGACTAGGCCATTGCTTCCGCAAAATCAGAAGTCCCGGGATAATACCCCAGATATCACTGAGTATAAAGACCTAGTATCTCAGAAAGAGGGACCTTTCAAACAAGATTTCGGGGGTTACCCATATATCCGAGAGATGTTTCCCCATGATATAAGCAAGTTTGAAATTTAGGTTTATATCTCATCATAATCTACTAAATGTGCAAAAATCTACTAGCACATCCACAGTGAGATCGTTTATCACATTTGACTTTTCAAATCTTTAGCATGCTGTGATAGTCCACTGATGCACTATCATTTCCTCTTCTTTGACAACAAAACTCATTTTTCATTTTATCATGTTTTTGACTTTTTCAAATTTTCTAATGTTTTTGGATTTTCAGAAATTTCTTACTCCCCCTAAAATTCAAACACATTTTAGGAAATTTGAAAACAAACTGTACAAACAACGTGACAACTGATATCAAATCGCATCAAATCTCCATTCACTTGGCATAAACAATCAAAACTCCCCCTTACAACAAACTATTTTCTCATTTAGATTTCAAAACACTTAAGTTTGTTTTAATCAAAATGATTTTTCCGGAAAATAAGTTTGTTTTTACCACTTGTAGGGGCATGGTTCATCATATTATCTTTCAACCACTTGTATGAAAATTACATCAAGTTCAAATTAATGACCTTGAGTAATCACTATATAAGAACAAACCTCTGTATCACTTGTAAGATGAACTTATCAAAGTAAATTTCAAGATAAATGCCGATACCTACTCCACACTTACCAACCTGGGAGTTCCGGCATAGTCCTTCACCTGTAAACATTTCATCAATCTTTAAAAATTTCACATAAACAGACTTAACAAGAATGATGCCGATTCCTGATCCACAATTACAACCTTGGGATCTTCGGCAAGTCCAGAGACTTACTGTTCGTAGTATGTACCATCCCAGTCACAAACCAGGGATGGTTCAACCTTATCTTTCTTCGTCTTCTTCTCGTAAAACTCTATAACCCCTTTGACTTTTCGATCAATCATTTTTCCAAAAATATGTTTTACAGTGGGGTTAAAGGCTTTTTCAACATCAAAAACCTTTTTATCATCATAAAATTGACTTGATATCTCAACTTTACCAATTTTCTTTTTAAAATTTTCAGCCCGAAGTGGTGGAAAATTATCATCATCCACAGTCGGAACTGATTCTTCACTTTTTGAAACAACCTGTGGCTCCTCTGATTTTGTGGAATCAGATTCATCGCCAGAAGATAGCTCCTCTGATTTCGACCTATCAGAATCATCGCTAGAACTATCAACAGACTTCTTAACAACCCATTTCTGGTTGTCAGATTTAGCTCTTTTGTTGTAAAACTTGTTTGAACATTCACCAATTTCAAAAGTCGAATTTTTGAACAATTTAGTTCTGTCAATTGGTGGTTCAAACACAACTTCTTTGTTTTTCAAGTGACGAGATACTCCCTGTTTTGATTTTTTTGCCTTGAAACAATTTTTGGCAATATGTCCAACAGTGTTGCATTGGAAACAGGTTCTCGTATCTTTCTTCTGCTCAGCCATCTTCTTCATTTCGTCTTGATTCTTTGCAAGGAACTCGCTGTTTGACTGCCTCCAGAATTCTTTCTTTTCTTCCTCTTCTGAGCTAGTTCCTGAAACAAATGTCATTTTTGCTTTAAAATCACGAACATATTTTTCATTTTTCTGTTGGAATAAAACCAAGACCTTTCTTTTTGAAATTACGGTTAGGGTTTGGTTTCTTGTGAAAAACAGAACCAAAACTGTAACCTTTTTTCTTGTTTAGTCTTTGTTGTAGTCTTGAGGTGTATTTTTTAGGTTTATCAGTAAGATTTAAATCTTTTATTTCAGAAACGTTAATTTCTGTAAGTTTGAAAACCTTTTTGATCAATTCAGTTTTGACACTTCTTATTAGTAATTCCTCATCAGAATATAATTTGTCGGAATCATTCAATGTATATGCAACTTTGAATGTTTCGTCACTCAAATTAGATTTTGATAACAAGAATTCTTTGTTGTAAACCCTTTTGCCCTGTTTGTCGGATTGACTTGGATTGCTGGACTCAGACTTTGACTCCGACATAGACTCTGACTTTGACTCCTCTGTTTCATCTTTATCCAACACCTGATCGACGACTTTCTTTATTAACTCGGACTCATGATCAGTGTCAGATGATGTAAATGTCACATCAATATTTTCTGGCAAATTAACTGACGACTTCGACTCCCACTGTAAATTTGTTGCCTTTTCGACTCTTTCTGAATTTGGATTTCTTGGAGAATATCCATTTTCAAGCGGGGGTGGACACTTGTTGTAACCGAAACTTTGTTTCTTACCAGAATCATTCAATTTAGTATCCTTCTTCTTTGCTTTCTTCTTTTCAAGAGTCTCTTCTTCAGAAATCTTCTGTTCTTCAGTTACCTCATCTTCTTCAAATGCCTTCAATCCTTCAGCAGTTGGATAAATCCTGTCAATGACATAAGAAGTACATGAGTAACTTTTCAACAATCGGTTTACTCTTTCAGTCTCAATTCTTTGTGTCTCCAGCTTTTGTTCAAGCACAGCACACTTCTCGATGTAATTGTTCACAACTTTCTGCTTTATCATGAAAGCTCCTTGAAGTGTCTTCATTGTTGTTGCTTGTTCTTCACTTGTTTGATTGTATTGGTTCATTGCTTTGTTCAGTACATCGTAAGATTCCTTCAAACTATTCAATTTATAGATCAGTGTACTGTTCTGCTTCTTCACAGCTTCACAGTTTTCACACTTCACTGGAATCTTCTTTGCATCAACTTCTTCATCAACTTTGAACTTTGGAACTTCAACCTTTACTTTCCTTTTGATCACTGGAATTTCTTCGTCATCACTGCTCACTGTGTTTTTACCTTTTTCTTCTTCTTTTTAACCTTTTCATCTTCACTATCACTTTCAGCAATCAATTTCATATCAGCATCAAATTTTCTCTCCCAATACTCAGTATCATCATCACTGTCCTCTTCAACTCTAGCAACAAAAGCTTTGTGAGCTATAGCTTGATCAGGAACATAATTATCCCATGTGAAATTTTCCCAGCTAAACCCTTCAGGTAACTTTTCGTCATCTTGGTCTATTATCAAAGCACTACCATCAGCTCTCTTTGAAGAATCTTGATTAACCACACAAGCTCTCTTTCCAGAGTCTTCAATCACATTCCTTCCATGTGCAGTTTGTGCTTGATGTTGATGTTGTTGAGATGGTTGCTGATCAACTTGATGGTAGATGGCTTTTCGATAGTAATCATTGTTATTGTTAAAAGGATTCTGAGTTCCACTTGCTTCACGATTAGTGCACTCCCTCTTGAAGTGACCCTTCTCCCTGCAACGAAAACAAGTGACTTTAGATTTGTCAAAACCTAAAGTAGAAACACCAGCCTCACGAAGATCATCTCTTCCAGTGATTTGCTTGAATTTCTCAGCTCTCCTCAACACGCCGGCCAAGCACCATTTTATGTCCATCAGTTCCATCTCTTCAGCATCGATCTGGTCGTAATCTTCCTTTGTCAACATTGGATTCCCGATTCGACCTGCAACAAAACTACCATAAGATTCAAGAACAGTTCCCAATAAAAACATATGGCTTTTTGCTAACTCTTCAGAATATTCCTGATCATTTTCAATGTTCAATACAATGTTGCATTGAAGCTTTTTGCCATTTCTTGTTGTTGAAATGTTCGGATCAAAAGATGGATATGATGAAAAACTTGTGTTGCTTGATCCTTTGGAAGAACTTTCAGATGGACTCTTTGCATTGAATGTTGTTTGAACTTTTGGTGACAAGTTGGTGGATTTATCACTAACACCACCTTTGTAGTACAGACCGATGTCTTGTTCACCATCGAAATCTTTCATTCTCAAAGCCTTTCTCTGTTCCATCTCCTGAGCTTCAATCTTCTCAATGAACTTGCTAAGTGTCAAACTGCTAAAACCTTTCTTGTTTCTAAGCATCATGAGATATGTGCCCCAAATCTCGTATGGCAAAGCATCAGCAAGCTTCTCGATCAACTCTTCATTGTCTTTTTCAATGCTCAATCTTTTCAAGTTTGCTAGCAGATTGCAATATCTTTCAATGATTTTCCTTGTGCTCTCATTCTTCAATCCATGAAACATATCGAACTCTTTCTTCAAAAGCGATTTCTTGTTTTTAACCATCTCTTGGCTTCCATGGAACTTTGACCTTAATGCTTTCCAAATCGAATATGAAGTTCCATTATGTTGCAATAACACCAAGATGTCTTCTTTCACAGCTTGTTGCAATAAACTCAGCATCATTTTCTCATCTTTGTATTTCTTTCTAGCATCGGCGCTTAGATCTTTAATCGGAACAACCTCTTCATCATCATTCGTCGGTCGAATTTATTTTGTCTCGACACACTCCCAAGCGTCTAGGTAGTTAGCTTGGACCCAATTTTCGAAACGACCTTCCCAACCTTTATATTCTTCTATGTTCATGAGTTTGGGTGGTTTTTGCATTGTTCCTGTTTCGTTTTCGAGCATTGTGTTCTGTGCAATAGTGATCGGGGTAACCGGAGTAGCAAATGCGTTGTAGAATTCCTCGTCCATTTGTCAATTTCAAAGATTTTCCCACAACAGTCCTTAAAAGCGAAATCAGAACTCTGGATGGTCCTATGAGCGAAACCAGGTGTTCACAAAAGCGAAACTATGTTGTTGATGACCTTATCAGCGAAATCACTATGTTCAAATGAGCGAAATCACTAATATCGTGACACAAGAGCGAAATCCCAAGAATGATATGTCACTATGAGCGAAATTAGATGGACCTTTGGAGCGAAATAGCAGATTAAGTGTTGCTATGAGCGAAATCAGGGTGTTCAAATAAGGGTATTCAAATAAGCGAAATTACAAAATGTACGAATAAGCGAAACCTAATCGGATCCAATTTTAGTCCATTTTTAATTCTTATTTCAATGCCAAACTCTCAGGGATTTTTCTATGTCCAATAACACACAATCTGTGAAATTTTGAGTTGATTTTGACCGATAAAACTTTCTGAACTGAAGAAAGAAGGTGTAGAAGTAAGAAATCTCGATAAATTCCAGCTAATCTCTGTAGAACTCCTCCTCCTGATGCTCTGATACCACTTGTAGGATCGTGTTGGGACCCAATTGAGTCTATTCAGAAGAACCTTTCCTGATTTGAGCGGCGGAAACAAACAAATCACGTTCAATTCACCAATCATACACTTTTAACTGTTGATCTATTGATTTAAACGACGTTTACAATCCTGGCAACACTTCGGCACCACTTCGTGACAGCCGGAATGACAATAACCCTATCAACTATATGATTTCGCTCTAATGACAGCTATTTATAACATTCGTGATTTCGCTTTTACATACATAAACCACATGAGCGAAATCAGCATTAGACACACGAGCGAAATCATCTATTACCCTATGAGCGAAATCAAGTCTAACAAGAGGTTTCGCTCTAATGACACCATGTCACTTGGAGAGAAATCAGCATTAATCAGATTTCTTGACTCTCGTGTCCAGAACTAACCTATTCTACACTAGACTCGATACAAGACGAAGTCGACAGATGTAGTGCACCAACAAAAATTACACTCTATGTCCTTTATGTTTGCAACCTATAACGGGCGGTGTCCTTTCTCATAAACCCAGTTATCTTTTAATGTTAAAACCCCTTGTCTCTATCAACTTCAAACATTAGGGACCTTTTATGTAAAAAAGTGAAACATTCAAAAACAAAACAAAAGCATCAGCCGCCATCTTCTACGTTTATCCGGCCGGCAATTTCGCCGGATTCCGGCAACTTCGGAACCCCATTTCTACGCTTTTTCGGTCCGTTTATTTCGCGATAAACATCATCTCCATCTTATAACAATTTAACAACGAAGTTTTAGCATGTATCTCATTACTTCGATGGTAATCCGGTAAGCACTACCGATTCCGGCGAACCCGGAACTTCGTCTTTGAGTCGTTTCATCGGCGAAATTGCCGGCTGGATAAGTTTTTTAGACCAATCTGTGTAAAAACTTTTATATCGGTTGTTATATCATTATTTATTTAACTTAATACTTGTTTTTATATAATTTTCTTTGTTCATGAATGGTAAGCAACCGTTTATGTTCCTGAGCAAGGGCCTTATGAACACGAAATCATATCTATCAAATCACAAACATTCACAATACATTTTCTTGCAAAAACACTTCATCACCAACAATAACTTTACCCAATCAAACCCCTTTAATTCTTATTCTAAAGACACTTCAAATCTCCACGAAAATGTCTACCACAGTGAAATTACTAATAATTGTAACAAACGAAATGCATATGATCTGGTTCACAAGATCCGAGAATGCACACATTCGGGTCTTCATAACCATGGCCAACAGCTTCATTGCTACGTTTTGAGATCTGGGTTCATTTCCAATGTATATGTTTCATCTACACTCATCAACTTCTATGGTAAACTGGACCTAGTAAAAGATGCACATCTCCGGGTATGTTCTATGGTAAACTCAAAGACGAAGTTCCGGGTTCGTCGGAATTGGTAGTGCTTACCGGATTACCATCGAAGTAACGAGATACACGCTGAAACTTCGTTGTTAATTTGTTATAAGATGGAGATGATGTTTATCACGAAAGAAACGGACCGAAAAAGCATAGAAATGGGGTTCTGGAGTTGCCGGAATCTGGCGAAATTGCCGGTCGGATAAACGTAGAAGATGGCGGCTGATGCATTTGTTTTGTTTTTGAATGTTTCACTTTTTTACATAAAAGGTCCCTCATGTTTGAATTTGAGAGAGACAAAGGGTTTTAACATTAAATGATAACTGAGTTTATGAGAAAGGACACCACCCGTTATAGGTTGCAAACATAAAGGACAAAGAGTGTATTTTTTAACCTTAAAGGACAACGCATGCAGAAACCCTGGAACATAAAGGACGAAAAGTGCAATTTAGCCTAAAATTTAGAATGAAACGTAAAATGAAAATTTTGAGAAGTATATAAAATATAGGGGCCAAAGTTGAAAGTAAAAAAAGTTGTGAGGTTAAAATGAAAAAGATAAAAACTTTTGGGTTGAAAGTAAAAAAGTAAAGGAGTTTTGGGTTAAAAGTGTAATATCAATTTTTTTTTTGAAAATTCCCCAAAGCATGAGATACAACACCTCTATGCACTTATTTGTTGCTAATTTATAATATGTTAATAAATAAATAATATCCACAAAACACACTTTAAGCATAAGATACAGCCAACTAATGCTCATTTGTGTTATAAATTTATAATATATAATAGGTAACTTTTATTTTCTTTTTGCATAAAATAGAGTTACACATTAAAAAAGAGTTGCAATATCTAAAGTTCAAAGGATGAATAGGTATTTTACCTTAAATCACTATATTGTATCTAAAGACCATCAATAAGTTTGGGGCCAAGTTAGGTTTAGATTGCTTGATAGATGCACTTGCCTTTTTGATGAGAGATCTCAGGTTTAAACCTGAACAACAGATGTATTTTACTTTTATTGGTGTAAAATATAGTAGAACATTTAAAAATAATCAATGAGTTTGGGATTTGTTGGCTATGGGTGGAAGAAATTTTTTACAATTAAGCATGTTTGAGTAAGAGAAATTTCATCATGGGAGAAATCCAGATAAGTCGTCACCCATATAATTATGAATTTGTAAACTTCTAATAACCAATATATACGATGATTGTTGGTATACGAGAGTGAACGTTACTTGAGAACTTCTAGTGAGAGGTACTAAGTTCAAATCTTATACTTTGAACATAAAAAAAAAAAACTCAAAACCAGTCAAACTAATGTATAAGATCATCAGTTCAATAAACACTCGTCTAAAACCGGTTGGTCTAACAAATGGTCGTTCAACCCACACGAATGAAACTGGCAAGGGATCTGATTCCTGATCCGGTTAGGCGGTCTGACTTCATAAGCATTACTTTTTACGGACTGTACAAAGTCTACATAGACTATCTCCAATGCTACGTGTGTCCTTAGGCTCTCTAAGCTGTCATGTCATCTGCAACATAATATCCTTACACATCCTTAAAAAACTCATTTTCATCTCCAACCCTACAAATATCCTTACCTTTCTTAATTTCCATCTCATCACCTACTCATTACACACAATATTTGAATAAAACTTTTCTTAGTCTACTTTAGGCCCACCACATCATATAAACCAAAGCAAACTCATGCCCTTGTGCAAGGGCATCTCACCTAAGGGCTTCTAAGGTTTATAGTAAAAAAAAAATTAACTAAAAAATGCTTAAAAACGATTGAAAAAAGTAAAAATACAAAAATGATTTTTTTTTACTGAAATAGCTTCTACACATCTTTGTTTGTAAAAACTCCTAAAAATTGAAAATATAACTTTTAGTATTTTAAATTGAATTTTTATGATATATAACATGTTAAATACATTCTTGCGATGTTCCCCGATTCTCAGTTTTTTAGTTTTCTCAATTGAACCACACATTATATATATTATTCCAATTATATTTTTATTATTTAAATATTTAGTTATTAAGTAGTGCATATATATTATACTAATCATATACAAAAATAAAAAGAAATGGTTTACCCAAATAAATAGTTTTAAGACTATACATATCAGTGATCAAACCCAATCCAACCCAACCTTTCATTGAAAGATAATATCTCTATAACCTTCCACCGTGGTTATGCATGAAAAAAAATACATAATGATGTCATTGTTGATTCAAGGTTCGAAACAACCTGGTAATGACATTAATGTTTATTTGTCTCTATTGATAGATGACCTTAAAACTCTACGGAGCCCATGTGTTAACGTGTATGATTCTTATAAGAAAGAATATTTTGATTTGCGTGCCATGATATCTTGCTCTATTAGTGATTTTCCAGCATATGGTAATTTGTCATAATATAATACGAAAGGTAGACTAGCTTGTCCTATTTGTGAAGATGAGA
This sequence comes from Helianthus tuberosus, assembly GCA_030545235.1. Taxonomy (NCBI): domain Eukaryota; kingdom Viridiplantae; phylum Streptophyta; class Magnoliopsida; order Asterales; family Asteraceae; genus Helianthus; species Helianthus tuberosus. The sequence goes on along the minus strand of CM060397.1, from coordinate 129,576,256 downwards.
TAAGTTCGGTATGGTTAAGTAATTGAAGAAAAACAGTGTACATTGGAGATTGAAGATTTCTTCCAGAAAATCACGATTACCGGAACAGAATAGTGGAGTTTGATGGAAAAATTGAGCATGGAAAAGTAAGGGAAGAATTTGATGCACTTTCACGAGTAAGAAATTCGATTGCCGTGTTGGAAAAAAACACAGGGGAAAAAAACAAAGGGGAAAAAAATCATCCTGAACCATCCAACATTTGGAAAAAAAAAAGTCTGTCTTTTAGGATTTGCCTTACTAAGAGCATTTGCAAGTTAGACATTGCTTAGATGTTATGCATATTGAGAAAAATGTATGTGAAAGCCTGCTTGGATTATTGTTAAACATTCCCGGGAAAACTAAAGATGGGATCAATGTTCGTAAAGACATGCAAGAAATGGGAATACATGAAGGGCTTCACCCTGTTCCGCACCCTAAAGGTTTTTTTCTGCCACCGGCATGCTATACAATGTCAAACAAGGAAAAAAATGTTTTGTAAATGTTTACACAGTATTAAAGTTCCATACTTGGATGACATCCTTTGCATGCATGAGCATTGCGTGAAGATACAAGTCGATCATGTTCTTCCGGCATTTATGGGTATTCCGATCCCTGACGAGACTTGTATAGAAGGTAAAATGCTATTGATGAACCAAACTTTAAGAAACTTTATTCAATGGCCAAGAAAGGAAATTAAGGTATATTTAGTTGATAAACAAATTATATATTACTTTATCTTGTATTATATTACTATTTACTATAATATTTGTATTAATTGTAGATTTTGGATGGACAAACTCACTGTACATCTAAAGAATTTCAAACCTCACCCAAACACGCATGTGTAATTTGACACCGACTGTTGAACCTTATATACCATAGGTAGTTTATATTACTTTAGTTATTATTTGATTTATATTATAACAATTGGTTTATTTTTTTAGATGTAGCATTCCTCGGAAATTCCTATTCAGTTAGGAATTAATGATTTTTTTACTGATGAAATTTTACTACCCGATGGATTTTTCGACACAAGAATAATTGCGTCTGAATGCCCTCAAAATCAAGATGTCGAACAACAAATGATAACAAATTGTTTGATTTTTTAGGTTATGAGGCATGTTGTTCAAAAGTCCCAAACTAAACAACCAAAGCCGAAAAAAGCTATGGCAGCATAAAACAAGTCCAAAGGCAAACGAAAACAGGTTGAAGCTAAATTGACATATCAAGAAAAGCAGGCCGAAAAAGTGAAGTTACATTTGCAATTGATCGAACTACGACCCGAATGGCATAAGAAGATGGTTGGTCGACTAGGTGGATACATCGGGAATAACTGGGCTACTACGCTTCCATTTTCAGCTCTTGAGAATATGTTTCCTAGCATGAGTGGTACCTATATTGAGGCTGAATCAATGTTAGGATTATTTATCAAAGAATGGCTGATCTCACCATTGTGTTTTGGTTTACATTGTAAGTTGTTATCACCATAATATTATATAGATATAACTGAATTTATTAACTTTTATTATATATTTTATTCTTGTTTTAAGGTACTTTTATAAGGAGTCAGAGGCTAAAAAAATGCAACCGATGCGCCTTTTTAAATGTGAACGTAATCACATGTGATATGTGTGAAAGAAATCCTAGAGAGGTTGAAGATCACATTTTGAGTTTAGCGACTCATCATGTCGACAAAGATTTCATTCTTGCACCGCATTTGGCTAAGTAAGTTTATTTTAGTTAACTTTGTTTTATTTTATTACTATGATTCACCTAACTATTCTATAACGTTAATTTTGTAGCAACCATTGGTCCTTGTTCATCATTGCCCAACAAATAAGACATATATATTTTGGATTCAACAAAGATAAAAGGTGAAAAGAATGCTTCTAACTATCGTCTTTCAAGTCTAATTCCTACCGCCTTAGGATCCGACTTCAACTGCACAATGGTTGATGTATGTGTGTTTGCTATTTCTTAGTTGTTTGATTTTCTTTACTTTTAAATAATAATTTGTTAACTTATTACAGTGTAAGCAACAGAAGGGTGGATGGGAATGCGGCTACATGGTTCTCCAACATATGTTTGACTTTGTCAATTTGTATCAAAACCAATTTCCTGATGAAGTAATATATATATATATATATATATATATATATATTAGTTGTTTAGTTTTTTAAAACTTAGAAGGTTTAGTTGATTATATACTTGTTTTTAGATGTTTATAACATGTATATATACATAACTTTATTGACGATGTTGTTACCGATTTTTTCTCTTTACCTTTAGTTTTAGTCTATAATATTTGTAGTAACTCTTTCCATTTACTTTTATTTTAGATGTAGCACGACACGAGAGAGGCTACGGATAATGATATAGATATTTTGTTGATGACGTTGATGCCGAAGTTTTTTAGCGAGTTAGGTATATTGTTAGTTTAGCTTTATATATAGATTATATGTATTTTATTTATACGATTTAACGCAGTTTGTTATGCATTCAACAAATGATTGTAATTTGACGGGTTTATTTCCGTAGTGGATGTCTACAAGTTTATTTCTGAATTGAATGTGTATTGGTTTGGTTTGATTTGAAAATGTTCCATTGGTGTATATAAGCTTGATGTGTATTTCTGGAAATGTTTTTCTTTTTTACTCTAATTTTTTTTTCAGCAAATATTTATAAGACAGTGTTAAAAAATATTTGTTTTAATAAATATTTGAAAATGTTTTTATATTAAAAGACTGTGTTCATCAAGTTTAAGACGGTGTTGTAGGTCCCTTAACCCGTGCGGATCGTAACATAATCGTCGATCTAACCTAGAGTGCGGAATCCCCTAGATCAGATTTCACAGAAAACGAGTAGAAACAGAATCAAGAACACGATGCACTTTCAATCCGGTCTTCTATTGATTATCCAACATGAAGTTTACAATCAATTCAAGACCCACAAGAAATCTCTAAGCCGCTCTCTGTAGATTTCTCTAACTCTCTCAATTCCTCTAAGTGTCCAACTCAACTGGCTCACCTAAACCCTTATGCCAAGCCTTCTTTATATAGGACAAGGTTTGCCCATGGGCTAGGCCATTCTCCAAGCCCATAACACTAATTAACTCCCTAACCAATAATGCTAAGCCCAATACAAAATATCCAAAGACTAAATAATCAAACTATTAAGCTGTTGTCACAGGAATATGCACCAACAAACTCCTCCTTGACAATAGCTTCATAGTGTAACTTTGTCTTCAAACATCTTGCAGTCTTTTGGTCTTTGGATAGCGTCAGCTACACAGTTTCTGACATCAACAAACTCCCCCTTAGCTGATGCTTCCAATCTCCAAAACTTTCATTCGTTGTAGATCCGTGAACTAGGAATCTTTGATTAAGCAAGTAAACTTCAACTCTTTCATATCTCTCTCTGCAATGTAGTAGAAGGATCCTACCATGCATCTTCACACGATCTTCACTTCACTCTCAATCTGCACTTTACTTGTATTTTGCACTTCATTTTGATAACTGCATCAATCTGTTTAGAAACACAAGCAAGTATCTCGAAAAACCATTAGTCTTTTTCACATTTAAAGATAAACTAATATTTTATCTTAGTTTGCAAAAACAACTACCAGTCAGTTCAAAATGGGAGATCTTTTGAAAGAAAATATTTTTGGTATTTTTGATATTTTTCAAAACAAACTAAACTAAACTTAAAAATATTTACAATTTCATCTTTTTTGTGAGAATCGTGTGCAAGAAGATCATATTAGCAAAATCAAACTGTTTTCACACTATTAGATAATTCTTTATTTAATTTTTCCTAAAAAGCAGTTCAAGATGATTACCAGTATATTTGTCCACGTAAACAAAATGCATGAACGTTTCAAGTACCATTACCGTATGATACATTAAGGTAATTTTATTTTGAAATATTAGTGTGTCCCACTTCAGGATATACCCCCGCGATCAAGGTATGCACAAAGATTCATCGTAGTAGGTGGGTATACTGAATTCATCCGTTTTGTTTTTCAACGTTTAGAAAATTGGTGATCAGGTCAGTACTTCCGTACAGCAAAGAGACCAAAATATCTAACGAGGGCTAAGACAAATACCATTTTTTGGTACGAATTATGCATTTTGCACTTTATGAATGACTCTCTATGAGAGCTTCTTCATTTTCAGGGTTTTGGCATTGTTAGCTCTTTTAAGATATCTTGGGTGTGTCTAGGTCAGCATGTATCTGGATGCAGCAGAAGGACACCCCTGATATCCCTAGATGAAATAACAGTATAAAGACCAAAAACTTCAGATTTTGGCAATCTATCAATGCAAGAATTAAGGTCATTAAACCATACACCACTGATGTGTTCCCCACTCATACTCAGTGCATTTATGTTTATATCATTTTGGTAAGTTGATTATTTCATGCTTTTGCCTACTGGTACATCATATGATGAAGCTGCTATCACACTTAAGCAATGTAATTCAGTTTGAGTGTGACAGTCTAACTTGCTGATGTACTATCATTTCTTTTCTTTTTTTTTTTCACACAGTGATAACTCATTTTTGATTTTCTATTTTTTAAGTGTTTCATTTTTCAATGTTTTTGGAATTTTTAAAATTTTATAACTTAGTCCCCCTAAACACACGCACTATCTAAACTCTTTTTGGCTTAGTGGAATTTCTCCCCCTAAATTTTTGTTTTTATGGAGTAAGTTTTAAAAACATAAATTTAAACACAAACAAACTCCCACTTTAAATCTGACAACAGTTTTTCACGTTTAAAGTTTAGACTGATCAAAACAATCACAAAAGTAAATAGTTCGTTACCCATGTTAACCTACTATTCACCTCAGATGTTTTACAGGAACAACCACTGTCGAACACATCAACAGTCCTTCTTGGTCATCCTGCATTCACTCAACAACTCAGTTAGACTTTTGAACCCAAGCCCTGATAGTCTTGGGTTTTCCAAATTCATCCATTACAGGAACATCCATCCAATATCCATCACTCCTCAGTGGAGTCTTGGAAGTTTTACCCGTTGTTGAACAAGATTGATAATTTTCACTAGGTCTTTGATTGCGAGAGTTCCAATGGATTTTCTGACCTTTGAAAATTATTACCTTGATACCTTCTTCTCCCATTATTATACCAAAAATTTTGTAAAAAAATTGGATGTTGTTGAACATTTGAGTTACTAAAACCCCTATGTTCGTTTCTTCTTTGAAAATTTCGATTACCAGATGTCTGGTATCGATTTTGATATCCAAAATTTCTATTTTGACTTTAAAACTGATTTGATTTACCATTATAATGACTAAATTGTGGAGAAATACTTCTTGGTCTATCAAATCTTTGCAAAGTTGAGGGTTTTGATTGAAATTCAGGTTTATTTGTCTGACAACTAGTTTTTACACTATTGTTTGACCCAACCTGATTCCCGTCTTTAACCTCATCAACTTTTTGCTTACCGTTCTTCAAAGGACAACAACTCGCCACGCGCCCTTTGTTGTGACATCTAAAACAAGATCTTTTCTTATAAGTTTTCTTTTTGTTTAATCCCTTTTTAGATGTGTTGGCCTTTTTGTCTTCAGTATCCTCATCCACTTTATGAGGTGTACTGTTAGACCCAACAGATTCTTTCAAAGAAAATGGACTACTTGGCAAGTCCACAGCTATCGGATCCACTACCTCTTGTGCAGTGGTTACAAAATCAATTAGCTCTTCTTAATTTGGTAGAAAAGAGTAGTCTTGATTTTCAGAAGATGAAGCTTTAGTAAACCCCACCCCTGTTTTATCATTACTTCTTTTTAAACCTTTTTGAATATGAGTCCTGACTAACGAAGAATTTCCAAATTTGTCTAACTTACCCTGAAGTTCTACAATTTTGGCTTATGCATCAGCCAATTCTGTGCACTTTTCTGAAAGCTCGTTAGTCTTTTCTTTCACAGTTTCACGAGCCAAATCAATGACCTGTAACAGTTCATTGACTTTGCTTGTTAAACTGCTAATTTCTTGTTCATTTGATTTGAGTTTATCTAAACAATTTGACTCTCTTTTAATCAAAAGAACATTTAACTCTTTTCGGTTTTCCAAATCGGCTAACAGAATTTTGTTTTGCTCCGATAGTATGTTAACTTTACCCTGTAGTTCAGTGCAATTAAGACATGTATGACTTACAGATTCTGATGATACCTTCACCTCTGATGTAAGTCCATTCACATCCTTCAAGCCCTTTGAAATTTCTGCATCCTTCTTCTCAACAGTTTCATTATCAGCTTTCTTCTTCTCCTCTACCTCAGCAGCTACTTCTCCTATCTTCACAGCTGCAAGCTCAGCTACACATGCTTGATCACATGTATCCAATCTTGAAGGAATCTGATAACGTTTTTCCAAAGCTTCCCACAGCTCTTGAGAAGTTCCATACTTCGTAAAGGTATGTTTAACGCCCTCAGGCAAGGACTTCTTTATTGCTGCTAAAGCTTTCTTCTCAGCATCAACCACTCGTTTCTCAGATTCATCCATCTTATCATAAGACATCACTATAACTCTTCCATCAACACGACGTGTGGGTGCAAAGTATCCATCTATCATACACGTCCACATTTTAGTATCTTCACTTTTCATAAACAACTCAAACTTCTCTTTCCAGTCAGCATATTCTTTGACGTTTGTAAGCTTTGGCCAATTCTTAATAGTCTCCCTTCCATTGTTCATCTTAGCCATCACGCAGCTTAAAAGTTCAAATGAATTTTGGTAACCTATGTCAAAATCCAATTCTAACTTCTCTACTGGTCCTTGTCTAGCTTTTACCGTAACCGTACTGTCAAAACCGTACAAAAATTATCCGAAAACTGTTTTTACCAAATTGTACCGTTAGATTCGTCTCGAAATTACGATTCCAACGATATATAATGTCAAAAACCTATTACAGGATATACTTGTTTTTAGATGTATATAACATGCATATATACATAACTTTATTGACGATGTTGTTACCGATTTTTTTTTCTTCTTTACCTTTAGTTTTAGTCTATAATATTTGTAGTAACTATTTCCATTTACTTTTATTTTAGATGTAGCATGACACGAGAGAGGCTACAGATAATGATATAGATATAGATATTTTGTTGATGACGTTGATGCCGAAGTTTTTTAGCGAGTTAGGTATATTGTTAGTTTAGCTTTATATATAGATTATATGTATTTTATTTATACGATTTAACGTTGTTTGTTATGCATTCAAAAAATGATTGTAATTTGACGGGTTTATTTCCGTATTGGATGTCTACAAGTTTATTTCTGAATTGAATGTGTATTGGTTTGGTTTGATTTGAAAATGTTCCATTGGTGTATATAAGCTTGATGTGTATTTCTGGAAATGTTTTTCTTTTTTACTCTAATTTTTTTTTCCAGCAAATATTTATAAGACAGTGTTAAAAAATATTTGTTTTAATAAATATTTGAAAATGTTTTTATATTAAAAGACTGTGTTCATCAAGTTTAAGACGGTGTTGTAGGTCCCTTAACCCGTGCGGATCGTAACAGAATCGTCGATCTAACCTAGAGTGCGGAATCCCCTAGATCAGATTTCATAGAAAACGAGTAGAAACAGAATCAAGAACACGATGCACTTTCAATCCGGTCTTCTATTGATTATCCAACATGAAGTTTACAATCAATTCAAGACCCACAAGAAATCTCTCATCCGCTCTCTGTAGATTTCTCTAACTCTCTCAATTCCTCTAAGTGTCTAACTCAACTGGCTCACCTAAACCCTTATGCCAAGCCTTGTTTATATAGGACATGGTTTGCACATGGGCTTTGGTCTGGGCTAGGCCATTCTCCAAGCCCATAACACTAATTAACTCCCTAACCAATAATGCTAAGCCCAATACAAAATATCCAAAGACTAAATAATCAAACTATTAAGCTGTTGTCACAGAATATGCACCAACAGGTGTTCACCATCTAATAAGACTCAATTTCAAGACTGTAAGCACCATCTTAAAACCCATATCACCCCATCTAATGCTCTGTTTTGTAGTAGTTGATCGGAATGTCGCGCTCCGGTCAAAGATAATATTTATAATCCCGAATTACCCTTAGTAATGCGTTAGTGGTAGTAAGGGGTCGAACCACGAAGAGTTTGTGGTTTGCAAATGGACTTGATTGATTTAAAAGGTTTGTCACTTAGATTATGAAGCTTGCTAAGAGATTTGTCAATTGATTTATTTGAAAGTGTGTCGGAATGGCCCGACAATTTGGTTTTGATTATTAACTACGAAAATCTTTGAACAATGAAACAAAAACTTAATGATTGGTTTAAAACAATATACGAAAAAAAGGTTTACACCCGGTTCAATAGTTGCGAAGCCTAGGGTTACTAAATGTTTTAACTTGGTTTAGATGAATTAGTTCATTAACGGTTTTATAATCACAAGGTTTAGGTGCCAATAGCTATCGACGTTCAAGATGGACCGCAATGCACTTCGTTACCTTGGACAATTAAATCCTAACACAAGGCCAGACATAAATACGCATATTCATTTCACAATGTCAAATTTCATAACTCATTCAATAATTTGCAAATTCAATTCAAAGGTAAGACAATTATCCAATGTTTCATATGCAATTCAAATTTTCACAAGCCAACTATCAAACAACTAATAAACCCTAAACCTTACAAAGTATACACCGGGGTGAAACCCACAAGAATCTAGCCGCTCATGGAAGGATGAAAGCGATCAACGGATGTTTGGAACTCGCACTTTGACATCTTGAAGCTTTGAATAGGGTGGAGGTGATGATTAGGGTTTGAGGTGAAAGGTTATGGAGAATGGATTGATGGAATGATGGAGATTAGGGTTACAGGATGAAGATGATGATGAATTCGGTTGATGATTGGTGTAATGGATGAAAGGGATTGTTGGATTATCAATTCTAGGCTCCAAGAACAAGGTTTTAACTCCAAAACAAGGTTTTAACTCCAAAACAAGTGTAAACCCCGAAAATGAGGTCCAAAGTGGTTTTAAACTCGTTAAACAAGTGAAACAAACAACAATTCCTGTCGGCCACCAGGGGCAGGCGTCGCCAACGCCCCCTTGCATCGCCGATGTCTAGTCTAGCCTCCAGTTCTTGCCAACGCCATTTTTAGCTGTTTACGCCATTTTAACCCGACGCGACTCAATATTTGGCATCGACGACGGCCCCTAGGTGTCGCCGACGCCTCCTGTAGGTGTGGTTTTCCTGTTTTCTTGTTTTCTCGCTCCCGGTTGACCCATGTTCCATCCCGATGCTCCGTTTGGCTCCCGAATAGCTCCTTAAACCCCGTTAGACCTGCAAAACACAACTCCAATCAAAAGTAGGCTATTTGAAACTAAAATTTACGTAAAAACATCAACTTAAACACAAACGAACACGGGTCTTCAACCACATATCACATCCCCACACTTGTCTTTTGCTTGCCCTCAAGCAAATCTGTTTTTCACTTTCACGTAGGTCGAACGAGAAACAAACATCCCATTCTCAAGACTAAAGTTAAGGTCTAATGTCATACCCGTTCATGATTTTTACACATTTCAAAACATTTAGTGGTAAAGTGAATAATCACATAAGAAATGGTTACCCAAGATTAACCTGCCCTTGAAACCTACAAACCATGTATATCCCTCATAATGTTCTCTCCACTCGGTTTAAAATTTGGCTAATAAATAATGAATTAGCACTTTTTAAGTAATCACTCAAACCGATTAGAACACGTACCTGCATATGCTTGCAACTCAATCATTCTCCACCACCGAACACAAATACTAAGCACAAGTCAAAAGGTCTTTGAAGGATTGTAATGGGGCTAGGCTAAGGGTATGGAATAGGATATTTTTAAAGTGGCTAAGGTGATGAAAACTCGATTTTTATTACAAACGACTACTCTAAACATAACTAACTATAATCATCAAACTAAGAGGCAAAATTTTTTGCCTTTTATTCAACAAACTAAAACAACACATTTTTATATTTTTCTCAATAATTTTCTGCTATTTTTCACAACATTTTTTTTATATAAATCACAACTATACAAAGAAATAAACCTACAATCGAATTTTCATCACGCGGGTTAAAAAAAAAGGTTTACGGTTGTGGGCTAAATGAGTTGGTCAAACGAAAGGTTTAGGCTCAAAGTGGGCAACTAGGGGATTTCTTTGGGTAAGGATATATAAATGGTGTAAAGGGAAAATGTTTACCTAATGCCTTAATCATTCTTGTGCTTGTATTCGGTCTATGGTCTCAAACGTATCAAAAGTTTCAAGTTCTACAATACGCGACTAATGGTCCACTCAAACAAAGAAACATATATATGTATATCTATAATGTAAAAGTGGCTCAAAACCTCATGTATAAAGGGTATGGTATGTGATATGCATAATGTACTAGTTTTTTGGGTGGATTATTCCCAAATAACCACCGGCTAAATACCCTTCATGTTTAATCATTTGAACTTGACCATAGCAAAAGACCAAATGGGCGTGTCATCCCTCATTGACTTAGTTACTTGTGCTTTTTAGATTGCTTCAAACAAAGACATTTTTGAATTTTTTTTGAAATTTCCCCCCATCCCCACACTTGAGGTTAACATTGTCCTCAATGTGTAGTGTTTAAATGAAAGGGGTCAAAAACGTAAACTTTTTTTCTCCCCATCCCCACACTTGAGGTAAACATTGTCCTCAATGTGTAAGAATGGAGCCTTTAAAACGCATAAGGGATGTGACACGACCAAACTCCCAAAGATTTCACCCCAGTCAATAATATACAATTTACAATCCACTTATTAACTAAATAAAAATCAAAGAAAAGGAAACGAATGCACCTGGTTGTTTCTTGTTCCTCGTGTGTTCTTCATTCTTCGATAAAAATGGTTGTCTCCCAAACATTTGTACCTACAAATCTAAATCCTTGTGTAGAAGCATGCTTCTCACAACCATCAACATTTGTTAGTTACTTGTTCTACCATTTTTACAAAAGATTTACCATGCCAATCGTTACTTCAATTTGAATTTTTGTGGAAAAAATAATTTACAACAATAATAATAAACCTAACTCACTTTCGTAAGAATCACGGTTGCATTTAGCTTATGGAACAAGCCCTTTTAAACCACCCGATAGCTTGGGAGGACGAGTAGGTCTCGTGAGGGTTATATAGTGAACACACCCACAATGTTCATTTAACTACTAAATAAAAATACTAGACATAAAATGAAATAACAAAAAAATATAATGAAAAACTAAAAATATACAACAATAACATAAAGCGTACCACACCATCACTGTTGATATTGCTCGTTTGGATCCACAGGCGGGTACAGGTGGTAGGGGTAGCCAGTGAGAGATTCCATCATTTCACAGTAATCATCGAGGGGGGCCCTTTCCCCTTCGACTGGCGACTGAAGCTGTTGAGAAACATAACTTGAACCGACTCCTTCGGGCCAATGGGGAGACGGGTTGGAAGGCCCACGAGGCACAGGAAGATTCTCATAACACATCAAAATTGTCATGTTCAAACTAGTGTCAATGTCAAGTATAAACAATGTATAATGTCTTAATGTCATGTGTAAACCATGTCTTGCTTAATCAAATGTCAAGTAACAACAATGTCTTGTATGGTGAATAAAAAGTATTTACTCAAACCACATGTATATGTCAATGTATAACCAAATGTCATGTGAAACCAAATGTCATGTACAAAACAGTATCTTTGAATAAACCATAGTTTAGATCAAAAGTTATGTTTTGCAAAACCAATGCTTTATTGTTATGAACATTTATGTAGTAATGTTTATCGCATACATTCAAGCCTTGCGACTGTCGGACAAACCCTTAACAAGTTAAAGGTTTATCAATTATGTTTTCGGATTTTGTCATTCCCTACTTCCAAACAAACCTAGGAAGCCAGGAACAGGATTTGTCAAGTCCTATGGAACCACTACATACTACCAAGCAGCATGATCAATGTTAATGAATGTATTTTTGTCCCGTTAAACATACCAAGTGTCATACCAAATGTAAGCATGTGCCCATATGCTGAGTAAACATATGCAGCAAAGATGTATGTAAATCAATGTGGCCACATGCTGAGTAAACATATGCAGCAGAAAAGTCATGTAAATCAATGTGCCCATATGCTGAGTAAACATATGTAGCAGAAATGTCATATAAATCAATGTGCTCATATGCCGAGTAAACATATGCAGCAGAAATGTCATGTAAATCAATGTGCCCATATGCTGAGTAAACATATGTAGCAAAAGTGTTTATGAAATCAATGTGCTAGCATGCTCAGTCAACATACATAGCAAAGCATAATGGAAATCATGTACTATATGTGTACTACATGAATATAGCAAGTATACATAATGAAACGCATGAAAAGCACAAAAGTAACAAGTAGGCACATGTGTATCACCCCAAAATATTTGAAAGCGGTAAAAAGAGGGGACTATGTACTCACTTGATATTGCTAAATAGTCTTGGAATAAAGACCAAGTAAAGCTTGTAGGATCACGGAATCAATCGGCACCTAATATAGGTAACTATGTTAATAATTCGAACCTAAATCGGAAGATCGGTTAGAATGAGGTCTCGTAAACCAAATGAGTAGTGGAACTCATATGATATGGTTTAACAAAGCCTACATTCTAAGTTGGAACCTATCCTAAGTGCTTATGACCCGTTACGACTCGTTAAGGTAGTTTATGCTACTTTAACGTGTCGTTCGCGCAAAAGCACATTCGGATGGTCTAACTAGCCCTATGACAAGTATTATATTCCTTAACATATTGCATAATCAGTTTAAATGTCAAAAATTAAGTTACATATGCTTAAATTTAAATTATGCACAAAAAGGGCATTTTGGTCATTTTCCTAAGGCATATAAACTACCTATCATATAACTAACTAAACGAAGTGACCATAAGGTATAACCTCGAAAGGTTATTCCCTATACAATTATGGCAACAAAATATGTTTGGTCGGATCCTAATGATTGACCAAACGAGTCGGGTTCGAAAGTCTAAGCGGTTGTTTAGATTGCTTAACTTACGAACCTAAGTAAGCACTAAACTAAAAGTGACGAGTTAAACATGTTAAAACATGTTTAACTAGGTTAGAAAACTGATTTGATATCAAAACAAAGTGTTTTGATACCCGAAAATGGTTTCGTTGCAAAATGCACATAGTCGTGCATTTTGACTAAAACTTTGACTCTTCACTACACCTAATCAACGTGGTAATCAGTAGGTATAGTCACAAGGGACTATAACCATCGTGATTACGCTCACGTTGCAAAGTTCAAGCGAACTTTGTCTTGACCAAAACATGGCCAAAGCAGAAAGTCAAACACTGTTTGAATTTCTTGCTTGAAATACATAACCAAGCATGAAAGAACACTTACAAAAGTCCAAGCTTGGAAAGAAGACAAACAAAACTGAATAGGAGGCCTTCAACAAGTGTGAGAGCTTCTTCAAGAGCAGGTGTGAAGAAGAAGAATGAATGAGCAAGGTGAAGAGCAAAAAATTCTTGCTATTTATAGAAAATCAAGTGCCATTGGATCAATGACATGTGTTTTTGAGTGGATCAAGGCATGATCTTGGCCATACACTTGTCATACCTTGATTGAGCAACTTGATGAGCACACAAACCTGCCCATAGGATGCTAAAACAGGCTGCACAGCTGGGTTTACGAAGAAACTGGTTTCTGATGTCTGGCATAGGCTTACGGACTGTAAGAAAGTCCATACGGTCCGTATGGGACCTGCAGACCATATAAATTTGAAAAATGGCAGTTTTAGTCCCTAAGCTTGGTTCGTCGCGTTTTGGCACTTCTAACACCCGTCAAACCCATTTTAAGGCTCCATGATGAAGTTAAAGTATATTTAACTTGAATTATGCTAAAAAATGTCATGGATGTCGGTTCGTTTGGCTGTACGGTTGCGTTGTTCGGTTAATTACGACGGAAATCGTAACGGACGCGAAAACGATCCAAATTGCGAAACGAATGAAGTTTTTGTATTCCTATCACTAAAGTACAATATTTTAGTGATTAAAAATTTTTTTGGATGTCCGGATATGGTCAGAACGCAAGATATGCATGTAAATGCATACTTTCGTAGTTTTGACGCTTTTAGTCCCTGTGATCAAATAAGCGTATTTTCGCACACCGAATCCATCAAAACATATTTCTAAGCTATGTTAAGGGTATTTTAGGTATGTTTAGCTTATGATATTGTTCCAGAATGTGTGTTGCTATACAGATTGGCAGACTTTTGCAGTTTGACGCAAATAGTCCCTGTGATCGAATAAATTTGTTTTTGCCATACCAAACCCTTCAAAACTTATTTCTAAGTTATGCAAAGGTTATTTAAGGTATGTTGAGCTTATGTTACTATTCTGGAGTGTATGTCACATTAAACTGATTATGTTTACGCATCAGTTTGCATATAACTTTCAGAAAGCGATTTAGAGTTTAAAATCGAACAAAATAAAAAATGTGCAAAATGTCAAACATAAATAAACAAATATTGGGGTCAAAACAAAATGTTTTATTGATAATTGAATTGTTCAAAGTTGTACAATTATTACACAAGCACAGATGTCACACAAGGCGTGTCTAGAGCCAGTCGATTATCCTCTAACCGGCTTCTGCAACGAGCCGGTCTTTTCTCTCAGGAAAATCTTTTTCCCGGTCACTCTGACAGATGAGAAACATTTAAGAACAACTCAGGTAAACTTCATGGTCATGCCAGCTAACTCAAGGCACGATGTATTGATTGGCAGGGAAACATAGGTTCATCTGAGCATGGTGACATCCACTCTGCACTCTTTGATTGGTTTTCCTAAAGAAACTGGAGTGGCAATCATATATTCAAGAAAAGAAGTAATGGCAGCAGATGAATGGCGCCCAATAAAGATAAGTAAGCACACTCCACGCACTAAGCCGGAGAAGTGGGTCTTGAACCGGAAGTACCCTTAACAAACAGTGACACTCAGGCCTACAATGTCCGAGAACATCAGAGCGTTTTTGAAGCAACTGCTCTTCAAGAATATGGATATCTTCACCTGGTCGCCAGCCAACATGACTGGCATCCTACGCAACATCACCGAGCACTGTCTAAACACATTCTCATCCATAGAACCGGATGTGCAAAAAAAGAGAAGCCTAGGGACAGAAAAAACTAAGGCAATGAATGAGCAGGTCACAGAGTTGCTGAATGTTGGTATACTGTTTGAGGTGCGGTATCAAACTTGGGTAGTGAACCCAGTCATGGTTAAGAAGTCAAATGGGGGGTGGCGCATGTGCGTGGATTACAAGGGATCTTAACAAAGCTTGCCCCAAAGATTGTTATTCTCTTCCCGAGATAGACAAAAAGACCGATTATCTTGCACCATTCTGATGGAAGTGTTTTCTAGATTGTTACAAAGGTTTTCATCAAGTGAAAATGGCCCTCAAGGATGAGGACAAGACGACATTTCATACAGAGATGGGTATCTTCTGCTACACCAAGATGCCTTTTGGCCACCGCAACGTCGGCGCAACTTATCAGCAATAAATGGATCAGACCTTCGGCAATGACGTTGGGAAACATGTTGAAATATACATCAATGACTTGGTAATCATGAGTCCGGAGGAGGACCAGATGTTGAAGGACATAGATAAAACCTTCAAATCATTGCGCAACGTCAACAAGAAGCTCAACCCGAGTAAGTGTTCGTTCGGAAAGGAGGAAGGAAAGTTCTTGGGATTTATGGTGACAAAGGGTGGATTCAAAGTCAACCTAGAAAAGGTACAAGCAATCGAGAGAACGCCATCTCCTAGCAGCATCAAGGAAATGCAACGGTTAGCCAGCCGGCTGACCGCGCTGTACCGTTTTCTGTCTAATCACGCTGCAAAATCTTTTCCTTTCATAAGCACGCTGCACAATTGTGTTAAAAAGAACGAGTTCATATGGACGACTGAGGATGAAACTGCTTTTAAGGAAATGAAGGAGTGCTTGATCCAACTCCAAAAACCGACCGCCCCGCGCGAGGAAGAGCCACTCGTCCTATACTTGCCAGCCTCCGACTAGGCAGTAGGTGCAGTGCTATTAGTGGAAAGGGAAGGGATCCAAACTCCAATCTATTATGTCAGCAGAATGCTCACCGATCCTGAAACTCGATACTCAATCATCAAGAAGCTGGTCCTGGCTCTAGTCCACACGTCAAGAAGGTTGCGCAGGTACTTTACTTGTCATGTCATCAATGTTTTAACCAATTATCACATTGGCACTATTTTACTGAAACCAAAGATCTCGGGGAGACTGGCGAAATGGGCAATTGAGTTGGGTGGCCATAACATTGTGTATAAACCACGGCCAGCAATAAAAGGGAAGATCCTGGTAGACTTTGCCACGGAAGTCCCAGTGGACAAGGTCCAAGAATGTGAAGCAGTTGAAAGCCCTGCGCCGAAAGCATCAGACGAGCTATGGCTACTATTCATAGATGGAGCTTCTAACGAAGATGGCGCAGGTGCAGGTCTAAGGTTAGTCAGCTCGGAGAAGCATGAGTTTACGTATGCAATCCAGCTGGACTTTAAAAACACAAATAACGAGGCAGAGTATGAAGTGTTCTTGGCTGGGTTGCGCATGGCAATCAGGATTGGGTTAAAGAATATGCAAGCGCATGTTGACTCTGTACTAGTCGCAGGACAAATCAATGTCTTGTACAACGCAAAAGGCGAAACAGTTGGACTCTATCTTGATCAAGCCAAAGTACTGATCCAAAAGTTTCAATCTTTCAAGGTGGTTCACATCAACTGTAGCGAGAACAAGCCAGCGGATGCGCTGAGCAAACTGGCTTTGACTACTTTTTAGGACTTAGCAAAGGATGTCCGAATTGCAGTGCTCAAGAACCCTTTAGTACCACTGCGCCAAGAGAACATTATCAAATTAGGGTCACCTTCCTGGATAACACCTATTATTCAATACTTGCAAGCGGGGATCCTCCCTGATTGCAAAGCAGAAGCAAAGAAAATTCAACACAAGGCTTTGTTTTATCAGATAGACGGAAGGATTTTGCACCGAAGATCATATTTGGGTCCACTACTGCGCTGCATCGACCCACAAGATGCCACTTACCTCATTCGCGAGATTCACGAAGGTATTTGTGGAATCCATTCAGGGCCACGCATGGTGGTAGCCAAGATAATGAACGCTGGATATTATTGGCCTGGCATGCATTTAGATGCCATAAAAGAATTGCGCAAATGCGATTCCTGCCAACGCCATGCGCCAAAGACGCTCAGACCCAAGATATGGTTCTATCAACTTCTGCAATGATTGTGAGAAAATTCATATGGGAGCACATCAATGACCGTTTTGGATTACCCTTGCGCATCGTGACAGATAATGGCATGAACTTTGCCTCAGAAGACCTTCACGATAGGATGAAGGAGCTGCATATCGAACATACTTTCTTTTTAGTTATGTATTCTCAAGGCAACGGTCCGTTAGATAGTGTCAACAAAGGCATTGTAGAAGGGATCAAGGCTCGTCTGGGTACTAAGCGAAGAGGGTGGGTCGATGAACTCCCAAGCATACTCAGGGCTCATCGCACTATGCCCAAAACTAGTAATGGCGAGACCCCTTTTATCCTAGTCTATGGCTCAGAAGCGGTTAGCCCGGTAGAAATCGGCCTCCCCTCACCACGCTTGACGGTTGTCAGTACAATTGATAATGAGGCAGTGCACCGACTCAATTTGGACTTACTTGAAGAATAACGCGAGAACGCGACCATCAACGAAGCAAAATACAATCCAAACTGGAAAATACTACAATGCGCGGGTGCGCATCTGTACGTTTAATCCCAGTGACTACGTTTTCTGTGACAATGAGGCCTCCAATGTCGGACACCCAGGAAAACTCGTACCTAAATGGGAAGGCCCCTACATCATCCACGAGGTCCTGGGAAAAGGCGCGTACAAGCTACGTACTTTGGACAGTCACATTGTTCCACGCACATGGAACACACAATAGCTGAGAAAATGCTACATGTAATACACAACCTTTTTTAAGCGATGGACACGTGCCCGAAAAGTTTATTAATATAAAGTGTTGTTTACATTATTTTCCCTTGTTGTTTTCTATGTTTATTTCAAGTTACCAATGCATGTTCAACTTTTAGTTCGCGCAAAAACAACAAGTGAATTACGACCCATGAACTGGTTAATCTCCAAGATTCCCGCGATCATAGTGCGGAGTCGGATTACACCGTTCAAACGTGAGCCACACATACATTTATTTGCGCTACCTAAACAAAGTTTCTAACATAATGCAATAATTGTAACATTGTAGTTGATCGAAGAAAATAGGTAAATTCATATTAATAAGCGCAATCTGCATAGATTACATAACACGAGTATTTAAAGTGTTAAAGATTTACAAGGCACAAAAATTCCTGAGTTACAAAACCTACAAACTAGACCGTCACTTCGCACCATCATCACCAGCATCCCCTTCTCTATCATCTGAAAGCTCATGTGTCTCTTCAACCTCGAGGATAGCCTTTAGGCGCAAGGTAATCATCATGACCAAGCGCATCGGAGACCAAATCCATGATGGGCAGAGCAAGTTTATTATACCTTTCTTGAGCTTGGGCAAAGCCCTTCTCTACCTCTGCATTCACGGAGCAATGGCTAGTGTCCCACTTCATCTTCAGCGTGGCCTCAACATGAGATGCACATTCAATGCACCCTTTGCGATGGCCCATGTGACGCGCCGCTCCAGTAAATGCCGCCACAGTCTGCTCCAACTCGACAGAGTTTAGAAGGCAATATGATACAATACAAAAGAAAGATAGTAGTTGGTAACTTACGTGTGCACTCCCATATTGCTACAACCATTCCGAGTTGTTGACTAAAGGCTCGATAACTGATTGAATTTCAGCGTTCTAAGGCCGCTTGGGAGACTTTGCGCGCCTCGATGGCACTCTTGGCCTTCTCCTTCTCCGCCTCAACGTCAATTTCAAGAGAATCCACCTTCTCTTGTGACTCACGCAAGCGACGTTTGAGTTCTGCAATCTCAACGTCTTTGCCAGCCATGTCTCTGTCCTTAAAGATGAGTTGTTGCTTCAAATCTTCCTGCGCAGGTAAAAGGGAATTTAGCCTTTGAATTTCATTTTCTTGTTGAACACAGATCGAAGTAGTACAAACCTGGTTTTTCTCCGCATGCTCGCGGCGAACTTTTAGTGCCTCGTACCTCTCTTCAAAGTCAGTCTTAGACTTGGTAAGCTCCTCATTTTGGGCACTCAAGTATGCAATGGTTTTGGCAGAAACTTGAGCCTACACCTTCATGTTGGTTATCTCAGTGCGCACGCGGTGCATATTGTCGTTATCTTTTTTGCACGCCTCACGCCATTGTCGGCGCTCTTCCGCAAGCTTGTCCTCGGCCGCTTACAACTTTTTCTAGAGGCCCAGAATGCCTCATTCTTTCTTTTTCTTCCCGGCCTCTAACTGAGCCTTTTTATCAGCCAAGTCAGCCTTGGCTTTTTTGAACTGTTTGGCGTCGGCGGCCAATCGGCTTCTGAAAGCTTCCCATTCTGCACGCTCGCGGTGCATAGTGCGCTATTCCCGCATAATCTGGTTTCCGGTGGACAACTGATTAGCTTGCGCAACCAAATGTGATTGGTATAGTTGGCCATGTTTGCGTTACTTTTGGTGAAGAACCTCAGCAGGAGGGAATATGACCATGAACCACTCGCGGCAAGTGGCGAAGTTAGAAAAAGTATCACCCTGTTTAAGCTTCCATACGGGGGCATGAATCTCGTTGGCACGACCGGAGTTGTAGGAACGATAATAATGGTCACCCAAAGTATCTTCTGGCCAGATTGGTGAGGGATCCTTGTGTCGAACACTGAAAGTACTGATACCCTCACCTCCGGTGCCAATATCAGCAACATGTTGTAGCTCCACCCCTTGCCCTTATCAACAACATGCCACACTGATTCCCTCAGTGGGCTTCTCAACCTTCTTCGCAGCCTCTTCAACCAGGCTTTCAACATCCACAACTACCGGTTCAACCTCAACGGGTTTTTCCACCTCCACAACCTTCTCACCCGTGACCTCAGGCGCACCTCCCGCTTTCTTTGTAGCATCAGCAGGGATGGGCGAAGGTGCCTTCGGCACAGATTTTGGATGAATGATCCTGATTTTTGGTTGTGCAGCATTCGGTTGTGCAAGGCGCATACTATGTTAGGACATCTTAAAGAACAAGGAAATGTGTGAGTGCACTAATGTCCATTGCCTCTGTCAATCTGCATCGTAGCAAGAAATGGAACAATATTAGGTTTTATATTGTTAAAAAATAGGGCAATGGCATTTTTGTAAATAAGGAAACACTCCTTAAGAAGAGCCCTATAAATAGGAGAGTTAGTTGTTTCATTTGGAACTTTTGAGACTTTTTGCCATTTTGGAGATCTAGAGAGAGAAACTATCTCCAAGTGTTTCAAGGTGCTTGTTTTTGTCAAATCATCAATAGAAACGCATTATAATTACGTTCTTTTATTCTGTCCACACACGTACACGGATTCCGCACGTCGTACGTGTCGTTTGCAATCGTTCGGGAGTCAAATCCGATCATACAAAATGTTTAACGGTACAAAGTTATAAAGTGCTTACCAGGTGAGATTTGCGACATCAGCAACCTGAGGTTCGCCTTTTTCCCAATAACAGGCTTGCAGAAACAGTTTTCTTAGCCACGGGCACATGGTCGGTTTTTGACTCCTCGCGCTGACGTTTAGATGAACTTTTCATGGTCAGCTCAGGAATAGGGTCTAGTTTCATCTCCTCCTCGACACGGATGGAAGTCGGAGTCGCGCAAGAAAGTTGATCTTTGGAGCACACGCTACCCGAGCTCCTCGCATCAGCTGCCTCGTTGGCTTTGACTTCCCACCTATAGAATACAATTCCTCCATGGAGTCAGCTATAATTACAAAATCATCTAAGGTACGTTGCTGAGGATGAGCCATACCTTTGCGTGCCGCAGCGTCAGAAGCTACAGTGCTCACCTCTACCTTCACAGGTCGCGCCCCTTCCACAATAGTCACCTTCTTCTTTTTACTTGGCCTCTTTGGTTTCTGGCCATCAGGGTCAACACCCAAATCGCACAGGCTACCTGCAAATGCATAAGATAGGGGATTTAATCCAAGCTCTGATGAAACTATAGACTCCCCGCTGGAAAGTATAACAACCCTCAAAAACGCCTGAAATATACCCCGAATACACGTAACTCGACCCATATCACCTTAGTTTTTATAAAAATCAAATAAAACCAAGAAATAGGGTCCCTCGCGGGCCGCGACAGGGATTCCCCTGTGGTTCGCGGGGCGCGACCGAGTAGTTCCTGGCGAACCCATAGTGTCACACCCCCAAAATCCACAAGCGGAGTATCACCGCAGGAGGTGTGACTGACCAGGATCCAGCCACCAATCACATTGAACTCATAGGAATATGTAAATAAAACTTTCATTTATTAACATTAAGTGTTACAACATTACAAGTAATACACAGTATACAGCGGAAGCATAATTCATTCGTTAAATGCTTATAAACCACATGTAAGAACCATTAGTCTTGTGTTATGATTCCATGTATCTCGACCCATGACCACTCCAGCCTCCCAGACAGCAAGTTCGAATGATATGCACCTAAAGGCCTGCAAGGCATCTAACAACGAATCAACAACAAAGTTGAGCGAGTTCACAGTTGGTTGATTAGGTATTGCTTTCGTTTCAATAATCGTAAGTTCGTTTTATACACCACGTTTTAATCAGTAACCCTGTTTCCCAAACCTTCTCAATTATTAGTGGGGGCTTACCATGTGAATTACCAGACCGTACCATATCGACTACTAACGAAAGTAAGTTGTGCCCTAAGTCAATGTCTATCATCATTGACCCTTTGCCTTAGTCCATTAGTACACACCCGTCCTACTGGCACGGTGTGAGGTTTGTTAAACCTAATAGCGCTATTAACTAATGACCCGCTCGCCATCGGCCTCGGCGATTAAGTCGATATAAAATGAGGGACTTATGATAGAGTTTTAGTCCAGTATGTTTAATCTTGTTGTCCTACCCAAGGAGGACGAACGTACGTATCCTACCGAAGGAGAATACGCGAGGTTTAAATCTTGGCATCCTACCCATGGAGGATAGCTGTACATATCCTACCCAAGGAGAATATGTAGTTTCCGTTTTAGTTCTTTAACTCATTCCCAACCCTTGGGAATCCCATGCCTTGTAGAAAGTGTGAACTCACCTTGGTTTGCTCGGTATGCTTAATTACTCGTTTAACAGTTGCTCAACATGCCCTAACATGGGTACCAGTAACAATCAGTTTCGAATGAACATACACTAGATATTTCACGCATGATTAATTCATATACTCCCTAATCACATACCACGTAGTCTAATGTATACGTAACACACATAATATCATATGTATTATAACAGTTGACCATACAAAGAAATCGGCACATATATCATAATATCACTTAGTAGGTGATTAAATCTCCCCATATTAAGTTGTCTACAAGACCCTAATTAGAAATCCCGAATCGTACCAGTGTGCGATCACATGGTTTGTCCGCGGCCCATCATGACTGGCCCAATCGAGTGGTGTGTGTGCAACTGGATTCAAGGTGTGCGTCCCAATGTACCGGTCTGATATTAATGTACGTGTGGCCCAACTAATAGGCTAATAATACGGTGCGGCCCATACGTACAAAGCTCAGCCCGCGCTGCCCCAAGCTGTGCGGCCCAACCCGTGTTACACTATGCGTGGCCCAATATAAACGACTCATGGATCATTGCGCGGCCCACCCGGCAATGTCCAACTATTAAAACCGGTTATTATAAACTACCTCTATTCCATTTGATCCTTAGGAAACATCATGTAACGTTTATTTAGGCTAACATAATTCATGATCATCTTTATCAATATACCACCTCACTAAACTATGTTGGATCTCATGAACAGTCATCGTTATACAATCCAAGATCATTGGTCCACATCTTAACCTTTACTTCTAAATCATCCTATTGTGTAATTGGGCCGTCCCCTCCCACACGTTCAACCAAGGCAACAACACTTAATTTACTTACATAAACATCAAGCATGACCCTAATCCGAGGCCGCACAAACAATTAGCTGATCACATCCAAATTAATTTATAACTTAACATCATAAACCCTTAATCATTATTCATTACATTAATCCATATTTCATCACTAATCAGTTGGACACAAAACATGGCATCATGAGTTTGTCTAATATGCACATACTTCATCGATTATTCATCATTAACGTATTCGAACCATTTTGTTTATAAGCATATGCAAGGTTCCTTACCATATGTCAACTTTCATTACATTCAAGTAATCTAATTATTTAACCAAGCTCATAATTCAACTAAACAAATCATTCGGCCCATATGTGTAAACACATATCCCAACCTCAACAGCAAGACATCATCACTTCGTTTATTCCACATAAAATTTCTCTTTATCTAATCTGACAATTCACATTAATTGTGCACATGGTTTGACTATATCAAAACTACAAACACACACATGGCCGCCATTTTCTATGTTCAAAGCTATCTACCCTTTATAACCATTCAACCCCAATTCTATTGGACCGTTAAGCCACTGTTACATCCAATTTCATTATGAATCACATATCACACAATTGCACATAAGATCACACATGATTGAATCGATCATATAATATCACAACTAAACATCATCATACAAAACAACTAACAATCGCATAATCGACAAGGAGTATGGTGATTAAACTAACCGAAAGTTGATGCCTCGAAAGGGGGGGGGGGTCTCCTGCTGCCGTTCTTTTGTAGGAGGGAATAAGGGTGTTTAGGGTTTGCCAAGATTTACAACTAATAAAAATACGTATCATCTAAAGGTTTGCAACTAATAAACACAACAAGATAACTTGGATTGGTTTGGGCCCCATCGGACGTAAGAATTTTGGGTCTTGAAGTAGTTAGTATACAAGTTCTAATCTTGAGCCCAAATGTATCATCGGCCGAATTTCTAAATATATAAGTGGGCTTGTTTAACTAAGTACAATTATCACAATAATAAGTGTTAAACAAGCACGAAATAAATAAACACAAAGATGCACACTAAAGGTTTGAGGAATTTCAAGTAATGCTGACCCTAAAGATTCGGGTTGTCACACATAGCGTCCCACGTGGCACGACACTTGGCTAAGCTAGGTTGGTGGCTAACCAGATCTAGCCGTAGCTAGGCCTGGCTCGCGGGTAGTGAAGGAACCGAGGATGGGGCTCGCGGGGTGCGAGAGACCCTGTTTTCAGCCTATATAAGGAGGCCGAATGCCTTAGTCTCAGTCGTTCAATTCTTTTCCTATCTCAAAGTCCCTATAATAGCTTAACGCTACTCGATATTATACCCATAAAACACGAAGCTCTCCTTGTTGTAAGTATTTTAACCCCCCATCACTAATTCGTTACCCTACCCGATTGATCTGGGGATCCGTAACGCATGTCGAGGCTCTGCCTGACTAAGTTCGTTGGAGTTCGTGTTGTATGGCTAATGTGATTTGGGTTATCTTACTCACACGTGTGCATTGTTTATTTTTAGAGTTAAATGCCATTTTAGTCCCTGTGGTTTGGGCCATTTTGCCACTTTACTCCAAAGGTTTCATTTTTAACATCTAGATCCAAAAAGGTTTCATTGTTGCCATTTTGGTCCAACTACTTAACTCCATCCATATGTGTTAAGTCTGCCAAGGGCATTTTAGTCATTTCATTTTTCTTTTAATTAATCCTTCATTCTTTATTGTTTAAAAACATTAATATATATCCAGCCCTTTGCTTATTTGACACTGCATCTTTAATCTAAGTTGAAACCTAGAGCACAACCTGCAAACCACCACACCTACCACTGTACACCACACTCACCCGTAAACCACCACACCTACCACTGTACACCATTGCCTAGACTTAACTACCCGTTAACCACCATCATATAACTCCTTTCTCCACCACCGTTCAACACACTACCATAAATCCGGACAATCATCGACACTCCTCACCCTAATCACCACCTAATAGCAACCAAATCCTTCACAACCTCCTGCAACTGTGAAACACCACAGCTTCACCATCGCCGTCTCTTCACCACTGCCACTCCAACTTCTAGTGTGACTCCAACACCACCACCACTGCCACCATCACCATCACAGCCTCACCACCACCGCCTCACCATAACCATCGCCATTACTGCCTCACCACCGCTTCACCATCACCATCACCATCACCGGCACCCGATCACCACCAACATCACCATCACCATCACCCGCGTTGGTGACTGAAACTAACCCCCAATCCTTAAGAACCCTAGATTTCAAATCCACCAAATTGATCGTTTAATCCCCCCTGTCATGGAAAATTAACAGAGGGGTTTTGTTTGGAATCAAAAAACGAGTGGAATGTGGGAAAGAATTGCCGTTAATGGTGTCGGATTTGACGCCGGAGGGTTCGTCGGAGTTCCCATAGTGGCAGTGGCCGACGGTTACAGATTGCTCTCTGAATGGTGGTGGCCGGGTGGTTGTGATGGTTGTGGTGGACGGGTGGTGGTGATGGTGGTAGTTAGTGAGGATGGTTGTCGTAGAGTGAGAGAGAGAGAGAGAGAGGAGAGAGAGAGAGAGAGATATCTGGTGTATGACTGAATGTGTTATATGTGAGTATATATAATTAAATTTGTTTTTTATTCATTTTATTAATAAAACATAAAAAATAACTATAAAGACATAAATGCCCTTGACTTAACAGAGTTCATTGGATGGGGTTAAGTCAACTGGACCAAAATGGCAACGATGAAACCTTTTTGGACCCAGATGTTAAAAATGAAACCTTTGGACTAAAGTAGCAAAATGGCCCAAACCACCGGGACTAAAATGGCATTTAACTCTTATTTTTAATAGAAAATAATCAGGAAGCAACAGGAAGCTATAAAAGCACCTAAGTCTACAAAGTGAGTCATTCTCTTTTTCTACCAAACTGTTTTATAAAACCTCAAATACTTTCAGTTATAGTTACAGTGATTGAGTCTATGTATTCTATAATTGCTGCCGGTATGTGGGGTTTTTTATACACTACTATTAATACTTTACTATTGGACAATGAGTTGGTCAATGAGTAACATGACCAAAGTCATGAAACTGCCAGCATGACAAATACTGAATGAGTATATTGGTAGATATATGTAATCGCTCTCAATATTGTAAAGTTATAAAAGCTTGTTTTGATTAAACTGGGATGCACTCGCCAGTATTTCTTGCTGATAAAATCTTTTTAAAACTCGTTTCAGGTAACTTAATGTGAAGCTATAAGAAGCCAGCTATGTAGCACTAAAAGCTTAAAGAAGTGGCAATCAAAGTTACCTAAATAAAAGGAGATTATGTTTTCAATAATTAGGGTTTACCCCTATAAATGTCATTTCAATGGAACATGGGTTTTATCCCATTTATTATAAAAGTTTGGTGTTTTGAAACTCTGAGAATCATTTCCTAACTACGATCCTGATGTTTAAATTTCGCTACTGTCACACCCCCAAAATACCACTTGCGGAAAACCCCCACGAGGCGTGTGACATACCAGGATCCAAGCCACCAATCATATTGAACTCATCATTATAATTAAATAAAACTTTCATTTATTAACATAAAGAGTTACAAATGTTACATATCATTCATTGTATACAGCGGAAGCATAAATCATTTGTTAAGTGTCTAGTAAACCAAGAGTACATAAACCATTAAGCTTGTATTGAGATTCCATGTATCTTGACCCATGACCACTCCAGCCTCCCAAACAGCAAGTTCCAAATAATATAAGCATATAGACCTGCAAGGCATGTAACAACGAGTCAACAACAAAGTTGAGTGAGTTCACAGTTGGTTAGTTTAGTTGTACCAGTTTGTTTTAAAAACCACAAGTTGTTTCGTAAACCACGAGTTAACCAGTTCTTTTATCTCCCAAACCATATCCATAATCAGTGGGGGCTTCCCCATGTGAACCACTAGACCGTTACCATATCGACAACTGACGAACAATAGTTGTGCCCTACGTCAATGTCTATCATCATTGACAGTTTGCCATGATCCAATAGTACACACCCGTCCGAACGACACGGTGTGAGGTTTGTCAAACCTAATAGCGATATTAACTAATGACCCGCTCGCCATCGGCCTCGGCGATTAAGTCGATATAAAATGAGGGACTTAATGATAGAGTTTTGTCTAGTAAGTTAAGGTTGTTGTCCTACCTAAGGAGGATGAACGTACGTATTCTACCCAAGGAGAATACGCAGGATTAATATTGGCATCCTACCCATGGAGGATGGCGGTACATATCCTACCCAAGGAGGATATGTAGGTTCCGTTTTTAATTCTTTAACCCATTCCCAACCATCGGGAATCCCATGCCTTAGAAAGTGTGAACTCACCTCGGTTTGCTCGGTATGCTTATTTACTTGCACAAACAATTCAGTCAAAGCCTATAGTATACACGTATACACAATTAGTTTATGTTCGTAATGACTCACATGCAATCTATATCACAAATTGTGCTTGGCAGTTAACATCATGTATCACGTAAATAGTTAATCAAATTCATACAATTCATCTCACACTATATCACAAGTGGTTCGTTTCACATTCAAGTGCACACGCTAATTGTGACAAGCAATCATGCATTGTAATTTAACCGATTATCTTCATGTAATTAACTAACAAGTATCTGGGCCTCACACGAGTTTATTATAAGGGTGAGGCCCATTGTCCGTCCGTGGCCCAACAGCAAGTAGGCAACCCAAATGTAATATGCCCCCTTACGGCCAGCCCATACCCGAGTGTGTGTGAATTAAACGAATACGCGGCCCAAGTCTAGGCAACCCAGTTTATAGTGTGTGTGGCCCAAACACAAGAATCCCTCTTATGGCCCATCTAACATATAAAACCCCATGTAAATTTAATAAAAGAAACTGTGTAATCCAGTCCATGAATGCGTGGCCCAGGTAGCGTATTCTTGACCCATTAGTTCCTTTCCTTAGTTTTTTTTTAAACATTCCACCAAACTTGTTCACTTTGGTTACACGAATGCTAACAGCTATGCTATCTATAATAAAGAGAGCCGACAAACATCAGTTAATGATAAAGCTTCATTGGGCCACTCAACTCAATCACATGGGCCGACATACTATACATCCTGATTGGACCTACAACTTGAATCACATGAATTGTGTATTATAAATCACATGACTTCTGATGTGTTTAATTAATGCAGTCTACACTTGTTGACTGTCAAAAGCATTTAAATAAATTTGACTATGTTAATTGTGCTATACGTAAAACCAGTTCATGATTCATCGGTCATCATTAACAGTCATTAACAGTCAGCAATTATCATGCATATTCACCAACACAAACAACTCAGTCCACTGTTCCATATGATGACCTAATCGACGAAACACCCTTGCAACCCTGTCGACGAAACCCTCTAGCAATCAGTTCGAGGAAACTCCTACTCCCCTTTTCGTCGCACATAGGTCGACAAAACTCTCATGTTTCGTCAGACCCAACCTGGGCGAAGTTTCATGGTCTCTCGTCGGTGAAACAGTTAGCGTCCAGATCCACACTAACCCTAATACTTACTGATATCAATCAATACTAGTATAACCACTACCCAATCATCGATATACATAATCTGTTCATGTTCAAATCATGCGACACAGTAGATCAAACATAAATATCATACACCCTAATAATCTATCAAGCCCCATGAACGTTCCTATTCAGCCGATTATCACAAGGATTTATCAAACTCATATGATCATATTAACACTAATCTGATGTCTCGTATACATTCAACAAACACATCAAATCATCATACACACAGTCATATACATACGATCAAACATAGTAATTACACTAACCGGAGTTAGACGTGAGGGTGAAGGTGTTTGGACTCGCGAAGGAAAGCTCCAGAGGAGAAGGTTGTCGTCAGTTTTTGTTGCAGGGATTAGGATTTTCCATATATTTATGTGTTGAAAGAATTATAAAGGTTTCGGGCTCAGTGTGGGCTTTGAGGGTTTGGGCCGAGGACAAGTCCCCAAAGACATAATTAAAACTCGTAATATTCTATTGAAACTAGTTACGTCACATGATCACATAATGCACATTCAAGCCACATTGAAATACAAAGGACGTCTAAAATTCGAGTTGTCACATCATCCCCAACTTGAAAGAAATTTCGTCCCGAAATTTAGCACGTAGTCACTGAGGAAGCTAGTTAAGTTGCATGGTTTCCTGGTTTTCTTGGGGTGTCACATCATCCCCCCGTTGGTTTGGAATTTCATCCCGTAATTCCGCAGTAGCTTCAGCCTCAGTAGTGGTTTCATTGTTCTCGAACAACTGGGGATATTTGTGTTTCATTTGGTCCTCTCATTCCCAGACAAACTCTGGGCCACGACGGGAGTTCCCACGAACTCGAACAATAGGTATCCTGGTGCGTTTGAGAATCTTGACCTCCCGGTCCAAGATTTCCACTGGTTCCTTAACAAATCACCACTAACCATTGATGGTGAGCTCCTTGAAAGGAACTGTGAGGGTTTCATCTGACAGACACTTCTTCAGATTCGACCCACCGAATACGTTGTGAACTCCACTGAGTTCTTCGGGTAGATTCAATCTTTAGGCCACCTTGCCAATTCTCTCCGTGATTTCGAAAGGTTCAACATATCGCGGTTTGAGTTTTGTCTCGCATGCCAAAACGACGTACACCTTCCCAAGGTGGGACTTTAGGTAGTACTCGATCCCCAACTTAGAACTCGAGTGGTTTCTTGCACTTATCAGCGTAGCTTTTCTGGCGGTCACGAACTGCCTCCATTCATTGTCGCATCTGAGCAATCTCCTCTACTGTGTATATGACGAGTTCTGGGCCAGTGATTTGGCCGTTTCCGACTTCTGCCCAACAAAGAGATGATTGGCACTTCCGTCCGTACAATGCCTTGAACGGAGCAGCCTGAATGCTGGTGTGGTAACTGTTGTTATATGAAAGCTCCACTTAAGGGAGGTGTCTTCCCCGACCGTTGCCAAAGTCGATTTCACGTGCTCGAAGCATGTCTTCAAGAGTTTGGATGGTGCGCTCAGTCTACCCATCCGTCTGTAGATGATATGCTGTACTCATGTCTAAACGCGTGCCAAAGGATTTGTGCACTGCTTGCCACAAATCGGATGCAAATCGTGGGCCGCGATTAGAGGTAATGGAGGTTGGCACCCCGTGCCTAGCAACCCCTTCTTTCAGGTAGATGACTGCAAGTGTAGAAAACTTATCCATTTCTTTGATGGCTAGAAAGTGTGCTGGTTACGCAAGACAATCAATGATCATCCAGGTGATATTGTTTCCGTTTCGAGTTGTAAGTAGGCTAGCGACCAAATCCATGGTAGTCTGTTTTCGCTTTCGATATAAGTATTTCTGGTTGCTAACACTTCACTTTGACTTTCCCACAAGTCAAGCATCATTCCCATACCTAGCTAGGTGGGCCTTCATGCCCGATTACCAGCACAAGGTTTATAAATCCTACTGCCTCTCATCAAACCCAGATGGCTAGGATATCGAAGTCGGTGTGCTTTGCTCAACACGAGTTCCCTACAGTTGCCGCATAATAAGACCCACATTCATTCCATGAGATAATGAGTATTGTCCGACCTGTCAAAGGTTGCTTCTCCATGCCCCGCATGGGTTAAACTTGAAAATCCTCTTCCTTCAGTTCTCTAGTTTGAATAGAACGAGTCTGATCGGATAAGTTAGAGTCGATAGGGAGCTGCAAAACTCGTGTACGTTCAAGCTTCGTAGTTGTAATCATCCTAAAGCTCCCTCCAACGATGCCAATAGCTTATTTAGCTCTGTCCAAGCCAAGGTACACGGGAGGCCCTTGTGATCGGTCTAAATAACGCATCCGGTACCATCCAAGTAATGCCTCAATCTGAAATCCCAAGGCCACGGTTTTCACCGCCAGTTGTGTGTCGTGCAGTTCCTCTTTGTAACTCCATCACGTAAGTCATCTCTCTCTCGGGTTGCGTCGGTGTGTAACTAGGACTCTGCTTCAGACCATCAGGGTATACCACTAAACCACCAGCACCCTCGGGTTAAGACGATGTTCAGTGCGTTGCAGAGTTGAAATTCAAAAGCTGAAAAGGCATCCTCCCATTTCGTCTTTCACGAACACAGCACCCTACTGTGCTAAAGGGGTTTAAGATGTGCGATCTTCGAAGTTTTCGCGATGAATCTGTGATAGCATCAAACGAGACTAAGGTATTGCTGTACCCCAGCCGGAATCTTTGATGTCGATCAGTTTCTAACCAGAACGGACCTTAGCGGGATCCATGAGTATTCTTTCTTCGTTGTCTATATAGCCAAAAATATACCTCTCAAATCTAGAAGTTACTCTCAACAAGACTTCGAATGAAGCGACTCTTCCCTCAGGAGTTCTAAAATAAGATACAAATGTCGCCCAAGATATTTCTTCCTCCTGGAGATGATCCAAAACGTTGTTACTAAACACGGTCGATTCTACAGATCCACAAAGCTAGTGATGTGTTAATCAACTCAATGGTTATGGTGAACAAAGTCGAAAAGGCCGCATTGCGTTTGATAAGCTGTTGTAGGAACATGCTCCCCCTTGAACTTCCATCTGGTGATAGCTCTCTCGTTAGTCAATCCTAGAATGGGGCTTGATCTTCACAACTGGTCGATAGGTTGTCAATACATAGTCGAGGCAAGCGGTTCTTAGCTGTCACCTGGCTAAGTTCTCGAAAATCAGTACGCATACAAAAATTCGTGGATCTAACTAGGGCTCCCCAAGGCGAAAAGCTAGGTTCAACAAAACTCATGTTCACTAATCCCTGTAATTGATTATGCAGCACTTGCAACCCTCCTGGTGCAGGACGGTAAGAGTACAAGTAATCAGGGCTGCCTCTATCATAATGCCGATCTGATATTCCACTGGACGATGCGGAGGTACACCTGATAGTCCTTCCAGTAGCACCTAGGTAGAAATCACGAAAGGGTGGGTCCTCGATCCTCTTTTCCTTAA
Organism: Helianthus tuberosus; assembly: GCA_030545235.1. Taxonomy (NCBI): domain Eukaryota; kingdom Viridiplantae; phylum Streptophyta; class Magnoliopsida; order Asterales; family Asteraceae; genus Helianthus; species Helianthus tuberosus. The sequence continues at coordinate 129,544,019 of CM060397.1, read as the reverse complement.
CCTAGCATTAATAATAAGTGCTAACACAGCGGGGTAATCCTTCCGTGGGCACCTCCGGGCTTTCAGTGCAGAACTGACGCCAACCTTTGCACAATTCCAATACTTGAAACAGATGATGATCCTCTACTAGGGAGAGGGATACGCCAAGTTTTCTTCTCACATGGTATATTTGCACGATGTATGGATTACCAATCCATTCTAACTACTGCTTCAAACCATCGAGTATAGCAGAAAGAAGATCGATGTCGATCGCTTGTCTCGCAAGGTCAAGTTTGCATCCCATCTAACATATGAAATTTCAATTGTCTTGCCATCAGCCGATCCTACGACATGCTCAAATTCAAGGAGCATCAGGGACAAACGGAACAGAGATGAAGCGATTAACTACTCATACTAGCTACCATGTTGCTAAAGTCCAGGCGTCGCCCATGCCAATTCTAAATGCCCTTCCATGAGCATCATTTATAGTGTTACTGTTTCCATTACACGGATTTCAAGTACTGTCGTTGTTCCTTTGGTCATTGTCTTCTTAACTTACCCACGGCCAATCCATGTTGTAGGCACCTTTATTTCCTTACTGTAGGCTAGGGTTACGAATACCTTGTCATCGCTGTGACTGCTGCCCCCAATGTCGTTGCTCGAGACGAAGCCCTACGATTCTTCTCCCCCAAGGTCCATCTTTTCACATTCAGAGCCACGTCCTAAAGTGCTACTCACGGTGCTGGCAGTTACACATTCCACGTTATAGTCGATTGTCATTGCTTATGTCCCAATTGATTGGTAAGAGTTGACTCCCATGAGTCGCTGGTAAGGGTTAAGGATTCGATTGAAGCCAATTCACTGGTGCTCGTTGCCGGTATTCAGGGTTGTCAAAGTACAGGGGTCGGTAAAGTACTACGCTCAACCTCCTGTCCATCGATGTTGCAAGTTGTTTGAGTAATACACAGTTTGTCGCGGGAGTGTTACAGAAGTGATCAAACTTCGGGATCTAAGACATCAACACATACGTTCCAGCAACCGAAGAGGAGTAAGAAAGGTATCGATCAATCATTCGACGTTGCGACATCCAACTCAAGGACGTTCGTATGAGCACCTATCATTCTATGTCACACCCTGACTTTTGCGGAAGCGTATGATGTGTGACTGGTTTAACCTCGACTGTGTCGATTAACCTCGACTGTGACGATTAACCTCGACTGTGTCGATTAACCTCGACTGGGACTCCGAAGCACTACTAGGTACTAGTTGTGACCATGAGTGGGGTTCGGTCGTACCCGTTAGATCTAACCCTCGTCCCTAATGAATGTTTTAATGAATATTTCAATGGCATTTCCGTATCTAGTCTATGCTCACATGATATAGTATTTCATAGGCATTTCATACTGTTTTAGTATTTGTAACATGTATTCCACCCCCGAGAGTTATAAAACCAAAAACAGTTAAGAGAAAAGGGGGAGCATGAACTCACAACTTTGCGTTCCTAGAGCCGTAAACTTCACCGGATTTGCTTATTTAGCGTCGTGACCTAAACGTGTTTTATTAACGTTAGTCACTAGACTTGTATCGCACAAGTACAAGTCACTATCTTTTGTATATTTGTTCTTGTGTTAAAAATAATTTATATTTTTAACTATGTGTCTTACTTATATTATTTTCTCACAAATAAATATAAGTATCTTGTATTTTTCACCCGAATTATGTATTTTGTCCAAAACTACATTTCACGTTCATAACTTGTCCAAGTTATTTATTCTATCAAGTAATATATTTTCATAAATATATTTTCTTGTATTTGTCTAAGCATGTTGTATGTGTATTTTGTATTTTCATTCCTTAGGAGTATTTAGCGTATTTTCAAGTCCTAATACACTATTACGTGTAATACATACTATATACACTTAGCACAAAATTTGGTGATCAATAAATATATATATTTTTCTCAAAAAAATGTACATACTTAATATCAATTTTAATCTTGAAGGAATCATCATTTCTTAACACAAAAATTAGGGAAACATTGGTAAATGTTTTTGGACACATTTTTAGGGAATAAGTTTCTCAAAAACTTATATTTTTCTAAGTGTCAAAATTTATAGAAATTTTGACAGAGTTTCCCCTAAAAATGGAGGTATCCCATATTTTCAAAACATGTGTTTATTTTCTTTTAAATCATCACAACAATCATCAACTCATTTAACACTTACCGAGTGTCAAAATCAAGTAAATTATACTACATCATGAACTTGAAGCTTTGTAAAAACTTGTAGTAACTTATCATGTTATTTAGTAGGTTTAGTTACCCTTAAAACATGGTTACTTGTTTGTAAATCACTTTATTAAAAGATCTAGTCATTTACAACTTGTAAGATGGTTTTTCTAAAAATACTTCTCTTGTATTTTTCTTGTTACATACATGTTTCTAGTCTTGTTTGAAAAATATTATTAGTTTGCTTAGAAACCATGACTTTGTAAGTCTTGTAAATAAACTTGGTTTCTTGAGAAAATTATTTTTGTAATCATCTATGCACAAGATTTGTAATTTGTTTAAATCATTTTTTTTTCATATGAACATCACTTTCGTTATTCAAGTTCATGAAGACATAAAGCATGAAGATCTTGGTCTTTCACAAGATCACCACTTTAACTTACTAGATCATGTGTTTAATCACAATCTAGTAGGTTTCTTATGATGTCTAACATCACCAACACAAATCATCAATCAAGAAGAAGCAAATCAACATATTCAACATGTATTCTTATGTATTTAAGCTTATGTTAAAGTATCATGATCATGTTCTTTTGTGTTCTTTAAGTTTATCATTGCTCATCATCTTTCAACCATAAAAATATGAAGTAAACAAAGATCAAAAGAGCCTTACCACTAGCTTCAAGCTAGGGAAGAACAATGAAGAATATGGAGTGGATAAAAGCACACAAGAGAGGTCCTTCAAGTTCTTTAAGCACCAAACCTTCTTAAACACCTTCTTGCACCTTATGTGAAGCTTGGAATGGATGAACAATTGATGAAGATGGTGGTGTTGTGGGGGTGGCTCACGACCGTAGGGGAGAGAGAAGGGAGGAGAAGGTGTGGTGTGGTGTGGTGTGGTGTGGTGAAGTAATCAATTAGAGAATTTATCAAGATTTCACAAGATCAAGAGTGGGGCCCTCATGACCGTCCACTATATGGGGGGGTGGGGCAAAGTGTAACTTCCAAACTCTAATTCTATAAACAAGTTAGCTTTCATGTGTAATTTTTAGGGACATGTTGTGTTATTATGTTATAAGAGGTGTTATGGTGTTCGGGGACCATAACTAGTTCAGAAACATTAAAAACAATGCTTTTAGTAATATTTTGATGTTCCGGGTAATGTCCGGTTGTTCGGTTAGATACCAGTTCGTTAAAGTGTCAAGTTATTACGTTTAGTGTTCATTAAGCACCCTTTTTGTGACACTTTTAATTCCTGACACTTAGGAAAGCATACAGGACCAATTTGCCATGTTTTTGCATGTTACTAGCTTATTTAAATGCTGAATTTTGCTAAAATATGCAGAATTCTGCACTTTATATGTGTTTTAGGCACTTCCCGGCACTTAATCTATCACTTAGGCACGCAGTTTTGGGGTCCTTACTTCCCTACACACTATACTAGTGTATCACTTGGTCTCTGGCTCATATTGGGCCTCAAAATACTGTCTGTCTGTGTACTGAATTTCGTCAGCATTTTTAGTTTATCTGGTAATGGTGCCAATTCTGTTCTGTGTATCATTTGCACTATCTCGTGTTGCATGTAGCAACGAATAAAGTCTTGTAACATGAAATGCCATAGTATGTATATAACAGTAATAAAAAATTCATTTGTCTTGTAAACTAGATTATGCACAATTATTTAAGCACATATTACTGTTCAATTAGTGTACGGAATGTACGGAAAAGTGACGGTTGTCACAGTCTCCCCCCCCCCCCCCCCCGTTAAAAGAATTTCGTCCCGAAATTCAAGCGATGCCATCGGTCGCAGGGGAGTTCTGAATCAAATATGGTCACTTAGATTCATGATTTGTCTTTATGTTCTCATGTATCTCTGGGTCATGTTATGAATTCTATCATACTCAAGTAAATCAATTATGTCTTTTCTGTATCTTGTGGACTCTTGGTCCGTAACCTTAACACGTTTCTATAGTAATTTTGTCATTTTGTCATTGACGTGAATCTTATTTATGGGAACAACAATTGTTCCTTGAGTCAGACTCCTTAAAGACCAGACACATGGAATGTGTCGCAATCACTACTGATCTTTTTCTGGAAGTTTCAACTTGTGAGCAATGGTTCCGATCCCTACACTGGGGATTCAACCTTTTCGTTTTCCAAATCACACCACGCCTTCTCTAGGCGAGGCTCTCATTTAATCCATACTTCTTATCTCAAATTCTTACGATTTCCACTGCTCATTGCCGCAATCTTTCTGTATTCTACAGGCTGTCTCGATATGATCACATATCTGAACGATCTAGCCTCTAGTTTTTCCTGGACTATCTCGGGCCAGTAGATTGTTTATCTCTGGTTTCCGTTCAACACGATGGTGATTGACTTATTATGTTCCATCTAACGCTTCACACGAAGCGGTTTAAACAGCGGTGTGATAAATAATGTTGTAGGAAAACTTCACTAAGGGCAAGTGAGTGTTCCAGCTTTTCATCAAGGTTTATCATGCAAGCACGTATCATGTCCATACAGTCTGCATCGTTCAGTAGCTCAGTCCATCTACGTTAATATTCAAGTTCTTACGATCAACGATGTGCTGCAACCCTTGTGCTCAGTAAAGGTCGTGCAGCGTTTTCTTTCAGGTAATGCCGTCAAGTTTGCGGCGCGCAATTACTGTATCTAGCTCAAGGTTTCTTCTTATGATTCCTTAATCAATGTGCCGCATATGCAATGTTGTGGTCTCGTTGCATCGGCGTACAATCGAGACTTTGTCGAGAAGCGTCACATATTTGCAACTCTAGCTCCTTAGCTCTTGGTTGCAGGGTTGGCATGAATTTCGTTCTTACCCACCATGTATCTTAAAGTTCTCGCTTCACGAATTCGAAATCCGCTTTTCGTTATCATAGCATATCACTGTTCTTTTCTCTAAGAGTTGCAAGGTAAATTGCAGCTGTTGCTCACGACCTTCCTTGGCCGTTGGCCATATAAGAATGTAGTCGATAAGTATAATCATGATCTATTCAGGTATGGCTTACACGTTCGATTCATGAGGTCCATGAAAATTGTCGATGCATGTGTTAAGCCAAATGGTACGACAAGGAACTCGTAATACTCGAAGTGAGTCCTAAAGGTCGTTTTAGGGATATTTCCTTCTTGCATTCACAGTTGAGGACATCCTGTTCTCAAGTCGATCCTTGAGTGGTAACTAGGATCTTACGATTTGTCTGTTTCATGTCATCAGTCCTTGGCAAAGGATTCTGATTCTCAATTTTCTGAACTTTATGCAAAGTGGAGTCTATCAACTTTCTCCTTGTGCCCTTAACTAAGGATGTCATGTCCTTAATTTCCTCTGTCTAGCAGCTCTTGCAGTTATATCGGAGGTTCATGCTTCGCGGACGAAGCTAGTCGGTAAGGTGTCATTCGGCACTGGTTCTGCTCCTGGCACGAGGTTTATCCTAACTCCTCTTGTTGTTGTGGAGGGGCGTTCCTGGCAAATCTTCAGAAAAGGCTTCTGATACTTCTTCCATCACGGGGATGTTCTCAGGCTCTATGCTTGGATATCCAATCCATGCTGACTATCATATTGTGACTTCTCAAGTCAATGGTAACAGAAGGTTCCGTCCTTCTGAGTCCTTAAACACAATCCTTAATTGTTTCGTCTGCTTAAACTAGTCTTCTATATGCCCATTTCTAAAGAATACGGGACGTCTGTTTTACTCGAAACTAGGTCAAGCAATTTCTTAAGTTCTAAGCATGCAAGGTTATAGTTGATGCCAGTATTAATCAAAAATAGATGCATATGGTTGGTTAATAGGGAACATACCCGTAACCGCATCTGGATCCTGGCGTGCTTCACGAGTTTCGATCGTGGAAACCCTTCCTTGCTCGTTTCTTCCTAGGGCAATCTTTCCTAAAGTGTCCTGCTTCACCACATTTGTAGCAACCTGGTACTCTATCTTTATTTCTTTTGTCTGGATCCTTCGCCCAACAGGCATCCTTGCTGTGTCCTTCCGTTCCACACTTTCCGCACTTAGGCCTCAGACATCGACCTTCATGGTGAAAATTGCATTCTCCGCACCTCGGCTTAGTCCCCGAGTAAACTTTACCACCAGCCTTATTAGTGACAGTCTTCCTGCCATACGGCAGATTCATTTTCTTTCTTTTGTTTGCTTTAGAGCTTACATAGCTGACTTGGGTGCTTATCTTTAGGTTTGAAGACTTCCATTCTTGTTGCCTGATGCCTCCACATGAGTCGCTTTCTTGCTATCCTCAGATTCTGAAAATTTTCCCATGCGTAGAGCTTCTTCAGTAAGAGTGACACTCAAATCGATAGCCTCTGCGATGGTTGAGGGCTTTGAGGTAGTAACCATGCTCCTAATTTGAGGTGCAAGTCCCCAAATGAATCGTTCAACCCTCTTGAATTCCGGTTTGACTAAGTAGGGGACGACCCTAGATAAGTCGTGAAATCGCTGGACATATTCAGGAATCTTCGGTCCGTCCATTTTCAAATTCCAGAACTCCACCTCAAGCTTCTTGATTTCAGCCCTAGAACAACATTTCTTTTCCATCATTTCTTTGAGATCGTCCCAGCTCAGTGCATAAGCGGCATCTGCACCAAGGGTTTAAACCTGAAGGTTCCACCTGGATAGTGCGCCATCTAAAAATAACCCTGAGATAAAGGTAACTCTCTGCTGGGGTGAACAATTACTCATTCTTAGAACGGAGTCAGTCTTTTCTGCCCATCGAACAAATGCAGCGGCACCTCCTGTGCCATCAAAATTCAATGGCTTGCAGTCCAGGGATTGTTTATAAGTGCAGCCCGTTGAAGGGTTATTTCTGGTAGTGCCACCGATGTGTTCGGAGCGGAGGGCTTCATGTCGTGCAATTTCCTGTGAGATTCGTTCTTGAAGCTCGGCTTCTGTCCTTGGTAATGTACTGATGTCTGTGTCACGTCTGGGCGGCATTCTCTTCTGTCAAAAGCATGGGATGGATTAGACAACATTCCATAATTGTCTATGAGGTACATAGTACCATAAGTAAACGGGCAATCACCGAATATCACATGCATATGTAATCAACAATGTATGAGCGAGGAAACAATTACTAAGCCTTCACAGGCTTGGCGACTTGGCCTATTGTTTGTAATAATGTACTCGAGGCTACATCGCCCTGGTCACACAAGTTTCATAAAGTGGTAGAGTGTAACGTCACTGGATCTTTCCGAATGTTATCCATCTTCACTTGCTTAAATATCATTTCTCAATTGTCTCGTACGCGGGTAGAAGTGTCAGACATGAACTAGGCAAGACAGGTTTCCTACTTTATAAAGTGCTAAAGCACTGATCTAGGTATTGTTCTTACCATTTGAATGTGTGAACACCTAGAGTTTATTTTTGGAGGAATGGTGATCATCAACCTGACCCGCAGAGTCCACCAGGATTTCCATGCACTACAAGTTGCTATTACGTGGGCCCCCGTAATAATAAATTATCTTGCACAGTTACCCCAGTTTTCTCTCGTCCAAGCAGATGAACAATCAAGGAGGGGACTCTACTGTCCTTATACCTCTGTCATGGAAAAGGACCATTGCGGTGTTCCACGCGCTAACACTCGTTATCGTTACGCGCGAATATGCACGATGATTAAATAAAGTAGGAATAAAGAGCATTCCCGGTAGTTGGAGGGGCACCTTCAAGATGAATACTTCATCTCCCTTTTCTGGTCAAGAATGTCGTTAATCTCGCTTCACAAAAGCTGCAGGGATCTAGTCCCGCTGATTAAGTAGTCGTTCAAGGTTGCCGCATCTGCCTCGTCATCACTATCGTAGTCAGGCACCTTCGTGATTGAGAGAGAAGAGCAGCCATTTCCTACGGAAGCAAGCTCTGGATCTTGTTTGGTAATCACTCTAGCCATGAGCTTTGCAAGTATGCGAGGTCGGTAGCTTCATCGTGCGAGTTACGTACAGTAATAGGAGTCGGAGTCAAAAGTATCTTATTCACGTCAATAATCATTTCGTACACTTATTTGTATGTATTCACGTCAATATTTATTCCGTACTCTTATTTGTATGTATTCACGTCAATATTTATTCCGTACACTTATTTGTATGTATGTATCGATAAACAAATATGTTACTTAGCATAAACAGGCATTTCGATGCAACATATTACTGATAACTCTCGTTTTTGGGGGGGGGGGTCATTTTTCTAGTTGTCGATTCACGACAAAAACACCACTTGGTACTAGTTATCACCAAGAGTGTATTTTATCTTTGGCAAGTCTAACTCGTGTAGACTATGCCTTAATTGACACCTTATCTTGAGGGTATTCCCTACTAATGTCCTTGCCTTGTCTCTTTTTGAAAAGTGTTTGACTCGTGGATCTTGACGCTTACGTGAATGCAATGGAAACCTTTTTGTAAAATGTTTTCGTGAGATAACTCTAGTGATTGTAGTCTAGACTCGAGAAGGAATCCTAGTTCACTACAATCGAAGCTCTAATACCAAACTGTCACACCCTGACTTTTGCGGAAGCGTATGATGTGTGACTGGTTTAATATCATTGCATTCAATCGTAATAAACAACTACATGATCAAAACGATGTTCATCCATTCATAAAATTTGAGTATTATAAAAACTTGTTATTTAAGTTTTAAAACACAACCTTCGACTAGGTTACAAATCAACAAAAGTGGATGACATCTAATCTTAAAGTCTACTTATAGTTATGACCCCCGTGCCCAAGATCCATCCTGTCACCTGAAATACATGTAATTTTGGAAAACATCAACAAAAGTTGAGCGAGTTCATGCGTCTTGTTTGTGTACTGTAATTCTTGTAAATCTTTGAGAGACTCCTTTGTAAGCAGGTATGAAAATCGTCTATGAACATGAATGTTTTACAAGGACTTTAAGTATGAACATGAATGTTTTACAAGGACTTTAAGGCATGTGATGACATAGGGAGCACTAGTAATGGCTCATACCCTTGTCGATTTTCCTCGACTGTGTCGAATAACCTCGACTGTGTCAATTTACCATGACTGTGTCCATTTCCCTTGACTGTGTCGATTACCCTCGACTGTGTCGATTAACCTCGACTGGGACTCCGAAGCACTACTAGGTACTAGTTGTGACCATGAGTGGGGTTCGGCCATACCCGTTAGATCTAACCCTCGTCCCTAATGAATGTTTTAATGAATGTTTCAATGGCATTTCCGTATCTAGTCTATGCTCACATGATCTAGTATTTCATAGGCATTTCATACCGTTTTAGTATTTATAACATGTATTCCACCCCCGAGAGTTATAAAACCAAAAATAGTTAAGAGAAAAGGGGGAGCATGAACTCACAACTTTGTGTTCCTAGAGCCGTAAACTTCACCGGATTTGCTTATTTAGCCTCGTGACCTAAACGTGTTTTATTAACGTTAGTCACTAGACTTGTATCGCACAAGTACAAGTCACTATCTTTTGTATATTTGTTCTTGTGTTAAAAATAATTTATATTTTTAACTATGTGTCTTACTTATATTATTTTCTCACAAATAAATATAAGTATCTTGTATTTTTCATCCGAATTATGTATTTTGTCCAAAACTACATTTCACGTTCATAACTTGTACAGGTTATTTATTCTATCAAGTAATATATTTTCATAAATATATTTTCTTGTATTTGTCTAAGCATGTTGTATGTGTATTTTGTATTTTCACTCCTTAGGAGTATTTAGCGTATTTTCAAGTCCTAATACACTATTACATGTAATACATACTACATACACTTAGTACAAAATTTGGTGATCAATAAATATATATATTTTTCTCAAAAAAATGTACATACTTAATATCAATTTTAATCTTGAAGGAATCATCATTTCTTAACACAAAAATTAGGGAAACATTGGTAAATGTTTTTGGACATATTTTTAGGGAATAAGTTTCTCAAAAACTTATATTTTTCGAAGTGTCAAAATTTATAGAAATTTTGACAGAGATTCCCCTAAAAATGGAGGTTTCCCATATTTTCAAAACATGTGTTTATTTTCTTTTAAATCATCACAACAATCATCAACTCATTTAACACTTACCGAGTGTCAAAATCAAGTAAATTATACTACATCATGAACTTGAAGCTTTGTAAAAACTTGTAGTAACTTATCATGTTATTTAGTAGGTTTAGTTACACTTATCATGTTATTTAGTAGGGGACTATTAGAACTGGATGCGAAGCTCAACTTATGATTTGCACTGTGGATGGTAGATTATATACAGTAAAGAGATTTGTTGATGGCCATAATCATAAGTTTGTATGCCAAGATGATATTCACATGTTTCCAGCTTACAGACAATTATCAGATGTCCAGGAGGAGATGGTATGGGAACTAGGCACTTTAAACCTTGGTCATGTCAAAGCTTTCCATATAATGAGGAAACGTTATGGTGGTTTCGAGAACGTTGGTGCCACGGTTGATGATTGCAAAAATTTTAGGAAGCGAATTAACAGCTATATAGGAGAATATGATGCTGACATGGTGATTAATAGGATGGCTGATAAAAAACAGTATTTAGCTGATTATTCGTTTGAATATTCTGTTGATGATGGCAAACGTTTAACTGGTTTGTTCTGGGCTGATGGTTTATGCAAGCTTAACTATATGGAATTTGGGGATGTGATATCCTTTGATGCAACTTTCAAGACAAACAGGTTAGTGTTTGAAGACAAACATGTTTTTTTTTTTACTATTTTTCGCATGTTATATGTCTTCATGAGCTGTGTATTTCGCATGTGTAAAATTTGTGTTAACTATATCGCATGTTTTACTTTTGTTTTCGCATGTGGTTTTTTGTAATTCGCATGTTTTTCAACGTTTATTCGCATGTGTTGTGCAGGTACAAGATGGTGTTTGTCCCGTTCACTGGCATTGACAACCACTGTCGAAATGTAACATTTGGAGCTGGGTTGTTGGCATCGGAGAGCATTGAATCATATAAATGGCTTTTGAATTCATTTTCAAAGTCATTTGGTCAGCAGCCAAAGGTTGTAGTGACTGATCAAGACCCTGCTATGAAACAGGCTATTGAGGAGGTTTTCTATGTCAGCAGACACAGATTGTGCATGTGGCACATAATGAAAAAAGTGGCAGATAAGGTATAGTATGCTATATTGTCTTCTGTTAGTGTTATTTTTTTTATATTATATATTTTTTTATAGGTTGATATAAAGAGCATTTATTTGTCATAGGTTGGACACGAGTTGTGCAATAACGATGAGTTTAAAAGGAGGATGTGCGACATTGTATGGACTGATTCGATTGAGCCTGAAGAATTCGAGAGACAGTGGAAGTTGTTGATGATTGATTTTGGTCTCACAGAAAACAAATGGATCGATGATATGTTTGTGATGAGATCCATGTGGATTCCTGCCTTTTACCGACACGAGCCAATGTCGGGACTTATGAGAACAACATCAAGATCAGAGAGTGAGAACCATTTTTTCTGCCAGGTGTCTAATTCACAACTCACTCTCGTAGAGTTTATGAATCATTTCGACGGTGCAATGGATGTCCAACGTTTTAATCATAGAAAGAATGATCATATTTCAAGATATACGGAGCCTGTTGATTTGACCGGAACTTCTTTGGAAGAAGATGCTGCTAAGAGATTCACCAGGTCTATATTCTTTGATCAGCAAATAGAGATTTGTGGTACAATTTCTGAATGTCTGCCGATGGAGACCAAAGTAGAGGGTCCACAGATCAGGATAATGTTGAAGGACTTTAAAGCACATGGAAATGGTTTATTGGAGGTATTATAATACATGCTGTGACAACCCGCACTAAACCAGGTATCCGTACAACTTAATTAATGATTAATTACTGCTTAATTACTGTGCTTGATTGAAACTAGCTGATAAACTGCTACCTGCATACTGATACATGCACTTACTTGCATCATACTTTATTTGCTGTCACTACATTATTTACATACGGCACCTCAGTGACAAACATGATGCACAAAAAGCACAGTAGCACTAAACGGATACACAGTGAACATGCTGATATAACCAGCATCAGGCAGATACTGCCTCTAAGGCCTATTAAGAGCCTCATATATTTTGGCTACACTGGTAGTGAGTGTAGGATATAAGGGTTGTGGTACCGCGTCTCTAGGGATAAGATACACTGATTCGGATGTGCCAAGAACGTACTTTAAGTACCAAACACAGCACTTTAATAATTTAACCAGCTTCTAGCTGACTAGTAAAGTGCCAGAACATGAGAAAATAACACTAGACACTTTCTAAAGTGTTGGAAACAAAATGTGTCACTAAAAACAACAATAACGACACTTTAAAGCCTTTTGTAACACTTTAACGGATTACTATCCAACCGAACAACCGGACCTTACCCGGAACATGAAAATATTATTATTTTCACTATTGGTATTTTTTTTTCTGAACCAGTTAGGGTCCCCGTATACCCTAACACCCGCGTTAATGCATAACACTTTAGTAACTAATACTAAAATCTTAACTAACTAACTAATACTTGGAGATTAGTTGGAAATGAACCGAGAAACCCCCTCCCCCCTTGAACCGAAATCGTCCCATAAGGGACATACTTTGTCCTTACAAGATTAATAAAATCTTGGGTGTATAAAATCTAGGGGACACTTGGACCTATGGGTAATTATCTCCTAAATTGTCTATAAGATAGATGGATAACACAACATAACCTTCATTATACAAATCACCACCTCACAACTCTCTCTCCCCTCTCATTCACTCACGGCCAAGAACCACAAGGCCACCACCGCCACCTTTCAATCTTGATCATTGCATTCCATCATCATACAAGCTTCACGGGTTACGTATTAGGAGCTTTGGTGCAAGCGGAACACGAAGGACCTCTACCGTTAGCTTTTATCCACGCGTTTTTCATCAAGAATCTTCCCTAGCCTTGAGCTAGAGGTATATTGTTTAAAACTCATTCTTGAACATATCTAAGGTGGTTAAAAGGAATATTGTCGGTTGAATCTCGTTAAAATGAAAGATGATGATCAAAAGTCTAGTAAAAATACTTAAAATGGTGGTTAAAGACATATAACTTGTGTAAAAGTCGTAGGACTTGAAATATGTGTTTATTGAGACCCGATCTATGATGTGGTAGCTCGGATCTCCGTTTAACCCGACTTTGTAAGATCATGTATCTTCACATAAGCTCGTTTTTGACTAAATACAAGGGTTAAAGGTGAAACTCTACCACACAAGATACATGAACTTGTGTAAAAATATTTTACTTGTGTAAAAGTGATTTAACCGGTACAATGGTGTTTAAAACTAGCGGATCTACGTATCCGCAAGTGGTATTTTTGAAAGACCACACTTTAAAGAAATCATGTTTTTCTAAAGATGGATCTTACACTAATAAATATGATGTTATAAACCACATGTGTGTAGACACTTGTGAAATGAAAAGATCCGACAAATAACTATTTTTGGGAAAAATGACTAGAAGTTGTAAAGACGGATTTCTCTAAACACGGGGTTTGTACAAGATTAAAGTTACTTTATATAAAGATCTACATATATAAAGGGTGTTTACACTATAGATTCGGAAAAACTACAAGTTCATGCGATTATGCAAATTTACATACTTGTCGACTAGTTTGTTGTGTCGGAAATTGTTTGATTGAATAAAGAAGATTGTTGAATTGATTTGTTAAAAGAAAATGATACGCTTGAAAGCGTGGCCACCTCCAGTTACAGAGGAAACTCTGGCGAAATTTTCTAAAAACCTAACACTTAGGCTTATTTACACAACAAGTGTTAGAACTATTTTTGGACATATTTTCGAAACATAAATTTCGCCAGCACTATATTTTACTACATATCCGGAGGTGGGATTTTCACAAGAGTTAACGTGACAAATATATTTTGTCACCACACTGTTTATGATTATTTTGTGAAAATACATAAATATTATTTTAGAGTGAAAATAATATTTACAAGCGTTAATGATTCCAAAACTTTACGAACGCTTCCACAAACATATAAGTTACACCGGTAATTACATTACTACAAGATTGATAAAACGTAACTTACGCACATGTATTGTATCCCCCATCCTTGGGAAGAAGAATAACTACCAAGTGTATACGGAACAAAAACACGAAATAGTTGTCTAACTATTTCCCAAAGACTTAAACTATAAAGCTAAAGCACGGCCGTCCGTCTAATAGAATTAGCACTTGTAGGTCGTTGCACAGCTTACTGTATTGGAGACACTTGGTAGAGACGCGCATTCACTGTGAGTTCATGTCCCCCTTTTCTCTAACTGTTTTCAGTTTACTTAACCGCGGGGGTGAAATACATGTTACTATGATTTACGAGTACTTTACAACGGTATGTTTAACGTAAGGAGGTGTTATACGATCATGTGAGTGGATAGGAACACATGGGGCCATTAGTCCTCATGGAGGGACCGAGGGACAGGAGCGGTAGATCTATCTGGGTGTAGCGAGCCCAGCCCCCGGCCAAACTAGAAACGGACCGTGGGGTGACTTTGTCCACATACTTTGCCGTGGCGAAATCTGCTAGGTTTGAGTCTCCCTATTTGCACTTCACATATGTCAGTGGCCTTGCAAACCATTGGTGATCACAAGTCCTCTTACACTGCTACATACCACAACTATTTTTATACTCACAAGTGTTTTACATACTCACTTACACATGAACTCGCTCAACATTATTGTTGATTTTTCAACTCACATGTATTTCAGGAAATTAAACGGATCTGGCACGGTATGGAACGTTTTCCGCTGCACTTGTCATGAAGTCATCAGGGTTTAGGGGATGTGTCTCTTTCCTGGACAAGACACAGTCCTTAAACTACTTTTATGCTATGTTATAAGTTGTATTGTCTATTGAACAAGGTTATGGTTATATGTTAAAACAATGGTAATGTGTTGATTTTCAAAACTTAATGGATGACTTGCATGGTTTTTAAATTCATATAGCTTGTTATGGTTAAGCTATGGTATTAAGAAGTCACACCAACATTAACCACGCTTCCGCAAAGCCAGGGTGTGACAGCTTGGTATCAGAGCTCTGATCATAGCGAACTAGGATTCTGTCTCGAGTCTAGACTATGATCACTAGGGCTCTCACGAAAACATTTTTCTGCATACCACTTAAGTCCAGATCCACACTTTTTACAAACAAATGTTGAGCACATTTTATTAATTATAAGTTCAGCTTGGAGGGCTGAGGATCGATCTGGAGGATCGAGGTGACCGAGATAGTTGAGCACGTTGGTTTGTTATAGGATCGATCTGGAGGATCGAGGTTTGGTTTAAGTGAAGGATAGAGCAGTCTTGTAGACTGGATGAAATTGGCTAGTAAGACTAGGAGAAGTATGTGATACCTTACTTGGTGACTTATGAGATTAACTGATTATATGATTGATTATTATACGTATATGTGTTTGTGTTACGAACGTTATGCTTTCATCAAGTACTAGAAAGATGGGCACTACGAACCCCATAACCATAGTATCAGACGACATAGTTCAACGAAGCACGAGGTGTACATTTCTGATACTACCGGCACAGACAATGACGACTTTCAACCCTTTGTGCACTGCCTGAAGTCGTAGCAGAGCCTACTGATGGCCATCTTGTTGGGATTTTACCACTGGCGGTAATCCCTGCTCCTGTGCCCCTTGCCGCTTATCCTGTTGATGATACGCCCTCCCAACGAGGCCTCTGAAGACGATAACGATCTACTGGAGGGGGACCCATTCGAGGGCAGGGCCTTATTACTGCTGGTATTAGACTACTACATGCGGACGCTCCTATAGGGGAAACTTATGACCATTTCCCTATCCCAGACTCATTTGAGTTTCTGACACCCGCATCTTCGCACATACAGGGAATGCAGCACTACTTACACGACGCCGACCCTGATACGGCATCACTAGCTGCACCGGATCCCGCACACAGTTTTGAGTTTGATCGTGATTATGAGGACAATTCTGTTTTTCCGCCTGGTGTTGATCCAGACCATGACATTGAGTTCATGCACTTAGACAAGCCCTTGGGGGATCCTGTAACCCCTGTGATTGTTGATCCAGCTGATTTTGAGATGGAGTTTTTGATTCGGAGCTAGCCGTGGCCCCTGAGCCAGGCGTTGCTCCTGACCCCGCATTGGAGTATGACCCTGTTCATGCCAATGCACCGGCTGTTGCTCCTTGGTTGATCATCTGCTTGGATGAGAGAAAATTTGGGGTAACTGTGCAAGACAATTTATTATTACGGGGGCCCACGTAATAACGATTTGTAGTACACAGGAATCCTGGTGGACTCTGCAGGTCAAGCTAATGATAACCTAAACACAAATGACCTAGGCGATGTAGCCTCGAGTTCATTCTATTACAAGCAACAAGCCAAATTGACGAGCCTATGTGAAGGCTCAAGAATTTATTTCCCCACTTATACAGCGAGTATATTTGCGTGTGAAATGGGGTGATTACATGATGGCTTACGTTGCTATATATATACCCTATAGACAATTGAAACATTGTCCAACCCGCTTCACACTATTTCGACAAAAAGGGAATGTCACCCAGACATGACACAAGCATCAGTACGATACTGAGGACAGAAGACGAGCTGCAAGAACGCATCTCACAGATAAATGCACGACATGAAGCCCTCCACTCTAAGTACAACGATGGCATTACTGGAGATAATCCTCCAACTGGCTGCACCTATAAACAGTTCCTGAACTGCAAGCCTTTGAACTTTGTCGGAACAGGAGGCACCGTTGCATTTGTTCGTTGGTCCGAAAAGACCGACTCCATTTTAAGGATGAGTAACTGATCGCCAACAGAGTGTTACCTACATCTCAGGGATATTTCTAGATGGCACACTCTCTTAATGGAACCTCCAGGTTCAGACCCTTGGCACAGGCGCTGCTTATACACTGAGCTGGGACGAGCTCAAGGAAACGATTGAAAAAAAAAATGTTGTTTTAGGACAGAAATTCAGAAACTTGACGTGGAGTCCTGAAATCTGAGAAAGGACGAACCAGAGACTCCTGAACATGACCAGCGATCGCACGACTTGTCTAGGGTTGTCCCCTACTAAGTCATTGATGTAGTATGATATAGTGGTGTACTTGTGAGCTTTACATTGTGGTCTCGAATTGTGGCAATACAATCGCAGTATTCTCATCACATGCGATGTTCAATCTATTGTTTATGTCCCATAACATAAGAGGTTATGTGATTGATTTGTTGATAACCTGAGATGTTATGTGTTGGTATTGTTGAATGCATACGCTTCACTTGCTATGACCTAACCTATGTGAAACACCTTTTAGAAGATGCCGCCAAGACGTGAAATACGCATGCCCACCTCTGAGGCAGAACTTAAAGAGATAATTGCTGCAGCTATAGCACAGCACGAGGCCCTACGCTCCGAACCAATCAAAGGTACCTCAGAAAATAACGGTTGTTCCTACTGGCACTTCCTCAACTACAAGCCTCCGAAGTTCGACGGCACTGGGGGTGCCATAACTTTTGTAAAATGGATTGAAAGTATGGAATCCATCTTTCGAATGAGTGGCTGTACGCCAGAACAACAGGTCCCATACGTTTCTGAGTTGTTTCAAGATGGAGCTCGATTATGGTGGAATCTTCAGGTTCGAATGATGGGCCTAACTACAGCATACGCGTTAACTTGGGATGAGTTGAAAGGAATGATGCATAAGAAGTATTGCCCCCACACGGAAACCCAGAAGTGGGAAGATGAATTTAGGAGCCTAATGATGGAAGGTCCGAAGGTGTTGGAGTACGTGCAACGACTCCATGATCTGTCACAAATTGTTCCATACCTGGTAAAACCAGAACTGAAGAAATGGGAACAATTCATTTGGGAACTGGCGCCTCAAGTCTTGAGCTTGATGACAGCATCTACGCCACCAACAACCAATGTTGCAAGTATGATGGGTTTAGCACTCGTTACGGAAGCAATTAGACTAGAAAAACTTGCAAACCCTGACAAGAAAACTCAGGTAGAGTCGTCTGGAAAGAACAAAAGGAAGCTTACCGAAGATACCCAAATGAACAACAATGAACAAAGATCTATTCGAGGTTGCTTTGACTGCGGGGACAAAGGGCATTTCAAGAAAGATTGCCCTAACAAACAGGCCAGTGATAAGATTTACTTAGAAACCAAACCAAGTTGTGCTGAGTGCAAGTGTCACCGGGATGGTGGATGTCAGAAGCCTTGGTACGGGAGGAAAGGACACAACAAGGAAGGTTGTGGGATGAAGAGTTCCATGCAAGGAGAAAGCAGTAACAACGCTCTAGGTGGAAATGGGAAAGGAAATGGCCGAATGATAGGATGCTACCATTGTAAGGAAGTTGGACATTTTAAGAGGGAATGCCTGAAGAGGAAACAAGACCGTGAGAGAAAATCCAACATCAGAGCTTGTGAGGCATGCCAGGATCCAGGTGTGAATTCTGGTACATTCTCTAACAACCAAAACTTTTGCATCTATTTTTGCTTGATGTTGGTGCCGGTTATGGCTTCGTGTCATTAGAATTTAAGAATATACTTGGTTTAACCGCTAGTAAGTTAGATATCCCCTACTCGATCGAATTAGCTAATGGAAAGTTAGTTGGAGCCAACGAAGTAATCAGAGGCTGTGTGATAGAACTGGGAGAACGTGAGTTTACTTTGGATCTACTACCAGTCGAATTGGGAAGCTTCGACGTGGTGGTAGGAATGGATTGGTTATCCGGAAACAAGGCTGAGATAGTATGTCACGAGAAAGCTGTTCGTATTCCAACTGATGATGGTGAGACAACTGTGGTTCACGGAGCGCAGCGTGACACACCGCTAAGATTTATCAGCTGCTTGAAAGCAAGGAAGTGTTTACAGAAAAGATGTGTTGCTTTTCTAGCACACATCGTGGATAAAAAGGCTGCTGAGCCAAGAATCGAAGACATCCCTGTCGTAAGGGAGTATCCAGAAGTCTTCCCAGAAGACTTGCCTGGATTACCGCCTCTAAGGCAAGTAGAGTTTCACGACGATTCAATTCCAGGCACGGCACCCGTGGTCGATGCAACATAGCGACTTACAATTTCGGGGATGCAAGGATTGACAGAGAAGTGTTGGTAACGGATGGAGAAGGAAGACAACAGACCAAAAATTCCTTTTTGGGGTAATCCCATTGTTACCCATCAAAAAGGAGGATGATGATTTTCAAATAAACATCAACTACAGAGAATTGAACAGGCTGGCGATCAAGAACAGGTATCCTCTGCCAAGAATCGACGATCTGTTTGATCAACTGCAAGGCTCGAACTATTATTCAAAGATCGATCTTCGATCTGGATACCATCAATTAAGGATACAGGAGGAAAGTATCCCGAGAACAGCCTTCCAAACTCGTTATGGACACTACGAGTTCCTCGTTATGCCATTTGGTTTGACAAACGCACCTGCGGTATTCATGGATCTAATGAATAGAGTTTGCAAGCCATACTTGGACAAGTTCGTGATTGTGTTTATCGACGACATCTTGATTTATTCAAGGACAAAGGCTGAACACGAACAGCATCTAAGAACTATTCTGGAGCTGCTAAAGAAGGAACAGTTGCATGCCAAGTTCTCTAAGTGCGAGTTTTGGCTACGCAAAGTCCAGTTTCTTGGACATGTGGTTAATAGAAATGGGATTCATGTTGATCCCACAAAGATCAAGACAATCAAGAATTGGGAAACGCCTACAACGCCAACAGAGATTCGACAATTCTTGGGTTTGGCTGGCTACTATCGAAGGTTCATCGAGGATTTCTCGAAAATCGCTCAACCTTTGACGCTCCTCACGCAGAAGGACAAGACGTTTGATTGGGGAATCAAACAGGATGAAGCATTTCAGATATTAAAGGATAAGCTTTGTAACGCGCCCATCTTAGCTCTACCAGAAGGTACCGACAATTTTGTGGTATACTGCGATGCATCGCATCAAGGATTGGGTTGCGTGTTGATGCAACGCCAAAAGGTTATTGCCTACGCATCGCGCCAACTGAAGGTACACGAAAAGAACTATACCACCCACGATTTGGAGCTTGGCGCAGTGGCTTTTGCACTAAAGATCTGGAGACACTACCTGTATGGTACGAAGTGCACAATCTTCACAGACCACAAAAGCCTACAACATATATTTAACCAGAAGGAGTTAAATATGAGGCAAAGACGATGGGTTGAATTGTTGAACGATTACGACTGCGAGATAAAGTACCACCCAGGGAAGGCGAATGTAGTTGCCGATGCCCTAAGTCGTAAGGAAAGAATCAAGCCCATAAGGGTTAGAGCTTTGGAAATGATCATACGAACCGATCTTTCCTCGCGCATTCGTGCCGCACAAAAGGAAGCTCTCAAGGAGGGAAACCTTGAGGAAGAATATCTCCGTGGAATGGAGAAGCTTTTGGTACCAAACGAGGAAGGGACGTTATGTTTTGAGAAAAGGATTTGGGTTCCTCTGTTTGGTGGATTAAGGGAAGTTATTTTCGATGAAGCGCACAAGTCACGGTACTCTATCCACCCTGGATCGGATAAGATGTACCAGGATCTCAAAGATTACTATTGGTGGCCTAGGATGAAAGGCGACGTTGCTGTTTACGTGAGCAAATGTTTAACGTGCGCTAAGGTCAAGGCGGAATACCAGAAGCCTTCGGGACTTCTGCAACAACCTGAGATTCCCAAGTGGAAATGGGAACAAATCTCAAGGGATTTTGTTACAAAATTACCAAGAACGCCAAGAGGCCATGATATGATTTGGGTGATTGTTGACCGCCTAACAAAATCCGCACACTTTCTGCCAATCAAGGAGAAAGACAGTACTAGTAAACTTGCGGAAATTTACATGAGAGAGATCGTAGCACGTCATGGAGTACCACTCTCGATCATCTCTGATAGAGACGGAAGATTTGTGTCAAGAATATGGCAATCTTTCCAAGAATCTTTTGGCTCACAATTGAATCTGAGCACTGCGTTCCATCCGCAAACTGACGGCCAGAGCGAGCGAACGATACAAACTTTGGAAGACATGCTGAGGGCATGTGTTATGGATTTAGGCGGTAGCTGGGATAAACACTTACCTTTGGTCGAATTTTCATACAACAACAGCTACCACACCAGTATTGGTGTCGCGCCATTTGAGGCCCTATACGGACGCAAGTGCCGATCACCACTATGTTGGTCTGACGCGGGTAATAGGCAGCTTGCTGGTCCCGAGATCGTCCAAGAGATGACAGACAAGATCGCGCAAATTCTTAAACGCATCGAAGCCGCTCGCCACAGACAAAAGGCCTATGCGGATCCAAACCGAAAACATGTGGATTTTCAAGTTGGAGAAATGGTTTTACTGAAGGTATCACCCTGGAAAGGGGTGGCGCGCTTTGGAAAGCGTGGAAAGTTAAATCCACGCTACATTGGTCCCTTTAGAATTCTAGAAAGAATTGGGACGGTAGCATACAAGTTGGACCTACCCGCTGAACTAAATGGTGTTCACGATACATTTCATGTATCCAATCTAAAGAAAAGTCCAACTCAAATTGACGTTGCCATTCCTATCGACGAGATTCATATTGACGACACGCTCCACTTCGTTGAAGAACCTGTTGAGGTCACGGATTGGAAAGTTAACAAAACCCGCCGGAGCAGTGTCAAGCTCGTCAAGGTTCGTTGGAATGCCAGACATGGTCCTGAATTCACATGGGAACGTGAGGACCGGATGAAAGAGAAATACCCCCACTTATTTCCTAAGAACTCTGCATCTACAAGCAGAACTTAAATTTCGGGACGAAATTTATTTAACGGGGGGAGAATGTGACAACCCGCACTAAACCAGGTATCCGTACAACTTAATTAATGATTAATTACTGCTTAATTACTGTGCTTGATTGAAACTAGCTGATAAACTGCTACCTGCATACTGATACATGCACTTACTTGCATCATACTTTATTTGCTGTCACTACATTATTTACATACGGCACCTCAGTGACAAACATGATGCACAAAAAGCACAGTAGCACTAAACGGATACACAGTGAACATGCTGATATAACCAGCATCAGGCAGATACTGCCTCTAAGGCCTATTAAGAGCCTCATATATTTTGGCTACACTGGTAGTGAGTGTAGGATATAAG
Organism: Helianthus tuberosus; assembly: GCA_030545235.1. Classification (NCBI taxonomy): domain Eukaryota; kingdom Viridiplantae; phylum Streptophyta; class Magnoliopsida; order Asterales; family Asteraceae; genus Helianthus; species Helianthus tuberosus. Next base: position 129,521,594 of record CM060397.1, on the reverse strand, counting down.
GGTTGTGGTACCGCGTCTCTAGGGATAAGATACACTGATTCGGATGTGCCAAGAACGTACTTTAAGTACCAAACACAGCACTTTAATAATTTAACCAGCTTCTAGCTGACTAGTAAAGTGCCAGAACATGAGAAAATAACACTAGACACTTTCTAAAGTGTTGGAAACAAAATGTGTCACTAAAAACAACAATAACGACACTTTAAAGCCTTTTGTAACACTTTAACGGATTACTATCCAACCGAACAACCGGACCTTACCCGGAACATGAAAATATTATTATTTTCACTATTGGTATTTTTTTTTCTGAACCAGTTAGGGTCCCCGTATACCCTAACACCCGCGTTAATGCATAACACTTTAGTAACTAATACTAAAATCTTAACTAACTAACTAATACTTGGAGATTAGTTGGAAATGAACCGAGAAACCCCCTCCCCCCTTGAACCGAAATCATCCCATAAGGGACATACTTTGTCCTTACAAGATTAATAAAATCTTGGGTGTATAAAATCTAGGGGACACTTGGACCTATGGGTAATTATCTCCTAAATTGTCTATAAGATAGATGGATAACACAACATAACCTTCATTATACAAATCACCACCTCACAACTCTCTCTCCCCTCTCATTCACTCACGGCCAAGAACCACAAGGCCACCACCGCCACCTTTCAATCTTGATCATTGCATTCCATCATCATACAAGCTTCACGGGTTACGTATTAGGAGCTTTGGTGCAAGCGGAACACGAAGGACCTCTACCGTTAGCTTTTATCCACGCGTTTTTCATCAAGAATCTTCCCTAGCCTTGAGCTAGAGGTATATTGTTTAAAACTCATTCTTGAACATATCTAAGGTGGTTAAAAGGAATATTGTCGGTTGAATCTCGTTAAAATGAAAGATGATGATCAAAAGTCTAGTAAAAATACTTAAAATGGTGGTTAAAGACATATAACTTGTGTAAAAGTCGTAGGACTTGAAATATGTGTTTATTGAGACCCGATCTATGATGTGGTAGCTCGGATCTCCGTTTAACCCGACTTTGTAAGATCATGTATCTTCACATAAGCTCGTTTTTGACTAAATACAAGGGTTAAAGGTGAAACTCTACCACACAAGATACATGAACTTGTGTAAAAATATTTTACTTGTGTAAAAGTGATTTAACCGGTACAATGGTGTTTAAAACTAGCGGATCTACGTATCCGCAAGTGGTATTTTTGAAAGACCACACTTTAAAGAAATCATGTTTTTCTAAAGATGGATCTTACACTAATAAATATGATGTTATAAACCACAAGTGTGTAGACACTTGTGAAATGAAAAGATCCGACAAATAACTATTTTTGGGAAAAATGACTAGAAGTTGTAAAGACGGATTTCTCTAAACACGGGGTTTGTACAAGATTAAAGTTACTTTATATAAAGATCTACATATATAAAGGGTGTTTACACTATAGATTCGGAAAAACTACAAGTTCATGCGATTATGCAAATTTACATACTTGTCGACTAGTTTGTTGTGTCGGAAATTGTTTGATTGAATAAAGAAGATTGTTGAATTGATTTGTTAAAAGAAAATGATACGCTTGAAAGCGTGGCCACCTCCAGTTACAGAGGAAACTCTGGCGAAATTTTCTAAAAACCTAACACTTAGGCTTATTTACACAACAAGTGTTAGAACTATTTTTGGACATATTTTCGAAACATAAATTTCGCCAGCACTATATTTTACTACATATCCGGAGGTGGGATTTTCACAAGAGTTAACGTGACAAATATATTTTGTCACCACACTGTTTATGATTATTTTGTGAAAATACATAAATATTATTTTAGAGTGAAAATAATATTTACAAGCGTTAATGATTCCAAAACTTTACGAACGCTTCCACAAACATATAAGTTACACCGGTAATTACATTACTACAAGATTGATAAAACGTAACTTACGCACATGTATTGTATCCCCCATCCTTGGGAAGAAGAATAACTACCAAGTGTATACGGAACAAAAACACGAAATAGTTGTCTAACTATTTCCCAAAGACTTAAACTATAAAGCTAAAGCACGGCCGTCCGTCTAATAGAATTAGCACTTGTAGGTCGTTGCACAGCTTACTGTATTGGAGACACTTGGTAGAGACGCGCATTCACTGTGAGTTCATGTCCCCCTTTTCTCTAACTGTTTTCAGTTTACTTAACCGCGGGGGTGAAATACATGTTACTATGATTTACGAGTACTTTACAACGGTATGTTTAACGTAAGGAGGTGTTATACGATCATGTGAGTGGATAGGAACACATGGGGCCATTAGTCCTCATGGAGGGACCGAGGGACAGGAGCGGTAGATCTATCTGGGTGTAGCGAGCCCAGCCCCCGGCCAAACTAGAAACGGACCGTGGGGTGACTTTGTCCACATACTTTGCCGTGGCGAAATCTGCTAGGTTTGAGTCTCCCTATTTGCACTTCACATATGTCAGTGGCCTTGCAAACCATTGGTGATCACAAGTCCTCTTACACTGCTACATACCACAACTATTTTTATACTCACAAGTGTTTTACATACTCACTTACACATGAACTCGCTCAACATTATTGTTGATTTTTCAACTCACATGTATTTCAGGAAATTAAACGGATTTGGCACGGTATGGAACGTTTTCCGCTGCACTTGTCATGAAGTCATCAGGGTTTAGGGGATGTGTCTCTTTCCTGGACAAGACACAGTCCTTAAACTACTTTTATGCTATGTTATAAGTTGTATTGTCTATTGAACAAGGTTATGGTTATATGTTAAAACAATGGTAATGTGTTGATTTTCAAAACTTAATGGATGACTTGCATGGTTTTTAAATTCATATAGCTTGTTATGGTTAAGCTATGGTATTAAGAAGTCACACCAACATTAACCACGCTTCCGCAAAGCCAGGGTGTGACACATGCGAATTTATTATGTTACACATGCGATTTTAAAGTTATCCCTTTACATGTTTGTAAGACATGCGAATTTAATATGTTACACATGCGATTTTAAAACTGATTCAATTACATGTTTTTTAAGACATGCGAAATTGTCATGTTTCACATGCGAATTTAATTTTGAATATATATATATTTTTTTTGTTGGTTTTTCCTAGGTGTGGTTCAAGAACCTTGAAAATGATGTAACTGCACAATGTAGCTGTTTGCGTTTTGAGCAGTATGGGCTGCTTTGCAAACACATTTATTTCCTTTTCAAGATGTTTGGTGTTAAAGAAATACCAAACAAGTATGTTACGAAGAGATGGACGAAGGATGTTGTTCCGAATGAGTTAAATGTGAAGTACAATCTAAATGTGGGTGGCAAGGATGTGCAACACAAGGCTAAACGGATTGCTCGTGAAATCATCCACACATGGGAGTATTTGGTTAGCAATTTGATTTCCGACCTCAATCAACTTGTTTTAGTGAGGGATCAAATGATGCAGCTCAAATAGAGAGTGGATCAGAGTCGTATAACCAAGCAACTTGATCCAAAATTTGACCGATTTTCCAAGTTGATTGGTTATCAACAACCCGTAACTAATGCTCCTCCTACTGTCCGTGTGCCGGCTGGTATAAGAAACAAAGGTCGAGGCTCTCATAAAAGGATTAAATCTAAGAAAGAACAAATGATCAGCCGCAAGGGGAAAAGGTCAAGGACATGTAGTGTATGTAATGTAAAAGGTCATGACATTCGGACTTGCGAGGAGCTGAAAGCCAAACTACAAGGTAAACAACAAAAAAAAAAAAGAAGAAGGGCATCCAGATCGAAAATGTTGATAGAGACAAAGACAATGAGGTTGAAGATGGTGAAGAGGAAGATGAGTTTGAAGATTACAGTAATGATGATGGATCTGAAGAAGAAGATCAGTGGGAGGAGGTTTCGGAAGATGATGAGGATGAGTAGTTTTTTTCTAAATGGACATGCGAATTTATACGAAACACTTGCGATTTTTATATTCATCTGTTTATATCAGTTTTCATGCGATTATATTTTTTAAACATGCGATTTTATAATCAACAGTTAATATTAATTTTTACATGCGATTTCACTTTTATTACATGCGATTTGTTAGTTATCTTGTTTTTTGTTATGTGACAAAGATGGCTATATCATTCATGTTATTTAATATTAAGAGATAACATAATATGTTAAAAAATATGTACCCAAAATATAATAATAGTTATTGCCTAACACAGCCATTACCAAAAAAATGATTAAAAATATTTTTTTAGTTACTTGGAGTAAATATTTTGTCACGTTTAGAAGAGCTGAACTCCATCTTCTCCTTCACAGTGTTCAGAGCATCTGTCAGGAAAGAGAAGGCCAAGTCATCAGCTCGAGATTGCTCTTTTATGTGATCCAAAGCTCTGTCCTTGAAGCTTGATGGTGGTTCTTGAAGTAGGCGTTCCCATATATCTTGATTTTTCTTGATTTGTTCAAGAATTTTACCCTGCACATCAAGAACCAGATGAGAAGAGTTGACATCAGTGCTTAGTTCTGTCAACGTGCGAGTTGACAATAATTCTTTGATTGCAATGTTTTTTATTTGTTCCGAATCATCAGATGCCATTTTTGTTTGTATGTTTTGTGTGTGTTTTTGATAATCTTCTATGTATGACTTAATATGGAAGGTAGTTATATCTAGGTTTTTTATATTAATATAGTAAATTTATTATGTAGGTAGGGTGGTAAGTTCAATAGTAATTATTGTAAAATTGATCATTACATGTCAATTTACAGTCACATCGGTCATAAATCAAGTATTTTTTATATATAATACTACTATTTTTAGTTTTTTAGATTCGTATTTTGTTTTTTTAGTTATTTATTTATTATTTAATTTTTTATCATTTTTAAGAGAATGCAATTTTTAATTGTTTTGCACTGTTTTTATTCGAAATCGCATTTGAATGGATATAAATTCGCACACTATATAAAATCTCAAAGAATACTTAACATTTTTACTGAAATCGCAATGCTTTATCATTAATTCGCACACTATATGAAATTATAAGGAATACTTAACTTTTTATCAAAATCGCATGTACATTGTTATGAATTCACACACTATATGAAATTTGAAAGAATTTTTTTTTAATATAAATCGCATGTGCATTGTCCATATATTCGCACATGATCTCAAAACCTGCATCATCTTCTTGATTAATTGTTATAATTTCAATTTATATATTCATCAGAAGTTCACAAACGTGTCCATCGATTTGTGTTAGTTAATAATTTCTAAATTCATCCGAATTTCATTTTTCACATAAGGATTTTGGTGAATATTTCGGTTTTGATTTTAGAATCTTACGTTATGATTTTTGAGGTTTTTGTTTGCTGATTATCAAGGGTTTTGATCTCGCATTAGACGATTTTAACCTTGGCGGTTTCTTTGTATTAATTTTAATTTGATAAATTTAATAGTAAAACACGCTGTTTAAATCAGATGATCCGACGGTTGTGGATGAAGCGTACATAACGTACGATTAGGTTATTTGTATGATAACCGGCCTCTATATATATATATATATAGCATCAACTAGACTAGATAAGCTAATATATATTGATGCATAGTTATTAGTTTTAAATTTCAGTTGTAATTTGTATTAGATGCATATATAGATACATTTAAAAAGAGTAAGTCGCAATGCTCGACGTTTTTGATCAATCTGCTTGCGTGATCATTTGTAATAAATCTTATTATGTGATATTAATATTTGATAAATGGTTACAATTCAGATGGACAACGAAGTAAATCAGGATAACCAGAATAATGATAATAACGGGAACTAAGTGAATAAAAGTGTCATCGAACATATAGTAGCACAAGGAATCATAGACTCTATGCCATATATTATCAAGACTATTAAAGAAGCAGAAAATAATAATTCTGTAATTGGAAGTAAACGTCAAACCACTTAACCAAGTCACAGTGCGAACGGAAATCACGGACCACTTATCCAAGCTCCAATTCCAAAAAGAAGATGAACCATATCATATGGTTGCTCTTATAAAGAATTCTTGGATTGCAAACCAATAGAATTCTCAGGCAATGAAGGAGCTATTTCAGTCTTGCACTAGACAGAAAAGACAGAAGCAGTCATAAAAATAAGTAAATGTGCAGATGAAGATAAAATCATGTTTGCTTCTAATATTTTTAAGAATGCGGCCTTAGAGTGGTGGAATACCATTCTCTAATCTAGAGGAAGTGATAGAGTTTATAATATGGAATGGAACAACTTTAAAGAGATAGTTGAAAGGAAATTTTGTCCTCCTCATGAAAAGGAACATATTGCTAATAAGTTCCTAAATCATAAAATGATTGGAATAGACTGCAGGGAGTACACTACCATATTCTTTGAATATGCTAGGATAGTACCAACCTTAGCCTCACCAGAACTAGTATTAATCTCCCGTTACATCTGGGGATTAATTAGTGAGATCAGACATGTAGTCAAGGCAGCTAGACCCCAAACCATAGAAGAAGCAGTAGAACTAGCTAACACCCTGACCGATGAGTTGGTACGTACACAAGAGGAAAACCAGAGAAAGAACCTAACTCAAAAGCTTACCCAAGAATTTCGTTATGGTAATTCCTACCGTGGGAAGGGGACAGGTTCTTCCTCTTCACCCAACTGCAAGTATTGCAAAAGGAAGCACTCAGGAATTGCTCAATATACTGCAACTTCTGCAAAATGTCTGGACATAAGGAAGAAGACTGCAGGAAGAAAGCTTGGAATAGATTATGCTGCAATTATGGAGAACCTGGTTATATCAAACTGAACTGTCCGAAACTAGCTCTAGCGACAACTAGCAAAGCTAAGACAACCGAAGAACCCAAGAAGAATGCTAGAGCATTCATTCTGACCGCTGAGGAAGCCAGGATGATTCCAGATGTGATTGCCGGTACGTTTTTAGTTAATGATGTTTTTGCTTAAGTATTATTTGACTCTGGTGCAAACCAAAGTTTTATCAATACTTCTTTTTACAAACTTCTCAACCAACCATTAACTAAACTTCAACAAGACTGTCTGGTAGAGACGGCAAATGGAGATTCCATTAAGATAAGTGAAATCCTGCAGGGAGCAAGGATAGAAATTCTAAACCATAATTTTACTCCTAATCTCTTTTCAATGAATCTAGCTGGATTTGATGTCGTATTAGGAATGGATTGGCTGGTAGCCAATCATGCCAGTATTTTATGTGATCAAAAGTTTGTGCAAGTATGTACACCAATTGGTGAAAATATCACAATTAAAGGAGATAAGCCAACTAGGTCAACAAAATTCATCTCTGTGATGAAAGCTGCAAGCTATGCAAGGAAAGGAGGAATGGTGTATATAATTTCAGTAATCATTAACCCTAAAGGAAAAGAATTAAAAGATATTCCCGCAATATCTAAATTCTCGGACATTTTTCCAGAAGAGTTACCTGGGTTACCGCAGGATCGAGAGGTTGAATTTAGAATTCACCTAACACCAGGAACGGCACCGATTTCCAAAGCACCATATCGACTAGCACCAACGGAGATGCAGGAACTGAAGAAACAGTTGGACAAACTACTTGAAATAGGTTTTATACAGCCTAGCTCATCGCCATGGGGAGAACCGGTGTTATTTGTCAAGAAGAAGGATGGATCGATGTGTATGTTCATTGATTACCGGGAATTGAATAAGGTTACGATTAAAAATCGGTACCCACTACCTAGAATCGATGATCTGTTCAATGAACTTCAAGGAGCTCGATTCTTTTCTAAGATAGACTTACGCTCAGGATATCATCAATTGAAAGTACAGGAAGAGGACATTCCTAAAATTGCTTTCAGAACCAGGTACAGTCATTATGAATTTACAATCATGCTATTTGGTTTAACCAATGCCCCAGTCACATTCATGGACATGGTGAACAGGATATGTAATCCATACCTGGATAAATTCATAATTGTCTTTATAAATGATATTCTAATTTACTCTAAGAGCAAGGAGGATCATGCAGAGCATTTGCATATACTTCTAACATTATTAAGAAAAGAAAAGCTTTATGCTAAATTCTCAAAAAAATGTGAATTTTGGTTACAAGAAGTGCAATTCCTTGGACATCTGGTTAATCATGAAGGAATTCATGTGGATCCCACAAAGATCGAGGCGATTACCAAATGTAAAGTCCCTGAATCACCAATGGAAGTAAGAAGTTTTCTTGGACCGGCCGGATATTATAGAAGTTTTATTCAAGATTTTTCTAGGATAGCCATTCCATTAACCAAACTAACTTGCAAATCAGTTAAGTTTGAATGGGGACAAAAACAGGAGGAAGCCTTTAGGATTTTAAAGCAAAGGTTAACCAATGCACCGATACTCGCGTTACCAGAAGGAACTGAAGACTTGGTAGTCAATTGTGACGCGTCTAAGTTAGGATACGGATGCGTGCTGATGCAACGTCAAAGGTTATAGCTTATGCCTCTAGACAACTTAAGAAACATGAAGAGAATTATGCAACCCATGATCTAGAATTAGGAGCCATAATTTTTTCCCTTAAGATTTCGAGACACTATCTTTATGGTAGTAAGTTTGTTGTATTCACAGATCATAAGAGTTTAAGATATGTTTTTGTGCAAAAGGAAATATGAGACAAAGACGATGGATATCTAGTATCATGCAGGAAAAGCTAATGTAGTGGCTGATGCTTTAAGTGGAAATCATCATGAAAAGCTGTAACACCTCTAAAATTTATGTCCTATAAAATTTAGACATGTGTCACATAAAGTAAACACATCATGAACACGGATCAAGTTAAAGATGTAGGGCAGGATTTAAAAGTGTCGACATGTTAATTTATACCTCTGAACGACCTCGTTATAAATCCCAAGACCCAAATTTACATTACAAACATCTGATACATCCAAGTCTGATTATTTTGATAATGTATAATTCAAATTGGCACAAGAAATGGATCCTAAGTTTCATACGACAAATTCCTTCAAAAGCATTCATTAGTAGTGTCCAAGGATGTGTAAGTGCATGGCAACACTTTCAAGAGCATGCAAAAGTCTGTTCATGGTCCCCTCCTACTGATTTAAAGCATGAGATTCGAAGTTGTAAAGTTGCATGGTCAAGACCTCAAAATGAACAAGAATTTGTCTTCTGGTCAACGGTTACGGACCGCAAAGGGTCCACCTTACGGTCCGTAAGGTGGCAGAGCTGGACAGACATAATAAATAAAAAGCGGATACGGACCGCAAACCCAAAGGCATACGGTCCGTAAGATTTCAACTGGGCGATATAATTCAAAGTCAGTAACGGATAGAAAAGCCAATGTCTTACGGTCTGTAAGGGGTGCTTACGGTCCGCAAGGACTTTAGCCTACGGTCCATAAGACAGTCGCTGGAAGCAGAAAATGGACAGATGCCTGTTCAGCCTGTTGCACCGCCTTACATAAGTGGTTTTCGAATTCTGGGACTTGGCAACTGGTTTTGGCAACATAGGGACACCTGGGTATCATCAGTGATCACTAGTAGACCTTGTTGTAATGATCCTAGAGAATTCTAAGTCCTATATAAGAAACTCAAGGTTGCAACATTTGGTCTTTCATTTGCAACTCACTTCAAACTCATTTCTGGAGCTCCTCTGATCAGCAACAAGCTTTCTTAGGATCCCTAATCATACTTAGGACTCTTGTAAGTGTCCTTAACCTTCTTTAATTCAGTTTAGCTTAGTTAATTAGCTTAAAGTCAAACCATCGTAATTAAGGTTTGACTTCGAGATTAATCAATAATTGTTCAGTCAAATCTTGAATTAAAAGTACCTATAAGTTGGTAATTATGTGGGTAATAAACCCTTAAAAGGGTACTCTCTAATTCCCACTCTAACTAGGTCAATTGTCGGGTCAAACTTGATATTAAAAAGTCAACAGAAAGCTTAAATTCAAATTAATGCATAATTAGCAATGTAGAAGCCATGCAACCTGTTTTATCACTAATATAACTTGGTAATAAATGTAAGAACATGTCTAAACATGTTCCACCCGACAATTTTCAGTTTAGACTCGGTTCAGAACCGAAAGGCGCATAATTTGACTTTTGCTTTGACTTTCAGTTCTGACCCTTTGTAGCATGTTTTAAAAATGCCTTAGAGCCCTATTAGGACTAGGTTTCATGTTAGTATAACCCTCTGTGATTATACAACTTGGTTCAATTGTTATCCGATTCATATGCATGTTTCCGTTAATTGCTTATATGTTGACTATTATGCCCATATGACCTTAAAACGTGATTTTTGAAAACGTAAAAGAGTAGAAACCTTAGTTACTGATTTATAAACTTGCACCTAAAATTTTACATCAGTTTGAGGTCTAGATTAAGAGTTATGCCCAATAGCGTAATTAGAAAGCTTTTTGTTAATTAAACAGCGTAATTAGCTTATAGCCTAGTTTAACCCACTTTTTAATATCAAAATTCTTACCCCCTGATGTAATATAATATTTTGGATTTTTGAAGATTTTTAATTAATTTTAGGCTGAGCATAACATAGGGTTGTAGCTTTAAATCGGTTATTGTCGGTTTTGCCCTTTTGGGCTATAAAATGAGTTTTACGAATCCGATTGACCCCAAACCTTTTGCTACTAATTTTATATGATAAATACATTATTTTAAACCTTCTAAATAATAAAAATATCAGCTTTCTATATAGAAACCGGAAATGGCTCCAAATCGCCTTTTTAAGCATTTTAACGCATAGTATGCATCAAAACTATTTTAAACATATAAGGTTGGATGCCTACTGATATTTTAAGTAAATTATTATATTGTAACAGTGAGCAAAAGTTTTTAAACTCAGATTCCCATTTTGACCTTTTCGGCTTAAGTGAAATTACCAAAATGCCCTTTCAGTGCATAGTATGGTTATAATTAATAAATTTCACATATAGGCTATACCCTACTGTTATAACTTATTAAATTAAGTATCTTTACTGATTATATTAGACCTGAAACTCAGATTTATATTTAAACTCTTTTGTAACCTTTTAAATGACCTACATGCCCTTACGGGGCAAAGCTTGAGTTTAAATTCGTTTCGGGCATAATAGAAGATATCTTACTAGTGTCACAACATATTTAAGGCATGTTAACTTAGGAAACCTGTATATGGCTCTTACGGTTACCCGTTACGCATTCTCCGCGTTCGGTTCGGTTTATGTAACTAGTTTGCATAAATTGACCGAAACGGGTCAAACCTTATCATTTTTGTCTCAAAATCCAGAATGTGTTTAGTTTGCCCATATTATACAAGTCTTCAAACTTGTCGGGTCTAAATCACATTCTATTCTGGTCTTCGCTTATTCATGCGTTTGAACCGTATCTTCCTTTAAAACTAACCGGTCTAAGTTGAGCTTAATTAAAGACCCGTAAGAAATCTAATAGGTTATTGTAAACCTTCGTTCCAGAATAGGAGGCCCAGTAAAAGCTACGTGCACTTGCTATTTGTGATTATTACTTGCAAAGGTAAATACTTTTAACTTATTTTCCCTATACGGGCTTGGGGTACGGTATATAAAATACCGTTTGGTCAGGCATTGAATCTTTAATTGTATGAAGGTTAAATCATTGAAATGTCCCGTTTGAAAATGTTTTGTTTGCTTAAAGCCTTTGGGGGTTAATGACCATGTCTCGGATATCCTTGGCATCATTTTACGAAATGGCCACGACCTAAGCACGGAGTGTAGGCGTACACTCGACAGTGCATAAATAAATAATAAGGTATAACCGCCGGTTTCTGCAATAAGCCACCGCGGGACTATATCATGTGGTGTGTCTATTAATCTTTAACCCGGTGTTCAACCCGGGCTACTGAACGCATAAGAAACATGTAATTCTTTTACAAGTTTATATTCAAATAATTATCCCAAGTTATAAAAAGTTTTGTGCCACGTGCATTCAAATCAATTTTATTAAACCTTTTCAAAATGAGTCAGTTAATTGTATTTACCAGTGTAAACTGACGTATTTTCCCAAAAAGGTTAAGTGCAGGTACTACTCGAACTAGGCTGGCTTTCTCCTAGCGTCCACAATAAGTCTCGCAAGCTTGGATGCCATAAAACTGTTGAACAATGTTTTCTTTTTTATTTTGATCCGCCTGTGGATCTGTTTCAACTATTTTGTGATACCTAATATTACAATTTATTAAAGTTGAAATGAATCTATCTTTTGCTTCCACTGTGCATTTAAATTTGTGTTGTTTGACTATGATGATATCAACTACGTCACGATACTCCCCATCGGGCCCACCGGTAATACGTGGAAATATTGGGGTGTGACAGGTTGGTATCAGAGCCAACACTGAGTGAATTAAACACTAGCCTTTTGTGTTTAATCTCAGTTACGCAATTGCACATTCCTCGAATTTTCGAGTCTAGACAAAGAACATAGGACAGATCCTGATTTTGTTTTATTTTGTCTTTTATATTATTCTTTGTTGTTATCTTTGTTTATATTGATAGGTCTAAATATGCTGCCAAGATTATTTAGGAGAAAAGGAAAGTCACCTGTAGCAGGCCACGACCAGGAGGTCGGGCCTTCTCAAAGACGAACCTCACCTATCCCTATTAGCACCGGTCCACAGGGAGACTGGAGGGCGCATCTGCAGCCAGTGAGGCGGTCTGTCTCGTTAGCTTCGTCACCTTCTTACCTACACTCCTTTGGACCCCAATCCGAAAACGAACCCGATAACCCACAACCTTCGTTTATCCCTCTCCAGAGGTCCAACTCTCATCACTCCTTTGATAACCAGTCCCATATCTTCTGAAGCCGGTTCAACCCGGCAAACTACCTCGAGGAACCCGTGGGTGTTAACCCATTGGGACCTGAAGATCATTTTTCTGGAGATCACGCCATGGATATGGACGAGGATACCGACCCTACCGAACCACCGACCGGTACCCCCACACATCCCATAGAAATTTCTGATGGGTCATCTTTTCATGGATCACCTGACCGTGGTCCAGACAACTACCAAGCAAGGTTCAACCAGCATGAATGGTATTTCACACCCTCTCACCATTCATTGCCTTACCAGCAGCAGTACCAGCAGCAACAGGATCCTTCTGAGGACTCACGCTTTGTGGCAGTTACTCCGCCACCACCACCGCCAGTTCAGCGGCCTCCTGAGCCACCAAGGCGAAGGAGAACGAATGCACAGATGTCCGTGCGAGGAAGAGGAGTGCATATCAGCACCCCTCAACCATCGAGTGGCAGCCACTACCCACCACTCCAAGAAAACCAGCAGATGGGGGGACCTTCAAACCCCAACCCGGAAGTGAACTCTGCACCTGTCGTGCCGCCACCATTGGGCTTTGGCAACCCAATTCCTACGTACGCTGGCTCAACAACGTATAATCCTTTTGAGCAACCTGCTCACACCAGCTTCAATTATGCTGAGATCGACCCATACCTGGCGACGTGGAACTACAATGCTCTTAACCCCGAAGGGCCATATGGAGCTCCTTGGGGAGTTGGATACCCAGCCTATGGATACCAACAACAGCCGTCTCTTCGACCTCCACATCAGTCGCAGCCGCAACAGCAAGTACCACGGTTTTCCCCGCCAGAACGGGAGGAAATTCTCCAAAGATTGGACCAGGTTGAGCAAGAAGTTCACAGAGATCGCAGGGAACGACAAGGTTTCTTTAAGGGATTGGCAAGTTTAATAAAAGGAAAGAGCAAGAAGGACCATTGAATCCTTCAATTGTTGGTTGTATTTCCTTGTTTTCAGTTGAGCCCCCGCGTGGGCCTGTTTTTCTGTTTTAACCCCTGTGTGGGTATGTTTTGGTTGTTAAGCCCCTGCGTGGGCACGTCTTTCCGTTGACCCCTGCGTGGGTATGTGGTGTTGTTTAGCCCCTGCGCGGGCATGTTATTTCATTTGAAAGTCCCGTTCAGGGCATACTCGTATTTTAAAATTCATGTGGTGAAATGGTTAAATCTAAATTTTTATTTCAGTTATATGCATGAACAAAAATATAAAATAAATAATAACAATATTTTTACAAGATCTATCATTATATTAAAATGATAAAATCTAAAGGGAGAAGACCTAGCCTTTGTGTCATTTTAAGACAGAGCCAAGACGGTAGTTCCCCAACTAGATTAAGATCCTTATCAACATCTCAATTTAGAATTGTTCTACGTTGAATGTTAAAAAGAATCTTAAAAGGTAAAACCTAGCTTGTATGTCATTATAAGACCTGGCCAATATGGTAAAACCTGTTTAAAAAGATTTAAATCTCTGTTAACATCTGCAAACATGTTAACATTCTTGGCTAATGTGATCCGCAAAATCACACATGTCAGCCTTATGATGAATTATCCCAATTCTTTATTATTATTTAAACATCCGATTGTGATGTAATGTCTACGGGCTATAATTATTGTCATATAAGACAAAAGACAGTCGTAGCTTATAAACTCCCTATCAAGAAAGGTAATGAACCTTGATTCAAACCTTAATAACTAGATCCTATAAGATCTTGACCTAAAATTTAGAAATGTCCATGTGACTAGGCCAGTTGTACCATTATTATATTTTATTCTACACTAATGAAAAGTCCCGAATAAAATTACTTAACAAATTAACCAATATGGTTCTTTGATTACCATGGTTAATAAATTATCAAGATGACAAACCTATTATAATTCCCTAAATGAATCATTGTCATCATCTTATGTAGCAATCCAACTACATGGCCGAGTCTGAAGAGGTCAACAGTCGGCCAAAGGAGAATCATGACGCGACCAGGATCAATGTAACTGGTGTAGAGCTCCAAGCATTAATTGACAATGCTATTACAAAAGCCTTGGATAGGCAGTATAGTGAGTTGAGCGGTACTCGAAGTACCCTATCCGCACCACATTCCAAGCCTAAGACTCATTCAGAGGCTCACAGCAAGCCACCCTCTAAGAAAGAAGAGCCAAAGAAAGATGATGATCGACATTCCTCAAACCAAAACATTGTTCCATCCAAGAGGATAGTATTTGATGATAAACCACGAACCAAGTCCTGTACTTATAAATACTTTGTTTCTAGTAAACCCCGGGACTTTACTGGTGAAAAAGGGGCAGTTGATTGCATGACATGGTTGGATGAGATGGACACTGTGGTAGATATCAGCGGGTGCGCTGATAAGGATGTGGTAAAGTTTGTATCTCAGTCATTCAAAGGCGAGGCACTAGCTTGGTGGAGATCTTTGATCCAAGCTACAGGGAAAGTCCCATTATACAATCTGTCCTGGGAGCAGTTTGTGACGTTGATCAAGGAAAACTACTGCCCTCAGCATGAGGTTGAAAAGATTGAATCTGATTTCTTATCCTTGGTTATGAAGAACCTAGATTGCCAAGCCTACCTTACCAGCTTCAATACAATGTCAAGGTTGGTTCCTTATCTTGTGACACCGGAACCCAAGAGAATAGCTCGTTTCATCGGGGGTTTAGCCCCAGAAATTAAGGCCAGTGTGAAGGCCTCTAGACCAGCTACTTTTCGGTCTGCAGCTGATATATCATTGTCCCTTACTTTGGACGCGGTCAGGCAAAGATCGCTAAGGAACACCGATGCAAAAAAGAGGAAGTGTGAGGATGACAACTCACAACGTTCAGACAAGAGGCATAAAGGAAACAATGACCACAAAAAGAGTTCTGGATCCAAGAAAGATGGTCATCAGTCGGGTGATAAGCCCAAATGTAAAATCTGCAAGAAACACAATTTCGGGAAGTGCAGATATGAGTCAAAATTCCAGTCACAGCCAAGGGCATGTGGGATTTGCAAGTCTTCTGAGCACAAGACCTTAGACTGTAAGAAAATCAAGCATGCTACGTGCTATAGCTGCAATGAAAGAGGGCATATCAGGTCCAACTGCCCAAAACTCGCAAAGAAGACTGAGGATGGGAAAAAGACCAATGCTATGGTCTTCAAGATGGATGCAAAGGAAGTTGTTCAGGACGACAATGTGATCACAGGTACCTTCCTCATAAATGATGTTTATGCGAGAGTGTTATTTGATTCAGGAGCTGATAAATCATTTGTAGATAATAAATTTTGTAAGTTACTGAATTTACCTGTTAAAACCCTAAGTGTGAAATATGAGGTGGAATTAGCAGATGGCACCTTAGAAACCGCCTCAGCCATATTAGATGGATGTTTCATATCCATTAGGAACCACTCTTTTCCTTTGTCCCTACTTCCTTTGAAGTTAGCCGGTTTCGACATCGTTTTAGGCATGGACTGGTTATCTCATAACCAAGCCCAGATAGTGTGCAACAAAAAGCAAGTGGTGATCAAGACTCCGTCTGGTGATTCACTTACCATTCAGGGAGATACCCAGTATGGACTGCCTGAGCAAGTGTCTATGCTCAAGGCCTCTAGGTGTTTGAAGAAGGGTTGTGTCATCTACATGGCACAAGTGACTATTGATGAGCCGAAGCCTAAAATTGAGGATATCCCCCCCATTTCTAAATATCCCGAAGTTTTCCCTGAAGAACTACCTGGTTTACCACCAGACATGCAAGTAGAATTCAGAATTGACATCATCCCTGGAGCAGCACCAGTAGCAAGGGCGCCTTATAGGTTGGCACCAACAGAGATGAAGGAATTGAGAACACAACTAGATGAATTGCTAGCCAAAGGTATCATTAGACCTAGTTCGTCTCCTTGGGGAGCGCCAATCCTGTTTGTCAAGAAGAAGGATGGATCGATGCGTCTGTGTATCGATCACCGTGAGCTTAATAAGGTCACTATCAAGAATAGGTATCCATTACCCAGGATCGACGATCTATTCGATCAATTGCAAGGGGCAAGCTATTTCTCTAAGATTGATTTGAGGTCAGGCTATTATTAATTGAAGGTTAAGGATGGAGATGTACACAAGACTGCATTTAGGACTCATTATGGTCATTACGAATTCCTAGTGATGCCTTTTGGGCTCACCAATGCTCCTGCCGCATTCATGGATCTCATGAATCGCGTCTGCAAGCCTTACTTGGATAAATTTGTCATCGTTTTCATCGACGACATTCTCATTTACTCGAAAAGCCAAGCTGACCATGAGAAACATCTCCGTTGCATTCTTAGGCTACTTCAACAAGAAAAACTCTATGCCAAATTTTCAAAGTGTGAATTTTGGCTTCGAGAAGTCCAATTCCTTGGACATGTGGTTAGTGAGCATGGTATCCAAGTGGATCCCGCTAAGGTTGAAGCTATTATGAACTGGCAAGAGCCAAAGACGCCTACAGAGATTCGCAGCTTTCTAGGACTGGCAGGATACTATAGGCATTTTATTGAAAACTTCTCAAGAATTGCAGCACCCCTGACTCTACTCACCCGCAAGAATAACAAGTTTGACTGGGGGCCTAAGCAGCAAGAATCTTTTGATATTTTGAAGCAGAAGTTGAGAAACGCTCCTGTATTGACGTTGCCTGATGGAATTGATGAATTTGTAGTATATTGTGATGCATCGCACACGGGAATGGGCTGTGTGCTTATGCAGAAAGGCAAAGTCATTGCCTATGCTTCACGACAGTTAAAGGTGCACGAAAAGAATTATACCACCCATGACTTGGAGTTGGGTGCCGTTGTATTTGCACTAAAACTATGGAGATATTACGTATATGGAACCAAGTGTGTGATCTATTCAGATCACAAGAGCCTTCAACACTTGTTTAATCAGAAGGATTTAAACATGAGGCAACGACGTTGGATGGAAAGTTTGAATGATTATGACTGTGAGATAAGATACCATCCAGGCAAGGCAAATGTGGTTGCTTATGCCTTAAGCAGGAAGGAAAGAGTGAAACCTATAAGAATCAATGCCAAGAGCATTGAGATAAAGAATAGTTTGAACGAAAGGTTGTTAGCTGCACAGAAGGAAGCTGTATTGGAAACTAACTATCCTGATGAAAAGTTAGGAGTAACTGAAGAACAGTTATCCTATGGCAAGGACGGAATCCTGAGATTAAATGGACGAATTTGGGTTCCAGTTTAAGGAGGACTTCGGGATGTTATCCTCCAGGAAGCCCACAGTTCCAAATATTTTGTTCATCCTGGAGCTGATAAGATGTACCAGGATCTGAAGGCGAACTATTGGTGGATAGGCTTGAAGAAGTCTATAGCTGCCTACGTAGCCAAATGTTTGACGTGTGCACAAGTTAAAGCTGAACATCAAAAGCTGTCAGGTTTGCTACAACATCCTGAACTTCCCACATGGAAGTGGGAGATCGTGACAATGGATTTCATCACTAAGTTGCCAAAGACAAAGAAAGGAAATGATACTATATGGGTGATAGTAGATAGACTGACTAAGTCAGCACATTTCCTACCCATTAAGGAGACTTATAGCTCCGACATGTTAGCCCAATTGTACGTAGATAAGATTCTATCTCTCCATGGCGTACCAGTATCTATTATCTCTGACAGAGATACTAGATACACATCACATTTTAGTACGGCTTACCATCCTCAGACGGACTGACAGAGTGAGCGTACAATCCAAACTTTGGAAGACATGCTTCGTGCATGTGTGATTGACTTAGGTGGTAGTTGGGATATCCACCTACCATTAATCGAGTTCTCCTACAACAATAGCTATCATACGAGCATTAAGGCTGCGCCTTTTGAAGCATTATATGGTAGAAAATGCAGAACGCCTATTTGTTGGGCAGAAGTAGGGGAAACTCAATTATCAGGACCAGAAATAGTCTTTGAAACGACGGACAAGATTGTCCAGATTCGCGACCGCCTGAAAGCTGCCAGGGATAGGCAGAAAAGTTATGCTGATGAAAGGCTAAAACCTCTAAAGTTTGAGGTTGGTGATAAAGTTTTGCTTAAAGTATCACCTTGGAAAGGGGTGATGCGATTTGGTAAGAAAGGTAAGTTAAGCCCAAGGTATATAGGACCATTCGAAATCATCGAATGTGTCGGGTTAGTAGCTTATAAGTTAAACTTGCCTGAAGAGCTCAGTGGTATTCTTAACGTATACCACATCTGCAATCTAAAGAAATGTCTAGCTGATGAATCGCTAGTCATACCACATACAGATGTGCACCTAGATGAGAGCTTGAAATTTGTGGAAAAACCTTTGTCGATTGAGGATCGACGAGTTAAGAAGCTTCGAAGGAAGCATGTACCTATCGTAAAGGTTAAATGGGATGCCCGAAGAGGTCCCGAATATACGTGGGAGGTAGAGTCTACCATGAAAGAAAAGTACCCTCATTTGTTTCAGTAAATCTCGAGGTCGAGATTTCTTTTAAGGGGGTGAGAATGTAACACCTCGAAAATTTTTGTCCTATAAAATTTAGACATGTGTCACATAAAGTAAACACGTCATGAACTCGGATCAAGTTAAAGATGTAGGGCAGGATTTAAAAGTGTCGACATGTTAATTTATACCTCTGAACGACCTCGTTATAAATCCCAAGACCCAAATTTACATTATAAACATCTGATACATCCAAGTCCGATTATTTTGATAATGTATAATTCAAATTGGCACAAGAAATGGATCCTAAGTTTCATACGACAAATTCCTTCAAAAGCATTCATTAGTAGTGTCCAAGGATATGTAAGTGCATGGCAACACTTTCAAGAGCATGCAAAAGTCTGTTCATGGTCCCCTCCTACTGATTTAAAGCATGAGATTCGAAGTTGTAAAGTTGCATGGTCAAGACCTCAAAATTAACAAGAATCTGTCTTCTGGTCAACGGTTATGGACCGCAAAGGGTCCACCTTACGGTCCGTAAGGTGGCAGAGCTGGACAGACATAATAAATAAAAAGCGGATACGGACCGTAAACCCAAAGGCATACGGTCCGTAAGATTTCAACTGGGCGATATAATTCAAAGTCAGGTACGGATAGCAAAGCCAATGTCTTACGGTCCGTAAGGGGTGCTTACGGTCCGCAAGGACTTTAGCCTACGGTCCGTAAGACAGTCGCTGGAAGCAGAAAATGGACAGATGCCTGTTCAGCCTGTTGCACCGCCTTACATAAGTGGTTTTCGAATTCTGGGACTTAGCAACTGGTTTTGGCAACATAGGGACACCTGGGTATCATCAGTGATCACTAGTAGACCTTGTTGTAATGATCCTAGAGAATTCTAAGTCCTATATAAGAAACTCAAGGTTGCAACATTTGGTCTTTCATTTGCAACTCACTTCAAACTCATTTCTGGAGCTCCTCTGATCAGCAACAAGCTTTCTTAGGATCCCTAATCATACTTAGGACTCTTGTAAGTGTCCTTAACCTTCTTTAATTCAGTTTAGCTTAGTTAATTAGCTTAAAGTCAAACCATCGTAATTAAGGTTTGACTTCGAGATTAATCAATAATTATTCAATCAAATCTTGAATTAAAAGTACCTATAAGTTGGTAATTATGTGGGTAATAAACCCTTAAAAGGGTACTCTCAGATTCCCACTCTAACTAGGTCAATTGTCGGGTCAAACTTGATATTAAAAAGTCAACAGAAATCTTAAATTCAAATTAATGCATAATTAGCAATGTAGAAGCCATGCAACCTGTTTTATCACTAATATAACTTGGTAATAAATGTAAGAACATGTCTAAACATGTTCCACCCGACAATTTTCAGTTTAGACTCGGTTCGGAACCGAAAGGCGCATAATTTGACTTTTGCTTTGACTTTCAGTTCTGACGCTTTGTAGCATGTTTTAAAAATTCCTTAGAGCCCTATTAGGACCAGGTTTCATGTTAGTATAACCCTCTGTGATTATACAACTTGGTTCAATAGTTATCCGATTCATATGCATGTTTCCGTTAATTGCTTATATGTTGACTATTATGCCCATATGACCTTAAAACGTGATTTTTGAAAATGTAAAAGAGTAGAAACCTTAGTTACTGATTTATAAACTTGCACCTAAAATTTGACATCAGTTTGAGGTCTAGATTAAGAGTTATGCTCAATAGCGTAATTAGAAAGCTTTTTGTTAATTAAACGGCGTAATTAGCTTATAGCCTAGTTTAACCCACTTTTTGATATCAAAATTCTTACCCACTGATGTAATGTATTATTTTTGGATTTTTGAAGATTTTTAATTAATTTTAGGCTGAGCATAACATAGGGTTGTAGCTTTAAATCGGTTATTGTCGGTTTTGCCCTTTTGGGCTATAAAATGAGTTTTACGAATCCGATTAACCCCAAACCTTTTGCTACTAATTTTATATGATAAATACATTATTTTAAACCTTCTGAATAATAAAAATATCAGCTTTCTATAAAGAAACCGGAAATGGCTCCAAATCGCCTTTTTAAGCATTTTAACGCATAGTATGCATCAAAACTATTTTAAACATATAAGGTTGGATGCCTACTGATATTTTAAGTAAATTATTATATTGTAACAGTGAGCAAAAGTTTTTAAACTCAGATTCCCGTTTTGACCTTTTCGGCTTAAGTGAAATTACCAAAATGCCCTTTCGGTGCATAGTATGGTTATAATTAATAAATTTCACATATAGGCTATACCCTACTGTTATAACTTATTAAATTAAGTATCTTTACTGATTATATCAGACCTGAAACTCAGATTTATATTTAAACTCTTTTGTAACCTTTTAAATGACCAAAATGCCCTTACGGGGCAAAGCTTGAGTTTAAATTCGTTTCGGGCATAATAGAAGATATCTTACTAATGTCACAACATATTTAAGGCATGTTAACTTAGGAAACCTGTATATGGCTCTTACGGTTACCCGTTACGCATTCTTCGCGTTCGGTTCGGTTTATGTAACTAGTTTGCATAAATTGACCGAAACGGGTCAAACCTTATCATTTTTGTCTCAAAATCCAGAATGTGTTTAGTTTACCCATATTATACAAGTCTTCAAACTTGTCGGGTCTAAATCACATTCTATTCTGGTCTTCCCTTATTCATGTGTTTGAACCGTATCTTCCTTTAAAACTAACCTGTAACGCCCGGCTCTCTCGTACTTTCCATTTATAGAAAGTTTTGTTCGTATTTCTATTTTTGGAAACTTTGCATTCTTGTAATCGTTCCTTTCTTTGTAATCTTTATCAAATCGAGACTTGGATCATTAATGAAGCTTGTATTTTGTTACAAATATGTTATACACATTCTATATATGCACGAATGCTCGATTTTGTGAATCAATTGGTGTTTAATCATTATTCTTGGAAACTATGTGCTAATGTTGCAATTAATCTAAACTTATGCTCAAAACGTGTCTTGAACGAGAACGACACTTGACCTTGATGCTCATACGATTAATTATACTTGGTTTATACTTCTCGTACTTGAACTTACCCTAAAATATGCTTATATGACAAGAATGGCCCTTAAAAGTCCTTAAAACATCAACTAGACAACTTCAGGGACTAAAATGTCATTTTTGGAAACTTCATGTCTGGTGAGCCACCCCCGGGCGGCCCGCTTTGACTTAAGGGATATACAATGCGGGCCGCTTTAGGTCTGTATTCGTGCCAGCTTCAATCAGACGCGAAAAATTCACGAATCCCACAATCCTTTTACTCCCCAATCACCTTATTTCCACCTTAAACACCACCAATCACCACCAAACTTCACCATTATAAATACAACCCTTCTCCTCACCTTTCTACACTTTCAACACTCTCTAATCACTCCAAATACTCTCTCAAATCAGTAGCAAAGTTGCATTTTCGGGCAGATTCATAACCTTGCACAAAAGTGAGCATAACTTGCTCATTTCTTAATGAAATCACTTGATTCTTCTTCCTAATTGCTTGGATAATCATAGGGTATGATTCCTTGACTTCTCCTTGGAGAAATCAGACCTGGAAATCCCCTGAAATGATCCAAAACTTTCTGTTTTGACTTATGTTCTTTCAAACTTGTTTAAACTTCATCCAACTTGTGTCTAACACATCTCACACCAATGTCCTAATGCTTACAACCTCTCTTATGGTTGGTTAAGCTTAAAAACATGGTTGAGAAACTTAAATCAGAGGATTAAACCTCATAAACTTTCTGTTTTATTAGGGTGTTTTGACCCACAAGTCATGTTCGAGCTAGTTCTTGATGTAGAGTGATTATGGAACAACTTGGGTTGTTCCAAACATACAATCCTCACATGATTTGATGATTTCTCTTAGTTAGATGGTTTATATTATACTAATCCGAGTTCGTGACCCTCCTTGGTTGTTTTTACATCAAGAGAAGTGGTGAACATTCAAGGGGTTCCTAAATGGAAGCTTGTCTTTCTACCCCATACATGACATCTATGAACAACTTGAGGTGCCTAAATGGAGATTCAATCTTCTACCTCCTACATGAAATATTGGACCTAATAATATGTAGTACTTAACCTAAATATGTATAAATACACTCATTCGAACCTTTAATATTAAACTTGTGTTTACATGTTAAAGTAGTAGAATACCATCTAAGACTTAACACTCCAAGTATGATTCTAATGGGCATACTACCCATGAAATACAATATAACCCTAGTGGTTACGTAGTGTCATATAAGAGTATAAGTTAAAGATGATTATTTTCGTATCATATTTTATTCTACTTTATGTTATGTTAAGCTCCAACTTATAATCTTCCGTGGTACGCCAAACTCACACACCTACGTTTCCTCGTGTAGAAGGACTAGGTGCTCCAACTTAATCTACTCCAACAACTCGCTCACGGGAATTCCAAGTAGGAAAGCTTGCAACCACCGTGAGTATACTCGATCCCTTTTTCCCCTTTTACACTTTGGGATGCAACATGTATAATCATTGAACGACTTTTAAACTAAATTGAACATACTCAATCCTTGATCAAGCATGAAACATAATGTGAAATTACTTGTTATTCTTGTATGCTCTATGAACGATTTGGAACGTTATATGCTCAATGACTTGGCTCGCCCACCTTAACAATTATGGTACTATGCATATGCTATAGGATTAACGCCCCGCCCCTTTTGTACTCGAGGGTATTGTTAAGTTATTCTATTTTACCACCCCGCTAAACTATTGGGATTAGGCTATTTTATGCGTTGTATTCTAGGGTTTGAACATATTGTACGTCAAAATTGCATACTAGTAATCACATATTATGAATCATGTTGGATTTGAGTTTTTATTCTATTATGCTATGTATTCAAACTTGTATACTCGCTCATTGCCTTTGCATTGAAACTCTATTTTAATACATGTTGCAGGTTGATTTATGAAGTATGGATGAATGATGAAACAAGTTTAGGGTGGACTAGATACACACCTAAATTATCTATCTTTTCTTATGTTATGTTAATTGTTGAACAATGTTGTATTTTGTTTTGAATTTTGTATGACAATTTAGTATTGAAATGAAATTTGGGATTAATTAAATATTGTCACATAGTGTTATGAAGTCTCTAGCAATCTATACACACTTCGTCTCATCCCGATGTTTCCGCCATCGGTTGGGGTGTGACAGATTGGTATCAGAGCCATAACTATAGGGAATTAGGAAAATTGCCATGCTTTTGCCCTAATCTATAGTTTTAGGAATTTTGCCTCTTATGTGTTGTTTAAAACTTTTGTACTCTACCATGCATGCTTCCTAGCTACACTTCTTGTTGATTAAATTTACATGCCTTTCCTAAGGTTAACATGAACACACTTATGCTTATTTTTATACTCTTGTAACACAAACGAGACAACTTTACCAAAATAGGCGTGAAACCCACAATTTGGTAAACGACTCTCATTCTACCTTAAACTATTTCTTTTAGCACGAAATTTCACCATTAAGCTAGGAGTGAAATCCACAACTTAATGGTAATTTCCATTTCAACTCTAGTGGACCCTTGTCAAAGTGTTGAAATTTTATTTTGACCCGACAAGTACCAACCACATTTAGGGTACGAAATCGTCAAGCTAGGGGTGAAACCCGCATCTCGTCGATTAAGTCCCATTCCTCGATTTTCAATCTCGCCAAAGTCCCGATCGTTTCAATCGATTAGAGATGTGTAGTAACTGGAAGGGTAAGATACCGTTAATCGCTTCTCGACGAGAGTATCTTACCTATAGGCCAAAGCACGTTTTCTCTAATTTGAAAGGACTTTCGACCCACTTTGGAATAGTCGACGTTTCTCTACCCGAAACAATCCTATATTTTATTGAGCCTCTCTTTTATGTATCTCAATTTATATGTGATTTTATACTTGAACGATCGTTCATTTCAAAATTTCGTTTTAATCATTTCGCACGACATCGCAATCACAAACAATAATAATCTCTCGTGAACAAACTAAATTTACAATGCTTTCATTCATCCATGATATGCTATGTTGAACTCATGACTATGCTTTATGTGACGTTTAAACTCTTTACGCTATGTGAATTAATTTGAACCTTTTATGCTATGTGACACTTTATGCTATGTGAATCATTCTATGCAACAACTTTCTTAAACAAACATTATGATCAAGTCTCACCTATTCATTCTTTTGAATCCTAGATGTCTTCCCGTCTCATCAAAGCATCTAAGAAGTCAAAGTCTAATACTACGAAGAGGATGATGGCTTTTATGGCCGATCAATTTGCGCGTGTCGTTCCAAAGGTCA
This sequence comes from Helianthus tuberosus, assembly GCA_030545235.1. Taxonomy (NCBI): domain Eukaryota; kingdom Viridiplantae; phylum Streptophyta; class Magnoliopsida; order Asterales; family Asteraceae; genus Helianthus; species Helianthus tuberosus. The sequence goes on along the minus strand of CM060397.1, from coordinate 129,495,966 downwards.
TCACCGAAATTCGAGCTACTGAAACACCTCCCTCTTCCGTCGACTCTAAGGTCGAATTACGCAAGCCTGCTTCGTTCAACTTCAAGCACTTTACCTCGTGCAATCCCAAGCCATTCACTGGCAATGATGGGGTGACCGCCATGCTTGAATGGTTTGATAGCATAGAGGTCACGTTCATCAACAGTGACTGCCCTGACGAGCTTAGAACGCGTAGCGCGACTGGGGTATTCCAAGCCCGAGCTCTCGAATGGTGGTCAAACGAAAGAAACATCCGCTCGAACGAACTGGCCTATGCATTGACTTGGGAAGAAGTTAAGGCCCTAATGATGGACGAGTTTTGCCCTCCACATGAGCAACAAAAGCTAGAGGAAGAATTTTGGGCACTTAAGCAAGTGGGAGATGATAACCTAGCCTATACCACCCGCTTCAAACAACTTAGTGTCATTGTCCCTCACCTTGTCTTGACCACTACACGAAAGATAACTAAGTACATCAATGGGTTACCCTCTGCTATGCGCGACACGATCGAGGCTGCCAAACTCGACAATATCGAAGCTGTTTATCGTTTGGCTGCTTCTCTGAACAACAATCGTGTTCGCGATAAACAAGCCGCAAACCCCGTTTCTTTCAAGCCAGCCCACCAAATTACCCAACAGTCGAGTAGCAATAGGGGGAAGAAGCGAAAGCAATCGAACCCTGTTTGCAATGCGATTGTACCACCCGTTAACCCAAACCCTGTTGCTCCTGATAACACCCAAAGGTCGTACACTGGGATTCACCCCAAGTGTGCCACCTGCAATCGCCATCATCCCACCAATGTCAGGTGCCGTCATTGTAACAATTGCAACCGTTATGGGCATGACACCGCCTTTTGTCGCTTCAATCAACAACAGCAAGCACCACCAGCTCAACAAGCTCAACAAGCCCCACCTGCTCCTCAAAACGCAAGACCCGCTAGAGCTTGTTTCAAGTGTGGGGACGTCAATCATCTTCGTCCTCAATGCCCACTATGGAACCAAGAACAACTACAACCTCCTCGTGGACGCTGTTTCAATCTAAACGCAAATCAAGCGCGCAACGACAATGATGTCGTTAACGGTACGTTCCTTGTTAACCATCTTTATGCTTCGATACTATTTGATACTGGTGCGGACAAAAGCTTTGTGTCCTTAGAATTCGAACCATTGTTAAATTGCACACGCTCTAAACTACCTAAGTCGTTTTCCGTTGAAGTCGCCAATGGCAAGTCCATCTTAGTCGAGTCCGTTCTTCGTGATTGTCGTCTTACCCTTAACGAACACGTCTTCCCTATCGATCTCATACCCATGCAATTGGGTAGTTTCGACGTCATCATAGGCATGGATTGGCTTCAAAAGAACCATGCTGAAATCGCTTGTCACGAGAAATACGTTCGTTTACCCTTTCCTTCTGGTGATGTTTTACACGTCTATGGAGACCGACCTTCAAAAGGGCTGAAGTTGATGTCCTGCACACAAGCGAACAAGTACTTACACAAAAAGTACCTTGCCTTTTTAGCCCACGTTGTGGAAGAAAAGGGCAAGGGAAAGAGTGTAAGTGATGTTCCAGTGGTGCGCGACTTCCCTGACGTCTTTCCTGAAGATTTACCCGGTCCTCCTCCACCTCGATCCGTTGACTTTCGCATTGACCTCGTACCTGGTGCGACTCCTGTCGCCAAGGCTCCTTATCGTCTTGCACCTTCTGAGATGCAAGAATTGTCTACGCAACTTCAAGAACTCCTCGATAAGGGTTTCATTCGTCCAAGTACCTCACCTTGGGGTGCTCCTGTGCTTTTCGTTAAAAAGAAAGATGGTTCTTTCCGTATGTGTATCGATTATCGCGAGCTCAACAAACTCACTGTCAAGAATCGTTACCCTCTTCCGCGTATCGACGATCTCTTTGACCAACTTCAAGGCGCTACTTGTTTCTCCAAGATCGATCTTCGTTCTGGTTATCACCAACTTCGGGTCCTCGAAGAGGACGTACCCAAAACCGCTTTTCGCACTCGCTATGGACATTACGAGTTCGTGGTTATGCCTTTTGGTTTGACCAACGCACCCGCCGTGTTCATGGATCTCATGAATCGTGTTTGTAAGCCCTATTTGGATCGTTTCGTGATCGTCTTCATTGATGATATCCTCATTTATTCTAAAACTCAAGCCGAGCATGAACGTCATCTTCGTCTTATACTCGAACTCTTACGTATGGAACGATTATACGCTAAATTCTCTAAATGCGAGTTTTGGATTAAAGAAGTCCAATTCCTTGGACACGTTGTTAGTGAAAAGGGAATCCACGTTGACCCTGCAAAGATCGAAGCTGTAAAGAATTGGACCGCGCCCAAATCTCCTTCTGAAATCCGTTCCTTCTTGGGATTGGCGGGTTATTACCGCCGATTCATCTCGAATTTTTCAAAAATCGCCGTTCCTCTCACCTCGTTGACTCAAAAAGAGAACCCTTTTGTTTGGGGTCCTGAGCAAGAGAAATCCTTTCAGACTCTCAAGGACATGCTTTGCAACGCTCCTATTCTTACTCTTCCTGATGGGAACGATGATTTCGTGGTATATTGCGATGCCTCGAACCGCGGCCTTGGTTGCGTTCTCATGCAACGAGGCAAGGTCATCGCTTATGCCTCTCGTCAACTCAAAATACATGAGAAAAACTATACTACCCATGACCTTGAACTTGGCGCAGTTGTTTTTGCGTTGAAGATTTGGCGACACTACCTTTATGGTACTAAGTGTGTGGTTTTCACTGACCACAAGAGCCTTCAACATATCTTCGACCAAAAGGAACTGAACATGCGTCAACGTCGTTGGGTGGAACTGTTAAACGACTACGACTGCGAAATAAAATACCATCCAGGTAAAGCGAATGTCGTGGCCGATGCGCTTAGTCGTAAAACTCATGTAGACTATATGCGTTGTTTCCATATCTCAAGCGACCTTCCTCAACGCATTCGTGAAGCTCAGTACGCCTCTGTTAACGAAGGTAACTTCCATGTTGAGATACGAGGCGCCAAAGAACACGATCTCGTCTCCAAGGCCGATGGTATTCTATACCTCGACAATCGTGCCTGGATTCCTGATCGCGAAGAACTTCGAGACTCCATCATGAACGAGGCACACAAAACCAAATACTCAATTCATCCGGGTGCCGACAAGATGTATCATAATCTACGTACATCCTATTGGTGGCCTGGTATGAAGAAAGACATTGCCGTTTACGTCTCTAAGTGTCTTACGTGTTCAAAAGTCAAAGCCGAACACCAACGACCTTCTGGTCTACTCGAACAACCTGAAATCCCCGTTTGGAAATGGGATAGTATTGCAATGGACTTCATAACCAAACTCCCTCGAACGTCTTCTGGTCACGATAGCATTTGGGTGATCATCGATCGTTTGACCAAGTCCGCTCAATTCATCCCTATTCGTGAAGATTTCAAAGTTGAACGACTTGCTCGCATCTATACCAATGAAGTCATACGACATCATGGTATTCCTCTCGACATCATTTCTGATCGTGATGGTCGATTCACTTCACGTCTCTGGCAAACCTTTCAGTCCGCTATGGGTACTCGTTTGAATCTCAGTACGGCTTTTCATCCTCAAACGGATGGACAGACTGAACGTACTATCCAAACCCTAGAGGACATGCTCTGTGCTTGTGTCATCGACTTTGGTGGTAGTTGGGATGTGCATTTACCTTTGGTCGAGTTCTCGTACAACAATAGCTACCACTCCTGTATTAAAATGGCCCCATTCGAGGCATTGTATGGTCGCAAATGCCGATCTCCTTTAAACTGGCACGAGATTGGTGACAAGCACTTTACTGGCCCTGAAATCATACAAGAAGCAACGGATAAGATTCATCAAATCCGTGACAATCTACTCAAGGCTCGAGAACGTCAAAAGGTTTATGCTGATAAGGGACGCAAACATATGGAACTCAATGTTGGGGATCACGTTTTACTCAAAGTGTCTCCTTGGAAAGGAGTGGTTCGTTTTGGTAAAAAGGGAAAGCTTGCCCCTCGCTATGTTGGTCCTTTCAAGGTACTCGAAAGGATTGGCGCGGTGGCTTATCGACTCGATTTACCTCAAGAACTCAACAACGTGCATCCAACGTTCTATGTTTCCAATCTAAAGAAGTGTCACGCTGAAGAAAGACTTCACGTTCCTCTCGAAGATCTCCAAATAAACGACACTTTGCATTTCGTGGAGAAACCCGTCGAAATCATGGATCAGAAAGTCAAGTTATTGAGGCGCAGCAAGATTCCTATTGTCAAGGTTCGATGGGAAGGTAAACGAGGCGCCGAATTTACTTGGGAACTCAAGAGCGAGATGAAAAAGAAGTATCCTCATCTCTTCCCTACGTCTTCCTAAATTTCGGGACGAAATTTCCTAAAGGAGGGGAGACTGTAACGCCCGGCTCTCTCGTACTTTCCATTTATAGAAAGTTTTGTTCGTATTTCTATTTTTGGAAACTTTGCATTCTTGTAATCGTTCCTTTCTTTGTAATCTTTATCAAATCGAGACTTGGATCATTAATGAAGCTTGTATTTTGTTACAAATATGTTATACACATTCTATATATGCACGAATGCTCGATTTTGTGAATCAATTGGTGTTTAATCATTATTCTTGGAAACTATGTGCTAATGTTGCAATTAATCTAAACTTATGCTCAAAACGTGTCTTGAACGAGAACGACACTTGACCTTGATGCTCATACGATTAATTATACTTGGTTTATACTTCTCGTACTTGAACTTACCCTAAAATATGCTTATATGACAAGAATGGCCCTTAAAAGTCCTTAAAACATCAACTAGACAACTTCAGGGACTAAAATGTCATTTTTGGAAACTTCATGTCTGGTGAGCCACCCCCGGGCGGCCCGCTTTGACTTAAGGGATATACAATGCGGGCCGCTTTAGGTCTGTATTCGTGCCAGCTTCAATCAGACGCGAAAAATTCACGAATCCCACAATCCTTTTACTCCCCAATCACCTTATTTCCACCTTAAACACCACCAATCACCACCAAACTTCACCATTATAAATACAACCCTTCTCCTCACCTTTCTACACTTTCAACACTCTCTAATCACTCCAAATACTCTCTCAAATCAGTAGCAAAGTTGCATTTTCGGGCAGATTCATAACCTTGCACAAAAGTGAGCATAACTTGCTCATTTCTTAATGAAATCACTTGATTCTTCTTCCTAATTGCTTGGATAATCATAGGGTATGATTCCTTGACTTCTCCTTGGAGAAATCAGACCTGGAAATCCCCTGAAATGATCCAAAACTTTCTGTTTTGACTTATGTTCTTTCAAACTTGTTTAAACTTCATCCAACTTGTGTCTAACACATCTCACACCAATGTCCTAATGCTTACAACCTCTCTTATGGTTGGTTAAGCTTAAAAACATGGTTGAGAAACTTAAATCAGAGGATTAAACCTCATAAACTTTCTGTTTTATTAGGGTGTTTTGACCCACAAGTCATGTTCGAGCTAGTTCTTGATGTAGAGTGATTATGGAACAACTTAGGTTGTTCCAAACATACAATCCTCACATGATTTGATGATTTCTCTTAGTTAGATGGTTTATATTATACTAATCCGAGTTCGTGACCCTCCTTGGTTGTTTTTACATCAAGAGAAGTGGTGAACATTCAAGGGGTTCCTAAATGGAAGCTTGTCTTTCTACCCCATACATGACATCTATGAACAACTTGAGGTGCCTAAATGGAGATTCAATCTTCTACCTCCTACATGAAATATTGGACCTAATAATATGTAGTACTTAACCTAAATATGTATAAATACACTCATTCGAACCTTTAATATTAAACTTGTGTTTACATGTTAAAGTAGTAGAATACCATCTAAGACTTAACACTCCAAGTATGATTCTAATGGGCATACTACCCATGAAATACAATATAACCTTAGTGGTTACGTAGTGTCATATAAGAGTATAAGTTAAAGATGATTATTTTCGTATCATATTTTATTCTACTTTATGTTATGTTAAGCTCCAACTTATAATCTTCCGTGGTACGCCAAACTCACACACCTACGTTTCCTCGTGTAGAAGGACTAGGTGCTCCAACTTAATCTACTCCAACAACTCGCTCACGGGAATTCCAAGTAGGAAAGCTTGCAACCACCGTGAGTATACTCGATCCCTTTTTCCCCTTTTACACTTTGGGATGCAACATGTATAATCATTGAACGACTTTTAAACTAAATTGAACATACTCAATCCTTGATCAAGCATGAAACATAATGTGAAATTACTTGTTATTCTTGTATGCTCTATGAACGATTTGGAACGTTATATGCTCAATGACTTGGCTCGCCCACCTTAACAATTATGGTACTATGCATATGCTATAGGATTAACGCCCCGCCCCTTTTGTACTCGAGGGTATTGTTAAGTTATTCTATTTTACCACCCCGCTAAACTATTGGGATTAGGCTATTTTATGCGTTGTATTCTAGGGTTTGAACATATTGTACGCCAAAATTGCATACTAGTAATCACATATTATGAATCATGTTGGATTTGAGTTTTTATTCTATTATGCTATGTATTCAAACTTGTATACTCGCTCATTGCCTTTGCATTGAAACTCTATTTTAATACATGTTGCAGGTTGATTTATGAAGTATGGATGAATGATGAAACAAGTTTAGGGTGGACTAGATACACACCTAAATTATCTATCTTTTCTTATGTTATGTTAATTGTTGAACAATGTTGTATTTTGTTTTGAATTTTGTATGACAATTTAGTATTGAAATGAAATTTGGGATTAATTAAATATTGTCACATAGTGTTATGAAGTCTCTAGCAATCTATACACACTTCGTCTCATCCCGATGTTTCCGCCATCGGTTGGGGTGTGACATAACCGGTCTAAGTTGAGCTTAATTAAAGACCCGTTAGAAATCTAATAGGTTATTGTAAACCTTCGTTCCAGAATAGGAGGCCCAGTAAAAGCTACGTGCACTTGCTATTTGTGATTATTACTTGCAAAGGTAAATACTTTTAACTTATTTTCCCTATACGGGCTTGGGGTACGGTATATAAAATACCGTTTGGTCGGGCATTGAATCTTTAATTGTATGAAGGTTAAATCATTGAAATGTCTTGTTTGAAAATGTTTTGTTTGCTTAAAGCCTTTGGGGGGTTAATGACCATGTCCCGGATATCCTTGGCATCATTTTACGAAATGGCCACGACCTAAGCACGGAGTGTAGGCGTACACTCGACAGTGCATAAATAAATAATAAGGTATAACCGCCGGTTTTGGGAATAAGCCGCCGCGGGACTATATCATGTGGTGTGTCTATTAATCTTTAACCCGGTGTTCAACCCGGGCTACTGAACGTATAAGAAACATGTAGTTCTTTTACAAGTTTATATTCAAATAATTATCCCAAGTTATAAAAAGTTTTGTGCCACGTGCATTCAAATCAATTTTATTAAACCTTTTCAAAATGAGTCAGTTAATTGTATTTACCAGTGTAAACTGACGTATTTTCCCAAAAAGGTTAAATGCAGGTACTACTCGAACTAGGTTGGCTTTCTCCTAGCGTCCACAATAAGTCTCGCAAGCTTGGATGCCATTAAACTGTTGAACAATGTTTCCTTTTTATTTTGATCCGCCTGTAGATCTGTTTCAACTATTTTGTGATACCTAATATTACAATTTATTAAAGTTGAAATGAATCTATCTTTTGCTTCCGCTGTGCATTTAAATTTGTGTTGTTTGACTATGATGATATCAACTACGTCACGATACTCCCCACCGGGCCCACCAGTAATACGTGGAAATATCGGGGTGTGACAAAAGCCAAAACGAGTACGCTCTCTCAGACTAAATCTGCAGATAGATTTAAATGAGCAAATTAGAGAGATACAGGAAACGGCAATCAAGTATGATGTTGAAGGTTTAAAGGGAATGATTAAGTAATTAGAAAAAGGATCAGATGGAATTTGGAGATCCATAAGAAAAGGATCTGGATACTGATGTGTGCAAAATGCAACATATAAATTACATCAAATAAGGCATAAAACTAACCCTTTTTAAGTACTAATATTGGGAAAAGAGTGTTTTTGTCTTCCTTTTGTATTTTCAGGATTAAATGATCTCAAAAACGCAAAAGAAGCAAAAGGACAGCTAAATCCAACATAAATACAAGAAAAGGAACATTAGTGGACTGCCCGACCCCTCAACGGCACCTTCCAAAGCAAATTAGAGAAGGCAGAAGTCTGAACACGCCCCGTGCTCAGCCAGCATGGGGGCGTGCCCAAGAAGCAGCAGAAAAGACAAACCTATAGAAGCTTCTATTGCCCACCACGGGCCGTGCCCAGCGGACACGGGGGCGTGTTGAAAGTACAGCAGGCGCATTTATTGTAATTGCGAATTACAATTAATGAGGAGAGAGAGTGTCAGACAGGCACGGGGCCGTGCCCAGCTCTCTGTTCAGCCTATAAATAGGAGTGCTTGGATTCATTTCATCTCATCCCTTGGCACACCACCTCTCTCACACTTCATCCACCACCCACCACCATGACAACACCATCATCCACCACCATCATCCATTGTCCATCGTAGAGTGTGTGAGTCGTCTCGGGATCCAAGATTGATCGTAAGAGTTCTTGACAATCAAGGCCATGTTTGCCTAAGTCTCTTACATCACTTGGTGAAGACAAAGTGTCTAGTATAATACTTTTTATTTCTAATCTTTTGCACTTTTTATTTGGTTTTGTATTAATGACTTTAATAACTAGTTACTTATGTTGAAGGTGATCTTTCCTTATCGTTTGTCCGTGGTGTCTTGGCATTATTTTACTGTCTATATAAAATAAAAGATTTTCACCATTCATATCTCCACGGTCTATATGGAGGTATGTTGGCTACCTGGTCGGGGGTTAAGGGAACGGTTTCGTAAAGGTCTTGCCATTGTTCAGCATTTAGAGGTCCTGCAATGGACCTGGGTCAAATTTAGTAGGACCTCCTTCAATACTTCACGGTATTGGATGGCGGGGGTCCAAACTCTTTGACCCCCTCATAAGTTAACTACTATTAATAATATAACCCGGCTATTTAGGACTGTATCCCTGCTGACTCAGACTACTTAGTCGAGGGTAACGTCACCGCCAAAAGCGGGGCCTACCACAATACTGCATTAATAACTTAATTCATTATCTTCCAATAATCCACCCTTATAGGATTGTATCCTTGCTGACTCAAACTACTGGGGTGAGGGTAACGTCACCTTCAAAAGAGGGGCCTACTACAATAACTAAGATAATCTCTTAATTATGTGCAAAAGTGCGGAAATAATCAAAGGTTATACTAGATACGAGTCGGAACCAAGTGATTCATCTTGTCTATCTGTTTTTATTTTATTTTTATTTTCAGCATTTTAGTTAGTTTTTATTTTTCTTAGCTTAAAACATTTTTCTAAACTTTTATTTTGATTAGACGTTGAGGATAAACCGGTACTAAAAGCTCTTGTGTCCTTGGACGACCTCGGTATCTTACCAACGCTATACTACACTCAACGATGGGTGCACTTGCCCATATGTGTGTTTAGTGTTAGAGAAATATCGTGTTTTATAAATTTAAAACTTGGCTAAAATAAGTGTTAAAAAGGGCTTAAAATATACACCTAATAAATACGACACTTTATCGCACATCAAGTTTTTGGCGCCGTTGCCGGGGACACAAGGATTTTAAGAAAGTTAGGAATCAACGGCCTAATCATCTTTTATTTTTCTTTTTAATTTTTTTAGGATTTTCTTAGTTTTTCAGCTTCTGCAGAGCTCAGCACGGGCCGTGCCCGCTGAACACGCCCTGTGCTCAATCATTGGAACTGGCAATCCTGTTTTACGTCAGACAGTAAGCTGAACACGGGGCCGTGCCCACTCAACACGCTCCCGTGCCCAAGTTTCAGTTACTGAAAACAGAACCGTTAGATCCCGGCGATTGGTAATTTCTGACACAAACATGAGTGATAGTAATTATTTTTACTTTCGGCACTCTTATGGTACGTGGTGTCAATTATGTGGTGGCAAACATGAAGAAGTAAAATGCTACTTTCTAAATTATAGGCCCCACTACATGGACCCACCGACTTCTTACAACCTTAAGAGGGGCGAAAGTAAAAATAAGCACTATTTCTCCCTCGAATGCGCCCAGCCAGATATTCTAGGGGAAATGCTCCTTGATGAGTTATTTCAACTAGAAAAGCTAATTCTGAATTGGTTAAAAGAGCTTAGGAAGGATTTTATTGATCCACCCCAAGACGATAACCATGAAGAAATGTTGGAACCGCATTCCGACAACCTCGTTGCTCCCTAAAATACCTTCGTACCTAGCAAAGACTTGGACGATAGTCGTCCTTGTGTCGATTGTGCCGTGAAGGACTCTCCATCGACTTCGTTCGGTGCATACATAGACCTGAGCGATTCGGCATACACCTTCTTTAACGAGAGCCCGGGAAAGGGTTGGACTTGTCCACCTAGAATGAAAATAGGAATTACCCTCACCGACAACCTCTTGCGTTCTCGCCTTAGTCTAGGATAATTAAGGTATCTTAGGCACTTTGGGGTTGTTCCAACCAGTCAGGAACCACCCGATACTAACAAATTCCTTAAAAATTAGACAACTTCATAAAACAGTCCTTCGACACGGGGCCGTGTCCAGCCAACACGCCCCCGTGTCCATCAAAAGATTCCATTCTGATCAGTACGTCAGAATACGGACAAATTGTGTCAGAACTCCACCTGCACACGGGCCGTGTCCACTGGGCACGGGGCCGTGTCCAGGATGCTGTCGTTTTCTATAAATGCAGCCAAGAATTCTGCACATTTGGACCAACTTGGGGCAGAGATTTGCAGGAATCTTCTCTCAAACTATCCTAGGTAAGTCTAAAAGAAGGTTCCAACAACCCATCTTGTCCTTTCCTCTTTTAGCCATTTCCTTCTTCTTCATCTTTCTCCAAGAACTACCATTGAAAGTTTGAAATTCTTCCAACTTTGTGGTAGGGATTAATGAGTTTTGTTCAAGGAATCTTGGTAAAAACATGTTATGTAACATTGTTTTAAGTTATTAGCAACTAAAAAGACCCCACAAGTTCAGAAAATAACTTAAAAATCCAAGTTTCCTTGCTCCGAAATTCTGCAGAAAGATGAACACGGGGCCGTGCTCATTGAGCACGGGGCCGTGTCCGATAACTGTTACATTAAATAAACTTTTTCAGTTTATTTTTCGTAGAATGTCGAGTGAAAACAGCGATACATCTTCTGTGCATTCGTCAAACAACCGAAGAGGAAGAAGACCCTCCATTGAAGCTACACTTGTGCACTATGTGATAGCATTAAGGGAGGCTCTCGACGAAATGACTTCAGTAGAGGAGGTCCTAATCGACCGTATTAACGATCTTACGATGGGACTTGAAAGTAGCTTCCAAGAAATTAACCTCTTGCACCAGAGGTTAAATATTCTTGTAGCACCCCCAATGGAACCAGTCCTTCCTCAGCAGGATTGGAACCTGGCACTCGGAATCAACAACCCTACCGGGTGGGAAGACTTTCCGGCGGAACCTCCAGTGGAACACCAACAAGAGATCCCGGTGGAAGTTGAAACTCCTCAAACTAATGCCAATGAGCCTTCTTTTCTCCTTCCAAGGGAGGTGGAAGAATGGCTCGCCGACATTTGAGGAGAACCGCACGCGGAAGATGGAGTTCAAAAAGGCCTTGTTTAACCAAGATTAATTACTTCTTGGAAATTTTGCTAATTAAAATAAAGTAAAGGCTAGGACTCCATGGTTTATTATTTCCTTTTATTATCTAGTTTAATTTAGGACTATGTAAGTTCTCTCTATGATGAAATGAAATGATGGTTTTAAGGTTTAGATGGTTTGTAATGAATAAAACACACTCATGGTGGTAAAGGATGAAAAAGGGAACGAGAAAAATGAACTCATGCACAAGAACAAGGCAACCCGACAATTCTCTCCAGTCCAGAAGGTTCAACACGGGTCGTGCCCAACCAACACGGCCCCGTGCTGAACCACCTGCAGAAAACGCCCAGTTCAGGTACCTGGACACGGGCCGTGTTCACCCAACACGCCCCCGTGTCCAGACTTCTGTATCTCTTATTTCAATTTTGTTACTGGCACTTGAACACGGGGCCGTGCCCGGATAACACGGGGCCATGTTCAGTGCCCAGTAACACAAATTTTTGCTTTTTAAACACTATTTTACACATCTAATCAACCTAAAAATTTATTTTTGGGACACATTGAGGACAATGTGTAATTTAAGTGTGGGGGGGATGCTAAAACCTTGAATTTTGCAAGTCCTAAATACAAGCCTTATACAAAACTCTATTGGAACCGCTAATCACCCCAAATTTTTTTTCAAAAATTTCATTTTTTTTTACTTGTCTAGGTTTAACTCGGGAAATTCAAGTTCTCAAAAAGGTTATATTTTTACGAATTTACAACCGATAGCGTAGTGATAAAAAAGGAACCAACATAAGAAAATTATGAAAAGGCATGGCAAACTTAGTTAAAATTTGATTATATATACTTGATCACATAAAAACCCATTCCCACAAAAGTGAGTTTTGAGCCTTTATTGAGCATACAAATTTACATCTTTAGACTAAATGCTCATCTTTCGTTTCTTGTGTGAATAGCCGCTTGGTTCTTACAACTCTAGAACTTACCATGACGATACATTCCCGGTCCTTATCAACTTAAACCCGAGTAAGTAAATGATGGAGGCATTAGGACTAACCCTTTTTATTTCTACACCATTATTTTTCTTTTTCTTTTACCACCTACCCAAAAATCCCCCTAGTTAGCCCCTTTGAGCCTAAACCTTTTCATTTCATCACCCAAACCAAAAACCCTTTTACCCACCAAAACCTTTTTCATTTTTAACCCTTTGTTTTAGTAACAAGTTCGGTTTTTCGTATGATAAAAAAAAATGTGTTGAAGATGAAGCAAAAAGAAAAATAAACAAACAAGTTCATCAAAAATAACTTTGTTTGAATAAAAGCTTCATCAAAATAAAAAGTTGAAAAAAAAATAGAAGGTTCTACGAAAACCGACACTTGTTACGCTTTTCGCCCTTTTTCTACTAACCACTAACCCAACCACCTACCTTTAACCCAAGCCTAACCCTTTACCCACAAAGTCCTCTTGATATTTACAAAGGCATAAAAGTTAAAAAGGAGGAGGATTGATTGCTTGGCAAGCTTATGGTAGGAATAAGTTCCATGCCGCTCTCGAGTGATTCACTAAAAATACACCTTCGGCCGAGTGTGAGTGATTTCTCCCGTAAGGTATGTGAACTTGTATATAAATGGAATTTTAAAAAGGCATGTTATGCCCAAATAAGTAATTTCTCCTATGAAACGTTCTAAATAAATCATTACGAATAGGATTGTAAATAAATAAAAATAAAACCCAAAAAGATCTTGGACATCCCGACACTCTACGACAAACCTAAAACCTTCTCTTCTACCTATTCCATTTGGGAGTGTAAGCCACATATTAAAGAGTTTTGCTTGAGGACAAGCAAAAGTTCAAGTGTGGGGGTATTTGATGTGTGCAAAATGCAACATATAAATTACATCAAATAAGGCATAAAACTAACCCTTTTTAAGTACTAATATTGGGAAAAGAGTGTTTTTGTCTTCCTTTTGTATTTTCAGGATTAAATGAGCTCAAAAACGCAAAAGAAGCAAAAGGACAGCTAAATCCAACATAAATACAAGAAAAGGAACATTAGTGGACTGCCCGACCCCTCAACGGCACCTTCCAAAGCAAATTAGAGAAGGCAGAAGTCTGAACACGCCCCGTGCTCAGCCAGCACGGGGGCGTGCCCAATAAGCAGCAGAAAAGACAAACCTATAGAAGCTTCTATTGCCCACCACGGGCCGTGCCCAGCGGACACAGGGGCGTGTCGAAAGTACAGCAGGCGCATTTATTGTAATTGCGAATTACAATTAATGAGGAGAGAGAGTGTCAGACAGGCACGGGGCCGTGCCCAGCGGACACGGGGCCGTGCCCAGCTCTCTGTTCAGCCTATAAATAGGAGTGCTTGGATTCATTTCATCTCATCCCTTGGCACACCACCTCTCTCACACTTTATCCACCACCCACCACCATCACAACACCATCATCCACCACCATCATCCATTGTCCATCGTAGAGTGTGTGAGTCATCTCGGGATCCACGATTGATCGTAAGTGTTCTTGACAATCAAGGCCATGTTTGCCTAAGTCTCTTACATCACTTGGTGAAGACAAAGTGTCTAGTATAATACTTTTTATTTCTAATCTTTTGCACTTTTTATTTGGTTTTGTATTAATGACTTTAATAACTAGTTACTTATGTTGAAGGTGATCTTTCCTTATCGTTTGTCCGTGGTGTCTTGGCATTATTTTACTGTCTATATAAAATAAAAGATTTTCACCATTCATATCTCCACGGTCTATATGGAGGTATGTTGGCTACCTGGTCGGGGGTTAAGGGAACGGTTTGGTAAAGGTCTTGCCATTGTTCAGCGTTTAGAGGTCCTGCAATGGACCTGGGTCAAATTTAGTAGGACCTCCTTCAATACTTCACGGTATTGGATGGCGGGGGTCCAAACTCTTTGACCCCCTCATAAGTTAACTACTATTAATAATATAACCCGGCTATTTAGGACTGTATCCCTGCTGACTCAGACTACTTAGTCGAGGGTAACGTCACCGCCAAAAGCGGGGCCTACCACAATACTGCATTAATAACTTAATTCATTATCTTCCAATAATCCACCCTTTTAGGATTGTATCCTTGCTGACTCAAACTACTGGGGTGAGGGTAACGTCACCTTCAAAAGAGGGGCCTACTACAATAACTAAGATAATCTCTTAATTATGTGCAAAAGTGCGGAAATAATCAAAGGTTATACTAGATACGAGTCGGAACCAAGTGATTCATCTTGTCTATCTGTTTTTATTTTATTTTTATTTTCAGCATTTTAGTTAGTTTTTATTTTTCTTAGCTTTAAACATTTTTCTAAACTTTTATTTTGATTAGACGTTGAGGATAAACCGGTACTAAAAGCTCTTGTGTCCTTGGACGACCTCGGTATCTTACCAACGCTATACTACACTCAACGATGGGTGCACTTGCCCATATGTGTGTTTAGTGTTAGTGAAATATCGTGTTTTATAAATTTAAAACTTGGCTAAAATAAGTGTTAAAAAGGGCTTAAAATATACACCTAATAAATACGACACTTTATCGCACATCAATACCTAATCAAGGAAACCTGCGAAACCAAATTCTAGAAGAAGCCCATAAGTCTAAGTATACGATACATCCTGGTAGTAATAAGATGTATCAAGATTTAAGAAAGAATTTCTGTTGGATAGGAATGAAAAAGGATATAGCAAACTATGTTGCTAAATGTCTAAACTGTTCACAGGTTAAAGCTGAGCATCAGAAACCTTCAAGGTTATTGCGACAATTAGAGATGCCAAT
Organism: Helianthus tuberosus; assembly: GCA_030545235.1. Classification (NCBI taxonomy): domain Eukaryota; kingdom Viridiplantae; phylum Streptophyta; class Magnoliopsida; order Asterales; family Asteraceae; genus Helianthus; species Helianthus tuberosus. Next base: position 129,480,378 of record CM060397.1, on the reverse strand, counting down.
TTGGAAATGGGAATTGATAACAATGGATTTTGTTACCAAATTACCCAAGACACGAAAAGGTAATGATACAATCTGGGTGATTGTAGACAGATTAACCAAATCTGCTCATTTCTTGCCTATGAAGGAAACTTTCAGTATGGAACAATTAGCCAAGTTATATGTAAATGAAATAGTTTCATTACATGGAATTCCTTTATCTATTGTGTCTGACAGAGATAGCCGTTTTACATCTCATTTTTGGACAGGTTTCCAAAAAGCAATGGGAACCAGGTTGAATCTAAGCACAGCTTACCATCCTCAAACGGACAGACAAAACGAAAGGACAATTCAGATAATGGAAGATATGCTTAGAGCCTGTGTAATTGACTTTGGAGGAAATTGGGATGATCATTTACCATTAATAAAATTTTCCTACAACAACAGCTATCATACCAGCATTAATGCTGCACCGTTTGAAGCACTCTATGGACGAAAAATGCCGAACTCCAGTCTGTTGGGCAGAGATTGGAGAAAAGCAACTATCTGGACCAGAGATAGTGCAAGAGAAAACAGAAAAAATTATTCAAGTCAAAGAAAGACTAAAAGCAGCACGAGATTGTCAAAAGAGTTATGCAGATAACATACGAAAACCATTGGAATTTAAAGTTGGAGATAAGGTATTGTTAAAAGTTTCTCCATGGAAAGGAGTGGTCAGATTCGTTAAAAGAGTAAAGCTAAGCCCCAGGTATGTTGGACCTTTTGAGATTATTAAAAGAATAAGACCAATAGCTTATAAACTACAACTGCCAGAGGAAATGGCAGGAATACATGATGTTTTTCATGTATGTAATCTCAAGAAATGCTTAGTAGACGAATCATTAGTGATACCTCTTCAGGACATAGAGGTAAATGAGAAACTTAAGTTTGTAGAGAAACCACTACGGATTGAAGATAGAAAGATCAAGAATCACAGACACAAGAGATTAGTTCTGGTCAAAGTAAAATGGGATTCAAAGAGAGGACCAGAATACACATGGGAGCTCGAGTCAGAAATGCAATGGAAATATCCACACCTATTCCAGTGAATCTCGAGGACGAGAGTTAAAACAAGGTGGGGAGGATATAACAACCCTCACAAAACGCCCGAAATATACCCCGAATACACGTAACTCGACCCATATCACCTTAGTTTTTATAATAATCAAATAAAACAAAGAAATAGGGTCCCTCGCGGGCCGCGACAGGGATTCCCCTATGGTTCACGGGGCACGGCCGAGTAGTACCTGGCTCACCCATAGCGTGCCACGTGGCATGACACTTGGCTAAGCTAGGTTGGTGACTAACCAGACATAACCGTAGCTAGGCCTGGCTCGTGAGCCGCGAAGGAACCGAGGGTGGGGCTCGAGGGGCGCGAGAAACCCCTTTTTCAGTCTATATAAGGAGGCCGAAGGCCTTAGTCTCAGTCGTTCAATTCTTCTCCTATCTCAAAGTCCCTATAATAGCTAAACGCTGCTCGATATTATACCCCTAAAACACGAAGCTCTGCCTCGTTGTAAGTATTTTAACCCCCGATCACTAATTCGTTACCCTACCCGATTGATCTAGGGCTCCGTAACGCATGTCGAGGCTCTGCCTGACTAAGTTCGTTGGAGTTTTGTCTCGTGTTGTATGGCTAATGTGATTTGGGTTATCTTACTAACACGTGTGCATTGTTTATTTTTAATAGAAAATAATCAAGAAGCAACAGTAAGCTATAAAAACACCTAAGTCTATAAAGTGACTACCAAACTGTTTTACAAAACCTCAAATATTTTCAGTTATAGTTACATTGATTGAGTCTATATATTCAACAATTGATGCCGGTATGTGGGGTTTTTTATACACTACTAGTAATACGTTACTATTGGACAACTAGTTAGCCAATGAGTAACATAACCACAGTCATGGAACTGCCAACATGACAAATACTGAATGAGTATATTGGTAGATATATGTAATCGCTCTCAATACTGTAAAGTTATAAAAGCTTGTTTTATTAAACTGGGATGCACTCGCCAGTATTTCTTGCTGATAAAATCTTTTTAAAACGCATTTCAGGTAACTTAATGTGAAGCTATAAGAAGCCAGGTATGGAGCACTGAAAGCTTAAAGAAGTGGCTATAAAAGTTACCTAAATAAAAGGAGATTATGTTTACAATAATTAGGGTTTACCCCTATAAATGTCATTTCAATGGAACATGGGTTTTATCCCATTTATTATAGAAGTTTGGTGTTTTGAAACTCTGAGATTCATTTCCTAACTACGATCCTGATGTTTAAATTCCGCTGCCAAATTAATAAACACCGATACCAACCGCTCTGTGTCTCGCGGCTCCCGCTCCCTTGGTAGGGGTCGGGGGCTGCGACAGAAAGCAGTATAACTTCTTCTCCAGCAGGAGTTATGGCCCTACACGGCCTAGGGTTCAGTACGTGCTTGTTGGATCATCGTGTGACCCTAACGAGTCAATCTGAAGAGTTCAACATCAAAACCAAAGGCAGAATCAATGAAATTGACGTAACACAGCTTGATACTTTTCAATTATCTTCTCTTATTGATTTCCTGAGCTTTTACAATTCAAATAACAATCCGGCAGCACCTCGGCTCTGAAAACACACACTCTAATTCCGTTTCAAATGACACGACTTGATCATGTATTTATAGGGAACTAATTCCGCTTGAAACAGTTACAAACAGAATTACCAGTTCATGCGGAATTACCTAATTTCGTGCGGAATTAGTAATCTCGCTTGAACTCACTAATTTCGTTTGAAATAACAGAATGTCCATTTCAAGCGAAATTACCCTAGAATACTGTTTTCTCAATTTCCGTGCCCTGATTTATCTAATACAATACAATACTCGATAAAGACGAAGTTAACAGACATCAGTGCACCAACAGACTCCCCCTTGGATGTTGACGAAGTCTTTAGCATCCAGTCTTCAGTCTTTAGTCTTGATCTATCGTTCTCTGCCTTAAATTGTCTTGACATTGTAAAGCAACCTTCAATCTTCTATCTTTAAACTTTAACTTTCAATCTCCCCTTTAAATGTTGATCCAGAATGTAAACTCCCCCTCTCGATATGCTGGGACTCGAATTCTGGTTCAAACTTTGACATTTTCTTTACCATGGGGATCTTCCAAACCTATTTCTTGTTTCTCAAATATATAACATTATAATCTATTCTCATTTAAACATCTTTTATTATTCATCAGTTTTAGAACTCCACTTAAGTATTCAGGTCCAAATTAATGACTCTGATTACTCAATTTTTCTACCAAGTCCAATTTAATGACCTTGGTTGACCTGATACAAATCACACTGACATTTTGTACAAACTAGTTCAAACAATTTTCTGAAATTTACAAGTTTCAAATTAATGAACTTGTTTTTACTTTTCATTTTCACAGGTTTAACATATTAAACTCACAACTCATCTTCCAGCTCAGAAACTTCCTGCAACTGCTTCAAACTTTCGAATCTGAAGATCAGCTTTCCACTTTGGTTTGTCAAAAATAAAGCAGAAGTGTAAAATCTTTTTGGATTTTGAATAAAGTTTCTAAACAAGAAATGAATTACAGAAATAAAATGCAGTAAATGTAAACTATTTACAAACATATTTTTGGTGAGCGTGTTAGGGAATCATATCAGCTGTCGACAAGTCACAAGTACCGTTAAGCTTTAATTTCATATTCAGAATTAAACAATTCACTTAGATTGTCGATATATTGATCCACTTAAATTCTCACACAATTTTCAATCTGTCCAGGATACGAATTAGATGAATTAAGAACTTAAACTCATTCATGTGTCCCACCTCTTGAATATACTCCTGTATTCAAATCCCAATATTCAGTCTTACAAGTGAGTATACCACAGATGATATATGTAAGGGGTTAAATGCGAGGGCCTTGAGAGCTCAGGTCAGAACTTCCGTTCAGCAGAGAGATGACGGCTTCGACTTTAAGTGGGTCCCCTTTAGAGGATCTTTTTTACAACAGCACATGATTTTCATTTTTCAATATTTCATCATTTTTTATGCTGAGGGCGGTGCTATATTTCAAGCAAGCAATAAAGTATTCTCCGAGGACTAGGCCATTGCTTCCGCAAAATCAGAAGTCCCGGGATAATACCCCAGATATCACTGAGTATAAAGACCTAGTATCTCAGAAAGAGGGATCTTTCAAACAAGATTTCAGGGGTTACCTATATATCCAAGTAGTGTTCCCCACGAAATAAGCAAGTAAAGATTTAGGTTTATATCCCGAACAAACCTACTAAATGTGCAAAAACCTATCGGAACATCAACAGCGAGACTGTTTAAGACTTTTAAACTTTACATATCTTTAGCATACTGTAACTGTCAAGCCAATGTACTATCATTTTCCCTTTTTACACAAGCTCTTTTCTGGTTTTCTATTGTTTTTGTATTTTGAAAATATCTCATGTTTTTGGATTTTTGAAATTTTTTACTGTTTTTGTATTTTCTGAAAATATTACCCTATACTCCCCCTAAATACCAAAACAAGTAAAAAATCGACAAAACATTGCATAATGCTTCTCAACATCATCTACAATGTCTCCTTCATCAACGCCAAGAATCTCCTCCAACACCGATAAAAGCTTCATACCGTTCAACTTTATCAAATATTGAAAACGAGTTTTATCAAACGCTTTGGTATGTAAATCAGCTTTTTGTTCGTCAGTGTGGATTTTCTCAATTCGTATCAACTTCTTCTCGAAACAGTCACGAATGAAGTGATGAAGAATTTCAATGTGTTTAGTTTTTGCGTGATGAACAGGATGTTTAGTAATGTTTATTGCTGCCTCATTATCAACAAAGATAGGGGTGTTAAGAAATTACAAACCGTAGTCGCGTATCTGTTGTTGGATCCACAAGATCTGAGAGCAGCAACTACTAGCAGATACATACTCAGCTTCATATGTGGACAAAGCTAAAAAGGTCTGCTTCTTGCATTGCCAGGTGACCAATCGTGATCCAAAAAATTTGCACCCCACCGTTGTTGATTTAGCGTTGACTTTGCAGCATCCGAAATCGGAATACCCTTCGAGTATGAAATCGCCTTCTTTTGGATACCACAACCGCAATGATGGATTTCCTTTCAGGTAGCGTAATATCCGTTTCACAATCACCATATGCGAAGTTCTCGGGTTAGACTGAAATCTTGTTGCGAGGCAGGTTGGATACATAATATCGGGTCTAGAAGTTGTCAAGTACATCAGCGATCCGATCATGGAACGATACAACGTTTCATCTACCTTCTCTCCGGTGAGATCAGGGTTTATCCCATGGTTCGTCGCTAACGGGGTGGAAGCTGAAGTAGAACCTGACATCCCAAATTTCTCTAAGATATCATGAACCTACTTCGTTTGATGTATGAAAATTCCCTTAGGCAGTTGATCAACTTGAAGTCCCAAGAAAAATTTCATCTCACCCATCGATGACATTTCAAATTTTTGCTTCATAACTCTTTCAAAATCTTTGCACAAATTCTCATTTGTTGACCCAAATATAATGTCGTCCACGTATATCTGAACTATCAGAAGATGTCCATCGACCTCTTTGGTGAAGAGAGTGGCATCCACTTTTCCACGGATGAAGCTGTTGGCTAGCAGGTGTTGAGACAAAGTCTCGTACCAGGCTCTCGGGGCCTGGTGTAAACCATACAACGCTTTATCCAGTAATTAAACCTTGTCTTTGTGGATTGGATCGGTAAAGCCCGGTGGCTGTCCGACATATACCTCCTCTTTTACCTTTCCATAGAGAAACGCCGATTTAACATCTAGCTGATAAACTATAAAAATTTTCCAAGATGCAAACGCTAGGAAGATTCTGATCGCTTCAAGTCTAGCAACTGGAGCATATACTTCAGTGAAATCTATCCCCTCCTGCTGACTGAAACCCTGAACTACGAGTCGAGCTTTGTTACAAATAATAACTCCCCGATCGTCTCTCTTGCATTTGAACACCCACTTGGTGTTTATCTTCCTTTGACCATCAGGCAAGTCTACCAATTTCCACACTCCTAACTTTTCAAACTGACTCAGCTCCTCTTGCATCACATTGACCCAAGAATCTTCAGTTAGCGCCTCTTTGTATGTTCGCGGTTCGATCTGCGAAATAAAACAACTTAGTGAAAACTCAGTTTATAAAGAAGCAATTGTAGAATAAAAACATGTAAGGCCTTGGTCAATTTGACGTCTAGTGCGAACGCCTTATTGTAATTCTCCAATGATCAACTCTTCTGGATGGTACGAAAGAGTTCTCGTCATCACCTCGCCTGGAACATCTACCTTCGCCTTCCAAATTTGTAACATTCTGATTTGTACCTTGTTCACTGACTGGAATAGTTTGACTTGAAATCTGGATCTGCTACCCTCAGAATCTGAATCACCACGATCGAATATAGGTCTATCATCAGATTCTTGATTATCGTTGACTGCCGTCTGATTGTCAAGATTTTGCTGAATATCATCATGTTCTCCAGCATTACTAGGACCGGCTTCATCGTCATTGGAAGCTTTTTGACGTCTAGAATACTCAGCTGGGAATCTTTCTTGTGATTCTTCATACTCTCTCAGAATATCCAACTCGTCAAAGAAATCTGTTTCTTCTTCAATATCAAACGAATCCCATAAGTATCATAGTGAAAACGCCATGAATCGCCTGGATTTTGCGGTGGCATAGTATAACCTTGGCATTCAACATTGTGTGCTTCAATAATCCGCTTCAAGCTTGGAACAAAGACTCGTTTCAAAGGACTTAAGTAACCCACAAATATTCCTTCAATGCTCTTTGCACCAAATTTACCAAAAGGCTCTAGAACAGTACATGGAGACCCAAACGGTTCTAAATACTTCAGGTTTGGTTTGCGGTTATTGATCAGCTCAAAATATGTCTTGTTGAATTTCTTCACTGTAAGAACCCGGTTGAGTGTATAGCATGCGGCTGACACTGCTTCTGCCCAAAAGTTGACAGGTAGTTTAGAATCAGCAAGCATCGTCCTGGCTGTTTCAATTAGCGCCTTGTTCTTTCTTTCAGCTACTCCATTCTGATGCGGAGTGTAAGGCGCGCTAAACTCATGCAATATACCTCTTTCATCACAATATTCTTCCATTTTGAAATTCTTGAACTCAGTATCATTGTCACTACGTAATCTTCTGATGCGGGTTTGGTACAAGTTTTCTATCTTCTTGAAAAGCGTCATCAAACGATCAAACGTCTCATCTTTTGACTTCATAAACAATACCCAACAAAATCTTGAATAATCGTCTGTGACTACAAGACAATAGAGATCCCCAGTTATGCTTTTGACGTTCACTGGACCAAACAGATCTATATGGAGTCTCTCTAAAGGTTTCAAAATTGAATTTTCTTTCTTCCCAGGGTGAGATTTCTTCTTTTGCTTGCCTTTGACACAGCTAATGCACTCCCCCTCAAGATGAAAACCTTTCACATGAACACCAATTACTAAGTCGTTATGCACCAGGTGATTCATTTTTCGCAAGTGAATATGACCCATCTTTCGATGCCATAACTGTGATTCTTTTTCCGTTGCTCTTGACATAAAACAATGAGCCTGACCCGTGGTAGTAGTTGCTACACTCATGTCCAACACGTACAGATCATTGACTCTGGGCGCTCTCATGATAATCCACTCTTCAGGAACAACAAATCCTGGTTTCAAGATCAAACATTCTTTGTCTGTACAGTGCGTTGTATACATACGATCACAAATCTGAGATATGCTTAGAAGATTGTTTTCAAGCTCGGCGATGTAGTTAACTCTTTCAAACGTAACAATTCCATCAGATAGAGTTCCTTCACCAACTATTCGACCACCTTGATTTCCTGCAAATCCCACGTAACCTCCATAAACCCTCGAACATCGTACAGTAGGGTCTTCTTCCCCGTCATGTGCCGAGAAGCTCCATTATCCATAATCCAATGTGAATCGGATCTTGGAAGCTCCTGCACATTTCAAAAACACTTAGTGAGATGTTGATGCCACCCAAGCCTCTTTTGACTCAGGTAACTTGACATTGATGTGAGTTTTAGCAGTGTAAAGTGGCGGAAAATTCTTATCATTCATCTTTAAGCTCTCCTCAGACCCAATCTCAACCTTTTTGTATAAAAAGAAATCATTTTGAGAAGGTTGACCAGATGATTGGTCTTTCTTTGGTACATTCTTCTTTTCAGAAGTAGTAGCCTCTTGTGATTCAAGTTTCTCATAGTAATCCAAAGGTACATGCATCTTCTTAGTTGAAGATGATGATTTTGCAGTCTCAGAAACCTTTGGTTTTAGAGAAATTGTATTCTTTTCAACAACTTTTAGCTTCCATGTTTGTTGAGATGACGCAACCCGTTTGTAAAACTTGTCATTTTTAGTTACCACATTCTTTACAGGTTTAGTTTTAATTTTGATATTTTCATTTTTCAAAACCTTTTGCTCAACAACCATTGAAGTTTTTCCTTTTGCATCAACTTTCCTTTTCTGAAACTCAACAACTTCAGTCTTAGGCTTCAAGTTGGTACACTTTCGTGCAATATGCCCAACTTGATTGCATTTAAAGCATGTCCGGGTGTCAACTACCCGACTTGTGTCTTCAGACTGAAGCTGTGAGGCCTTCTTCTCAAAGAACTCTTTGTTTGATTTTGAAAAAAATTTGGATTCTTCATCAGAAAGTGAACTTGAACTTTTCACAAACACCTTTTTCTCAGCAAACCTTCTATTTGAACATTCTTTTTCTGATAATTCTTACCACCCTGATATCCACCCGACCATTTGTTTTGATTGTTGTTATAAAAACGCGGTGGAACAACTGGTTTCTTGTAATAAGCTTTATCTTTTTCAAAATTCAATTGTCTTTTCGCAGTTTTCAAACCTTCAATTTCAGACACATCAATCTCTATCAATTTGAACACATTCCTCAATTTTCCAATATTCACATTCTCCAAAGGAAAATCACGATCCGAATACAACTTATCTGATCCTGCCATCTAGTACATCACAAGATGTGGTTCTTCACTTAAGTTGATTTTGGATTTTGATTTATGAATATATTTGTCCAAAAAGCATTCATCATCCTCAGTAGTGTCACTTTCAGATTTAAACACATTTTCAGCCATACTTTTAACAGTTTCAGACTGGACACTATCTTCATCAGATGATGAGGTAAATGTGACATCAATCATGTCTGGAAGCTTAACTTTATTAACTTCTTCATCATTAACCAACCCTGATTTTTTCTTTGAAAAATTATTTAAAACTGGTGGTGGAACCTGATGAAACCCAACCCCGGTTCCATCAAAATAAACATCTTCGCCTGCTTTGTTTTTCCCGATAGGTTTGGGAACAATGTGTTGTAAAACAAAGCTTGCGGAGTTGTAACTGGTTAATTTCATATTGATGCGCTCATTTTCAATTTTAGCTTTTTGAACTTGAAGCTTCAGATTAGCAATCTCATCCAACTGTTGGTTGATTTGCTCTTCTTTAACTCTAAGAACACCGGTCAGCTGAAGATTCTCTTTGTCTGTTTTACCATTTCTTTCATCAGAATCTTTTACCGTTCGTTTTAATTTTTCAAAATTTTCTGAAATTTGACGATTTTCAAGAATCAATTTTTCATTTTCTTTCCTAATTCTTTCTACGTCATTTTTATCATTTTCGATTTTCCCAGTTAATTCTTTTAATTTGTCGTTCGAAGCTTTCAACAGTTTATCACGATTTAAGATATGTTCTTCAACACTTCTGACTCTACCAGTCAGTTCTTCAACCTTCTTACCTCTGAGCTAAGCAATTGTACTACAAACTTTGCACTCTTTCATGCAATTTTTTGCAGTCGTTCTCAGATTTGACTTTCTTACCTGACTCATGTGTATCATTTGAACTGACCTTGTTTTTGGACTCAGTTCCAGAACCAGAAACTACCACTAGTTCGTTTGCTGCAAAAACTTTATCAGCCATCTTCTTAAAGTTTTCTGCGGTAAACTCTTGTGACGTATCAATAATCCCGTCATCAATTTTCTTTGACTGCGGCTCTTTTTCTTTCTCTTTCTCTTTCTCTTTCTCTTTCTCTTTCTCATCAGCTTCTCCTCCTCGCCACCACTCTCTCTGTCTGGCTTCTTCTTCATCAGCAATTTGTTTGGTGAGAGTTTCAACATCTACAGTATCTGGATCAACAGCTATGTTTCCATTAGGATCGAGATAACATTCTCTATCAGGATCCCATCGATTTGCTTTCTTTGCTTCCATCCATGTATGATAGATTTTTCTTTTCATGAATTGAGCTGTTACTTGCCTGTTGACGTACTTCTCTTCTTCAGATCTGGTATCTTTAAAAGGAACAATCTTTGTTGTAAAGGCATATCCAACTGCATCTTCCTCTGGCAAAACATCACTCCAATCATAACCTTCATCATCATGAAAAACAGCAAGTGCCCTGGATTTTTCTTTGGGTGCCTCCTCTATCTGCTTCATCCTGGGAGGTTCTGCTTTATTTTGATGATAAATTGCTCTTTTGTAATAATCCTGTAGGTCCCGTGAGCCGTATGGATCGTAACAGAATCGTCGATCTAACCAAGAGTGCGGAATCCCCTAGATCAGATTTCACTGAAAACGAGTAGAACAAGAAACACTTTAAACCCGATCTTTATTGATTATCTTCAAACGATTACAATCAATCAAGATCCTAATTCGTCCAAGCCTTTGTCTTTCACGAATTCTCTCCAAGAGTGACTAGATGATTAACCTAAACCCTAATGCTAAGCTTTGTTTATATAGGACAAAGCTTTGCACATGGGCTAGGTCTTGGGCTAGGCCCATTTCGCCTACCATCCCCCTATGTGGGTTTGGTTTGGCCCAATCACTCTTAATTAACTATTACAAAGCTAAACCCGCTAACTGTTTATCGTTTTACTAATTACAAGATATCCAAAGACCAAATCTAAGTTGTTGTCACAAATATGCACCAACAAACTCCCCCTTGACAATAGCTCACAAAGGTAACTTTAGTCTTCAGAATCTCACAGTCTTTTGGTCTTTGGATAGCTTCAGCTTTAACAGCTTCTGTCAGCAACAGACTCCCCCTAAGCTGATGCATCCAATCACCAAATCTTCAAAACTTTAGCGCTTGAGTAAACTCCAGTTCAGCTTTTGTATAGCACTCTTCAACTCTTCAACTCTGTCTGCAATGTAGAAAGGAGGGTCTACCATGCATCCAATCAAACTCTCATCTTCACAGCAACTTCTCAGCAACACAGCAACTATTCAGCAACACAGCAACTTCTCAGCAACACACTGCTTCAATCTGTATACTATAAAACAAACATCTCGAGAAACCATAAGAATTTTTCAACATAAGTTAAACAAATTATTATTATTCAAGAGATTAGTTAAATTGTATAACAGATTAAGCACGTTCCAACTCAACACCAACTCGCACAAATTTTAAATAAACACCCCATAACCTGCATCATTTCAAAATTTTGAACCCACTTACTAACACCGTCTCCCCCTATCAGTAACAATTCCTCCAAGAATAACAGTTTCCCGTACATTAAGAATTTTTAACAGAAAATGTCACACCCCGACCACGTAGAACATACAAAACGTGGCGGAAATGTCGGGGAGTGTTGTAACAGAATTAATTGTTTCAAATCCATGGCAATTGAAGTTTCGTTTTATTGATTAAAAGTGTTACAATGTCTTAACAAACAAAGGAATACAATATAATTAACTAGTCTTGCATCTTTTATTGTCACTAAAGCCCAAGTCTGCCTATGTGTATCTTGATCATCTTATGCAATAGCTCCTGAAAAACACATGTGAAAATAGGTACGTCAGCATAAAAATGCCTGTGAGATACATAGGTTTTGTAAAAATAGGTTTCATGACTTATGTTTGAGAAAATGTTTAGTCATGAACCTTGTAATTTACTTTGTTTTGTAAATCATTTGAAAAACGATAAGATCAGATGATATGTATAAATAAGAGAATTATGTATGGTTAAATGAATAACCATTGTAAAATGAGTTTGTATAAGATAAGTTGTTTGTAAAACAATGTCTTGTGAAAAGTATGTTATTTGTTATAAAATGTTATATGTCTCAAATTGAAATGGTTCAAATAACGCTACGATATGTAATACCATACAGACACTTATATATAGGAAGTACCAGCGGCGTATCGACCATGCTTGTATCATATTACACACGCATCGTTACTTAAATCACTTACTCAAATCAAACCATCAAGATGTAATGTTTAACAATTGTAGAATTGTTTATGTATGATCAAATACGGTTCACACGGTTCATAGATACAAACGGTTCACAGATACAAACGGTTCACAGATACAAACGGTTCACAGATACAAACGGTTCACAGATACAAACGGTTCACAGATACAAATGGTTCACAGATACAAACGGTTCACATAGTCAAATAGTTATAAACGGTTCAAAATGTAATATAATGTGTTCATATACTGGATGAGCATATGCAACAAAATGTAATGTAAAACAATGTACTAAGTATGCACACAATGGACATACATAGCATAAAATGTAATGAAATCATGTACTATAATGTACTAACGAACATAGCATGTATATGATGTGAAAACGGGAAAGCATGAATGTAACAAGTAGGCACATGTGTTTCACCCCAAAACAGTTTGGAAAACAGTAAAAGAGGGGTCTATGTACTCACTTGAGATTGTTCAGTAGTCCTAAGATAACCACCAAGCAATGCTAGAGATCTCGGAATTAAACGGCACCTAATATAGGTAACTATGTTAATAAACCGGACCTAAATCGGAAGATCGGATAGAATGAGGGTTTGTAAACCAAACGAGTGTAGAGACTTGTGTCATTTGGTTTAACAAAGCCTACATACTAAATGAAACCTAACATAAATGATTACGACCCATTACGACCCGTTTAGGTAGCTTATGCTACTTTAACGCGTCGTTCGCGTGAAACGCGTTCGGACCGCCTAACTAGTCCTATGACAAGTAGACTATGGCTAAACATGTTACATAATCAGTTATGTGACAAAGGTTTAGGTTACATATGCTTAATTACCAATTATACATGAAAAGGGTATTCTGGTAATTTACCTAAGGCATATAAACTACCTATCATACAACTACTCAAACGATGTGACCATAGGGTATAACCTCGGAAGGTTATTCCCTACCTACTATGGTCACCTAATGTGTTTGGTCGGATCCTAATGATCGACCAAATGGGTCGGGTTCGAGGTATAAGCGATTTATCAGATCGCTTACCCTACGACCCTAGACAACGTGGTAATCAGTAGGCATAGTCCCAAGGGACTATAACCAACGTGATTACACTCACGTTGCGAAGTTCAAACGAACTTCGCATTGACCATAAACTGGTCAATGCAGAAAGTCAAACAAAGTTTGACTTTCAGACTCGAAAAGCAATAAAAGAACGAAAGAATACTTACGAAGGGTCCCCGAATGCTAATTTCGATTCAAAAATCTCAGGTATGAAACAATAGTTTCAACTTAGAGTTTCTCAAATCAAAATTCTAGTGATTTGAGCAATGGAGGGCATGGGGTATTTATAGTTTTCGGTCCACCGTTAAGATCGTTTCATGGAAACCGTGCTCGAATCCTACCCGTACATGTGTTGCAAAGTTGTGGTGACTAAAAATGGGTTCTTATCAGCTGACTAGACAAGTGTGAGTGTGTGGTTGAGGATTAAACAGCTGCAATCTGATGTTAAATACACTTAATCTGGTCTGGTTAGGCAGTCGCGTAGCGCTACTGCCAAGGCATTAGGCAGTCGCGCTACGCTAGCACCCCCTGTTTCAGAAATGTTTCAAAAGTGGCAGAAATGGTCCCTGCACGTGTTTAAGGCCTTTTTCGATGCGTTTGAACCCCGTTAACCTCATTTCAAGGCTCTAAAATGAAGTTAAAGTATAGGGAACTCAAAACATGCTCAAAAATATGCCGGATGTTTGTTCGTTTGGTCGTACGAACGCGATGTTCGCTTAATTACGACGGAATGCGCACAAGCGCGAAAAACGATCCAAATGACGCAACGAATGGATTTTTCTCATGCCAAACACTAAAGAATAATATAGTCATGATTACATAAATTTTTGGATGTCCGGATGTATTCAGAACGTGAGTTATGCGCAAAAATGCAAACTTGTGCACTTTTTGACACTTTTAGTCCCTGAATGACCCAAAAGTTTATTTTAGCACACCGAACCCCTCAAAGCCTATTTCTAAGCTATGTGAAGGATATTTATGGTATGTTTAACTTATGGTCATGTTCCGGAATGTCTGTTACAGTTCAAATTGGCATACTTTCGCAGTTTGTCAAGTTTAGTCCTTGTAAGCGATATAACTTGTTTTCACCATACCAAACCTTCCAAAACTTATTTCTAAGTTATGTAAAGGTTATTTGAGGTATGTTAAGCCTATTTCACTATTCCAGAGTGTTCGTTGCATTAAACTGGTTATATTTACGCATCAGTGCGCGTATAACCCTCCAGAAAGCGATTTAAAGCTTGAAATCGAACAAGAGTTTATATGTGTAAAGGATACACATATTTTTACAAATCCCAAGTATGAAATACTATATTTCATTGGTTTGGCATTTTTTTAATGGTTGAAGTGACACAGGTGTCACAGTCTCCCCTACTTTAGGAAATTTTGTCCCGAAATTTATTCGTAGGAGTCTATTTGTGACATTGTGTCAAATAACCACCAAAGATATGTAAGGCATAATCCTGTCATTTCCTTAACGGACATTCTTCAAAATGAAAATGAACAGACGGAGTCATTTTCCTCAACGAGTATTCTTCAGAAGCGGAAATGAAGGAATAAACAACGGGGATTCATTTCCTCAACGGGCAATCTTCAGAAACGTAAAATGAACTTACGGAGTCATTTTCAACGGGTGCTTCATCAGAAATGGAAATGAAAAGGAGAAACAAACGGATATTCATTTCCTCAACGGACAAATCTTCAGAAACGAAAATGAACAAACGGAGTCATTTTCAACGGGTGCTTCCTCAGAAATGGAAATGGAAATGAAAATGATAGACAAACGGATATTCATTTCCTCAACGGACAATCTTTAGAAACGAAAATGAACAAACGGAGTCATTTTCAACGGGTGCTTCCTCAGAAATGGAAATGAAAATGATAGACAAACGGATATCCATTTCCTCAACGGACAATCTTCAGAAACGAAAATGAACAAACGGAGTCATTTTCAACGGGTGCTTCCTCAGAAATGGAAATGAAAATGATAGATAAACGGATATCCATTTCCTCAACGGACAATCTTCAGAAGCGAAAATGAACAAACGGAGTCATTTTCAACGGGTGCTTCCTCAGAAATGGAAATGAATAGAGTTAACTTCTAGGCACATGACAAAACCCGCTGTGGTTTCTGTGCACTAAATTCCATAATTATGTATGCATCCATAATTACGTAATTCCTTGCGCAGTCCGCACAGTTTGTCTTGTAATGTTCATAAGCACATAATCACATAGTTGTTTAACTTGGTTATTAATTTGTTATAAATTTGTTATCGATTGAGAACGGATATGGAAACCAGTCGATGGACTTCAATGTCCTCTGGGAATTATCTGAAAAGATATGAAGATCTCCCAAAATTCGATTTTTGTTTTCTAAGAAACGTAATATTCGAATTAAGGAACACAAAAATTTTAGGATTTACGGAAATACCCTTAGGTACCCTATTAAGGATTTATAGTGGTACTTTGAGTATTCGTCCAGTGTTGTAACTTGCGCCTTGTACTTCGTTTCCTTAGAATAAACGGGTACTTAGGAATTTCATGGAAACGCAAGAGATCATAGAATGGGAAAAAAAATTTGGGGGTAGTTTGTCCTTCAAAGAATACGGTTCCTTGATTGTCGGTATTGTAAGAGATATGTTGTTTATACATACAACCACATAAATACATTGCGATGTAAATAAAAGATTTATTTATAAACAATGATAACAACTGTTTCATGGACCAATACAACAAAAGAAAATAATACATAAGACGTGATTATTTCTAAACGATGTTTGTCGGTCAGATGCTCATCCCTGTGCTGGATTTGCATTAGCAAGTTTTGGGAAATTTCTTCGGAAATGACCCATCTCGCCACAGTTGAAGCAAGAACCTGATAGAAAACGACCTTGAGCGGTAATGTTGCCAGCTTGGTTTGGTGCAGCTGCAGCTGGGCAGACTCTTGCTGTATGGCCTATAAGCCCACAAGTTTGGCATTTGCGGCACTTTACATTGGCATGATGATGGAGGCTACATTGGTTGCACAAGGGTGCAGTTCCATTGTATGGCTTCCTAGCAGGGGGTTGAGCTGGTTGGTTGGGGACGGCTTGATCATTGTGAGTAACCATGGCGAAGTTCTGAGAAACCTTTCGCTTCTTTGACTTTTTAGGGGATCCAGTCTGTTCATCCATGGTCTTTGATTCCTCGATTGGTTTCGATTCCTCGACCGGCTTCTTGTCACCTTTTAGGAAAAGTTTACCTTTCCTGATCTTTGATTCAGTCAAGGTTGCAGATAGCTCAATGGCCTGTCTAACTGTAGTAGGGTTGCTGCCAGTCACAATGTCTTGTATTGAGTCAGGGAGGCCATCAATGTACTTTTCAATTACCTTATCCAAAGGCGTGACCATGTTTGGGCATAACAGACTTAACTCCTCATAACGGTTCGTGTAGGCTCGATGCTCACCGCTGTCTTGCTCAAGATTGTCGAATTCCCTTTCCAAGGCCCTGATCTCATGACGAGGGCAGAATTCCTTCATCATAAGGGTCCTAAGTTCAGCCCATGTCTGTGCTAGCGCAACATCTGCACCACGATCTCTCATAATCCCGTTCCACCACGTAAGGGCTCTCTTCTGGAACACACTCGAAGCAAACTCGACTTTGCGATTGTCAGGACACTGCACATGGCGGAAAGTATTCTCAATGCTCTCGAACCATTGAAGAAGCCCAGTCGCTCCCTCAGAACCACTAAACTTGAGTGGTTTTGCCGAGTTAAAACTCTTGAAATTGCATGGACCATTGTTGTTGTTGTTGGCTTGATTCCATTGAGCAAAGAGGTTTGGGAATTGAGCAGCCATTTGCTGTGCAATAATTTCTGCCAGTTCGGCAGTCGCTATCTGGTTCTCGCGTCGAGGAGGCATTCTAAAAGAGGAAACATGAAAGGAAACGAGTGAGAGAATTAGACGAAAAGAATGAGATGAAACAAATCTGATGAAAGCAAGGGTAGTGGTCATTTGTTTGTTACTACAAAGCAACAAACGACCTCGGTGATTAATCAAAGTAAATAGGTCAAAAATAATGTATCGCGAAGACATGCTCGCCTATAAGTGAACACTCATCCCAAGAATTCCCAGGTAAGCACAATTGGTCTCGCGTCTGATGAGATGTATACGAAGTGCTTGCCTAGACAGAAAACCCAGAATACAGGCATTCACCCTTCCAGTTTGCACGTGTTCACATTATTTAAAACCCAAAACCTTGACAAGATTTTGAAAATTCAAAGGGGTTCAAAACCATATAACAGAGGGTTCAAAACCTTGTAATCAATCATCCTAGAACAGATGATTAGTTTTCAAAGCGGTTTCAAAAATTATGTTCTTGTTGTGGTAGTCGCCTAAGGATAGGTGACGGTATTGTTTTATGACTAAACACAAGTAAACTCGCGTTAGGGTCCTAAGAAGGTTATAGACTAGGTCAAAGCATTACTAATAACCTAATTCCCTATAACCATTGGCTCTGATACCATCTTTTCTGTCACACCCCGACCACGTAGAACATACAAAACGTGGCGGAAACGTCGGGGAGTGTTGTAACAGAATTAATTGTTTCAAATCCATGGCAATTGAAGTTTCGTTTTATTGATTAAAAGTGTTACAATGTCTTAACAAACAAAGGAATACAATATAATTAACTAGTCTTGCATCTTTTATTGTCTCTAAAGCCCAAGTCTGCCTATGTGTATCTTGATCATCTTATGCAACAACTCCTGAAAAACACATGTGAAAATAGGTACGTCAGCATAAAAATGCCTGTGAGATACATAGGTTTTGTAAAAATAGGTTTCATGACTTATGTTTGAGAAAATGTTTAGTCATGAACCTTGTAATTTGCTTTGTTTTGTAAATCATTTGAAAAACGATAAGATCAGATGAAATGTATAAATAAGAGAATAATGTATGGTTAAATGAATAACCATTGTAAAATGAGTTTGTATAAGATAAGTTGTTTGTAAAACAATGTCTTGTGAAAAGTATGTTATTTGTTATAAAATGTTATATGTCTCAAATTGAAATGGTTCAAATAACGCTACGATATGTAATACCATACAGAGACTTATATATAGGAAGTACCAGCGGCGTATCCACCATGCTTGTATCATATTACACACGCATCGTTACTTAAATCACTTGCTCAAATCAAACCATCAAGATGTAATGTTTAACAATTGTAGAAATGTTTATGTATGATCAAATACGGTTCACACGGTTCACAGATACAAACGGTTCACAGATACAAACGGTTCACAGATACAAACGGTTCACAGATACAAACGGTTCACATTGTCAAATAGTTATAAACGGTTCAAAATGTAATATAATGTGTTCATATACTGGATGAGCATATGCAACAAAATGTAATGTAAAACAATGTACTAAGTATGCACACAATGGACATACATAGCATAAAATGTAATGAAATCATGTACTATAATGTACTAACGAACATAGCAGGTATATGATGTGAAAACGGGAAAGCATGAATGTAACAAGTAGGCACATGTGTTTCACCCCAAAACAGTTTGGAAAACAGTAAAAGAGGGGTCTATGTACTCACTTGAGATTGTTCAGTAGTCCTAAGATAACCACCAAGCAATGCTAGAGATCTCGGAATTAAACGGCACCTAATATAGGTAACTATGTTAATAAACCGGACCTAAATCGGAAGATCGGATAGAATGAGGGTTTGTAAACCAAACGAGTGTAGAGACTTGTGTCATTTGGTTTAACAAAGCCTACATACTAAATGAAACCTAACATAAATGATTACGACCCATTACGACCTGTTTAGGTAGCTTATGCTACTTTAACGCGTCGTTCGCGTGAAACGCGTTCTGACCGCCTAACTAGTCCTATGACAAGTAGAATATGCCTAAACATGTTACATAATCAGTTATGTGACAAAGGTTTAGGTTACATATGCTTAATTACCAATTATACATGAAAAGGGTATTCTGGTAATTTACCTAAGGCATATAAACTACCTATCATACAACTACTCAAACGATGTGACCATAGGGTATAACCTCGGAAGGTTATTCCCTACCTACTATGGTCACCTAATGTGTTTGGTCGGATCCTAATGATCGACTAAATGGGTCGGGTTCGAGGTATAAGCGATTTATCAGATCGCTTACCCTACGACCCTAGACAACGTGGTAATCAGTAGGCATAGTCCCAAGGGACTTTAACCAACGTGATTACACTCACGTTGCGAAGTTCAAACGAACTTCGCATTGACCATAAACTGGTCAATGCAGAAAGTCAAACAAAGTTTGACTTTCAGACTCGAAAGACTTGAAAAGCAATAAAAGAACGAAAGAATACTTACGAAGGGTCCCCGAATGCTAATTTCGATTCAAAAATCTCAGGTATGAAACAATAGTTTCAACTTAGAGTTTCTCAAATCAAAATTCTAGTGATTTGAGCAATGGAGGGCATGGGGTATTTATAGTTTTCGGTCCACCGTTAAGATCATTTCATGGAAACCGTGGTCGAATCCTACCCGTACATGTGTTGCAAAGTTGTGGTGACTAAAAATGGGTTCTTATCAGCTGGCTAGACAAGTGTGAGTGTGTGGTTGAGGATTAAACAGCTGCAATCTGATGTTAAATACACTTAATCTGGTCTGGTTAGGCAGTCGCGTAGCGCTACTGCCAAGGCATTAGGCAGTCGCGCTACGCTAGCACCCCCTGTTTCAGAAATGTTTCAAAAGTGGCAGAAATGGTCCCTGTACGTGTTTAAGGCCTTTTTCGATGCGTTTGAACCCCGTTAATCTCATTTCAAGGCTCTAAAATGAAGTTAAAGTATAGGGAGCTCAAAACATGCTCAAAAATATGCCGGATGTTTGTTCGTTTGGTCGTACGAACGCGATGTTCGCTTAATTACGACGGAATGCGCACAAGCGCGAAAAACGATCCAAATGACGCAACGAATGGATTTTTCTCATGCCAAACACTAAAGCATAATATAGTCATGCTTACATAAATTTTTGGATGTCTAGATGTATTCAGAACGTGAGTTATGCGCAAAAATGCAAACTTGTGCACTTTTTGACACTTTTAGTCCCTGAATGACCCAAAAGTTTATTTTAGCACACCGAACCCCTCAAAGCCTATTTCTAAGCTATGTGAAGGATATTTATGGTATGTTTAACTTATGGTCATGTTCCGGAATGTCTGTTACAGTTCAAATTGGCATACTTTCGCAGTTTGTCAAGTTTAGTCCCTGTAAGCGATATAACTTGTTTTCACCATACCAAACCTTCCAAAACTTATTTCTAAGTTATGTAAAGGTTATTTGAGGTATGTTAAGCCTATTTCACTATTCCAGAGTGTTCGTTGCATTAAACTGGTTATATTTACGCATCAGTGCGCGTATAACCCTCCAGAAAGCGATTTAAAGCTTGAAATCGAACAAGAGTTGATATGTGTAAAGGATACACATATTTTTACAAATCTTAAGTATGAAATACTATATTTCATTGGTTTGGCATTTGTTTGATGGTTGAAGTGACACAGGTGTCACAGAAAAAGACTCTATTTTTGTATTTTTGTATTTTCTGAAAGCAAATAAATACGAAAAGCAATAAACACTCTATTTTTGTGAGAATCACCGGTAAGAAGATCATATCAGCACAATCAAACTGTTTCACACTATTAGATAATTATTTATTTAATTTTTCGTGAAAAGCAGTTCAAGACGATTACCAGTATGTTTGTCCGCTTAAACAAATGCATGAACATTTCAAGTACCATTACCGTATGATACGTTAAGGTAATTTTATTTTTTGATATATTAGTGTGTCCCACTTCAGGATATACCCCCGCGATCAAGGTATTCACAAAGATTCATCGTAGTAGGTGAGTATACTGATGTCATCCTTTAAGATATCCTGACAGTGCCTAGGTCTGCATATAATCTGGTTTATCATGTTTTGATTGCTTAACAATGAACACCCAAATAAATACTAATCAAATCCTGGAAATATAAATAACACACTCTATCATGCAAGTATCTTCCCTACCACATATTTCACAAGTCCAATCCAGATTTCTGAAATCTTAACTGGGAATAGGTTGAGAAGAGAACAGAATAGATCTTTAGCAGAGATGGTATAATATACAGATCAAATGAGTTTTTCTCAGTTTGATATAGGTTTCTTGGGTTTCTTTTGGGCACTTGAGGGCCTCTTTCGGGTGTATTAGATCTATAGCGCGACAACGTACAGCTAGGTCAGCATGTATCTGGATGCAGCAGAAGCTGTCGTTGCCTAGCACCTCCAGGTCAGCATATATCTGGATGCAGCAGAGGAGGTACACGACTTTTTTCAGAGAAGATTTCAGAATCAGATCAAAATTGTGTGTATCGGGACAACATACAGACATTCAAATAGAAATGAGCTAATTCCAAGTGACTTTCTTTCCTGGGGTCATGTACAATTTTAGTTCTAAACAGAAGGACAGCCAAGATATCCCCAGATGAAATAACAGTATAAAGACCCAAAACTTCAGATTTTGGCAATCTATCAATGCAAGATTTAAGGTCATTAAACCATACACCACTGATGTGTTCCCCGCTCATACTCAGTGCATTTAAGTTTATATCACATTGATAAGTTGATTATTTCATGCTTTTGCCTACTAGTATATCATATGATGAAGCTACTATCACACTTAAGCAATTTAATTCAGTTTGAGTGTGACAGTCTAACTTGCTGATGTACTATCATTTCTTCCTTTTCACACAGTGAAAACTCATTTTTGATTTTTTTTTTTTATTTTTTTTATGTTTTTGATTTTTCAATGTTTTTGTATTTTTGATTTTTGAGAAAGCAGTAAACTATTTACAAAATTCTTATGAAAAACCAGTTATTCAGGATTCCTCATCCCGTTGAGTTCGACTAAGTGTTCAAAGCGAGCTCGATCAAAAGCTTTTGTGTAAAGATCAGCAAGGTTATTATCTGTGTCGACTCGATGTAATTCAATTAGTCGTTTTTCAGCACAATCCCGTATAAAATGATAACGTATGTCAATATGTTTAGTTCTACTGTGCTTTACGGGATTGTTTGTGATTGAAATAGTGGCATTATTATCTATCATAATAGGAGTACGAGTGAAATCCAAACCGTAATCGCGCATCTGCTGTTGAATCCAGAGGACCTGAGAGCAACAGCTACCAGCAGCAATATATTCAGCTTCACACGTAGATGTAGACACACAGGATTGCTTCTTGCATTGCCAAGACACGATCCTGCCTCCTAAGAACTGACAACCACCTGTTGTTGACTTTCTGTTTGATTTGCATCCTCCAAAGTCTGAATCAGTGTAAGCAACGAACCTCAAATCACTATCAGCTGGATACCACAACCCAAGTTTAGGTTTCCCCTTCAAGTAACGAAGAATGCGCTTCACTGCTTTCATGTGTGACTCTTTTGGATTCGCCTGATATCTAGCACACAAGCATACGGAAAACATAATGTCAGGTCTTGAAGCAGTCAAGTACATTAGAGAACCAATCATTGCCCTGTATTGAGTAGGATCAACATCTTCAGTGCTTTCATGATCTGGGCCAAGATTGTGATTTTCGCAAATGGGTGTGTTGAAAGTAGAGCAATCATTCATTTTGAACCGATCCAAAATGTCATACACATACTTCGTTTGATGAATGAACATCCCATCCTCCTTCTGTTCAACTTGTAATCCCAGAAAGTAAGACAACTCGCCCATAGCGCTCATTTCAAACTTGCTCTTCATCACCTGTTCAAACTCTTTACACATGTTCACATCAGATGACCCAAAGATGATGTCATCCACGTATACCTGTACCAGCAGAAAATCTTCCTTCTTCCTCTTTATGAACAGTGTACTGTCTATCTGACCCCTTTCAAAACCATTCTTGAGCAGATGTGTAGACAGTGTCTCGTACCACGCCCTGGGAGCTTGATGTAACCCATACAAAGCCTTATCAAGTTTGTAAACTCGATCTGGATAGTCTGGATCAACGAACCCATCTGGTTGTGAGACATACACCACTTCTTGGACTTTCCCGTAAAGAAATGCACTCTTCACGTCTAGTTGGTAAACTTTAAAGCCCTTGAATGAAGCGAAAGCTAGAAACAACCGAATTGCCTCCAACCTTGCCACTGGTGCAAACACCTCATTGTAATCTATCCCTTCTTGCTGATTAAAACCTTTGACAACCAATCGAGCCTTGTTGCGCGTTACAATCCCTCTTTCATCCTTCTTGCACCTAAATACCCATTTAGTGCCAATTTCTCTTTCACCTTTAGGAAGGTCCACCAACTCCCAAACCTTCAACTTCGCAAACTGGGCCAATTCTTCTTGCATAGCTTCAACCCATGAATTGTCTTTAAGAGCCATATGAATGTTCTTCGGCTCCTCTTGGGAAATAAAGCAACTGTACAAGCATTCATTCACTATCCCAGTCTTCTCAATCGAAACAAATAACCCAGAATTTGCTGCTATGCTTCTTCTCGTCTGAACACCTACAGTAGGATCTCCAAGTATCATGTCAACTGGATGATCTCTATTTGCTCGTGTAGAAGCAACTGCATCAACTTCAAGATTATCACCCAGGTTTGATCCAACCTCCCCCTGAATATACTGATTTGCAAACGGATTTACAAACTCCTCCCCCTGAATAGGTTCAGAGTCACTATCGCTTGAATCAGGATTAGCTGCACCATGGGAAGTTTCCGGAGCATCTGACATATCAACATTCGATCTAGGCATAAACTCGCCTTCATCGTCTTCACCAATCACTGTTTGAATCAGCTAAGAATCATCTGCATCAGAAACCTCAGGAATATTAAATGATTTAAACACACTTTCATAATCATACAATATAGCAGGACCACTCGTTGATTGTTGAGGTTTGTAGGAAGTAATTTCCACATTAAAAACAACCTCAATTTTACCAGTTTTGAGATTAAAAACCCTTTTATTCGGTGTGCCAGGTACGTAACCTAGAAAGTAGCCTTCGTCAGCCACCTCATCGAATTTTTGTTTATCTTTGTTTCGCACAATGGTGCAGGGTAATCCAAATGGTTCAAAGCCTGTTAAGTTTGGTTTTTCGTTAAACTTAAGTTCATGACATGTTTTGTTAAAACGTTTAACGGTTAAAAATTTGTTTAGGACGTAGCAAGCTGTATTCACAGCTTCTCCCCAGAAAAGAACTGGTAGCTTTGAATCTGAAAGCATAGTCCTAGCGGCTTCAATCAACTTCCTGTTTTTCCTCTCAGCGACTCCATTCTGTTGAGGAGTATAAGGAGCAGAATATTGATGTTCTATTCCCTTTCGAAGACAGTAGAGATCCAGAATCCGATTCTTGAACTCCGTGCCATTATCACTCCTTATCCTCTTAATCCTTGCATCATGGACGTTTTCCAATTTCGTAAAAAGATCTATCAGCATCTCCGCTGTCTCATCTTTTGTACCTAAAAAGAAAACCCATGAATAACGTGAGTAATCATCAGTGACAACCAGAAAGTAGTACTTTCCACCTATGCTCCTCACGTTCACTGGACCGAATAAATCCATGTGAAGTAATTCATAAGGGGCATTAATGGAATTTACTGTTTTAGATTTATGAGGTTTCTTGTGTTGTTTTCCCTTTTGACATGGAAGACATTTATCTTCCACTTGAAACCTCAGCAATGGAACCCCTTTCACTAGCTCATTTTTAATAATGTAATTCATTTTGCAGTAGTGAATGTGGGCCATGCGTCTGTGCCACAACATAGATTCAGCTTCAGATGCTTTTGACAGTAAACACGCCACCGCTGCAGTCGGATCCTTGGCACCCATGTCCATGACATAAGTATCATTTTTCCTTGGTGCACGCATAACTATCCAATCGTCCGGAATGACCAAACCCGGTTTCAACACCAATGCCTCAGTTTTGGTAAAATGGACCGAGTGACCCTTGTCGCAGACTTGTGACACGCTCATCAGATTGTGCTTAAGCTGCTCAACATAGTTCACTTTGTCCAAAGTGATCTTCCCATTAGTCACTTTTCCTCGTCCAGTAATCCTACCACCTTTAGCACCAGCAAAATTTACATGTCCACCATCATATTCTTCAAATTCAGAAAACAACCTCGCATCCCCCGTCATGTGCCTGGAGCAGCCACTATCAACATACCATAAGTTGATAATCCTCCTTAGCAGCTCCTACACACACCAACCAAAAGATTAGTTAGATTGGGGGACCCAAGCCTTAATGGTCTTGGGTCTTCCAGATTCATCAACTACAGGAACATCCATCCAGTATCCATCACTCCTAGCTGGAGTCTTGGATCTTGGGCCTGTTGATGGAAATGGGGCATTTTTTCCATAAGGTCTCTGGTCCTGAGGGTACCTATTTGTGTTTGGACTATGTGACCTTTGAAAACTTTGATTTTGGTTCCAAGAACCTTGATTGTAATTTCTAAAGCCATTGTTATAAAAAGTTCGACCACCATTATTTTGGTATCGATTTTGATATTGACCTTGACTTCTGAAATTATTTGAATTTTGATTTTTCATTCTTGGTGAGTTACTTCTAGGTCTTTCATATCTGCCTGATGTAGATTCAGGCTGAAATCTTGGTTGATTTCTTTGAAAACGAGGAACTTGTGGAGTTCCTTTTTCAGCCTTATCTACACCACCAGCAACACCCGGTTGTTGCTTTGGAGTAGATTTCTTTGGAGAATTTGAGACTTTCTCGTCATTATCACCTTGCTTCTCAGGTGATTTCCCTCTTTGTTTCTCACTAACTTGTGCTTCAACCTTTTTGTTAAGACAGCAGCTAGCTACATGTCCCTTTATGTGACATTTGAAGCACGATCTCTTTTTCAAAGACTTCTCAGCTGAAGCCTTTGAACTAGATTCTGGTGTTGATGGTGATGCCTTAGAAGGATTTGGTTCAGTTTGCTTAGTTTCAAGATTTTCTATGTTCTTATTTTTTGCAAACTTTAAATTTGATTCGTTTTCAATAACAGCTGTTTCGTTTTTCATGTCACTTCCTTGAACAAAATTAACCTTTTTAACAAAAGTTGGATTTTTATTCGTAGGATTTGAGTTTTTCTTTTTCAAAACAGGTTTGCTGTTATTTTCCTTCTTAGCATCATTATCTTCAGACACATCACCTTGACTAGATGTGAAACTACTTGGTGATGTTGACAGAAAGTCTGTGAACTCATCTTCATCAGGTAAGAAAGAATAGTCATAACTAAGAGGAGGTGGGACTTCATTGAAGCCCTTGAATCCCACACTGGTCTTGTCATTACTCTTCTTTAACCCACCCATCATGTGTTTCATAACAAAAGTAAAATCCCTGAATTGACCTAATTTCTTTTCAAGTTCAACAATTTTGAGTTATGCATCTGACAACTCTTTGCATTTTTCAGAAATCTCTTTTGTTTTCTCAGCCATCATGTCATGAGCTAAGTCTATGACTTGAAGTTTTTCGTTTAGTTTGCTGGTTAAAACTTCAATTTCAGCCTCATAGCCTTTTATCTTTTTCAAATATGATGACTCGTTTCTTTTAGCAAAGAAATTTGATTCTTTTACGTTAGATATTTCGCTCACCAGACTTTTGTTTTGAGTTGACAACCTGTCAACTTCACCCTGTAATTCACGACACTTTAAACAAACAGAAGTAGCAGAGTTACTTACCTCTCCTGTCGATTTGTCTGAGTTAGCCATAAGAGCAGCAATTTGAGCTTCCATTCTTTTGATGATCTCATCTTTCGCTTCGTCCTCCCTTTCATGCTCAGACGTTGGCTTTTCTTTTTCAGCATCAGTTGTCTGATCAGTCTTATCTACCTCAGCTTCACTTTTCTTTTCAACTTCAGCATTCACGTTAGCTTCAGCATCATCAACGGGTACAATCTCTGCCATGAATGCTTGAGTGACATTCTCATCATTTTCCAAATGAATACTCCGGTCATATGAACCTTCTCGAGCAGTAGAGATCAATGCCCTTGAGTTAGAGTTGTTGGAAGCATTCCTGTTATTTGAATTCTGACTCGACGTCTCTTGCTTTTGTTTTTGACATTCTCTAGCGAAATGTCCATAACTTTGACAGTTAAAGCACCTTACTTTGGTCTTGTCAAAACCAACAGTTTTCCCCACAAACTTCCTTCCAGTTCTGTTCATGAACCTCTTCACACGTCTGGTAATCATGGCCATTTGCCATTGCAAATCCATATCTTCAAGATCATCAGGGTCAATCTGATCGTAATCTTCATCTAAAACGGCAGGATCAGATATCTTCCCCTGAATGTAGTTTTCATAAGAAGCAACAAACGAAGCAAGTAGAGCAAGATGTTCTTCAGCAGACTTCACACTCATTGGCATCGACTTTGAACTACTACTTTGCTTAGCAGTTGATGTTCTCTTAGCTCCAGTTGATCCTCCCGATGCAGCCACAAAACACACATCACCATCCTCATTCACTGTGACCTGCTCATTTTCACGCGAGAGAAAAGCAGTGGCAGAGTCGCTAGAAGCATCGTGAGATGAAGAAGATGTAAGCCCATTGTAAATCCCTGGATCTTGAACCTGATCATATCTAGTGTCCTTCTTCTTCATACTGAGCTCATAAGCTCTTAGCTTTCCAACTACTTCTTCCAGCTCTTTTATTTCATAATCAACTTCTCCCTTTATCATGAGAGT
The DNA here is from genome assembly GCA_030545235.1 of Helianthus tuberosus. Lineage (NCBI taxonomy): Eukaryota > Viridiplantae > Streptophyta > Magnoliopsida > Asterales > Asteraceae > Helianthus > Helianthus tuberosus. The sequence goes on along the minus strand of CM060397.1, from coordinate 129,452,312 downwards.
GTAAATATCCCATTTAGCAGGTAGGGCATCAAGCAGCTTGTCATTTTTCTCTATGTCAGAATAACAATCTATATCATAATTGTCCAATTCTGACATCAGATGGTAGTATCGAGTGATGACGTCCTCAAGTGACTCATTTTTCATGTACTTGAACACAGCAAACTGCTTCTTCAATAGATCAACTTTGTTCTTCTTTACATCAGGATTTCCCTCATATCTCTTCTCTAGTGCATCCCACATTTCCTTTGAAGTAATGTACTTCTTAAAGGTATGTTTGATGCCATCAGGTAAAGACATTTTAATGGCAGCCAAGGCTCTCTTTTCAGCCTCATACATTTTCTTTTGTTCGGCATCCATATCAACATAAGCAGTTATACGTTGTCTTCCCTCAAACTCATGAGTTGGGTTCACATACCCATCATCTATACATATCCACATACGAGTGTCCTTGTACTCAACAAAGGATTGAAACCTATCCTTCCATGTCAAGTAGTTCTCCACCTTCATCATCTTAGGTGGTTTGTTCGTTGTGCCTACCTCATGTTCCATCCTTAAGAGTTCGTTCAACTTAGACATGTTCGACATTTTAACTTAAGCAGACTGGTAAAACCGTACAATTTCAGTCCAAAACCTGTTTTTACCAAGTTATACCGTTAGATTCGTCTCGAGATTACGATTCCAATTATATATAATGTCGAAAACCGTTTTCGGGATTCCAACGGTGCAAACGGTTCCCTGTGACGAGTTACGGATGATTTTCTAAACACGAAACTGTGAAATTTTTCTTACGCGAGCCAAGAAAAATTCCACCCTTTCCGAAATGGTCAGAAAAGGTCCGAAATGGTTATGTTGATCCGAAATGGTCAGTGTTGATCTGAAATGACCACTTGCTGGTCCGAAATGAAACAAACTGATCTGAAATGGACTAATCTGATCCGTAATGAGACAATTAGATCCGAAATCGAGTCCAGAATGCTTGTTCTTTGTCCGAAATCAACTCAATCTATTCCGAAATCAAGTCAATTGATCCGAAATGCAAGTTAGGAGATCCGGAATGCAGCTTTATGATCCGAAATACAGGTCTGATGATCCGTAATGCTTGTTTCTGGTCCGAAATGGTTGCTGTTTAATCCGAAATGACTGATTTCCTGTCCGAAATCAATCCGAAATGCAATATTCCTATCCGAAATCCTTGAATTTTGTCCGAAATCAGCAGCAAACCCTAGAACAGCCTTCAAAAACACGTCCAAAACTTTGATTTTCTGCAGAAACGATTCTGAACCAAGCCAATCGAGAGCAAAAAGCTCTGATACCAATTGTAGGTCCCGTGAGCCGTATGGATCATAACAGAATCGTCGATTTAACCTAGAGTGCGGAATCCCCTAGATCAGATTTCACAGAAAACGAGTAGAACAAGAATCACTTTAAACCCGATCTTTATTGATTATCTTCAAACGATTACAATCAATCAAGATCCTAATTCGTCCAAGCCGTTGTCTTTCACGAATTCTCTCCAAGAGTGACTATATGATTAACCTAAACCCTAATGCTAAGCTTTGTTTATATAGGATAAAGCTTTGCACATGGGCTAGGTCTTGGGCTAGGCCCATTTCGCCTACCATCCCCCTATGTGGGTTTGGTTTGGCCCAATCACTCTTAATTAACTATTACAAAGCTAAACCCGCTAATTGTTTATCGTTTTACTAATTACAAGATATCCAAAGACCAAATCTAAGCTGTTGTCACAAATATGCACCAACAAATCCTCTCGAAAAGGATTTGCAGTATCATCAGTGTAAGCATTTCGGCACTCACGCTTAAAATGACCTTTTTGTTTACATTTAAAGCATGTGACTTTTGACTTATCAAAGCCTAACTTGGTAGAAGGTCCACCAATAGACTGTCTTCCGGTAATCTCCATGAATCGCTGCGCTCTTCTCACTGCACTCGCCATACACCACCTTATATCGATCAACTCCATCTCCTCAGGGTCGATCTGATCATAGTCTTCTTTTGTTAGGTTGGTGTTTCGAATCTTTCCTGCAACGAGGCTTTCGTACGATTCTAACACAGATGCTAAAAACACCATCTGTTGTTTGGCAGATTCTTCACTAAAATTCTGACCATTCTTTAAATCCACAGCAATGTTGCATTGAAATAGATTTTTCGGAACAGATTGACTTTGAGCAGTGTTGGTGCACTACATCTGTGGACTTCATCTTGTATCGAGTCTTAGTCTTATAGTGTTAGATTAGGGTACGTTACACGAGAAAATAGTATAACATATGTATCTTAGATAAGGGTTTCGCTTATAGGGACATAGGTAGGGGTTCCGCTTATATGTACCTTAGGGTTTCGCTTATATGGACAAATGGAGGTTTCACTCATGTGTACATGTCTCTTGGAGCGAAACCTCATGCTCTATATATAGGTCACATAAGCGAAATCATTGTAACAGTTCTTGGATTCCATACCGAGGTGCTGCCGGTGTGAGATTTGGATGTAATCTGTCATATATCAATACAGAAAGGTGTTTAAAGTGATTTGCTAGTTGTTTCTAAGTCAGATACTTGTTTTCCGCGCCTGTATCTGATCAAAACTCCTCTGAACGACTCGTTCGGGTCGAAACACGATCCTACAAGTGGTATCAGAGCTTCGGGAGGAGGAGTTCTGCAGAGAATAGCTGGAATTCATTGAGATTTCTTTCTTCTACACCTTCTTTCTTCAGTTAAGACAGTTTTACCGGTCAAAATTGAATCAAAATTTTGTAGACTGTGTGTTATTGTATATAGACAAATCCCTGAGAGTTTGGCATTGAAATTCGGACTAAAAATAGGTCATATTAACTTCCGAATAGGTTTCGCTTTTACGGACATTCCATGATTTCGCTCTTGTGACCATACTAGTTTCGCTCATAGCTACACAAAATCAGGGGTTTCGCTCATTTGGACCATCACATTTTGCTCTTGTGTCACCATATCAGAAGGTTTCGCTCATTTGTACATACAGGTTTTGCTTCAGTGAACAATACCAGAGGTTTCGCTTTTGTGAACACTTGGTTTCGCTCATAAGGTTTCGCTTTTGTGAACACTTGGTTTCGCTCATAAGGTTTCGTTTTTGTGAACACTTGGTTTCGCTCATAAGGTTTCGCTTTTGTGATCAGTGACTATTTCGCTCATAGATACAACATATTTTCACTTTTAGTGACATAAAGTGATTTCGCTCAAACAGTCATCCTTTTTAGTGTGTTAATTTCGCTCAAACAAAATGTTGTGGGAAAATTTTTAAAATCTGAAAAATGGACGAAGAATTCTACAACGCATTCGCTACTCCGGTTACCCCGATCACTATTGCACAGAACACAATGCTTGAAAATGAAACAGGAACTATGCAAAAACCGCCCAAACTCATGAACATAGAAGAATATAAAGGTTGGGAAGGTCGTTTCGAAAATTGGGTGCAAGCCAACTATTTGGATGCGTGGGAATGTGTCGAGACAAAATACATTCGACCGACGAATGATGATGAAGAAGTGGTTCCGATTAAAGATCTAAGCACCGATGCTAGAAAGAAATACAAAGATGAGAAAATGATGCTGAGTCTTCTACAACAAGCTGTGAAAGAAGATATTTTGGTTCTATTGCAACATAACGGAACTTCATACTCAATTTGGAAAGCTTTAAGATCAAATTTTGTTGGTAGTCAAGAAATGATAAAGAACAAGAAGTCACTTCTAAAGAAAGAGTTCGATCTGTTTCGTGGTTTGAAGAATGAAAGCACAAGGCAGATTATTGAAAGATATTGCAATCTGCAAGCAAACATGAAGAGATTGAGCATCGAGAAAGACAATGAAGAGTTGATAGAAAAGCTTGTTGATGCATTACCACACGAGACTTGGGGCACATATCTCATGATGCTTAGAAACAAGAAAGGTTTTTGCAGTTTGACACTCAGCAAGTTCATTGAGAAGTTGGAAGCTCAAGAGATGGAGCAACGAAAGATTATTAGAATGAAAGATTTCAATGGTGAACAGGATATTGGGTTGTATTACAAAGCAGGGGTGAATGAGAAATCTACAAATCTATCTCCAAAAATAGAAACTGCTTACAACGTCAAGAATTCTTCTGGAAGTTCATCATCAGGATCTAACAGCAAAACAAGTTTTACATCATTTCCGTCTTTTGATCCAAACATTTCAGCAACAAAAAATGGGAGAAAACTTCAGTGCAATATTGTTTTAAATCTTGAAAATGATCAAGATTATTCTGAAGAAGTTGCTAAAAACCACATGTCTTTATTGGGAACTGTTCTTGAATCTTATGGTAGTTTTGTTGTAGGTCGAATCGGGAATCCAATGCTGACAAAGGAAGATTACTACCAGATCGATGCTGAAGAGATGGAACTAATGGACATAAAATGGTGCTTGGCAAGCGTGTTGAGGAGAGCTGAGAAATTCAAGCAAATCACTGGAAGAGATGATCTACGTGAAGCTAATGTTTCTACTTTAGGTTTTGATAAATCTAAAGTCACTTGTTTTCGTTGCAGGGAAAAAGGACACTTCATGAGGGAGTGCAAAAACCGTGAAGCAAGTGGAGCTCAGAATCCTTTTAACAACAACAATGATTACTATCGAAAAGCTATTTACCATCAAGTTGCTCAGCAACCATCTCAACAACATCAACATCAAGCACAAACTGCACATGGAAGGAATGTGATTGAAGACTCTGGAAAGAGAGCTTGTGCGGTTAATCAAGATTCTTCAAAGAGAGCTGATGGTAGTGCTTTGATAATAGATCAAGATGACGAAAAGTTACCTGAAGGGTTTAGCTGGGAAAATTTCACATGGGATAATTATGTTCCAGATCAAACTCAGGCTCATAAAGCTTTTGTAGCCCGAGTTGAAGAAGATAGTGATGATGATCGTGAGTATTGGGCGAGAAAATTTGATGCTGATATGAAATTGATTGCTGAAAGTGATAGTGAAAATGACAAGGTTAAAAAGAAGAAGAAAAAGGTAAAAACACCAGTGAGCAGTGATGACGAAGAAATTCCAGTGATCAAAAGGAAAGTAAAGGTTGAAATTCCAAAGTTCAAGGTTGATCAAGAAGTTGATGCTAAAAAGATTCCAGTGAAGTGTGAAAACTGTGAAGCTGTGAAGAAACAGAACAGTACATTGATCTATAACTTGAACAGTTTGAAGGAATCTTATGATGTGTTGAACAAAGCGATGAATCAGTATAATCAAACAAGTGAAGAACAAGCTACAGCAACGAAGACACTTCAGGGTGCTTTCATGACGAAGCAAAAAGTGGTGAACAATTACATCGAGAAGTGTGTTGTGCTTGAACAAAAGCTAGAGACACAAAGAATTGAGACTGAAAGAGTAAACCGATTGTTGAAAAGTTACTCATGTACTTCTTATGTCATTGACAGGATCTATCCAACTGCTGAAGGATTGAAGGCATTTGAAGAAGATGAGGTAACTGAAGAACAGAAGATTTCTGAAGAACAGATTCCAGAAAAGAAGAACAAGAAGAAGAGTGACTCAAAGAAAAAGACTGACAAGAAAGATTCTGGTAAGAAACAAGATGTTGGTTACAACAAGTATCCACCCCCGCTTGAAAATGGATATTCTCCAAGAAATCCAAATTCAGAAAGAGTCGAAAAGGCAACAAATTTACAGTGGGAGTCGGAGTCGTCAGTTAACTTGCCAGAAAATATTGATGTGACATTTACATCATCTGACACTGATCATGAGTCCGAGTTAATAAAGAAAGTCATTGATCAGGTGTTGGATAAAGATGAAACTGAGGAGTCAAAGTTGGAGTGAAACTCAGAGTCAAAGTCTATGTCAGAGTTAGAGTCAAAGTCTGAGTCCAGCAATCCGAGTCAATCCGGCAAACAGGGCAAAAGGGTTTACAACAAAGAATTCCTGTTATCAAAATCTAATTTGAGTGACGAAACATTCAAAGTTGCTTATACATTGAATGATTCCGACAAATTATATTCTGATGAGGAATTTCCAATAAGAGGTGTCAAAACTGAATTGATCAAAAAGGTTTTCAAACTTACAGAAATTAATATTTCTGAAATAAAAGATGTAAATCTTTCTGAAAAAACCAAGACCTTACACCTCAAGAGTTCAACAACGTTTAAACAAGAAAAAAGGTTACAGTTTTGGTTCTGGTTTTCAAAAGAAATCAAACCATAACGGTAATTTCAAATAGAAAGGAGTTGGTTTTATTCCAACAGAAAAATGAAAGATATGTTCGTGATTTTAAAGCAAAGATGACATTTGTTTCAGGTACATCAGCAGAAGAAGAAGAAAAGAAAGAATTCTGGAGACAATCGAACAAAGAATTTCTTGCAAAGAAGCAAGAAGAGATGAAAGAAACGAGAACCTGTTTCAAATGCAACAATGTTGGACATATTGCCAAAGATTGTTCAAAGGCAATACAGTCAAAATAGTGAGTTTCTCGTAACTCGAAAGACAAGCCAGAAATGGGTTGTTAAGAAGTCTGTTGGTAGCTCTAGCGATGATTCTGATAGGTCAATATCAGAGGAGCTATCTTCTGGCGATGAATCTGATTCCACAAAATCAGATGAGCCACAGGTTGAGATAAAAGGAGAAAAATCAGTTCTGACTGTGGATGATGAAAATTTTCCATCACTTCGGACTGAAAACTATAAAAAGAAAATTGGTAAAGTTGAGATTTCAAACCAATTTTATGATGATAAAATGGTTTTCGATGTTGAAAAGGCCTTTAACCCTACTGTGAAACATATTTTTGGTAAAATGATTGATCGAAAAGTCAACGGGGTTAAAGAGTTCTATGAGAAGAAGACGAAGAAAGATAAAGTTGAACCATCCCTGGTTTGTGACTGGGATGGTACATACTATGAACAGTAAGTCTGTGGACTTGCCGGAGCTCCCAGGTTGGTAAGTGTGGAGCATGAATCGGCATCTTTCTTGAGGATTTATTCGGTAATGTCATCATACAAATGGTAAAAGGTTTGTTTGTGTTTGTTGTACGAGTGGTTAGAAGTTTTGGTTGAGCATACTTGCATATGGTAAATCAAGGACATTAATTTGTACTTGCATTTTTCTACAAGTAATTGAGAGACAAGATGATGAACCACATCCCCGAACCTATTACTGATAGACCTACAAGTGGTAAAATAAAACAAACTTATTTTCCGGAAAAATCATTTTGATTAAAACAAACTTAAGTGTTTTGAAATCTAAATGAGAAAATAGTTTGTTGAAAGGGGGAGTTCTGATGGTTTATGCCAAGTGAATGGCGAATTGATGCGATTTGATATCAGTTGTCACGTTGTTTGTACAGTTTGTTTTCAAATTTCCTAAAATGTGTTTGCATTTTAGGGGGAGTAAGAAATTTTAGAAAATCCAAAAACATTTGAAAATTTGAAAAAGCCAAAAACATGATAAAATGAAAATGAGTTTTATTGTATAAAAGAGGAAATGATAGTACATCAGTGGACGATCACAGCATGCTAAAGAATTGGTAAGATAAAAAGTGATAAACGGTCTCACTGATGATGTGCCAGTAGATTTTTGCACATTTAGTAGATTGTGACGAGATATAAACCTAAATTTCTAACTTGCTTATATCGTGGGGAAACATCTCTCGGATATATGGGTAACCCCCGAAATCTTGTTTGAGAGATTCCTTTTTCTGATATACTAGGTTTTTATACTCAGTGATGTCTGGGGTATTATTCCAGGACTTCTGCTGAACGGTAGTTCTGACCTAGTCCTCGAATAATACTTTCCACAAATGCTTGAAACATAGCATCACCCTCAGCATATATGATAAGACAATAAAATTGCTTAGCAATGCTGTTGTAAAAAAGATCCTCTAAAGGGGACACACCCACAAGTTGAGTCATGATCTCTCTGCTGAATGGTAGTTCTGACCTGAGCTCTCATGATTCTTCATAATTTATTAACCCCTACAGATATCATTTGTGTCATAATTACCTGTAAGACTGAATATTGGGATCTGGATACGGGAGTATATTCTGAGGTGGGACACGCGATTGAGTTTAAGTGCTTAAAACATTAATCTCGTATCTCGGATCAGTGGAACTTTGTGTGAAAATTTAAGTGGACCAGTATACTGACAATCTAAGTGAATCGTTTAGAACTTAAAATGAAATGAAGCTTAACGGTGTTGGTGATATGTCTCAAAACTGATATGATCCTCTTACACAAACTCACAAAAATATTGTCTGTAAATATTTCTTTACTGCTTTTCATTCTATTCAAAAGTCCCAAAAAGATTTTCGGTGTGTTTTAGCATAATTTTTGAAAAACTCAAAAAGATTTTCGACGACTGATATTGAAAAGCTAATTTTCAAAATTCCAAGTGCTAAACATGATGAATAGATGGTTTGGGAGAGTGTGTTATTTTGATAAGAAAAACGATATAGTTTCAAGTGGTTCATCAGAAATGAATTGATATATTTGTTTGAGATAGTTTCAAATGGTGTCTATATGCTTAAATGTTTATCATAAAACTTATGTTTGTGGTAGAGTTTTATGTAGGATGAATCAACATTTGAGGGGGAGTGCATGTTGATGATGATGAATTTAAAGTTGTCAAAATCTAAGAGAAGAAGTTTGTTGGTGATTTAAGAGAAAGAGATAAAGATAGAGAGAGAGAAGCCCAGAGACTGATCAAGACTGAAGAAGTGAAGACACAGCATTGTCGTGACTCGATAGTCGACTCGTCAACATTTGAGGGGGAGTCTGTTGGTGCACTACATCTGTGGACTTCGTCTTGTATCGAGTCTTAGTCTTAGAGTGTTAGATTAGGGCACGTTACATGAGAAAATAGGATAACATATGTATCTTAGATAAGGGTTTCGCTTATAGGGACATAGGTAGGGGTTCCGCTTATATGTACCTTAGGGTTTCGCTTATATGGACAAATGGAGGTTTTGCTCATGTGTACATGTCTCTTGGAGCGAAACCTCATACTCTATATATAGGTCACATAAGCGAAATCATTGTAACAGTTCTTGGATTCCATACCAAGGTGTTGCCGGTGTGAGATTTGGATGTAATCTGTCATATATCAATACAGAAAGGTGTTTAATGTGATTTGCTAGTTGTTTCTAAGTCAGATACTTGTTTTCCGCACCTGTATCTGATCAAAACTCCTCTGAACGACTCGTTCAGGTCGAAACACGATCCTACAAGCAGTCGATGAGGATCCACTATAATAGCCACTGCTAGGAGTTTCTTGATTCACTGTATTTGAACTTTCTGCAGAAAATGCTGTTTTTGGTGATGCAGACTTCGGGATCATACTTCCTCTGTAATACAGCTCCACATTCTGCTGGTATGATGTGTTGTTGACTTTATTGGATTTTCTGATCTCCAATTCATGGCTTTCCAGTCTTTCGATCAGTAAATAAACCGTCAATTCAGTCGGGTTTACTGTATTCTTCAGCATCAATGCAAAATACTGCCAGTCTTGCTTATTCGGTAGTGAATCAAATAATTTGTCAACCAACTCCTCTCGAGTGTATATGATTTCCTGTCTTGCAAGCTCCATCTTCAAATGCCCAAATCTTTCAATCATCTTGGAAACAGACTCATTCTTTAAACAACCAAACAAATCAAACTCTTTTCTTAACAATTTCTTTTTGTTTTTAACTATCTCAGCACTACTAACACATTTTATTTTTAATTTTTCCCAAAGGTCTCTCGAATCTTTGTACTCGATCAGTGAAATAATGTCATCTCTGACAGATTGGTGAAGCAGAGTAATGCACTTTTGTTCAGCAACATATCTTTCTACTTGATTATCTTCCAAATTTTCATAATCCGTTCTCCCCAAATTAAAACCATTTTTCAAGCTTTTCCAACTGGAATATGCAAACACTTGAAGCCATTCTTCAAATCTTGTAGCCCACCTGTTGTAATCTTCAATTGCCATCAACTTGGGCGGCTTATTATATGTTCCATATGCACTTTCCACACTCAAAGCATCAGAAAGAGTTTTCTTTGCACTTGGTGTTGGTGTAGTTTCATTCATGTTATTTGATGTATCATCTCCGGTGTTTCCCGTGAAAGCAAACATGTCACTGAAAGGATTCATAAACTCATCCATCTTTCAAGTACCTGAAATAATCAACAAACACTTAGAAAAAAATTTGATTTGTAAGATTTTCAAACGAAATCAGTTCAAGCGAAATAGCTCAAACAGAATTAACTTTTCACACGAAATTGAGCCTTCAAACGAAATTACCAAACAGAAACTAATTCCGTGCGGAATTAGCTTAATTTCAAACGAAATTATGCCAATTGAAACGAAATTAGGTACTTTGGTGCAGAATTAGTAATTTCGTTTGAACGTTTCAAACGAAATTAGATCTTGTTTGAAATTGACTGCACTTTTCAAGCGGAATTAGGTATAATGTGTAATTCCGTGCGGAATTACAGTGAAGATTTCGAACGGAATTACGATGACGTCAGCATGTTCGATCTGTTGTTCAAACGGAATTAACAAATTTTATCAGTATTTGTTCGAAATAACGTCCAATTGTTTCACGGATTAGTTAATACTATGATTCGCTTATAATATGTGAAAATCAAGCCATTTTGACCATTAAACTTTGTTCAAATCAGAAAAGAAGGAGTAGAAGTGATAGAATCCGATGAAATCAAGCTGAAATGGTATAAACTCCTCGTCCTGAGCTCTGATACCACTTGTTGGATCGTCGTGTGACCCTAACGAATCAATCTAAAGAGTTTAACATCAAAACCAAAGGCGGAATCAATGAAATTGACGTAACACAGCTTGATACTTTTCAATTATCTTCTCTTATTGATTTCCTAAGCTTTTACAATTCAAATAACAATCTGGCAGCACCTTGGCTCTGAAAACACACACTCTAATTCCGTTTCAAATGACACGACTTGATCAGGTATTTATAGGGAACTAATTCCGCTTGAAACAGTTACAAACGGACTTACCAGTTCATGCGGAATTACCTAATTCCGTGCGGAATTAGTAATCTCGCTTGAACTCACTAATTTCGTTTGAAATAACAGAATGTCCATTTCAAGCGAAATTACCCTAGAATACTGTTTTCTCGATTTCCGTGCCCTGATTTATCTAATACAATACAAGACTCGATAAAGACGAAGTTAACAGACATCAGTGCACCAACAGTGCACACCACCGTTGGTAGTAGGGGCGCAGCAAATGCATCCGTCGTTGGATACATAAAGTTGTCTCGTATCTGCTCATACTAGAGCTCTTCATCTTTACGCAAGGCCGCACGCCTATAACTACGGCATTTGCAGGGAACGCCCGATGATAGAGCTCTATTTCTGCAAAAATGAAGTTTCACATGTTATCACAGGTGCAAAACCCCTAAAAAAGGAAGAGACAACAAAGAAAAAGGAGTTACCTTGGTCGTCCAAGAGAAGAACAGGCACATTCGTACTTGCGCTTGGCCATTTATCGCTCATATTAGCGGCAACCAACACCTGTTCGCCACAGTCTTGGTTTGTAACACCTCGTAAATTTATACCCAATAAAATAAAGACACGTGTCATGGCAGGTAAAACGTGTCATAAGCCCGGATCAAGTTGAAAGATGTATGGTAGGATTTAAAAATGTCGACATGTTAATTAATACCTCTGAGAGACCCATTTATAAATCCCAAACCTTAATCTATATTATAAACATCTGATATATTCAAATCCGGTTATTTTGATAATGTATAATTCAAATTGGCACAAGAAATGGACCCTATGTTTCATACGGCAAATTCCCTTCAAAAGCATTCATCAATAAAGTCCAAGGATGTGTAAGTGCATGGCAACACCTTCAAGAGCATGCAAAGGTCTGGTTCATGGTCCCCTCCTGCTGCTAAAGGCATAAGATTCGAAGTTGTAAAGAATGCATGGTCAAAGCCTAAGAGATTACAAAGTTTTGTCTTCTGATGAAGGCTTACGGACCGCAAGAAGACCACCTTACGGTCCGTAAGGTGGTGGAGCTGGGCGGAAATAAATAAAAAGCGGATACGAACAGCAAAGCCAAGGGCTTACGGTCCGCAAGGTTATAACTGGGCATCTTAGATCAAGGTCGGTTGCGGACCGTATGGTTTTTAACTTACGGTCCGTAAGAGGTGCTTACGGACCGCAAGGGACCTTGCTTACGGTCCGTAAGGATGTCGCTGGCAGCAGAAAATGGACAGATGCCTGTTCAACCTGTTACACCACCTTACTTGCATGGTATTCGAATACAGGAGATTGGCCAATAGAATTCCATGCATAGGGACACATGGGGATCATCAGGGAACACTTATAGACTATGTTGGCATGATCTTGTGCATTTAGGATCAATATATAAAGAGGTTGAGTTGCAACCATTTTGTTTACTCATTTCAAACTCACCACAAGGTTCTCTCTGAAGTTTACCTAGTTGTGCTTAGGACCCTTGTAAGTGTCCTTAACCCTTTTAATTCAGTTTAATTAGCTTAATGGCCATAAGTCAAACATATCATAATTAAGGTTTGACTTAGTGATTAATCACTAATGGTCCAGTCAATTCTCAAATTAAGGGTAGCTTTGAGTTGGTAATTATGTGGGTAATAAACCCTTAAAAGGGCACCCTCTGATTCCCACTCTAACTAGGTCAATTGTCGGGTCAAACTTGATTATATAAAGTCAACAGAAAGCTAATTTTCGCATAAACACATAATTAACAATGTAGAAGCAATGCAACCTGTTTTATCACTAATATAACTTGGTAATTAATGTAAGAACATGTCTAAACCTGTTCAACCCGACAATTTTCAGTTTAAGCTCGGTTTGGAACCGAAAGTCGCATAAGTGGACTTTTGCTTTGACTTTCAGTTCTGACCCAATGTAGCATGTTTTAGAAATGCCTTAGAGCTTTATTAGGACCAGGTTACATGTTAGTATAACCCTCTGTGATTATACAACTTGGTTCATTAATTATCCGATTCATAAGCATGTTTCCATTATAGGCCTAAATGTTGAACATTTTGCCCATTTGACCTTAAAACAAGAATTTTGAAAATATGAGAGGACCATAATCTTTATTACTGATTTATAACATGTCCCTAAATTTTCACATCAGTTGGAGGTCTAGATTAAGAGTTATGTTCAATAGCGTAATTAGAAAGTTTTTTATTAATTAAACGGCGTAATTAGCATAAAGCCTATCTAAACCCAATTTTTGATACCAAAATTTTTACCTACTGATGTAAAATAATATTTTGGGATTTTTAAAGATTTTTATTTATTTTTAGGCTGAGCATAACATAGGGTGATAGCTTTGATTCGGTAAGTGTCGGTTTTGCCCTTTTGGCTTATAAAATGAGTTCTACATGTTATTTTTATACCAAACCTTTTGCTACTGATTTTATATAATAAATAAAATATTTTGATTCTTCTGGAATGATAAAAATATCAGCTTTTCTTATAAAAACCGGAAATCGCTTAAAACCGCCTTTTTACGCGTTTTAAACGCATAGTATGTATTAAAACTATTTTTAATATATAGGGCTTGATACCTACTGATATTTTTAGTAAATTTTTATATTTTAACAGTAAGCAAAAGTTTTAAACTCAGATTTCCTATTTTGACCTTTAAGCTTATATGAAATTACAAAAATGCCCCTGCGGTGCATAGTTTAGTTATAAGAGGTAAATTCCACCTATATACCATACCCTACTGTTATGACTTATAAAAATAAGTATTTTTACTGAATACATCAGTCCTGAAACTCAGATTCATATTAAAATTCTTTTATAACCTTTAAATGACCAAAATACCCCTACGGGGCATAGTTTGAGTTTAAATTCATTTTGGGCATAATGGAAGGTATCCTACTGATATCACAACATATTTAAGGCATATTAACTTAGGAAACCTGTTCATGAATCATTTGGTTACCCGTAACGCATTATTCGCGTTCGGTGCGGTTTGTGTAACTAGTTTGCATAAATTAGCCGAAACGGGCCAAACCTTATCATTATTGTCTAAAAATCCAGAATGTGTTTAGTATACCCATATTATATAAGTCCTTAAACTTTTCGGGTCCAAAACACATTCTAATCCGGTCATCGCTTAATCGTATGTTTTGAACCGTATATCTTCCTTTAAAACTAGCCGGTCTAAGTTTAGGCTTAATTAAGACCCGTTAGGAATCTAATAGGTTATTAAAACCTTCGTTCCAGATTAGGAGCCCGGTAAAAGTTACATGCACTTGCTGATTGAATACGGTTGAGATAAATTTGAATAATTGCTCAGGTAAATACTTTTAACTTATTTTCCCTATACGGGCTTGGGATACGGTATTATAATAATACCGCTTGGTCGGGTATGTAGTCATTTAAATCGGATTTTGATTAATGTATTTACATAACTCATTTTAATCTGTATTATTTGGTGTATGGCCTTTGGGGGTTAAATGACCATGTCCCGGATATCCTTGGCATCATTCAAAGAAATGGCCACGACCTAAGCACGGGGTGTAGGCATACACCTGACAGTTGCATTATGTAAAAACTGGTAATCCACTTAAAGGAATCAACCTTGTGGGCATTATACCTGTGGCGTGTCAGTTAATCTTGTCCGGTTCTTCTAACCGGCCCTGACGAACGACAAATAAGTAAAACTGTATACAAGACTATTTTTAAATAATTGTCCCAAGTTATAAAGATATTTGTGACGTGTGCATTCAAACTAATTTTCTTAAACTCTTTTCAAAATGATACAGTTAATTGTATTTACCAGTGTAAACTGACGTATTTTCCAAAAGGCTAAGTGCAGGTACTAGACGAAATAGGTTGGCTACTCCTGGCATCATTAATCAAGTTTTGCAAGCTCTAGATGTTAAAGTCTGTTGAACAATTATCTTTTTATCTTTTGATCATCCTGAGGATCCTTTACAGTCCGTTTGTAATACTTTGATATTACTTTTTATTCGGTTTGTAATTGATTCATCTTTTGCTTCCGCTGTGCATTTAAAATTGTGTTATTTGACTATGATGATATCAACTACGTCACGATACTCCCCACCGGGCCCACCGGTAATACGTGGAAATTCGGGGTGTGACAGGTTGGTATCAGAGCCAACATTGAGTGAATTAAACACTAGCCTTTTGTGTTTAATCTCAATGACACAGTTTGCACATTCATCGACTTCCGACTCTAGACAAAGAACTTAGGACTAATCCAAATTTGTTTTATTTGTAAATTTTGTCCTTTATATTTCTTGTTGTTCTTTTAATTGTTTTGACAAGTTCAACAAGATGCCACAGAGATTTCGTGGAAGAGGTATAGGTAAGGGGCCACTCACCACCCCAATCGATCATGAGGTCGGGCCATCACACCGGCGAACACCGTCAGATTCCCTAAGCAGAAGTCCTCAAGATAACTTGAGGACCCATATAGAACCAGCAAGGCACTCAGTCTCGCTGAGCTCCTCGCCTTCGTATCTGAACTCTTTTGGGCCTCAGTCTGAAAATGAGCCCCACAACTCACACCATTCCTATATACCCCTTCAAAACCCTAACTCACCCTTCAACGACCCAACACCCTATTTCCAGAGCCGGTTCAACCGGGCAAATCTAGTTCAAGAACCAATGGGTTATAACCCGTTGGGACCTGAAGATCACTTCTCCATGGATATGGATGAAGACCCGGAACCTGCCCAACCGCCAACCGGCACGCCTACTCACCCCATCGAGATTTCGGATGGGTCACCCTTTCTAGGATCACCTTATAATGGTCCCGATAGCTACGAGGCGAGGTTTAACCAGATCGACTGGGTGTTTACTCCCAGCTACCACAACTCGCCACAGCAGCAGCAGCAACAGCAGGATCCCTCCGAGGATTCCCGTTTTGTAGCGGTCACTCCACCGCCACCACCACAAGTGCAGCAACAGCCTCATGAGCCACCGAGGCGTAGGAGAACAACCGCACGGATGTTCGTGCGAGGGGGAGTCCACATCAGCACTCCTCAACCATCTAGTGGCAGTCATTATCCGCCATTGTACGAAGACCCATAAATGGGTGGGCCTTCGAACCCAGTTTCTGAGGTGCAGTCTGCGTCGGTCGCACCGCCACCAGTGGGTTTTAACAACCCAATTCCTACATACGCCAGTTCAGTGGCGTACAACCCATTTGAGCAGCCAGCCCACACCAACTACAACTATGCTGAAGTTGACCCATACCTCGTGGCGGCAAAATACAATGCTCTTCATCCCGAGGGGCTCTTTGGAGTCCCATATCAAGCTAGATATCCATCCTATGGGTACCCACCCTATGGGTATCAACAACCACCACCTCCTCAACCTCTGCTGTTTCAGCAGCCCCCGCAGCCGCAAGTGATATCGCCACCGCAGCATCAGGAGATTCTTCAAAGGTTGAGTCAGGTGCAGCAGGAGGTTCGGGAAGGGCGTAGGTAAAACCGAGGAATTTTCAAGGGTCTGGCGAGCTTAATCAAGGGGAAGAACAAAAAGGATCATTAAATTCTTTATTTGTTTATTATATTTTTTAGTGTTTAATCAGTCCCTGCGTGGACATCTGTTTCTGTAACCAGTCCCTGCGAGGACTTGTAGTTTCTGTTTAGCCCCTGCGTGGGCATGTCTTCCTGTTTTACCCCTGCGTGGGTATGTTATGTTTGTTTAGCCCCTGCACGGGCAAGTTAGTTCTCTTAAGTCCCGTTTAGGGCAAACCTGTAATTTTTTTGTAGTGGAATGGTTTAATTTAAAATTTTCATTTTTGTTAATTATATGAATAAACATGAAATATAAAATAAATGAAAAATAACATTCCTTTTATAAGATCTATCATTATAATAAAATGACAAAATCTAAAAAGGACAAGACCTAGCCCATGTGTAATTTTAAGACAGGGCCAAGATGGAAATTCCTCAATTTGATTTAGATCCTTATTAACATCTCAAATTAGGATTGTTCTGCGTTAAATATTAAATAAGAATCTTAAAGGGTATAACCTAGCCTGCATGTCGTTATAAGACCTGGTCATGATGGTAAAACCTGTTTAAAAAGAGATTCAAATCCTTGTTAACATCTGAAAACATGTTAACATTCCTGGCTAACGTGATTCGTAAAATCACACGTGTCATCCTTACATTGGATTATTCAAAATCCTTCTTTATTATTTAAACATCCATTGGTGATGTAGGGCCTACGAGCCATAATCATTGTCATATAAGACAAAAGACAGTGGTAGTCTACGACTCCCTGTCAAGAAAAGGGTATGAACTTTGATTCAAGCCTTATTGCCTCAATTCTATAAAATCTTGCCTTATAAATTAAACCTGTCCCTGTGACTTGGCCTTTGTGCTATTATGTAATTATAATGAGGGATTATTATGATAAAGATCCTGAATAAATATATTTAACAAATTAACCTAAATGGTTATTAATACCATGGTTAATAAATCATCAAGAATGATATTACTATATTAGACTTCTGAATAAATGATTATCATCAATTTATGTAGCCAGCAAGCTACATGACAGAGTCTGAAGAAATAAACAGTCACCCTCGGGAAAATCATGACACTACCAGGATCAACATGACCGGTGCGGAACTTCAAGCACTAATTGATAATGTTGTTACCAAGGCCATAGATAGGCGATTAAATGAGTCAAGTGGTACTCAAAGCAAGGCGTCATCTGTACCCCACTCTAAACCTAAGACTCACTCTGAGGCTCATGATAAGCCACCATCAAAGAAGGATGATGACCGACACTCATCAAATCGGCATAGTATTCCGTCGAAGAAGATTGAGCTCAAATAAGAACCACGTGGTAAGTCCTGTACCTACAAATATTTCGTCTCCTGCAAGCCCCAGGATTTCACAGGGGAGAAAGGGGCTGTGGATTGCATGACATGGTTGGACGAAATGGATACCGTGGTTGACATCAGTGGTTGCGCTGATAGGGATGTTGTGATGTATATATCTCATTCGTTTAAAGGAGAAGCACTAGCCTGGTGGAGGTCTCTAATCCAGGCTACTGGGAAGATTCCATTGTACAATCTGTCTTGGGATCAGTTTGTTGCGCTCATCAAAGAGAATTACTGCCCTCAGCATGAGGTCGAAAAGATTGAGTCAGACTTCTTATCTCTGGTGATGAAAAACCTAGACTGTCAAACTTACCTTACTAGCTTTAATACCATGTCTCGACTGGTTCCATATTTGGTAACACCGGAACCCAAGCGAATTGCTCGTTTCATTGGGGGTTTAGCCCCGGAGATCAAAGCCAGTGTAAAGGCATCCCGACCTGCTACTTTTAGGTCGGCAGCTGATCTATCTTTATCCCTTACTTTGGATGCGGTCAGGCTGAGATCGCTTAAGAACTCAGATGAAAGTAAGAGAAAGCGTGGGGACGATCACTCACGGCGATCTGAGAAGAAGCATAAGGGTAATACGGACCACCAGAAGAAGTCTGGGTCCCACAAAGGTAGTCAGCAGACAGATGAAAAGCCAAAGTGCAAGACTTGTCAGAAACGTCACTTTGGGAAATGCAGGCTTGAGTCCAAGTCCCAGTAAAAACCATATGCATGTGGGTTATGCAAATCCAAGGAGCACAAGACGATAGAGTGCAAGAAGATAAAGGATGCAACGTGCTATAACTGTAACGAGAAAGGGCACATCAAGTCCAACTACCCTAAATATGCCAAAAAGCCTGAAGAAGTCAAAAAGACCAACGCAAGGGTCTTTCGAATGGATGCACGAGAAGCCGTTCAGGATGATAATGTCATAACAGGTACCTTCCTTATAAATGACGTTTATGCAAGGGTATTATTTGATTCAGGTGTGGATAAGTCATTTGTAGATGATAAGTTTTGTAAGTTGTTGAATTTACCTGTTAAAACCCTAAGCGTGAAATATGAGGTAGAATTAGCAGATGGTACCTTAGAAACAGCCTCAACTGTGTTAGATGGATGTTTTATATCCATTAGGAACCACTCTTTTCCGTTGTCCTTGCTTCCTTTGAAGTTAGCTGGTTTCGACATAGTAATAGGCATGGATTGGTTATCGCATAACCAAGCCCAGATTGTTTGTGACAACAAGAAACAAGTGGTGATCAAGACTCCGTATGGTGAGCCACTTACCATACAGGGAGACACTCAGTATCGGTTTCCTGTGCAAGTGTCTATGCTCAAGGCATCGAGGTGTTTGAGGAAGGGTTGTGTCATTTATATGGCACAGGTAACTATTGATGAACAAAAACATAAGGTTGAAGACATCCCTGTCATTTCTGAATATCCCGAAGTTTTCCCTGAAGAACTACCTGGTTTACCACCAGATAGGCAAGACTGCATTTAGAACACGTTATGGTCATTACAAGTTCTTAGTGATGCCTTTTGGGCTCACTAATGCACCAGCAGCATTCATGGATCTCATGAATCGCGTTTGCAAACCCTTCTTGGATAAGTTTGTCATTGTCTTCATTGATGACATTCTTATTTATTCAAAGAATCAAGCTGACCATGAGAAGCACCTTCGTTGTATTCTTTCACTGCTTCAACAAGAGAAACTCTATGCCAAGTTTTCAAAGTGTGAATTTTGGCTTCGTGAAGTCCAATTTCTTGGACACGTGGTTAGTGAGCGTGGAATCCAGGTGGATCCCGCTAAGGTTGAACCTGTCATAAATTGGCAAGAGTCGAAGACGCCCACAGAAATTCGTAGCTTTTTGGGACTGGCAGGATATTACAGACGTTTTATTGAGAATTTCTCAAGGATTGCAGCACCCCTAACTTCGTTAACTAGAAAGAATATTAAGTTTGATTGGGGTCCTAAGTGTAACACCCCAAAAACGGGTTTGGTAATCAAACCCCGTTAATACTAAAAGACAGGTAAAATACCGTTAGCGGCAAAAGTAACCCGATAAATATTAGAATTTATATAAAAAAATCCTAATATTACTTAAAAGGCGGATAAGAACTTTCAAGGAATAAAAGGGATAAAAGGCCCGAGTTAACGGAACTTAAATAAGATGGGTTATAACTCCCGGAATCCAATAAGTTAACTAGGAATAATAATAATAACCTAGTTAGAAGAGAAGTCTTGTAGTGACATACTAGTGGGTTAAAACTTTATAACTAGGAAAATATAAAACTTTATATTAAAATTATAAAGTTTTAAATAAACAAGGACAAACTAACTAGGACAAAATAAACCAGTTAGTTATAAGACTTATGTTAACTCAAAAGTGAGTTAAAAGCACCTAAATATGAACTAAAAGAAATTAGAAGGGCTAAAAGTGTCTAATTGGAAACTAATTATAATAAAATCAATTTATTAAAAACAAAACACAATGTGTGTTTTGTCCTGGAAATCGATCAAGAAGCAGCAGGGGGCGATCCCAAGCTCCCCAAAACCCTAGTTCATGTCAAAACCTCCAATTTGAAGGATCAAATCAAGTCCAAAACGAAATCGAGCATAGATTAGTGATCCCAATTGCAAGGAGATCACAAGGTATGTAAAATTTGATAAAAATTCTCTACTTGAAATTCTCATGGATTTAGGGAATTCGAAATCTGTGGATGCATGTGTTATATGTAGATGAAATAGGAACATTTGAATGCCTAGGAGTAAACCCTAGAGAAGTATAGATTGAAATCATGCTTAGCTCAAGTAAATTCAGATTTTGTTTTGACTAAATTCGTGTATGTGATGCATTTAGGGGTTTTGATTGCTAAGAATAAGTGTTATAATGTCGTAAACATGTTCAAATTGAAAGCTGAATTCAAACAGCTTCTGATCAGAATTTACAGCCGACTTGTATTGGCTGTAACCTGGACAAAACGTGACAAAAACATGTTTTTCTTGAGTCTAAAATGTAATTCCAGGAAATATCTTTAAAACCCCACTGGAATCGCATTTTTCCGACGAAAATTGAGCGTTTTATGAATTTTTCCGTATCGAAGGTTCAAGCTGCGTTTTCTGGCAGAATTTGCAGCCCATTACGAATGTCATAACTCAACTTAGGAATTGAGTTATGATCTCAAATTCTTACTGTAGAAAGTTTTAAGCGATTAAAAGAATCCCCAATTTGAATTTCGCCAATCGGATAAACGAGGAATTTTAAATTAATTTTTCCATAAGCTGCAGTCAGAAGTGATGAATCTGATTGCAGCTTAGTATATGCATTTTTGTAAAGATTTAGATCTTGAAATTTTAAAACAAGGTCTAACCCTCCGAGAGTTACGCCACACAAAAAAATCATAATTTTTGAAGACTTGTAAATAGGTTAAACAAGTCACCAAAAATAGCCCATTTTCAGTGATACGAAATGCATAAATGAAATCGCGGTCTACTTGGTTGTGTGTAAAATTTGATTTCATTAAGAGTTCGGATTAAATATTCCTAAGTGAGTTCAATGAACCAAATGTGCATTTGAATATGTTGATAAGTCAATTGACTTTTAAAAAGTCAAACCGACCAATGATTAGATCGAATGTTAATTTTGATATGGTCGAATGATAAATTCGACATAAAACCCGTAGGATGGAATAGTCGTAAACGATTATGACTAATCTAACCGTCTTACGGATTGTGATGATGATAGTTTGACTCTAGACAAGCTAGATGAGGACTTGGGAAAAGAAGCGGGTCAAACGGATCGTGTACGCGGAAAAAGGACATAACCGGATGCAAGGTAAGTGAAACTTACACTTCTTGGTAGAATACGTATAAATTCTATAAGTTATGAATACGAGAAGATTAATATTCGAAATATGGGTTCTGACGCGTAATGATACGTGTCGGAACAAATATAAATGATAGAAACCATGGTTTATGAGAAAGAGGGTAAAAAAATGGAAATATAGTCAAGCGTCGACTAATGTAGATTTTAACTTAAGAAGGATCTTGAGTTAAAATCCGAAATGGGTCGGATGTGAGAGTGAGAAATTGAAAACCATGTTTTAATAACCTATGCAAATGTTGGTCATACAGTCCAAACGGGTCAAATGGTGGTGAAAACACCATTTGACAATATCGGCTAATGATTGTTGTCAATTCATATGTTAACAGGAGCAATTAGCAATTTTGTAGATTGCGACGCCATAGAATATCATTTAGTTAAAGCAATGTATAAAATGGGTCTATACATTGACTCGAGCCAGGTACGCGTATATATAGATTTATAGTTAAAAGGACAATGTTGGTCAAATACATTAGCAAAGGGCCTTTGTTGTAAAAGGAGGGACTAAATTAACCAAAACGCCCTTGTTGGGTAAATCGGGCAAACGACCCTTAGAGGCCGTTTAGAGACTTGTATTGAAATTATGTAACCCTTAGATGCATGTAAGAGTTGTAGGCGTAAACTTCATCGTTCAAATGCCTAAAAATGGTCATTTGCATGAAACGGCTAGTTTAAGGGTAAAATTTGGGAAGAAGGGGTTCATTATGTTAAATCCACCACAAAATAGTTGTGGTGGATTATATGTAGATATTTAGATATGGAATTTTGTAGTGTCGAAAGAAAAGGGCAAGTTTTAGACTAAATTGCTTAAATTCCCTAAACGGGTCAAAAACAGTTTATGCACATAGCCTACGAACTAGTCGCGCAATTTATAAAAAAAAAATTATTACGAACCCGAGCTAAAGATTTCGAGTTAAAATACACTAGCGTATGTATTTTGGTTGTTTAAGACATCAAAGTTGGAAATAAATATTTTGTTTGATTATTCGTTGCTTAGAACTTGTTTAGACTTATATTTAAGTTATCAAAACTAACTTTTATGTTGGTTTTGATCATAGGTGGATATCAAGAGTACCCGGATGAAGATCAAGCGGCGAGAAAGAACCGAACACATGAAAAAGAAACTTCCGCACGGTGTGTCGTCGTAACTTTCAAACGACGACTAAACTACATTATGTTGTATTATTTTTAAATTGTAAAAGTTTTAATTAAATAGAAAATTTAAATGCACTTGTAATCATTGTTACAAGTTTGTTTTTCGTAATCTATACGAGAACCTTTAAAATAATAGCAAGGATGTAACAAGTTGGTAATCAGAGCTCACGGTTAAAGAATAAAGTGTGTTCGGTTCGAGGCTTGATCGCAAATCCGGTAAGTACATGTATGTTAATAGTTTAGTAGGATTAAAGTGTTGTGAACAACACATAGGGTATCGTGTAATACACGTTACACCAACAAAAATGATTAGTATAGTTAACGAAATCACGTGCAGTAAAAAACCTTGTATTACAATACGTGCATTTATTAATGTTGAAATTACTAACTTTTGTAAATGTTTAGTTGAAGGATACTCGCATCTGAAGATGACGAGAGTTGAACGAATTGTGGATATGACGGTGGAACGGTCCGAGGTATGACAAGCAGAGCATACTCATCAAGGACCTAAATTGCGTGACGATCGCGAACAAAGTCAAAGGCAAGGAAAGCCCATTAAGGGCAAGCATTATCAGGTACACACTTTTAAATTTAATTGCACAAGTAGTAATATGCAACAAACATGTAGGGGATAACGGTTGCATATATCTGATAAAACCTGAATAGGATATCTATTCCGGATAATGTTTCTAAGAGAAGTTTAATAGAAACATGTGTTATTCACGATAATGAATATCAAAACTATAATAGAAATAGTTCATATGAAAACTTGGACGGGGGGTAATTATCCTAGTGAAAAAAAAACCTCAGTATAATGTTATTGAGAAAAGTAGCGATCACATTAACAAATGTGATTATATAATAGTTCGATAGAAAAGAAAAACATTTTATATGTTCAAATGTAAAACTAGTAAAACTAATGATTGTTGTTTTGCAATTAAATAAATTTTTACTAAATGAAATCAGAGATATGAAATAAATAGAGGCATTACTTACATAGGGTGTGATGTGAAAGCTATAAAAAGGTCATGTGTATCATGTGTTGATCGCTTACTCTGGCCAAGTAAGTAGTGGCATATGATACCATGAACTTCTTGTAGCGGACACATTTACGTCCGATGTAGTAAGGGAGGGGTGAATGGGACTAACTTAAAAGGTACCCAAATAAATCAAATAAGCAAGATGTTTGATAATAAACGTAGACGCAAGTCGGATGACGGAAGCGTATTACGTTAGAATGAAGAGCCCGAGAGAAAGGACAAGGATTAAAGTAAATGAAAATACAGATAAACTAATGAGAATGCTAAGGCATAAAGATAAAGTTTGACTGTCATAAGTGATGAAATTCACACAGACAAGTCAAAGGGGTAGAATAAATAAATAAAAGACTTGACTAAATAAAAGCAATGGATTTCGCTAAGATGATCAAATAAATTAAGATGATGTCTAAAACCATATAAGAATGGTTACTTGATGATAACTTCGGTAAAGATACCCGATAGATGGGTAAGATTTTGAAAGCATGCGTAAACCAAGAGACGGGTACGCGAAATAGAAAGTCAAAGGACTCGGATTAAGAGTCATGACTAAAAGACGATGAGAATTTGCAAACAGAAATTTTGATAACTACGTTCAACTATTCTAAAGTTGAACGGGTAGAATAAAGAATGAGGTTTGACGTTCATGAGTAATTAAATCTCACACGAATAAGTCAAACGGGATAAATAAAGTATAAAAGCTTGGTAGTGCAAGTAAGCGCAACCGAATAATGGAAGCGCGAAATAATAAAGAACCCGGGTAACGGGTCGTAAAGAAGTATAATTATGAACCGGGGAAACGGTGAGCGTAGAACAAACCAACGTGTAAATGACGTAAAGAGTCATAAAGTCGGAAGATTAGTCCAAGAGTAAACGAACGAAGCTTTAGACTACGGTCAAGGCCAACTAAAGTTCAAAAGCGAAAAATAAACGATTCCAAACATAATAAAAGATGCTTCGGCGCTATATATGTATATATACATTTGAATAAAGACATGGATAAAAGACGATCTACGGGGTCATCATAACCTACGGGATTATAAATGGTGTTAAAGTCTACGGGACCAAAAAGACCTTCGGGTCACAAACAGAAAGAAACGAATTGTTGGGGTTCTCACCTTAATAAGGTGAAAATCTAAAGAAAAAGCTTACGAGGCTAAGTAAAAGAACTTGCGGGTCACTTGGATAAAGCGTGGAAAACTGGTTACAATTCTCCATGTAAAATAATAACGGTCAGGAATAAAACTTAGACAGAAATTCCTAGACATGAGGAAAAGACATAAGACAGATAAAACGTAAACTAAAAATTTAGTTTTTAGTCAAAAGCAATGTTTTAACAAACATAAGTAGTATAAGGCGGCTTAGAAAATCTTAAACACACATAAGGCCAGAGATGGCAAAATAATATACCCGGGTGACGGGGTATGAAGTGATGGCGACGAATTAGTCTAGCCGGTAAAACTTTTCAAAGTCAAGAAAATGTTATGACAAATACAAAGAGCTTGTTAATATAAGACAAGCACGGAATAAACTTATTAACAGATTGATGAGACTAAGTGGTCAAGTGACAACTCGGTCAATAAGGATAATGCATATAAGCTAAAAATAATGGCCCGCGAGGCCTTACACATGAAAGACGTACGCGTCAATATAAATGAAAACGTTAGATCGAAAAGAACGAGTGAATGTCTTGAAAACGAAACTAAGTTCGTTTAATCTAAATTAAAAGAAATATGTAAATAAGGTTTCAGGGACGAAACCTCTTTAAGGGGGGTAGACTTGTAACACCCCGAAAAAGGGTTTGGTAATCAAACCCCGTTAATACTAAAAGACGGGTAAAGTACCGTTAGCGGCAAAAGTAACCCGATAAATATTAGAATTTAAATAAAAAAAATCTAATATTAATTAAAAGGCGGATAAGAACTTTCAAGGAATAAAAGGGATAAAAGGCCCGAGTTAACGTAACTTAAATAAGACGGGTTATAACTCCCGGAATCCAATAAGTTAACTAGGAATAATAATAACCTAGTTAGAAGAGAAGTCTTGTAGTGACATACTAGTGGGTTAAAACTTTATAACTAGGAAAATATAAAACATTATATTAAAATTATAAAGTTTTAAATAAAAAAGGACAAACTAACAAGGACAAAATAACCCAGTTAGTTATAAGACTTATGTTAACTCAAAAGTGAGTTAAAATCACCTAAATATAAACTAAAAGAAATTAGAGGGGCTAAAAGTGTCTAATTGGAAACTAATTATAATAAAATTAATTTA
This sequence comes from Helianthus tuberosus, assembly GCA_030545235.1. NCBI lineage: Eukaryota > Viridiplantae > Streptophyta > Magnoliopsida > Asterales > Asteraceae > Helianthus > Helianthus tuberosus. Next base: position 129,426,077 of record CM060397.1, on the reverse strand, counting down.
TTAAAAACAAAACACAATGTGTGTTTTGTCCTGGAAATCGATCAAGAAGCAGCAGGGGGCGATCCCAAGCTCCCCAAAACCCTAGTTCATGTCAAAACCTCCAATTTGAAGGATCAAATCAAGTCCAAAACGAAAATCGAGCATAGATTAGTGATCCCCATTGCAAGGAGATCACAAGGTATGTAAAATTTGATAAAAATTCTCTACTTGAAATTCTCATGAATTTAGGGAATTCAAAATCTGTGGATGCATGTGTGATATGTAGATGAAATAGGAACATTTGAATGCCTAGGAGTAAACCCTAGACAAGTATAGATTGAAATCATGCTTAGCTCAAGTAAATTCAGATTTTATTTTGACTAAATTCATGTATTTGATGCTTTTAGGGGTTTTGATTGCTAAGAATAAGTGTTCTAATGTCATAAACATGTTCAAATTGAAAGCTGAATTCAAACAGCTTCTGATCAGAATTTACAACCGGCTTGTATTTGCTGTAACCTGGACAAAACCTGATTAAAACATGTTTTTCTTGAGTCTAAAATGTAATTCCAGGAAATATCTTTAAAACCCCACTGGAATCGCATTTTTTCGACAAAAATTGAGCGTTTTATGAATTTTTCCGTATCGAAGGTTCAAGCTGCGTTTTCTGGCAGAATTTGCAGCCCATTACGAATGTCATAACTCAATTTAGGGATTGAGTTATGATCTCAAATTCATACTGTAGAAATTTTTAAGCGAATAAAAGAATCGCCAATTGGAATTTCGTCAATCGGATAAACGAGGAATTTTAAATGAATCTTTCCGTAAGCTGCAGTCAGAAGTGACGAATCTGATTGCAGCTTAGTAAATGAATTTTTACGAATTTTTTGTAAAGAGTTAGATCTTGAAATTTTAACATAAGGTCTAACCCTCCGAGAGGTACACCACACAAAACAATCATAATTTTTGAAGACTTGTAAACAGGTTAAACAAGTCACCAAAAACAGCCCATTTTTAGTGATATGAAATGCATAAATGAAATCGCGGTCTACTTGGTTGTGTGTAAATTTTGATTTCATTAAGAGTTCGGATGAAATATTCATAAGTGAGTTCAATGAACCAAATGTGCATTTGAATATGTGGATAAGTCAATTGACTTCTAAAAAGTCAAACTGACCAATGATTAGATCGAATGATAATTTTGATATGGTCGAATGATAAATTCGACATAAAACCCGTAGGATGGAACAGTCGTAAAGGATTATGACTAATCTAACCGTCTTACGAATTGTGATGATGATAGTTTGACTCTAGACAAGCTAGATGAGGACTTGGGAAAAGAAGCGGGTCAAACGGATCGTGTACGCGGAAAAAGGACATAACCGGATGCAAGGTAAGTGAAACTTACACTTCTTGGTAGAATACGTATAAATTCTATAAGTTATGAATACGAGAAGATTAATATTCGAAATACGGGTTCCGACGCGTAATGATACGGGTCGGAACAAATATAAATGATAGAAACCATGGTTTATGAGAAAGAGGGTAAAAAAATGGAAATATAGTCAAGCGTCGACTAATGTAGATTTTAACTTAAAAAGGATCTTGAGTTAAAATCCGAAATGGGTCGGATGTGAGAGTGAGAAATTGAAAACCATGTTTTAATAACCTATGCAAATGTTGGTCATACAGTCCAAACGGGTCAAATGGTGGTGAAAACACCATTTGACAATATCGGCTAATGATGGTTGTCAAGTCATATGTTAACAGGAGCAATTAGCAATTTGGTAGATTGCGACGCCATAGAATTTCATTTAGTTAAAGCAAGGTATAAAATGGGTCTATATATTGACTCGAGCCAGGTATGCGTATATATAGATTTATAGTTAAAAGGACAATGTTGGTCAAATACATTAGCAAAGGGCCTTTGTTGTAAAAGGAGGGACTAAATTAACCAAAACGCCCTTGTTGGGTAAATCGGGCAAACGACCCTTAGAGGCCGTTTAGAGACTTGTATTGAAATTATGTAACCCTTAGATGCATGTAAGAATTGTAGGCGTAAACTTCATCGTTCAAATTCCTAAAAATGGTTATTTGCATGAAACGGCAAGTTGAAGGGTAAAATTTGGGAAGAAGGGGTTCATTATGTTAAATCCACCACAAAATAGTTGTGGTGGATTATATGTAGATATTTAGATATGGAATTTTGTAGTGTCGAAAGATAAGGGCAAGTTTTAGACTAAATTGCTTAAATTCCCTAAACGGGTCAAAAACAGTTTGTGCACATAGCCTACGAACTAGTCGCGCAATTTATAAAAAAAATTATTACGAACCCGAGCTAAAGATTTCAGGTTAAAATACACTAGCGTATGTATTTTGGTTGTTTAAGACATCAAAGTTGGAAATAAATATTTTGTTTGATTATTCGTTGCTTAGAACTTGTTTAGACTTATATTTAAGTTATCAAAACTAACTTTTATGTTGGTTTTGATCATAGGTGGATATCAAGAGTACCCGGATGAAGATCAAGCGGCAAGAAAGAACCGAACACATGAAAAAGAAGCTTCCGCACGGTGTATCGTCGTAACTTTCAAACGACGACTAAACTACATTATGTTGTATTATTTTTAAATTGTAAAAGTTTTAATTAAATAGAAAATTTAAATGCACTTGTAATCATTGTTACAAGTTTGTTTTTCGTAATCTATACGAGAACCTTTAAAATAATAGCTAGGATGTTACACTAAGCAACAAGAATCGTTTGATATACTTAAGCAGAAACTGAGCAATGCTCCCGTGTTGACATTGCCTGATGGAATAGAAGAATTTGTTGTATACTGTGACGCATCACACACTGGTATGGGATGTGTGCTCATGCAGAAAGGCAAGGTTATTGCCTACGATTCTCGACAGTTGAAAGTGCACGAGAAGAATTACACCACCCACGATTTGGAGTTGGGTGCCGTTGTGTTTGCACTGAAACTTTGGAGGCATTATTTGTATGGTACCAAGTGTGTGATCTATTCTGATCACAAGAGCCTTCAACACTTGTTCAATCAGAAGGATCTGAACATGAGACAGCGACGATGGATGGAGACACTGAACGACTATGATTGTAAAATCAGATACCATCCAGGCAAGGCAAATGTGGTTGCCGATGCCTTAAGTAGGAAGGAAAGGGTTAAGCCCATAAGAATCAATGCCAAGATCATTGAATTAAAGAGTAGTTTGAGTGATAGACTGCTAGCCACGCAGAAGGAAGCCATGTTAGAAGCTAACTATCCTGATGAAAAGTTAGAAGTAAATGCTGAGCAGTTATCATATGGTAAGGATGGAATCCTAAGATTAAATGGATGAATATGGGTCCCAATTTATGGAGGACTTCGGGATGTTATCCTCCAGGAAGCCCACAGTTCTAAGTATTCCGTTCATCCTGGAAGTGACAAGATGTACCAGGATTTGAAGGCAAATTATTGGTGGATAGGCTTAAAGAAGTCTATAGCTACTTATGTAGCCAAGTGTTTGACGTGCGTGCAAGTTAAAGCAGAACACCAAAAGCCGTCAGGTTTGCTACAACAACCTGAACTTCCCACCTGGAAGTGGGAAATGGTGACTATGGATTTTATCACCAAGTTGCCAAAGACGAAGAGAGGAAATGATACTATTTGGGTTATAGTGGATAGACTAACTAAGTCAGCCCACTTCCTACCTATTAAGGAAACACACAGCTCAGATAAGTTAGCTCAGCTGTACGTGGACGAGGTCATATCTCTCCACGGAGTGCCAGTGTCTATCATCTCTGATAGGGATACAAGGTATACATCGCATTTCTGGAAAAGTTTTCAACAATCCCTAGGTACTCGATTAAATTTCAGTACAGCATATCATCCTCAAACGGATGGTCAAAGTGAACGTACTATACATACACTCGAAGATATGCTACGAGCTTGTGTTATTGACTTGGGAGGAAGCTGGGATGATCATCTTCCCTTAATCGAATTTTCATACAATAATAATTATCATTCCAGTATTCAAGTTGCACCATTTGAAGCTTTATATGGAAGAAAGTGCAGAACGCCCGTTTGTTGGGTAGAAGTTGAAGATGTCCAACTAACAGTACCTGATATAGTCCTTGAGACAACAGATAAGATTGTTCAGATACGAGATCATCTCAAAGCTGCCAGGGATAGGCAGAAAAGTTACGCAGATTTAAGGCGTAAGCCACTAAAGTTCGAGGTAGGTGACAAGGTTCTACTTAAAGTATCACCCTGGAAGGGAGTGATGCGATTTGGTAAGAAAGGTAAGTTAAGCCCAAGGTATATAGGACCATTCGAGATTATCGAATGTGTCGGAACAGTAGCTTATAAGTTAAATTTGACTGAAGAGCTCAGTGGTATTCATAATGTATTCCACATCTGCAATCTGAAGAAATGTCTAGCTGATGAATCACTAGTCATACCACATACGGATGTGCATATAGATGAGAGCCTGAAATTTGTGGAAAAACCTTTGTCGATTGAGGATCGACAGGTTAAGAAGCTTCGAAGGAAGCATGTGCCGATCGTAAAAGTTAAATGGGATGCCCGTAGAGGTCCCGAGTACACGTGGGAGGTAGAATCCACAATGAAAGAAAAGTACCCTCACTTATTTCAGTAAATCTCGAGGTCGAGATTTCTTTTAAGGGGGTGAGGATGTAACACCTCGTAAATTTATACCCAATAAAATAAAGACACGTGTCATGGCAGGTAAAACGTGTCATAAGCCCGGATCAAGTTGAAAGATGTATGGTAGGATTTAAAAATGTCGACATGTTAATTAATACCTCTGAGCGACCCATTTATAAATCCCAAACCTTAATCTATATTATAAACATCTGATATATTCAAATCCTGTTATTTTGATAATGTATAATTCAAATTGGCACAAGAAATGGACCCTATGTTTCATACGACAAATTCCCTTCAAAAGCATTCATCAATAAAGTCCAAGGATGTGTAAGTGCATGGCAACACCTTCAAGAGCATGCAAAGGTCTGGTTCATGGTCCCATCCTGCTGCTAAAGGCATAAGATTCGAAGTTGTAAAGAATGCATGGTCAAAGCCTAAGAGATTACAAAGTTTTGTCTTTTGATGAAGGCTTACGGACCGCAAGAAGACCACCTTACGGTCCGTAAGGTGGCGGAGCTGGGCGGAAATAAATAAAAAGCGGATACGAACCGCAAAGCCAAGGGCTTACGGTCCGCAAGGTTATAACTGGGCATCTTAGATCAAGGTCGGTTGCGGACCGTATGGTTTTTAACTTACGGTCCTTAAGAGGTGCTTACGGACCGCAAGGGACCTTGCTTACGGTCCGTATGGATGTCGCTGGCAGCAGAAAATGGACAGATGCCTGTTCAACCTATTACACCGCCTTACTTGCATGGTATTCGAGTACATGAACTTGGCCAACAGAATTCCATGCATAGGGACACATGGGGATCATCAGGGAACACTTATAGACTATGTTGGCATGATCTTGTGCATTTAGGATCAATATATAAAAAGGTTGAGTTATAACCATTTTGTTTACTCATTTCAAACTCACCACAAGGTTCTCTCTGAAGTTCCTGGAGCTCAAGCTACTTCTATTAAGTTACCTAATCGTGCTTAGGACCCTTGTAAGTGTCCTTAACCCTTTTAATTCAGTTTAATTAGCTTAATGGCCATAAGTCAAACATATCGTAATTAAGGTTTGACTTAGTGATTAATCACTAATGGTCCAGTCAATTCTCGAATTAAGGGTAGCTTTGAGTTGGTAATTATGTGGGTAATAAACCCTTAAAAGGGTACCCTCTGATTCCCACTCTAACTAGGTCAATTGTCGGGTCAAACTTGATTATAAAAAGTCATCATAAAGCTAATTTTCGCATAAACACATAATTAACAATGTAGAAGCAATGCAACCTGTTTTATCACTAATATAACTTGGTAATTAATGTAAGAACATGTCTAAACCTGTTCAACCCGACAATTTTCAGTTTAAGCTCGGTTTGGAACCGAAAGTCGCATAAGTGGACTTTTGCTTTGACTTCCAGTTCTGACCCAATGTAGCATGTTTTAGAAATGCCTTAGAGCTTTATTAGGACCAGGTTACATGTTAGTATAACCCTATGTGATTATACAACTTGGTTCATTAGTTATCCGATTCATATGCATGTTTCCATTATATGCCTAAATGTTGACCATAATGCCCATTTGACCTTAAAATAAGAATTTTGAAAATATGAGAGGACCATAATCTTTATTACTGATTTATAACATGTCCCTAAATTTTCACAACAGTTGGAGGTCTAGATTAAGAGTTATGCTCAATAGCGTAATTAGAAAGCTTTTTATTAATTAAACGGCGTAATTAGCATAAAGCCTATCTAAACCCAATTTTTGATGCCAAACTTTTTACCCACTGATGTAAAATAATATTTTGGGATTTTTAAAGATTTTTATTTATTTTTAGGCTGAGCATAACATAGGGTGATAGCTTTGATTCGGTAATTGTCGGTTTTGCCATTTTGGCTTATAAAATGAGTTTTACATATTATTTTTATACCAAACCTTTTGCTACTGATTTTATATAATAAATAAAATATTTTGAGTCTTCTGGAATGATAAAAATATCAGCTTTTCTTATAAAAACTGGAAATCGCTTAAAACCGCCTTTTTACGCGTTTTAAACGCATAGTATGTATTAAAACTATTTTTAATATATAGGGCTTGATACCTACTGATATTTTTAGTAAATTTTTATATTTTAACTGTAAGCAAAAGTTTTAAACTCAGATTTCCTATTTTGACCTTTAAGCTTATATGAAATTACCAAAATGCCCCTGCGGTGCATAGTTTAGTTATAAGAGGTATATTCCACCTATATACCATACCCTACTGTTATGACTTATAAAAATAAGTATTTTTACTGAATACATCAGACCTGAAACTCAGATTCATATTTAAACTCTTTTATAACCTTTAAATGACCAAAATACCCCTACGGGGCATAGTTTGAGTTTAAATTCATTTTGGGCATAATGGAAGGTATCCTACTGATATCACAACATATTTAAGGCATATTAACTTAGGAAACCTGTTCATGAATATTATTCGCGTTCGGTGCGGTTTGTGTAACTAGTTTGCATAAATTAGCCGAAACGGGTCAAACCTTATCATTATTGTCTAAAAATCCAGAATGTGTTTAGTATACCCATATTATACAAGTCCTTAAACTTGTCGGGTCCAAAACACATTCTAATACGGTCATCCCTTAATCGTGCGTTTTGAACCGTATATCTTCCTTTAAAACTAACCGGTCTAAGTTTAGGCTTAATTAAGACCCGTTAGGAATCTAATAGGTTATTAAAACCTTCGTTCCAGATTAGGAACTCGGTAAAAGCTACGTGCACTTGCTGATTGAATACGGTTGAGATAAATTTGAATAATTGCTCAGGTAAATACTTTTAACTTATTTTCCCTATACGGGCTTGGGATACGGTACTATAATAATACCGCTTGGTCAGGTATGTAGTCATTTAAATCAGATTGTGATTAATGTATTTACATAGCTCGTTTTAATCTGTATTATTTGGTGTATGGCCTTTGGGGTTAAATGACCATGTCCCGGATATCCTTGGCATCATTCAAAGAAATGGCCACGACCTAAGCACGGGGTGTAGGCATACACCTGATAGTTGCATTATGTAAAAACTGGTAATCCACTTAAAGGAATCAACCTTATGGGCATTATACATGTGGCGTGTCTGTTAATCTTGTCCGATTCTTCTAACCGGCCCTGGCGGACGACAAATAAGTAAAACTGTATACAAGACTATTTTTAAATAATTGTCCCAAGTTATAAAGATATTTGTGCTATGTGCATTCAAACTAATTTTCTTAAACTCTTTTCAAAATGAGTCAGTTAATTGTATTTACCAGTGTAAATTGACGTATTTTCCAAAAGGCTAAGTGCAGGTACTAGACGAAATAGGTTGGCTACTCCTGGCATCATTAATCAAGTTTTGCAAGCTCTAGATGTTAAAGTCTGTTGAACAATGATCTTTTTATCTTTTGATCCGCCTGAGGATCCTTTACAGTCCGTTTGTAATATTTTGATATTACTTTTTATTCGGTTTGTAATGTGATTCATCTTTTGCTTCCGCTGTGCATTTAAAATTGTGTTATTTGACTATGATGATATCAACTACGTCACGATACTCCCCACCGGGCCCACCGGTAATACGTGGAAATTCGGGGTGTGACGTGGTTGGGTAGTGGTTTCAACTTCTCATACCAGGCTGCGCCTTTGGTATCTTTAGATCCTCTTTTGGGATAGGCACATGATCACGAAATTCCATTGCGATCGGAATCACCTCCTCACGGATGTAAAAAAACTTACCTTTCTAGTCATGATAGCTCTTGGGAGGATTGATAAGAAGCGTTTTCGAGCCGCGCGTGTCAAACGAAAAAACCCAAGGTTGATCTACAACTGGTAAAAATCATGGAATCTATCTATGGTAGGTTCCACCCCTTGCGACCGGCAATAAAACTCAAAGTGCCTAATCCTCACCATGCTCAACAGGCTCGGCTAGGAAACATGAAAATGATAGTTAGATAGAATCCCACCAAAGAAGTTTGTCGAAGGCAACCAGAAATTCCCATCACCGAAAAAGTCAGCGAATAGCGTAATATAGCCCGGCGGGGAATCAGTAGCGATTTATCCTTCGACTGGATAGCAAGCATCCCACTCACGCGCGAAGTGTTGCCCTCGGACCACCTGCTCAAAGAGCCCTTCTTCCCACTTTAATGGTGGCATTACACCACTGGTTTCTTCAACCACCGCAACTTTTGTGCTCTCAGACTTAATGAGAGAAGATCTTGTAAGAATTCTAGGAAAAACTTGAAGATCGCGAAGGAGATCTGAAGAAGATTTGAAGAAAACTTGAAGATCTTCAAAGAGCAGCTTGAAGATTTGAAGATTCAAGTGAAAAAGGAGAGAAATTCGAAGGAAATGTAATTTTTGTTTCGCATCTTCGTCTATTTATACCCATCGCATTTAATGCGATGAGTAACCATGCTCAACAACTTGCGGCTCGTGTCCTATCAGGGATTGACATGTTAGGCAGGAAAATAGGGATGTCGGTTAACACGCGCTCGTGAAGCTCACTCACCTGACACAAGACGAAACGGCGTACCTGACACAGTGACAACATGCTCGTCACTGCGTCAGCAGTCACCTCAGCCGTCGCTTTCGCCACCAACCTGTCAAAAGTTGCTCTTTTCGAATTTCGAAGTTTTTGCCGCGCAAAAAAGAAATAACTTCAGTAGCAAGCTAGACAGCTACGCAGTGTAAGCTGCAGGCCAACATATATGCGCGCCAGCTTTCTAGTACACATGATGATATCCTGAACTAAAGATCAAAGCGCAGGAACTTATTTTTTTATTTCTAGTCTAGAGCTCCAAGCACTTGCCTCACGCATGGAAGCAGCACTGAACGGGGGGGGGGGGGGGGGGGACTTGAAGGGGTATGTTCCCAAATCCTGCGCCGGCCATGTGAGTTAGCCTCATGTCGCGTGCGAGACCATACAAAAAGTAAGCCAAATTGATAACTTCCCTGACCTTGCGCCGACTACAAGGGAGTGCCCCAAGTCGCGCGCGAGGTTAGGTCCAAGATAAAATCAATTCCAACATTTAGGTCCTTTGACAAAAGACCTGGTTTCCTTGTCCTGGCGTCGACTGTACGGGGTATATCCAAGTCGCACGAGGGTAAGAAGTGCAAAGTAACATCAGACAAGTACAGAAGGTACGAGTGGCAGAGAAGTGGGCCAATAGGGGCTTAACAGGCTATTTCGGATCATGCTACACGATGGACAATCGTGTAGAGGACAAGAAGTACACAAGGACACATACGTGGCACCAATCAGCTTGCGCCGACCACTGCTCCATGGTCTCCACTTAACTGCTGATGACAGGCCAGACAACAAGGGCAACCGTCATGACACGTGGAGTTGTTCAACATGCGCTAACTACCCTCTCATCTGGAATCACTAACGGTCGTGACAGAGGAGGCAGAATGGATACTCCTTGTTGTCGACCTCAGGCCCCAGGCCCATCAGCCTATCTCCTTCGTAGAACTTCACCTCCAGGTTTAAGGATGACTCTCTTGCTCTCTCACTTTATACACACTTTATTCCTCAAAACAAGTTCTTATTTTCACGCCGGATGGTGGTTTACAAGGAGAACCCCTCTATTCCCCTCCTTGTAATGAGCTTCACGGTGTGTTGATTGTTTTGCAGGATTGACGTAGCTGTTATCAGACTTAAAAGAAGATTAACCTTGTTTGGACGAGACATAAACCAAAAGTTGATCTCCGTATTAACTTGGTGTATTTCAGTGGCGTAACTCATTCAATGAAATTTTCGGTTAGGGTCGTCTTTAATGATCTTCTTCAATGGTCCGAATTAAAAATATTGAATATCAATTGAGGCAACTAAGCCAACGGTTTCATTGAAACCAATGATTGAATAATCAAATCCTTTGCTATTGAATCGTTTCTCGTTCAGTCGGTGGTCTGAATCTCTCTATCTCTCTATGTATACAATAATAATAATAATAATAATAATAATAATAATAATAAGATGAAGACGTCAACGTCGTCGTCATAATAATAATAATAATAATAATAATAATACATATTGGAAGTCTTTATTCTCCGTCGTTGTCTTCTCACCGCCTCTTCATTTTTCATCTGTTACTCCCTCACCTATGTGCAACCGAATCATTATGTTGTATGATTTGATTATGGCATTGCAGCCCAAATTGTTTAGATTTTTTAGAGGTTATATTACGTACTTATAATTGCATCTATGATAATATATGGTTGATACATGCATCTTAATATAGTTTAGAGAAAAATGCCCGGATAGTCCCTGTGGTTTCGCCTTTTTTCACCTATAGTCCCCAACTTTCTAAAACTACCTGAATAGTCCCCAAGTTTTCATTTTTTGTTCCCGGATAGTCCCTGGGTCTAACTTCAGTTACTTTTCTCTGTTAAAATGATGTGAAATGACAAAAATACCCTTTCCTTAAAAGGCCAAACCATAGGGACTATCCGGGCATCTTCTTCATTTTTATTTATAAAACCCTACCACCACACTTCATCTTCAACCTCCACCCACCATCACTCTCCTCCACCCTCCACCATCACCGCCACAGTCACTCTGCAACTCAAAGCAACACTCATACACACAAAAGCCACAAAACAAATAAAACACATACAAGCATCATCATCTTCACTCTCTATTTCCCCCCAAAGACTGACCGGCGAGAAGGGATTCCGGCCGGCTCTCCGGCGACTGATCATTCGACAGACACCACGACCCCCTTACCCCTCTCTTCTTCTTAAACCACCACCCATACACCTCTGTTTGAACAAACGGCTAGCCACCACCATTTCGGTGGTGGCGTGCGGCGGCACATACACAGACGCGGAGAGAGAGAGAGAGAGTTAGAGAGAAGATGATGTCGGCGGCGGCAGTAGACACTGACAGCAGCAGCACCGCCCACGGCGGCGGTGGTCCGTTCAGTTGTGATTCTTGAGTCCTTTTGTCACACCCTGGCTTTGCGGAAGCGTGGGTTTAATTGGTGTGACTTCCGAATACCATAGCAACAATCATAACAATGCTATATGATATAAACATGAGATATTCATCCATTAATAAAGTTAGAAAAATCCCTTTTTCCAACAATCACAAAATAAGTTACAAACCTTAACTTGATTTAATTGAGTGTATAAAGACTTAGCAAAAGACTTTAAACAATACTAGGTTTAGTGGTATGTAACCCGTCCAGGAAGAGGTTACACCTTCTAAACCTTGGATGACTTCTTTATTCAAACGCAGCTTGAAAATGCGTGCATACCGTGCCAGATCCATTAGTTTCCTGAAATACATGTAGTTTGAAAAATCAACATAAAGTTGAGCGAGTTCATGTGTAAGTGAGTATGTATAAACCTTTGTAATATGTCTGTATGAATGTATGTTCTTGGTATGTAGCGATAAGGAAAAAGAGATCAATTAATGTGTAGCTAATACATTAATAAGTGACATGGCCTAGGAAGCACTCAAACCTGTAACGCGGATTTCATACCGGTCCTTCCGGCGAAACGACATAGTCACCAAATGCAGCCACACGCTGGCCCATGTGTGGGGCTCGCAACACCCGATAGATCTATCACTCATGCCTCTCGGTCCTTATAAAAGGATTAATGGTCTTACGATAATAGCCTATCCATTCACGTGATCTAGCAGTAAGTTCCTTAGCTAATCATACCGTGTATAAAATGTTTGTAGTAAATGTAACATGTATTTCACCCCCGAAGTGTAAAAACTGAAAACAGTTAAGAGAAAAGGGGGACATGAACTCACTGTATTGCGTCTTCGTATTCGTAACCCAAATCTCCGCGGCAAACACGACTACCTACAATGGTCTAATGTCTATTAGACGAACGGGTAGTGCCTTTTCTTTGTATGAATGTTTTTGAGTTACGATTCTGGTATTATTCCAAGTAATAATAATAATAATAATAATAATTGTATTTAGTTTTGGAATAATTGTTTATTCAACATTTCTGTATTAGTACTTCTCAAATCTTAGTATTCGTGTTCGTATTTCCTTCCCAAGGATGGGGGTTTTTAATACGTGTATGCTTTATAATTCCGAAAATACATTTTAAGTCCCACTTAGAAAATATACTTAACTCATTTGTCCAAAATAACTTATTTCCAAAATATATGTATTTTTCCCAAAAATAATATATTTTACTTCCTTGATTTCCAAAATAATATTCCACCAAAAACATATGTGTAAAGGGACTTTCTGAAAAATTTCGTAAGTTACGTTCCAACGTTTCATAATATAACATTACTTGTGTAACTTAAATAATTATTTTTGTGAGAGCGTTGGTATTATTTTGGAATCGTACTTTCATGGTATTTTCAAGTTATATTATTTTTACCCTAAAAATAATATATATCTAGTACACAAAATAACAAACAATCACACAAATGTCTCAGCATAAAATATATAATCCAAATATATGTTTACCCATTTTTATTTGCGAAACCAACCTCCAATACTTTGTATTTCGTAACAAAACTTATGCCGAGGTTTGTATTTGAAACACAAGTTATAAGATATACTAGTAACACTTGTTTAGAAAAATACTTTCTAAGTATTGGATTTTCAGAAAAATTCGCCAGAGTTTCCTTTGTAAATGGAGGCGTCCACGCTTACTAGCGTATCATTTTAATTTAACATATAACATGTTAGATCGCTTTCAAATAACCACCCCGACATTTAGGCATGCAAAATACCACTTATATCGATTCAGTTTTAATACACAAAACTGGGCTGTTTTCGGGTATTTTAATAAAATAGTTATCTTATTCCAAAAATTCCTAAATTTTTACAGAACATCTTATTCGATCCAAATATTATTGTGTAAAAATATCGGGGTCCAAATCATCACCCATATTTTATAGAAAATCATTTTCCGGACCGAAATCAGATTTATCTTTTTCTGACCACAGTCCGCGGAATAATTTATTTAAAATTCATCGAGAGTCCGATTTACGAAATTCCAGTGAGAGAGTTACAAATACATCGGTGTTCATCTACAGTATAAATTTTATGATCTGACTCAACACAGAAATCAAGTTATGACTAAAAATATGACTCTCATTTACTGCTGTAAAAATGCAGCTTGAGCTGCTGTTACATAATGGCAAATAGTAAACGAAGTCCAAAAATTATGATTCTGGTGCCATTAGAACCGTATTTCATAATGACACATTGTAGACTCAAGAAATACAGTTTTTCGCTTAGTTATGACATGTTTACAGCCAGTTAAAGTTGGCTGAAAGTGCAAATCAGCATGATGTTTAAAGGTTAAATGTTACTAAAACGCACTCATACGTTCGCCATCCTTTCTAATATGATTAAAATCAGATCATAAGTCTGTTACAGCAGATTATGGTTTGTTTATTTTAGATTTATCATGATTTCAACATCATTTAACCATACATCTTCTCTAGTTAGTTTAAACTTCAAGACTTTGATGATGTTCTTGAATGTTCTTATGTTTTTTATCTTTAAACATCATTAACCACTTAAATAACAAGTAAAATACAAGGATCTAAGTGCTTACCACTAGCACAATGCTAGGAGAGTTCAAGTGAAGAAATGTGGTGGTTAAAAGAAAACGAGAGAGGTCCTTGAGCTTCCGGACACACCACGCTTCATTGTATGATCCCTTGAACCTTTGTGTATATAGAAAATGGTTGAACAAGACTTTGATGATGGTGAGGTGATGGTTGTGGTGTTCGGCCGATCCAAAGGAGAGGAGGGAGAGAGAGTGACAAATGTTGAAGTGTTTATGTGAATGACTTGTTCTTACCTCCTAAACCTTCTTATAAACCATCATCCACTAATACCCATTGTGCAACATGTCCTCAAGATATTAGACATAGACTAATATAATAATCAACAAATGTGGGGTGGGTCACCCCTTGGGTAACTGATCGGTTAGGGGGTGGGGTATTTAGTTTGATTTCAATGTTATAGTTAAGGGTTAGTTTGTTTAGTTAGGAGTTTAAACTAGTTATTAGTGTGTTATGTATTGTAACGGGTGTTAGGGTATTCGGGGACCCTAACTAGCTCGGAAAAAGGAAAAACAATGTCATCGATAATATTTTTATGTTCCGGGTAAAGTCCGGTTGTTCGGTTGGATACTGATCCGTTAAAGTGCTAAATAAGCATTTAAAGTGCCTTTAATATTATTTTTCGTGACACAATGAATTCCCGACACTTTGGAAAGTGTCTAGTATTATTTTTCCATGTTTTTGCACTTTACTAGTTAAGTTAAATGCTGAATTTTTGTAATAAAGAGCAGGATTTAGTAGTTAAAGCATGTTTTAGGCACATCCGGTTACTATAACTATCACCTAGTGACGCAGTTTTACAATCCTCACCTCCCTACACTCCCTACTGGTGTAGTAATCTATTCCCGGCTCATACTGGCCTCAGAGACAGTGTCTGTCTGATGCTGGCTATGTCAGCATGTTTACTGGGTTATCCGTATAGTGTGGTCACTGTGCTTTTGTGCATCAAGGTTGTCACTGATGTTTGTGTGTAAATAATAGAGTGACAGTATAAAATGTGATGCATGAGTATATATGTATCAGAAATCAAGAAGCAGTTTAACCACAGTTGTAAGCAAGCACAGTAATTAAGCATTAATTAAATATTAATTAATTCGTACGGATACCTGATTTGGTGAGGGTTGTCACATTCTCCCCCCGTTAAAGAAATTTCGTCCTCGAAATTTGTACTACCCTACTCCTTATGGTTAAGTCACATACGTATCTATATGAATAATATCAAAGTAGGTAATCATCAAATCAAAATAAACATTACTCACATTAGGTGAGTCCAAGAATATATAACAACCCGAATCCTAGGGTTGAAAGGTGTGTGCTTCTAGCATTGGATGTCAAAGGTACAAGACGCATTTGACGTATAGTCTAGTGTAATCCAGCTAGCAGGGGTTCCACAAAAGTGGAGTTTTGACTAATAAGATTTTTAAACGATCGGTTGCAATATGCAAACGAGTTTTCACAAACCATAGCACCCGCTATATGAACTCAAAAGCAGCAACTCAGCGTAATAATAAAATGATATGTCAACTCCTGAATAAATGTCTGGTAAGGTTTAGTGTGTTGACATTTTTGAATGGTGAAGATACACCGAATGGAATACAAGCGAATCGGGTGTATCATTGTCTTGATTCGTAGTTGCACCAGTAATGTTTAAATGATAAATCAAGCAAAAGTATGTGTGGTCTCGTGTGAAATGGTTAACCATGATTAGCACAAGCTACAAGTTTATGATGACACCACAAGGTGTCATAATGGAATTATCCAAAAATAGTGGTGACTGAACAAGTTCACCACGTTTGAAATCAAATGAAAGTGTACTGAGATAATCTGAAGATTTGATTTATACCATGTTATAGAGTTTCCAATCAAATACGGAACATCAAAGGACCACTGTTTCCAATCGAAGATGAAAAGTAATAAGTATCGCAAGGCATTTGATTGATAACGAAAGAATCGTTAGGAGGTACATTGTGCTTATGAAATGAATATATGTACCATTGCCTTAACACACAATTGTGTTGAAACCGCTTTGATCTCGAAGATCCAAAATGGATTGTTAACAACTAAATAGGGAATTGAATCCGTGTACGAAGTGAGTAACCAAATTAGCGCAAGCTTCAATTTTGTGAAAATATCACCGCAAGGTATCGAAACAAATCAAACGTTTTAGTGGAGTCGTAGACCAACCAAATCTACTACGACTAGAAATGAAAGAATCTCTGCAAAAATAGTTGAATAGGATGCTCCCAATACATCATATAGCGTTTCAAGTTAAACCTGTGAACTGGATAAGTTCAAGCAATTGAACTTGGTTTCAACGTAACCCGACAATGTATGTATCAACAAGGAATTCTCGGCATGGTAGCAAAATAAACCATGAATGTAACGTGAAAGAAAGCGGTTTCAAGAAGGTGTGTTGGCTTGGTAACAAAAGAGCCAACAATAACAATAATGTAGGTTACTCGAATCAGGAATCAGTAATTAGGTTTAGCAAATAATATGTAAATTCCAATGAAGTGTTTGTTCAAAATGAAATCACATGCGTAGGAAATGATGCATGTATGTCAGGTAAGTTTCCAAGAAAAGGAACAACGAGTATCTGCTAAAGTGAAGAGATGACCAGCTATCGAAGCAAATGTGTGTTCGCTCTCAGCGAGAAAATTATTGTGATGCAACTACCATTAAGGGGAGTAGAGATGCAAACATCTACTCGCCAGAAGTAAAAGAAATCTAAGTATTCTCTGTTTGGTCAACGGAACTGGCATATGCGCCAGGTTTATGATGGTTGATTGAGTTGACAGATATGGTTCCTAAATAAAAACCCTTACGAGTTTGGACCTGGGTTCACAAAGGTCCTAAATCTATGTTTTCTAAATCCTCCAGATTTCGTATCCCGTGTGGATCCGGTTTGTACATTGTGTAGGAAGCACTGTTTTTGTGTACGTCTAAAAACTAGTCATTGTCCCACAATTTTCAACGGTAAACCTTCTTCTTGAATTTAATGCTAACGACGCTCGATTGTCGACCAGTCGTGTAATAGTAGTTGGTTCCTCACAGTCAGTTATGTAAGAAGTTCGTTAGTCCTCAGCAAGAGCCACCGACTCTGGTTGGCTAGCTCGTCCGACTCCCGGTCATTTGAAAGTCATTCGTCCTTTCTTTTGGCGAGCAGAGCTGAGGTTATCCAAAACAAAAGTTTTGGTCTGTTATCTTCCTTCTTTATCAAGCACTGAGGTTGCACTGTCAATCCTTGCATCTCCGAAAATGTAAATCGCTACGATGCATCGGCTACAGGCTTGGTTCCTGAGATTAAATCGATGCGAGACTCGACTAATCGTTGAGGAGATAATTCTGGTAAGTCCTCGAGGAAGACTTCAGGGTATTCTCCGATCACGGGGGTATCGTTAAGTTTTAGTTCTTCGGCTCCCTTGTCCCCGACATGAGCCAGGAAACAACACATCCTTCCCACAACAACTTTCGTGTCTTAAGCAATTCGTGATCGGTGGTGGCGTATCCTGCTTCGTGAGTCACAATCGTTCCTTCATTCGTCCTCGAGGTGCGGATATCAACCCCCGCTCGACCGCTTGCCAACTAATACATCCCATTACCACTTTGAAGCTTCCCAACTCAACTGGCAATAGATCTAGCGTAAACTTACGTTCTCCGGGTTCTATCTTGCCGATTCCAGTTACTGTGTTGGCTTCCACTAGCTTCCCCTAAGCCAGTTCTAATGGGTACTGGAATATTTGCTTACTCGCTACCTAAACCAATTATACTCCCGAACTCTAGAGGTGCGAATCGTAAAATTTGTAACAGTATTTGGCAATACAGATGCATAACATTGAGTAATTCGGGACGTACCGATTTCCATGCTTGAATCCCTAGCGTGCCTCCCTAGCTCCGGTGGGGAGCTTTCATCCTTGTGCCGGATCGTTATTAGGGCAATATTTTATGAAATGCTTCTTGCTTCCACAGTTAAAGCAACCTTGTGCACATTTCTGTTTATCACTCATTCTGCCTTGACAATTGTCATTGTCGTTGTCCCCTTCGTGATTCTCACTACCGTCCTGGCCTCCATTTCTACTTTCAGTACCTTGCCAACAAGTTTCTTTAGGATGCCCCCCCCCCCCTTTTCCATAGTTAGCACATTTTCCATATCTACATCGCCTGACATGATAACGTAAACAATTGCCGCACTTAGGTAGGATACCCATGTAGTCTTTTCCCTTTTTGGCCTTCTTCTTGCTACTCCCCCGAGTAATCATCTTGAAATTAGCGAGCTTTCTCTTGTTATCCCCAGATGCCTCTATAGCAGTCTCCTTTTTCTCCTCAGCAGTGGAAAATTCTCCTCGTCTAACTGCTTCTTCCGTGAGTGCCATGCTTATGTTGATAGCCTCGATGATCGTTGAAGGTTTAGATGTTGTTACCAGGCTTAGAATCTGAGGTGCCAATCCCCATATGAACTGTTCAATTCTCTTAAACTTCGGTGCCCCCAGGAGTAAGGCAACTTGTGATAATTCGTTAAATCTCTGCACATACTCCGCTTTTTTTTGTGTCCTTCCATTTTCAAGTTCCACAGTTCTGTTTCCAACTTCTGGACTTCTGCCCTCGAGCAATATCTCTTACGCATCAGATCTTTCAGTTCGTCCCACGCCATAGCATACGCAGCGGTCTCGCCCATTGTCCGAACTTGATGGTTCCACCATGACAGAGCCTCATCTACCAATAGTCCAGCTATATACGTGACCTGATGTTCGGGGTCACATTTGCTTAATCGTAAAACAGAATCCGTCTTCTTAGACCCAGCGCACGAAGGCTAAGGCACCCCCAGTGCCGTCGAACTCTCGAGGGTTGTGGTCCAAGAACTGCTTGTAGGTGCAGCCGTTGGGGGGGTTATTTCCTGAGGTACCTCTGCTGAAATCGGAGCGACAGGCCTTGTACCGTGCGATGGCCTGTAAGAGGCGCTCTTGCATTTCTGCCACTGTTGTCGGTGGAGGGTTGTTCATATCGGTGTTCCCTTGAGTAGACATCTTCCTAGAAGAAGGTCGGTTAGGTCAGGTCTAATTTTGCTTCGTGCGTGCACTTGGTTGTTTAGTGGTCATAAGTACATACACATAACAGGTTACCATACCAACCAATCAAATAATAGTATAATCATAGTATGACCAAGTAATTCGGTAATTATGTTTAATGAGAGCATAGCAAGTAAGCACGTAGTATTATAATTATAGCACACACACACAGATCAATGACGTGCTTAGCGAAGACCTAGCGACTGAGCTTTCATTGGTTATTGGCCACAAAGTGTTGTCGCATGTTTAAAGGTGATTGGGCTTTCATCATCCTTCGGCCACAGTCACTGTGTCTAACAAAATGTATCACATCGAAAGGGACACAAGGTCGCCCTACCCTTGTCCAATAAGTATATTAGTGCATCAAAATTTCGTAATCAGAAGTGGTCCTCAAAAATCTCCACAATCCCGGCTTATCATTAGTGTCTTTACCCAAGTGTAATGCAATCCGCATAATCCAGAAACCAACTATACTGGTGACTGAGGTGGAGGAGGAAAGAAAAGTGACTGCTAATATGCGTGAGTCCCTCCTCGAGCTTGTATATATGTCGGAGTAATTATCTTCTCTGCCGCTCGATAGTAAAGAAATGAGTATCAGAATCCTGGGAACGGTGTAATAGCAACGGTCGAGAGCGCAAAAGGAACCTTGATGTATGTGGCGAGTCAAAGTATGCTGACAATAGACAGGGTGGAGGACGTGGTGTCTTACATAAACTTTTCCGACAATATGTTGTCTTGTGATGTAGACACTCGAATCATATTTTCGGTTATGTAATGTTTTGCGTTTGAAGTTGCCAATTGTGGTGTCAGCTCAAGCTCCAACATTCTGCGACTCATATCCTCAAACTGTAGTAGGTGTTACGGGAGCAACTCATCTCATATGTGGCCTCCATAATGTAAGGGACGGTAAAGGTCTAAAATATAGTGTATTATAGGAACCATCAAATCGGCTCGTCTAGCGATGTAGATGTCACACCTCGACCACGTAAAACAACAAAACATGGCGGAAACATCGGGGAGTGTTGTAACAGAATTTATGTTTCATAACCATGGATACCAAAAAGTGTTTCGTTTTATTAAACATTGAATAATTACATCGTCTGGAAATCTAAATACACAATTTAAACATAGTTTATCATTGTTATTGAGTCACTAAGGCCTTGTCCAGTCCTATGTGAGCATGTATCTTATCAATCGATATCATTCAACAATACCTGAAACATATGTGAAAAACGA
Source organism: Helianthus tuberosus (assembly GCA_030545235.1). Lineage (NCBI taxonomy): Eukaryota > Viridiplantae > Streptophyta > Magnoliopsida > Asterales > Asteraceae > Helianthus > Helianthus tuberosus. The sequence goes on along the minus strand of CM060397.1, from coordinate 129,405,554 downwards.
GGTCAGCAAAGAAATGCTGGCGAGATACATAGGTTTTGTGAAAATAAGATTCATGACTTCTGTTTTTGAAAAATGTTTAGTCATGAACCTTGTAATTTGCCTTGTCTTGTAAATCATTTGAAAAATAATGAGTTTAGATGATATGTATAAATAAAAGAATAATGCATGATTAAATGAATAACCATGTAAAATGAGTTTGTGTAAGATAAGTTGTTTGTAAATCAATGTCTTGTGAAAAGTATGTTACTTGTATAAAATGTTCTATGTCTCAAACTGAAATGATTCAAATAACGCTACAATATGTAATACCATACAAACACTTATATATAGGAAGTACCAGCGGCGTATCCACCATGCTTGTATCATATTACACACGCTTCGTTACTTAATCACTTACTCAAACCAAACCAACAATGTAAGATGTCTATGTTTAAACCAACTGCCAAATGTATTGAAATTATATGTCAAAATGTTCCTGTCAAGATGTAAATCATGTAATGTGTAACCAAAATGATATGTATGGCTAGTGAAATGCATCAACTAAACCATAGTTGAAACGCACAAAACAAAGTATTGAAGTAAAACTTAGTTTAAATCAATACTATGTTTCGTGGAAATGCATGATCAAATGTAAATCATGTCCAGATGTTTACCCAATCGTTACCCATTCGTTCAAATCGTTCTTGTTTTAATCGTTCAAATCGTCCTTGTTTTAATTGTGAACTACTTTATGGTCAATTTTAATAACATTCAAACCTTCTTGACGCGTTCCTCGTTCCATCTCGCTCTCGCTCTCGTTCTTAACAAACCCTTACCAAAGAGTAAGTTAATAATTACAGATTCAGTCGCTACCCAAAATATCCACACATAACCATGGGTATAGAGAATAACGGGATTTGTCAGATCCTATGGTACCATAACCTAATACTGGTCGGCTTGATCATTGCTAATGAATGTCATTGGTTATGTAACTACAACCAACAAGTTAGTTCACTTTATTGAAATCGTTCTTGAAACTATTGTAATTGTTTTTGAAACTATTGTTATCGTTCTTGAAACTATTGTTATCGTTCTTGATGCTACATTGTAATTGTTTTTGAAACCATTGTAATCGTTCTTGAAATCATTGTTATGATATTTAGCACATATAAATCACCCCAAAACAATTGAAAACAGTAAAAGAGGGGAATGATGTACTCGCCTGAGAGTGCTTAGGAGTCTTGAACAACTACCAAGTAAGCTAGAGGAGTCCCGGAAATCAAACGGTACCTAATATAGGTATCTACATAAATAACCCAGACCTAAATCGGAAGACTGGGTAGCAGGAGGGTTTGTAAACCAAATGAGTGTAGGAACTCATGTGATATGGTTTAACAAAGCCTACATACTAAATGAAACTTAACCTAAGTATTATCGACCCATCGCGACCCATTAAGGTAGATTATTCTACTTTAACGCGTCGTTCACGTGAAACGCGTTCGGACTGCCTAACTAGTCCTATGACAAGTATTATATGCCTAAACATGTTACATAAACAGTTATGTGACAAAGGTTTAGGTTACATATGCTAATTACCAATTATACATGAAAAGGGTATTCTGGTAATTTACCTAAGGCATATAAACTACCTATCATACAACTACTTAAACGAAGCGACCATAAGGTATAACCTCGGAAGGTTATTCGCTACCTACTATGGTCACCTAATGTATTTGGTCGGATCCTAATGATCGACCAAATGGGTCGGGTTCGAAGGTATAAGCGATTTATTAGATCGCTTACCCTACGACCCTAGACAACGTGGTAATCAGTAGGCATAGTCCCAAGGGACTATAACCAACGTGATTACACTCACGTTGCGAAGTTCAAACGAACTTCGCATTGACCATTACTGGTCAACGCTGAAAGTCAAACAAAGTTTGACTTTCTGACTCGAAAAGCAATAAAATAAGGAAAAGAACGAAAGAATACTTACGAGGGGTCCCCGAATGCTAATTTCGATTCAAGAATCTCAGGTATGAAACAATGGTTTCAACTTAGAGTTTCTCAATCAAAATTCTAGTGGTTTAAACAATGAAAGGCATGGGGTATATATAGTTTCTTCCATATAGAATATTCCTAGAATATTCCTAGAATATTCCAAGCATATTCCTAGAATATTCCAAGCATATTCCTAGTATATTCCAAGCATATTCCAAGCATATTCCTAGCATATTCCAAGCATATTCTTGGCATATTCCTGGCATATGGCTAAAACGGGTATTTAACTGGGTACCGGGTATTTTATCTAGCGTTTAAATCCCGGTTTATGGCGTTCTAAATTATTTTTATTACTCTATAAAAATAAACTCGCCAAGATATTACTGAAATAAATTTCAGTTGCCAGGACTGGCTGCGTTGTCTGCGTTTTGCAGTAGAAGCACTGTGTTGCGCAGAAACACACGGTACGCGCTTAAACTTTGAAAAATAACGTTTTTAGGCGTTTTAATTTATTTTTCAACACGGACCTGATTAAAATAAGATTTTAATCATAACAGAATATTTGTGGGATTTAAATATTATCCGGTCGGTCACCAACGTTCGTTTGGTCGTACGATCGCGATGTTCGGTTAATTACGACGGAATGCGCATAAGCGCGAAAAAGGATCCAAATTGCACGACGAATGGATTTTTCTTATGCCAAACACTAAAATAAAATATTTTAGTGCTTACACAAATTTTTGGATGTCCGGATGTATTCAGAACGTATGTTATGCGCGAAAGTGCAAACTTGTGCACTTTTTGACACTTTTAGTCCCTGAATGACCCAAAAGTTTATTTTAGCACACCGAACCCCTCGAAGCCTATTTCTAAGCTATGTAAAGGATATTTATGGTATGTTTAACTTATGGTCATGTTCCGGAATGTCTGTTACAGTTCAAATTGGCATACTTTCGCAGTTTGTCAAGTTTAGTCCCTGTAAGCGAATTAACTTGTTTTTGCCATACCAAAGCCTTCAAAACTTATTTCTAAGTTATGTAAAGGTTATTTAAGGTATATTAAGCCTATGTCACTATTCCAGAGTGTTTGTTGTATTAAAATGGTTATATTTACGCATTGGTGCGCGTATAACCTTCCAGAAAGCGATTTAGAGTTTGGAACTGAACAAAAATTGATATGTGCAAATGATACACATATTTATACAAATCCCAAGTATGAAATACAATATTTCATTGCTACAGTATTTGTTTGATGGCCGTGGAGGCACAGGTGTTACAGTAGAGGTGAAAGTAGTAAATGGTGCGACCTGTGCAGTTGGGAATATGCTGTTGTAGCAGATGAATCGTTATGCGGGTGCTGACCTGAAGTACCTTCCCGGGGTGCGGTTATATTCTGAAAGAAAGCTATAGGCACCTTGGCGCAATGGAAGTTGGTCTTCATAGGGAAAAGGAGCAATGTTAGCGGTTGCGGGTGTAAAAACAAACATCTCAACAAATGAGGAGATTGCCCGATGCAGGTAGATATTAGGGGTGCAATGTCTAGTAAACCAAAAGTAACAGGGTCATAATCAAGCAAGGGTGTAGGACCAGCAGTTGCAACATCAGGCTGACTCAAAAGGTGCAGAAGCTAGCTCAGCAGCAGGCCCTGGGTCGTGTAACGGTGTGGTGCCTCGAGTAGGTGATAGTGCAGCAGCCATGTCGTCGTCATCTTGTGTCAGTAGTAGAATGATGTACTCCCGCTGTTTGTAAGGTTGCAGGTATCACAGACTCAAAGGAGTCTGAATGCATGCTAGAATCACAGGATGGCTTGTTAACAGGGGTCTTAAGAAGTGAAGTTAGTAACAGTGTCCTCGTCTAATTTTCTATCGTCATGGGCGTCGGCAGGAGGACCATCGATAAGCATGCCAACGTAGTCATATATTGTTTTGTCTAGTAACCATCCTTCGGAAGGGATGTCCACAAGGGGCGCATTGTCTAGGATCGGATCCATAGTGTGCTCACCGTCGGGATGACCAGTGATGAAGTGGTCATGGACCGAAACAAGAGTGACAGAAGGATTCTTGTCAGAGAAGCCATCAGCAAGGGTAAAGTATTACCAGAATCTGGTAGCGCGGACTGTTGGAAGTCGTCCTCGTCCTTGGTCGGCATATCAGGATCACTCTCAGTGTCTGCCGTAAATATCTCCGGCGCAGATGCAGTCTCCTTATCTGTGGCGGTGGCCGTAGGGTTATCAATGTCTGATAACTCGCTTTCTAAGTAGAGTGACATGTGTGCCGGTACATAATAGTCATAGCATGTATACCCATAGTAGTTATTAACAATTAGTGTATGCAAATATTCACCATGTGTGCACGTATATCAATAATCATCAATTATGTAGTAACAATGTACGCATGTAATCGTCCTAGTCTTCCCCAGACTATCCTCTCAGCCTCTCAGACTGAACTTCCTAGTCTCTTAGACTAAAATCTCCCAATCTCTCAGACTGAATTCTCAATCTCTCAGACTGACTTCCTGGTCTCTCAGACTAAAATCTCCCAATCTCTCAGATTGAATTCTCATTCTCTCAGACTAACTTCCTGGTCTCTCAGACTAAAATCTCCCAATCTCTCAGATCGAATTCTCAGTCTCTCAGACTAAGCCTCCTAGTCCCACTAGACTACTCACTCAGCCTCTCAGACTGAGCCTCCTAGTCCCACTAGACTACTCCTTCAGCCTCTCAGACTGAGCCTCCTAGTCCCACTAGACTACTCCCTCAGCCTCTCAGACTGAGCCTCCTAGTCCCACTAGACTACTCCTTCAGCCTCTCAGACTAAATTTTTCCCCAGTCTCCCCGACTGGACTATAAATTTTGAAAAGTGTATTTGTGCCTTTTTGTTTGTAAAAAGGTCTTGTGCCCTGGATTTGGACGTATGGTGTATGCAATGTAAAAGTGTTTGAAAACGTTTTCGTGAGAGCCCTGTTGATCATAGTCTAGACTAGAGAAAGAATCCTAGTTCGCTATGATCGAGGCTCTGATACCAAGCTGTCACACCCTGGCTTTGCGGAAGCGTGGGTTTAATTGGTGTGACTTCTTAATACCATAGCAACAATCATAACAATGCTATATGATTAAAACATGAGATATTCATCCATTAATAAAGTTAGAAAAATCCCTTTTTTCCAACAATCACAAAATAAGTTACAAACCTTAACTTGATTTAATTGAGTTTATAAAGACTTAGCAAAAGACTTTAAACAATACTAGGTTTAAGGGTATGTAACCCGTCCAGGAAGAGGTTACACCTTCTAAACCCTGGATGACTTCTTTATTCAAACGCAGGTTGAAAATACGTGCATACCGTGCCAGATCCATTAGTTTCCTGAAATACATGTAGTTTGAAAAATCAACATAAAGTTGAGCGAGTTCATGTGTAAGTGAACATGTATAAACCTTTGTAATATGTCTGTATGAATGTATGTTCTTGGTATGTAGCGATAAGGAAAAAGAGATCAATTAATGTGTAGCTAATACATTAATAAGTGACATGGCCTAGGAAGCACTCAAACCTGTAACGCGGATTTCATACCGGTCCTTCTGGCGGAACGACATAGTCACCACATGCAGCCACACGTTGGCCCATGTGTGGGGCTCGCAACACCCGATAGATCTATCACTCATGCCTCTCGGTCCTTATAAAAGGATTAATGGTCTTACGATAATAGCCTATCCATTCACGTGATCTAGCAGTAAGTTCCTTAGCTAATCATACTGTGTATAAAATGTTTGTAGTAAATGTAACATGTATTTCACCCCCGAAGTGTAAAAACTGAAAACAGTTAAGACAAAAGGGGGACATGAACTCACTGTATTGCGTCTTCGTATTCGTAACCCAAATCTCCGCAGCAAACACGACTACCTACAATGGTCTAATGTCTATTAGACGAACGGGTAGTGCCTTTTCTTAGTATGAATGTTTTTTAGTTACGATTCTGGTATTATTCCAAGTAATAATAATAATTGTATTTAGTTTTGGAATAATTGTTTATTCAACATTTCTGTATTAGTACTTCTCAAATCTTAGTATTCGTGTTCGTATTTCCTTCCCAAGGATGGGGGTTTTTAATACGTGTATGCTTTATAATTCCGAAAATACATTTTAAGTCCCACTTAGAAAATATACTTAACTCATTTGTCCAAAATAACTTATTTCCAAAATATATGTATTTTTCCCAAAAAATAATATATTTTACTTCCTTGATTTCCAAAATAATATTCCACCAAAACCATATGTGTAAAGGGACTTTCTGAAAAATTTCGTAAGTTACGTTCCAACGTTTCGTAATATAACATTACTTGTGTAACTTAAATAATTATTTTTGTGAGAGCGTTGGTATTATTTTGGAATCGTACTTTCATGGTATTTTCAAGTTATATTATTTTTACCCTAAAAATAATATATATCTAGTACACAAAATAACAAACAATCACACAAATGTCTCAGCATAAAATATATAATCCAAATATATATTTACCCATTTTTATTTGCGAAACCAACCTCCGATACTTTGTATTTCGTAACAAAGCTTATGGCGAAGTTTGTATTTGAAACACAAGTTATAAGATATACTAGTAACACTTGTTTAGAAAAATATTTTCTAAGTATTGGATTTTCAGAAAAATTCGCCAGGGTTTCCTTTGTAAATGGAGGCGTCCACGGTTACTAGCGTATCATTTTCTTTAACATATAACATGTTAGATCGCTTTCAAATAACCACCCCGACATTTAGGCATGCAAAATACCACTTATATCGATTCAGTTTTAATACACAAAACTGGGCTGTTTCAGGTATTTTAATAAAATAGTTACCTTATTCCAAAAATTCCCAAATTTTTACAGAACGTCTTATCCGATCCAAATATTATTGTGTAAAAATATCGAGGTCCAAATCATCACCAATATTTTATAGAAAATCATTTTCCGGACCGAAATCAGATTTATCTTTTTCTGACCACAGTCCGCGGAATAATTTATTTAAAATTCATCGAGAGTCCGATTTACAAAATTCCAGTGAGAGAGTTACAAATACATCGGTGTTCATCTACAGTATAAATTTTATGGTCTGAATCTACACAGAAATCAAGTTATGACTAAAAATATGACTCTCATTTACTGCTGTAAAAATGCAGCTTGAGCTGCTGTTACATAATGGCACTTTAAAAATAGTAAACGAAGTCTAAAAATTATGATTCCGGTGCCATTAGAACCGTATTTCATAATGACACGTTGTAGACTCTAGAAAAACAGTTTTTCGCTTAGTTATGACCTGTTTACAGCCAGTTAAAGTCGGCTAAAAGTGCAAATCAGCATGCTGTTTAAAGGTTTAATGTTACTAAAACGCACTCATACGTTCACCATTCTTTCTAATATGATTAAAATCAGATCATAAGTCTGTTACAGCAGATTATGGTTTGTTTATTTCAGATTTATCATGATTTCAACATCATTTAACCATACATCTTCTCTAGTTAGTTTAAACTTCAAGACTTTGATGATGTTCTTGAATGTTCTTATGTTTTTGATCTTTAAACATCATTAACCACTTAAATAACAAGTAAAATACAAGGATCTAAGTGCTTACCACTAGCACAATGCTAGGAGAGTTCAAGTGAAGAAATGTGGTGGTTAAAAGAAAACGAGAGAGGTCCTTGAGCTTCCGGACACACCACGCTTCATTGTATGATCCCTTTCACCTTTGTGTATGTAGAAAATGGTTGAACAAGACTTTGATGGTGGTGAGGTGATGGTTGTGGTGTTCGGCCGATCCAAAGGAGAGGAGGGAGGGAGAGTGAAAAATGTTGAAGTGTTTATGTGAATGACTTGTTCTTACCTCCTAAACCTTCTTATAAACCATCATCCACTAATACCCATTGTGCAACATGTCCTCAAGATATTAGACATAGACTAATATAATAATCAACAAATGTGGGGTGGGTCACCCCTTGGGTAACCGATCGGTTGGGGGGGGGGTATTTAGTTTGATTTCAATGTTATAGTTAAGGGTTAGTTTGTTTAGTTAGGAGTTTAAACTAGTTATTAGTGTGTTATGTATTGTAACGGGTGTTAGGGTATTCGGGGACCCTAACTAGCTCGGAAAAAGGAAAAACAATGTCATCGACAATATTTTTATGTTCCGGGTAAAGTCCGGTTGTTCGGTTGGATACTGATCCGTTAAAGTGCTAAATAAGCATTTAAAGTGCCTTTAATATTATTTTTCGTGAGACAATGAATTCCTGACACTTTGGAAAGTGTCTAGTATTATTTTTCCATGTTTTTGCACTTTACTAGTTAAGTTAAATGCTGAATTTTTGTAATATGTGCAAGATTTAGTAGTTAAAGCATGTTTTAGGCACATCCGGTTACTATAACTATCACCTAGTGACGCAGTTTTACAATCCTCACCTCCCTACACTCCCTACTGGTGTAGTAATCTATTCCCGGCTCATACTGGCCTCAGAGACAGTGTCTGTCTGATGCTGGCTATGTCAGCATGTTTACTGGGTTATCCGTATAGTGTGCTCACTGTGCTTTTGTGCATCAAGGTTGTCACTAATGTTTGTGTGTAAATAATAGAGTGACAGTATAAAATGTGATGCATGAGTATGTATGTATCAGAAATCAAGAAGCAGTTTAACCACAGTTGTAAGCAAGCATAGTAATTAAGCATTAATTAAATATTAATTAATTCGTACGGATACCTGATTTGGTGAGGGTTGTCACACCTTTGTCCTCAGATCAGTTCCAGACGCAAACACGGTTGAGCCACCATGTTTTCTGGCTCCGATTCGGGACTCGCATCGCCGCCGATTCAGGTTAGAATTTGGTTTGGGTCACGTTTCGAATTTCGGCTTGGGTTCGAGTCTTGTTCAGTTTTGGTTCGAGTTTCGGTTTGTTTCGACTCACCCAGCTCGGTTCAGATTCGGATCGATTGGTTCAGATCCGGGTCAGTCGAGTTCAATCGGTAATCCCTCACTTCTGTTCTTTTAGATTTGAGCAGAGTGATTGTGGCTGTGATGGTGGAGGGTGATGGTGGGTGGAGGTTGAAGATGAAGTGTGGTGGGGGGTTTTATAAATAAAAATGAAGAAGATGCCCGGATAGTCCCTATGGTTTGGCCTTTTAAGGAAAGGGTATTTTGTCATTTCACATCATTTTAACAGAGAAAAGTAATTGAAGTTACACCCATGGACTATCCGGGAACAAAAAATGAAAACTTGGGCACTATTCAGGTAGTTTTAGAAAGTTGGGGACTATTCAGGTAGTTTTAGAAAGTTGGGGACTATAGGTGAAAAAAGGCGAAACCACAGGGACTATCCGGACATTTTTCTCTATAGTTTATTATGGTTCACTTTTTACAGTTTCTTTGGTTTACTTTGTGTGCACACCACTTTCCATTCTTCTTGGTTCATTTTTTACATTATGTTTGGTTTACTTTGTGTGCACACCAGTTTCCATTCTTCTTAGGGTCTGTAGAGGATGGTAATCATACATTCGATTATTTTTTTAGTATATTTGTTACTTTTTTATTATCATTATTGGTATATTTAGGTTGAACATGTTCATCTTCTTCATGGGTTCTATAAGTTACTTATCGTCTCAATTCTCATGTATAGGAATAAAGTCAAGCATGAGGGAACAGGTCGTCAAAACTGGGGAAGCTAGGCTGATGAAATTACTCAGCACGCTTTTTCACCTTACATGTAATTTTAGAGTTAAGAGGTGGAAAAATAAGTGGGTTGTAAGGCTAATTGGGATGGGGAGCGGGCGAGGGCCGGCGCCGCCCCGACACACCGTCCCCCTAGGCTCGTCCTCGTCTTCATCGTAGTCTCCTTGCCGTCCTTGCCGGGCCTATTCTTCTCACACACACATATACATACAAAACACACACACACACACATATATATATAGGGCTGAGTTCATTTCAGAACTCTAAATAACTACAGAACTTTCAGAACTACTAATAAACAATCATTTTATATTTATCATCTACTATATGTATTTCTTTGATCACATACATGTTAAAAGTAGTTTACATATGTTTAATTGCCAAAATTATATATACGTGTCATAACTAATTACATATATGTAAAAAAAACTAGTTTACATATGTGTAATTATAAAATTACATATAAAAAATGATAAAATTACTCTTAACATGTATGTAATCGTAAAAATACACATAATAAATGATAAAATTATCCTAAACATAAAAATATATAAATAAAAAGATTATTTATTAGGAATTCTGCGAGTTCTGTAAATATTTATGGTTCTGAAATGATCTTGGCCCTATATATTTTTATGTTTAGGATCATTTCAGAACCATAAATATTTACAGAACTCGCAGAACTTCTAATAAACAATCTTTTTATTTATATATTTATATGTTTATGATAATTTTATCATTTATTATGTGTATTTTTATGATTACATACATGTTAAGAGTAATTTTATCATTTTTATATGTAATTTTATAATTACACATATGTAAACTAGTTTTTTTACATATATGTAATTAGTTATGACACATATATATAATTTTGGCAATTAAACATATGTAAACTACTTTTAACATGTATGTAATCAAAGAAATACATATAATAGATGATAAAAAGATCCTAAATACAAAAACTTATATATAAAATGATTGTTTATTAGGAGTTCTAAAAGTTTTGTAGTTATTTATAGTTCTGAAATGAACTCAACCCTATATATATAGGGGTAAGATCAAATAAAAAGTTTATTTTGCCTAAGGAATCTTAACAATTCATTTTTCAAATCAATGGTTAAGATGAAAATGTAGGAGAAAGGAGGAATGTAAGAGCATCCACAATAAGGGGATATTTTGGTGTTTTTAGGGAGAGAGAAAGTGATGTGGAGGAGAGAGGGTGTGAGGTGGAGGAGAGAGGGTGTGAAGATGTTTGTGAGGAAAAATGAGAAAAAATGGATGGGTGTGAGTTATGTGAGTGTAGAGATGAGAGAGGAGAGATGAGAGAGAGAAAAAATGTGTTTGTGAGAGGGGCAAGTGAGAGAAATGCTCTCATTGGTTGGGCAGGTGCCACATTAGCACCAAAAAATACCACCTAAAAACACCTCTATTGGTGATGCTCTAAGTGTATCTTGGGAAAATCCTATTTATGGACTTTCTCTCTCCACATGCATGACACATGCATATTCCACCTCCATTTTTTAAACGTTCATAACTTTTTTATACGACATTATTTTTTTATAAAAATTTCACCGTAAAATCAAGCGTCTATTTATCTTTAATTTGAGTACCATATTGCTATATAAAATATGAAGACTAAAAAACCCACTAAAATTTGTTGTATTTGTATGTTCTATAACATTTTTTTGTGCTGGATTTTTGTACTATATTTTTGTGCTAAATTTTTTGTGCTGAATTTTTTTGTATTAAATTTTTTTTTCTCAATTTTTTGTGCTAGATTTTTTGTACTACTTTTTTTACTGAATTTTTTCGTGCTATATTTTTTTGTACTATATTTTTTTGTGCTATATTTTTTTTGTACTAGATTTGTTTTGTTGTATTTTTAAACAACAAAAAGGGTGTCACATGTCATTTTCACTCCTATTTATAAGGACCAAAATGCCATATTTATTAGGAGTGCCACATGTCATCATCACAATCCTTCTTAGTCTACTTAGGCAAAACCTACTTTTTAGTGAATCCTTCCATTATATATATATATATATATATATATATATATATACTAGGTTATATACCCGTGAGCTTCACGGGTTATTGGTTGTGTTAAAAAAAATCTATATCAATAAAAGTATTTTTTTTTGTATGATTTATAACCTGATATCTCTTCATGTTAAGACCCATGTTTGGCAAACCTTACCAAGAAGAAAAAAAAAACAGAAATTGAATTACTTAGGGCATTTACTTCAATATGACAATAAGTAATAGAAATTGCAATACTATTAATTCTCCACAAAATACCTATTTAATTTCATATGGACACGGGATCCGAATGAATATGGGTCGGACCATTTGATTCAGATCATCCAACTTGTATTCGGATCATCCAACTTGTACTAACGGATCTTCCTATATAATAAACATATATCTCAATTATTAGCCTTCTTCATCACCAAAAACAATCTTCTCTCATAAGATTCTCTAACCTAACCTCTTAAATCATCTGGATTCGCACGGCAGACGCAGAACGTCATTTTGGTTGGTTGTTTATAAACAGTATGTGGTAGTCTTTTTGGTTGGGATTTTGAGTCTTGGGTGGTATTGAAAAGCTTGTGGGTTAGACACATTTTGGTTGGTAGTTATGTACATCTAGGTTAGCTTGTGAATGTGACACCTGTGTCACTTCAACCATCAAACAAATGCCAAACCAATGAAATATTGTATTTCATACTTGGGATTTGTAAAAATATGTGTATCGTTTGCACATATCAACTCTTGTCCGATTTTATGCTTTAAATCGCTTTCTGGAGGGTTATACGCGCTCTGATGCGTAAATATAACCAGTTTAATCCAACGAATACTCCGTAATAGTGAAATAGGCTTAACATACCTTAAATAACCTTTACATAACTTAGAAATAAGTTTTGAAGGCTTTGGTATGCCAAAATCAAGTTTAATCGCTTACAGGGACTTAATTCGACAAACTGCGAAAGTATGCCAATTTGAACTGTAACGAACATTCTGGAACATGAGCATAAGTTAAACACACCTTAAATATCCTTTATATAGCTTAGAAATAGGCTTTGAGGGGTTCGGTGTGCTAAAATAAACTTTTGGGTCATTGAGGGACTAAAAGCGTCAAAAAGTGCACAAGTTTGCACTTTCACGCATAACTTACGTTCTGAATACATCCGGACATCCAAAAATTTATGTAAGCACTAAAACATTTTATTTTAGTGTTTGGCATAAGAAAAATCCATTCGTCGCGTCATTTGGATCGTTTTTCGTGCTTATGCGCATTCCGTCGTAATTAAGCGAACATCGCGATCGTACGGACAAACGAACCGACATCTGAGATATTTTTGAGCACATTTTAAGTTCCCTATACTTTAACTTCATTTTAGAGCTTTGAAATGGGGTTAACGGGCCTTAAACGCGTCGAAAATGGCCTTATTACACAACAGGGACCAAAACTGCCAAAAATCAAAGTTTCTGGTCTGCAGGTCCTTGCGCACCTCAACACTCTGAGTGTTACGGTGCGCAAGCAGTCCCTAGACAGCAGAAACTTGCAGAAACTTTGAATCTGGTCCATTCCACCTTGCACATGGTTTTGGGGCAATACCATGGGCTCTAGTGGTTTTCAAAAACCAGGGTTTTGAGGTGGAGGGTTGAGATTGAAGCACGGTTAACGAGGAAAGATCTTAACGGCTCTACGAATCCTATAAATACCCCCTTGCCTTCATTTTCCAAAACCCACAAGAATCTTGATTTGAGAAGCTCTAAGTTGAAACCATTGTTTCATACCTGAGCTACTTGGATCGAGATTAGCATTCGGGGACCATTTGTAAGTGTTCCTTCGTTCTTTTATTGCTTTTCGAGTCCGAAAGTCAAACTTTGTTTGACTTTCTGCATTGACCAGTTTATGGTCAATGCGAAGTTCGTTCGAACTTCGCAACGTGATTGTAATCACGATGGTTATAGTCCCTTGTGACAATGCCTACTGATTACCACGTTGTCTAGGGTCGTAAGGGTAAGCGATCTAATAAATCGCTTATACCTTCGAACCCGACCCATTTGGTCGATCATTAGGATCCGACCAAATACCTTAGGTGACCATAGCATATAGGGAATAACCTTCCGAGGTTATACCCTATGGTCACATCGTTTGAGTAGTTGTATGATAGGTAGTTTATATGCCTTAGGTAAATTACCAGAATACCCTTTTCATGTATAATTGGTAATTAAGCATATGTAACCTAAACTTTTGTCACATAACTGATTATGTAACATGTTTAGGCATATAACACTTTTCATAGGGCTAGTTAGACGTCTCGAGTGCGCTTTTGCGCGCACGACGTGTTAAAGTAGCATAAGCTACCTTAATGGGTCGCGATGGGTCGAAAGCACTTAGGTTAGGTTCCGATTTAGTATGTAGGCTTTGTTAAACCATATTACATGAGTTCCCATACTCATTTGGTTTACAAGCCCTCATTCTATCCGATCCTCCGATTTAGGTCCGGTTAATTAACATAGTTACCTATATTAGGTACCGTTTGATTCCGTGATCTCTAGCATTGCTTGGTGGTTATCTTAGGACTTCTGAGCAATCTCAAGTAAGTACATAGTTCCCCTCTTTTACCGTTTTCAAACTGTTTTGGGGTGAAGCATGTGTACCTATCTGTTATTTTCATGATTTCAAAGTATAATTGATTATACATGTTATTACTTATCATTTGACAAACTAAATGACTATCTATGGTTTAAACACTGATTTCTCAAAGAACATAAAATAAAATGTTGAATTTTACTTATTTTATGTTCACCAGACCGATTGGTAGTATGATATAGCGCTATAGGATTTGACACCCCATTCCTGTTGTCATGGAATGTCTGAAACCAATTTGTTTCTCCATCCAAATAGGGATTTCCTTTGTGGTATCCCTATAGTCTCAAAGGTGTATTTTGATGCACTAGGTCTGAATGAATTCTTAAATCACATTATTTTTGTATATTCAGTTATACTCCCAAAAGTATAGTTTGATATGCTCCCATATGCGATATAGTACAAAACCAACATATATGTTATTTTATTTATCACATCCAAAGCATATTTTGATATGTTATTTACGAAACTAAAACATAGTTTAATATGTTATTTATCACATCCAAAGCATATTATGATATGTTATATATGAAACCAAAACATAGTTTAATATGTTATTTATAAAACAGAAGTACACTTGTAATATACTACTTAAAACTATTATTTTAAACAACTAAAGTATATTTAATGTACTATCTATCCAACGATTGGGTTTTGGTTAGTGTTTAGATAACGGGACGGATGTAATGGGATGAAAACATGGTAGATACGCCACTGGTACTTCTTATATATAAGTGTATTCATTGCATTACATATCGTGGCGTTATTTAGTACACTTGGGTTAACGATATTGGAACTGAAATATATTTTAATATATTACTCATTCGATTCTCTTAAAATCAAAAGTATATTTTCAAATATACTATAAGCCTCTTTATCAAAATATTGTTTTCGAACGATATATTCAATACAAACCCATTTTACATGGTTATTCATTTAACCTTACATTTATTTATACATATCATCTGATCTTATTGTTTTCAAACGATTTACAAAACAAATCAACTTACAAGCTTCATGACTAAACCTTATTAAACATTTTCTTAAACTTACAAGTCATGAATCCTATTTTCATATAACCTATGTATCTCACTGGTATTTTTATGCTGACGTACCTATTTTTACACATGTTTCAGGTACTGCTTTGCAATGATTGTTGATACATGCTACATTTAGGATGGACTCGTGCCTTAGCAACTTTAAAACTTGGAAGATCATAGTTGTACTTATTTGTACTTATTTGATTGTATTAAAACAATGAGTTCATTTATTCAATAAAACAGAATTTATTTATTCCATGGTTATGAAACAATGATTCTGTTACAACACTCCCCGACGTTTCCGCCACGTCTAGTTGCTTTACGTGGTCGGGGTGTGATCGTGAATGGGTGGTTAGTTGGTGTTTTTTGGTATAACAAATGATCTAAAATCATGTGATGTATTAACCTTTAGTCTTATAATGGTGTTGTCTATAATAGATGACAAGTTTTGGTACAACTTCATTTTTTCTCTACTTATTATACATATGTTTATGTTGTAATCGTTTATGTGTTATGATATAATCCTTGGATTATTTAATCAACTCCATCAATATGACGTACTTGATAAATATTAACCAAAAGCATTAATGTTTTTTATGCAAATTAATATAATTATTGTACAATACCGCTCGATTACACTCTACTCGTATATAACCAAATAAATCAACTATTCATGCTGCGTTTATGGGTTACAAATGTTAAGACAATATTTTTTCACGAGTTTATTCTATTAAAATTTGAAGTAATTGATAAATGTATATAACAATTCAAAAAGAATAAATAAATTGTAACTCTAAATCACGAAGTTGTAAGCTCATTTTTTGTTCAGTTTGCCATTTCTGCTTGTATGATCAATCATAGGAAACCAACCATCAACGTAACCAATGATATCTATAAAGAAACAAAAAAAAAAATTAGTATGATAATACTCGCATAATATAAGTAAAATAGATGTGTTACTGGTAATTAAAATGACTATGCACTTACCAACAGTCTAGTTGCTTTACGTGGTCGGGGTGTAACAGAAAAGTTGGTATCAGAGCCAATGGTTATAGGGAATTAGGTTATTAGTAATGCTTTGACCTAGACTATAACCCTCCTAGGATCCTAACACAAGTTTTTTTGTGTGTAGTTTTAAAACAATACCGTCACTTATTCTTAGGTGACAACCACAATAAGAACACAAATTTCTATCCCGCTTTGAAAACTAATCATCTATTCTAGGATGATTTATTATATGGTTTTGAACCCTTTAAGTTTTCAAAATCCCGTCAAAGTTGGTCTAAATAATGTGAACACGTGCAAACTGGAAGGGTGGGTGCCTGTACCCTGAGTTTTCTGTCTAAGGCTAGAGTGTTCGTACAAATCCACATAATCGGACCAGTCACTCTTACCTGGGAACTCTTGGGGTGAGTGTCCACTTATAGGCGAGCATGTCTTCGCGATACATTATTTTTAACCTATTTACTTTGATTAATCACCAGGGTCGTTTGTTGCTTTGTAGTAACAAACAAATGACCACTATCTTTGCTTTCATCAGATTTGTTTCATCTCATTCTTTTCGTCTAATTCTGTCACTTGTTTCCTCTCATGTTTCCTCTTTTAGAATGCCTCCTCGACGCGACAATCAGATGGCGAATGCCGAACTGGCAGAAATCATCGCGCAGCAAATGGCTGCTGCCTTCCCAAATCTTTATGCTCAAATGATTCAAGCCATCAACAACAACAATGCTCCATGCAATTTCAAGAATTTTAACTCAGCTAAACCGCTCAAGTTTAGTGGTTCTGAGGGAGCAACTGCGCTTCTTCAATGGTTCGAGAGCATTGAGAATACTTTTCGTCACGTTCAGTGTCCTGAAAATCGCAAGGTCGAGTTTTCTTCGAGTGTGTTTCAGAAGAGGGCTCTTACGTGGTGGAACGGGGTTATGAGAGACCGCGGTGCTGAGGTTGCATTAGCACAGACTTGGGCTGAGCTTAGGGCTCTTATGATGAAGGAATTCTGTCCTCGTCATGAGCTAAGGGTTCTAGAAAGGGAATTTGATGATTTGAAGCAAGACAGTGGGGAACATCGAGCCTATACTGACCGCTATGAGGAATTGAGCTTGTTATGCCCTACTATGGTTACGCCTCTAGATAAGGCGATTGAGAAATACATTGATGGTCTTCCTGACGTAATTCAGGATATTGTTACTGGCAGCAACCCTACTACTGTCAGACAAGCCATTGAATTGTCTGCCACTCTGACTGAATCCCATATCAGGAAGCGCAAGCTATTTCGGAAGGGCGACTCAAGACCATCTGACAAGACTGCTCAAGTGGAACCAAAGGAAGAACATGCTGAGGTGTCCAAGAAGAAGAAGCGCAAAGCCTCTCAAAACTACGCTATAACTGCTCAAGACAAACAGGTTGCACCAAACCAGCCAGCACAACCTCGCAAAAAGGCAAAACTATGTTGGTACCGCACCTTTGTGCAACAAGTGCAACCGTCATCATCTGGAGCAAGAGCAGTGTCACAAATGTACCCACTGTGGGCGGTTGGGACATTTGATCAATGTTTGTCGTTATGCAAATCAAGCTGCTGCAAACCCTGCTGCTGTTCAAGCACGGTTCCCTCCGGGGTCATGTTATAACTGTTGTGACCTTACCCACTACAGGAACAATTGCCCAAGACTTGTTAACGCACCTCCAGCGTGAGGACGAGCATTTAACATCAATGAGGCAAATGGGAACAATGATGCAGCAGTGAACAATTAGTGTTTTGTAATTCCTTGGTTGTTATCTTTTGACACTTCAAGACAATTCGGTTGTTGCAAAAATAAAGATTTGTTATTTTTATTTCTACAAAATTTATGCGATTGTGTGAATGTTTGATGCAACCTTATGATGTCAACCCAAAGATAAACTACTCGTGTGGTTCAGTTATCTTATGATCACTTGTGATCTCCCAAAGAACCTTAAACACTCGTTTCTTTTAAGAAACAAAGCCAAACTCTTATTGAAAATCCTTCTACCTTTATAGATGGATCCTTGAAAATCATTAAAGTGCCAAATGAAATCCATGGATTGGATTCCTAGTGTGCTTTAAATGTCCATACCTAAAGATAACAAATTAAAGAATCAAGTTAACTAATTTTGTGCTTATGTGTTTTTCTACATGTTTTGTGGTTGTATGTGATCCATCCAAATCCTCATAGAATCTTCCATATCTCATGCGAGAGATTCATAATAGGATATCCAAAGTTACTATCTTAAATCCTTAATGGACTTCTACGTTGTAGTCAAGTCCCTTGGTTTTTAAAGTACTATTCTATAATTGGACCTCTTGAATGGGCTGGTTAAACAGATTGATTTTGAAAATCTGATTAGAAATATCAAGTGATGATATAATTACAAAGATCCCTTAAGTGGTCTATTTAAGGAGATCGTACGACGGTCTAGTTAAGAAGATCATGTGTTGATCTAGTTAAAAAGATCGTTCGTTGATCTAATTAAAAGGATCCTTTGGTGATCTAGTCGAGTCGCTTCATGTTTATTCAATTGATTTTTCCTCTACGCATTATGAAATGAACTGTGCGGACTGTGCAAGGAATTACGTAATTATGGAGGCCTACATAATTATGGAATTCAGTGCACAGAAACCACAAGAAGCTTTGTCATGTGTTAAGACCTATAGTGACAAGAATAATGATATGGGAGAAGTCTTGGACCTTGACCAATGTAATTTTATCTTACACTCCCTAATTCTGATTTCAAGCACACACAAGTTTCCTATGATAAGTCTTCATAAGAAACGTTCTTCTGTCCGTAGTTCAAAAATTCCATGTTTTACTACTACAAGGAATTCACTTTGAGGGTTAACAAGTTCGCTAAGAGTCCTAGCATGGCCCATAGTTTTACTTAAGGGTTTAATGGATCTATTAGAAGGCGAAACCGTCACAGTTGTCTTCACAAGTTTCCTCTAGAATTAAATTTCGGGACGAAATTTCCTAAAGTAGGGGAGACTGTGACACCTGTGTCACTTCAACCATCAAACAAATTCCAAACCAATGAAATATTGTATTTCATACTTGGGATTTGTAAAAATATGTGTATCGTTTGCACATATCAACTCTTGTTCGATTTTAAGCTTTAAATTGCTTTCTGGAGGGTTATACGCGCTCTGATGCGTAAATATAACCAGTTTAATCCAACGAACACTCCAGAATAGTGAAATAGGCTTAACATACCTAAAATAACCTTTACATAACTTAGAAATAAGTTTTGAAGGCTTTGGTATGCCAAAATCAAGTTTAATCG
The DNA here is from genome assembly GCA_030545235.1 of Helianthus tuberosus. Lineage (NCBI taxonomy): Eukaryota > Viridiplantae > Streptophyta > Magnoliopsida > Asterales > Asteraceae > Helianthus > Helianthus tuberosus. The sequence continues at coordinate 129,385,871 of CM060397.1, read as the reverse complement.
CTTACAGGGACTTAATTCGACAAACTGCGAAAGTATGCCAATTTGAACTGTAACGAACATTCCGGAACATGACCATAAGTTAAACACACCTTAAATATCCTTTATATAGCTTAGAAATAGGCTTTGAGGGGTTCGGTGTGCTAAAATAAACTTTTGGGTCATTGAGGGACTAAAAGCGTCAAAAAGTGCACAAGTTTGCACTTTCACGCATACCTTACGTTCTGAATACATCCGGACATCCAAAAATTTATGTAAGCACTAAAAATTTTATTTTAGTGTTTGGCATAAGAAAAATCCATCCGTCGCGTCATTTGGATCGTTTTTCGCGCTTATGCGCATTCCATCGTAATTAAGCGAACATCGCGATCGTATGGCCAAACGAACCGACATCTGAGATATTTTTTAGCACATTTTAAGTTCCCTATACTTTAAATTCATTTTAGAGCTTTGAAATGGGGTTAACGGGCCTTAAACGCGTCGAAAATGGCCTTATTACACAACAGGGACCAAAACTGCCAAAAATCAAAGTTTCTGATCTGCAGGTCCTTGCGCACCTCAACACTCTGAGTGTTACGGTGCGCAAGCAGTCCCCAGACAGCAGAAACTTGCAAAAACTTTGAATCTGGTCCATTCCACCTTGCACATGGTTTTGGGGCAATACCATGGGCTCTAATGGTTTTCAAAAACCAGGGTTTTGAGGTGGAGGGTTGAGATTGAAGCACGGTTAACGAGGAACAATCTTAACAGCTCTACGAATCCTATAAATACCCCTTGCCTTCATTTGCCAAAACCCACAAGAATCTTGATTTGAGAAGCTCTAAGTTGAAACCATTGTTTCATACCTGAGCTACTTGGATCGAGATTAGCATTCAGGGACCCTTTGTAAGTGTTCCTTCGTTCTTTTATTGCTTTTCGAGTCCGAAAGTCAAACTTTGTTTGACTTTCTGCATTGACCACTTTATGGTCAATGCGAAGTTCGTTCGAACTTCACAACGTGATTGTAATCACGATGGTTATAGTCCCTTGTGACTATGCCTACTGATTACCACGTTGTCTAGTGTCGTAAGGGTAAGCGATCTAATAAATCACTTATACCTTCGAACCTGACCCATTTGGTCGATCATTAGGATCCGACCAAATACCTTAGGTGACCATAGCATATAGGGAATAACCTTCCGAGGTTATACCCTATGGTCACATCGTTTGAGTAGTTGTATGATAGGTAGTTTATATGCCTTTTCATGTATAATTGGTAATTAAGCATATGTAACCTAAACTTTTGTCACATAACTGATTATGTGACATGTTTAGGCATATAACACTTGTCATAGGGCTAGTTAGACGTCTCGAGTGCGCTTTTGCGCGCACGACGTGTTAAAGTAGCATAAGCTACCTTAATGGGTCGCGATGGGTCGAAAGCACTTAGGTTAGGTTCCGATTTAGTATGTAGGCTTTGTTAAACCATATTACATGAGTTCCCATACTCATTTGGTTTACAAGCCCTCATTCTATCCGATCCTCCGATTTAGGTCCGGTTAATTAACATAGTTACCTATATTAGGTACCGTTTGATTCCGTGATCTCTAGCATTGCTTGGTGGTTATCTTAGGACTTCTGAGCAATCTCAAGTGAGTACATAGTTCCCCTCTTTTACTGTTTTCAAACTGTTTTGGGGTGAAGCATGTGTACATATCTGTTATTTTCATGATTTCAAAGTATAATTGATTATACATGTTATTACTTATCATTTGACAAACTAAATGACTATCTATGGTTTAAACACTGATTTCTCAAAGAACATAAAATAAAATGTTGAATTGTACTTATTTTATGTTCACCAGACCGATTGGTAGTATGATATAGCGCTATAGGATTTGACACCCCATTCCTGTTGTCATGGAATGTCTGAAACCAATTTGTTTCTCCATCCGAATAGGGATTTCCTTTGTGGTATCCCTATAGTCTCAAAGGTGTATTTTGATGCACTAGGTCTGAATGAATTCTTAAATCACATTATTTTTGTATATTTAGTTATACTCCCAAAAGTATAGTTTGATATGCTCCCATATGCGATATAGTACAAAACCAACATATATGTTATTTACGAAACTAAAACATAGTTTAATATGTTATTTATCACATCCAAAGCATATTATGATATGTTATATATGAAACCAAAACATAGTTTAATATGTTATTTATAAAACAGAAGTACACTTGTAATATACTACTTAAAATTATTATTTTAAACAACTAAAGTATATTTAATGTACTATCTATCCAACGATTGGGTTTTGGTTAGTGTTTAGATAACGGGACGGATGTAATGTGATGAAAACATGGTAGATACGCCGCTGGTACTTCTTATATATAAGTGTATTCATTGCATTACATACCGTGGCGTTATTTAGTACACTTGGGTTAACGATATTGGAACTGAAATATATTTTAATATATTACTCATTCGATTCTCTTAAAATCAAAAGTATATTTTCACATATACTATAAGCCTCTTTATCAAAATATTGTTTTCGAACGATATATTCAATACAAACCCATTTTACATGGTTATTCATTTAACCTTACATTTATTTATACATATCATCTGATCTTATTGTTTTCAAACGATTTACAAAACAAATAAATTTACAAGCTTCATGACTAAACCTTATTAAACATTTTCTTAAACTTACAAGTCATGAATCCTATTTTCATAAAACCTATGTATCTCACAGGCATTTTTATGCTGACGTACCTATTTTTACACATGTTTCAGGTACTGCTTTGCAATGATTGTTGATACATGCTACATTTAGGATGGACTCGTGCCTTAGCAACTTTAAAACTTGGAAGATCATAGTTGTACTTACTTGATTGTATTAAAACAATGAGTTCATTTATTCAATAAAACAGAATTTATTTATTCCATGGTTATGAAACAATGATTCTGTTACAACACTCCCCGACGTTTCCGCCACGTCTAGTTGCTTTACGTGGTCGGGGTGTGACAGTGAATGGGTGGTTAGTTGGTGTTTTTTGGTATAACAAATGATCTAAAATCATGTGATGTATTAACCTTTAGTCTTATAATGGTGTTGTCTATAATAGATGACAAGTTTTGGTACAACTTCATTTTTTTCTCTACTTATTATACATATGTTTATGTTGTAATCGTTTATGTGTTATGATATAATCCTTGGATTATTTAATCAACTCCATCAATATGACGTACTTGATAAATATTAACCAAAAGCATTAATGTTTTTTATGCAAATTAATATAATTATTGTACAATACCGCTCGATTACACTCTACTCGTATATAACCAAATAAATCAACTATTCATGCTGCGTTTATGGGTTACAAATGTTAAGACAATATTTTTTCACGAGTTTATTCTATTAAAATTTGAAGTAATTGATAAATGTATATAACAATTCAAAAAGAATAAATAAATTGTAACTCTAAATCACGAAGTTGTAAGCTCATTTTTTGTTCAGTTTGCCATTTCTGCTTGTATGATCAATCATAGGAAACCAACCATCAACGTAACCAATGATATCTATAAAGAAACAAAAAAAAATTAGTATGATAATACTCGCATAATATAAGTAAAAATAGATGTGTTACTGATAATTAAAATGACTATGCACTTACCAACAGTCTAGTGGAATAGCACGATTGCGAAGCACATCAAAGGAAGTAAAAGAGAATCCATTAATTGATCCACCAAAGTCATCACGGTTTATGATATCGGTAGTGTAATTGAAAAACAGTTTATGTCGATGGTTAGTCGGGCATTACGGAGACAAGTTGTCACCAATTTCAAACCTCGTAACCATAACACAACGTTTTTCTTGAAGTAATTTTCCATACTTTGCGAGGTAATTACCAGCCACACTTGCTTGAATTTTGGAACCCTATCAAACAAATATAAAGTTTTAGGGTGTAAACAATGAGATAAATTAAATATAAATAAATGATGTATAAATTTATAAAGTACCTCCTCATCCATGAGGATCAATTCCACAGCATGAATAGCATTCTTGACTTTAAATGATAGTAGTTTCCAAAGCTTGATTATGCGAACTTTAATAGTCACATCTCTCTTGGTTGCATCCAATTGATTAAGAGGAGTGACGTTAAGAATTTCCATTGACCTTTATAGTTACGTTTTTAATAAGTTACATTAGAAACCAAGGATATAATTTGTCATTAAGCTAAGATTATTATGGGGTATTGCATTGTTAAGTGTAACTAATATAACTATAATTAAATAAAAAATACTTTTCTAAAACCTGCGCATTATTATGGGATATTAGATAACTATAATCAAAGCTAGTTCATTTGATGATCAATGCCAAATTATGGTGTTTTTTTCGCTAATGCATTGTATTTTTTTGAAGATAATCATGCAATTCCACAACCGCGAGTAAACAAGCCACCTCAGTCTGCATCAAATGATTTCTTTAGCAGGCAAGTAGTTATGTTTATGTATTTAAATGTGTTCCATTTGTTCCATAATCGTCACGTCAAATTTTGACTTTTGAGGTCAAATAAGTTGATTTCCAGCTAAATCCAGCTTCATAATGATGCAAGATGTAACCTTTTTTGGGAAATTAGTAATAAAAGTCAGTGGGTTTGACCTCAAATGTCAAGGTTTATCATTCTGACTTTCATAAACTTTGAACAGATTTACCAGAAATGCAAATCTAGTTGCATCAGGGGTAGCAAAAAATGTTCGCAAAGTTGGGAATCAAATCTGAGTTTGTTTTTGTTGTGTGCTGCTTGTTAAATTAGAAAATACGGGATCCTGAGTTTTAACACGTATGACCAGTACCTCACTACTATGTTGGAGAATCTGAGATGGAAGCTTCAAAAGAGGGTAGGAGCCTTACTAATTTCGGATACGGTTGTGTTAGTTACTCTGTTTATTCAGATATCAGTTACGGGTATGCTGGTACAAGAGTTGGTTGCTTCAAAACGGGTCTTTGTGTGATGGCTGAAGCTCTGGATATCCTTTTAGATTGGTCCAGGGGTAGTTTCGTCAGTAAGGGTTGGGACAGTTATCGTTCGGCTAATTTATCTGCAGGGGCGTTAACAAATCTATACAATGGCCGAAGCCTGGGTAGATGGAACTGTGTTATCCACTCGTTATGCTGCAGGGGTAATATTGTCATTATGGGTTAGGATATGTTGCATAAACAGAGATACACAGCCTGGGTTTCATCTGAAGTAACGCATCATAATTGCTTGTCTACTAAGTTGTTGCTGCTGATGAGCAAAAGTCCCATATACTGGAACGTTGGCATCTTCTGCTGGTTGTTGTATTGCTGGTACTTTGTGTTCTATTGGTACTATGCAGGCCCTGGTTTAAATATTCGAAATACTCGGGGCTGGGTTAATGGTTTGGCTGATAAAGACATCTGGAGGACTGGTGCTGGGGACTTGAATGACCAGCAGTTTCATAAGACCCATTATGGTGAGGTCATATCTCTGCCGTGGATGCTGAAGGCCGGAACCCAGCAATGTTTTTTGGGTTTCGGTATTCTGTCCAAACAGCTGGCCCAAATCTCGCCAAGTCCGATGTTTAAAATGGCCCAGTTATGGGTTATCATGCTGCAGCTGAAGGCCCACTATCGGGTGGTCACTCCGCTGTTGAAGGCCCATTTTTGGGTGGTGTATATTTTGTTGAGGATCATTTTATGGGCTACTATGCTGAAGCCCAAGTTCTGGTATATTTGTGGTAAGTCCAGTCCAAATTTGATCCCCATGGGCCTGGTTTACAGGCTACCGAAGGCCCATATATGGGTATGGATTTGCCTGTTCAAGCGGCTAAAGTCCAGGCATCTAGGCAAAAGAATAGGCCCAAATTGATTTGCTACTTTGACTCCTAATGTTCTATGTAATGAGCCAGTTACTTTGGGCTATGGGCGTGTTGTCGGTGGCTATAGGCAAAATATAAAGTGCAACTGGCCTAGTTCATTTGGGCGTTTGTGGCTTGGTTGTAACTCGTTACGGCTAGGGTACATTGATAGTTTTTGTATGTCTAGTACTCGATACTTGTGTACCCCTAGGAAGGGTCGAATGATTTCATATATTTGGTCCCCGAAATTTGTTTTGGGGATGATACAGGGGTATGCCCCATTGATCTTGTAATTTTTTCGTGTGGTTTTATATAGTTTGCCGGACTTTGCCCTTTATCCAAAAAAAAGATCCATTTGCCCATGTAAAAGAAACAAAATAGGAGTTGCCCTGTATGTGTTGGCATTGAGGTCCTCTCTCTCTCTCCCTTATTTCTTTATCTGTATGTATATAAAATACAATAACAACACTTTTTACCGTTTATGTAACTTTTTGGCAGGTTCTGGTGGACAGAAAAGTTACTAATGCTAACTCTGCTTCTACTCATGTTCATAACAAAGGTAAATTGTTTAGTTAACATCATGATTTTAGTTGTTAAGTGTACTTGTTACTAATTTCAGTGTGTTAGTGAACATAATTCTATTGTAGACAGTATTTTGGGACCAATGGCATTAGAGTGAACTCCAAAAGATATACTTATATGATTAACTCTCTTTGTCATCTGTTAGTTGTCATCCTTTGGTTTGAATGTCAAGCTTATATTATATGATTGTAGGGGTGTGAATTTCTGACACGACCCTAAAACCCGACACAAACCTAACACGAAATTCGCGGGTTTAGGTTTAGCCTAAACGGGTTCGGGTCAATTTCAGGTTAAACCCGCCACCCGTTTAGGTTAACAGGTAGGGTTCGGGTCAACCTAGTCGGGTTGGCAGGTTGACCCGTTTAACACATTTATACTATATTATATTTTTTACAATATATTTTATGTCAGAAATTAAATGAGGTGTGTATTTTATGCTATGATTATAACTTAAAAAGAGAAATATGGATTTTATAATTTAAATAGGATATTATTATATACATTTGTGTTTTTAAGTAAATTTTAATTTTAATATATTAATTTCAGAAAAAAAAAATAAAAAAAAAATTGGATTGAACGGGCCGTGTTCGGGTTAACCCACGAAACTTCAGGTCGTGTTCGGGTTCATATGTATGATTGTTATATATGTTTTTCTCCATAATTAACAAAGAATCTTTTTCTAGGAGGCATTGATTCAAACCTTTTTTTGTTGGAATTTTTGTATAATAGCAAAGGATGAAACTGTTTTATGGATGCTATCATTAAACTTTTAATTTCAATGTATAACGTTTATGCAGTTATAATAACTAATACATATGCAATATAGTTGTTGGTTTAAGAACTTGTTAATATTGGTGTCACCAATGTTAAGTATAAATTTAAATAATTATATGTATTGAAATTGAGTCTTGGATGATTGCCAATTTCAGATATCGGATCAGATGAAGACCCGATTCTCGTCGGGGTTATCCCTGCCTCAAATCTGTGAAAACTTGATAAAGGCAGCATACGATCCTCGATATCTGGTGTTTATCTTCATATCGAAACCCTGAACTGTGGGTGGGCTAAGATTGAAGAAATTAGAAGACACATATTGGATTTTAGAAAGTCAGGTAGTTTTGTCATTATTTTTATAAAACTTTTTTAAGTAATTTACATGGTGTATAGTAACTTTTAAGTAATTTACATGGTGTATAGTAAGTTTAATACATTTTTGCTGTTATAAATTAATTCAGGAAAGTTCATTATTGGTTATGCACCTCTCTGGGGTGAAAAGGAAATTACCTTGGTTGTGCTTGTGAAGAACTGTACGCCCCTCCAAGTGCGTATTTTTCATTATACGGTTTAACCGCTCAAGCACAATTTCTTGGAGGTCAGTCAACATATTACGTTTCAGCTCAAGTTCTTGTTCTAAGTCTAACCAGAGTTATGTGCATAAAGGTGTACTTGAGACAACACAAGTGCAGAGAATTGGTAAATATAAAAGTGCTGGTGATCAGTTAACACGCAAGAATATATCTGAAGAAAACCGTGAGGTGCTTAATACATTGCTTGATAATATCTATGGAAATTGGGTTGATAAGATTTCTCAAGCCAAAGGTAAAGTTCCTTTGTAGTTTCAAACTTATATTATATGATTGTTATATATGTTTTTTCTACATAATTATGGTAATAGATTTGAGCTAAAAAAAAAAAACATAATTAATGAAGAATCTTATTCTAGTTTCAAGTTTTAAAATCAGTAGTAGTTGTACCTTATGGTGTTATTGTTTTCCCCCAAGATAGTACATATACTTCAGTGGTAAACTTGAAAAGATCGGTGTCATATTTACCCTCTTTTATGTATCATAATTAAATGAATGTAAATAAATTAGGCAAAATCAACCTACACAGTTTAAAACCTAACCAAAACAACAATAAACATCATCGATTCATTCACAATCAATATAAACTTCAAGCATCATCGATTATAGAACATAAAAAACGTCATACGTAAGATGTAATCTAAACAAATTAGCTCAAAGTCAACCTAAACAGCTTAAAACCTAACCAAAACAACAATAAACATCATCGATTCACTAGCCACTGATGAAAACGAAACTGAGGCATCCAAACTTGAAATCTTTGGCACCGGACTTACCTGTGTGAGCGGAATTCGGCCTGAACCCTAGCCAACTTTGCCGGAAAGTCGATTCGCTAACCCTAGACACCAACAACACTGCCAACCAGAAGCCATTCGAGAGCGAGAAAGAGAACCATGAAAGAGAAAGTCTGTATTTTGAAATCTGATTAGGGTTTTTTGTCATTTGAATTTTGAAATCAGATTAGAGATTTGAAAGATGCAGGAATAGGGAATAGAGGGAGAGAGTAGAGATTTGAAAATCAAAACCTCTTTTTCAAAATTCAAAAGCAGAACATGGATCTATAAAGAGATAGAGCAGAGGGAAGGAAGAAATAGAGCAGAGGAAAGAAGAAGAACACAGGAAGAGAAAAGGGAAATATGGGTACGGGAGTTTTGGCTTTTGTGTGATTACAGGCTTAATGCTTATTTGACCTTTCTTCTTTTGTAAAACTCTTAACCATAAAAATTGAAAAATTACACCTAGGATTGGATTAAGGAGGGAGACTTGAAAAGTTAACACCTAGGATCAGGATTAAGGGGGAAGACTTGAAAAGTTGACACCTAGGTTTGTATACTCTTCCTTTATTATATAGGAAGATATTGAGGCCCATCCCCTTCCGGCTCATCCTCACACCCACTTACGTGGACGCCTACGTGGCGAAGCATCCTTTGAGAACTACCCTCCTTCACACCCCATAGTCTAAGAGGTTAACATGAGTTTTGTTTATTAAGTAATAATTACAGTACCTTTTGGAACTTAGAAGGGGGCTTGGGTTGACATACAAGCAATTCTTGCTCATGTTGTTTTTTTTTTTTTTGTATATTGTTACATTTTGGGTAACTTACTTTTTCGGGCCTGATTGCAAAATCTATCTTGTTACACTTCGTATAGATAGATATTAGATGACATAAAGCGAAAAATTCAATGAAAATGTGTGAAAATCGCAAGATGTAGGATATTTATTTCTGAGTTAGTAATTTTTACTATGCTTTTTCACAGTGATACTTAAGTGGTGAATGAAAGGCGAGAACTATGGTTTCTGACAAGCCCTTGGCCAAGGAAGAGTCAAAGGATGAGAAAAAGGAGAAGGTTGCAAATGAATCTGAGTAGAAGGAGCCTGAGGCTAAGGTATTAGTTATGATTACAAACAATCTACTACTAACACGATGATCTAACTCAGAGAGCATGTATGCAATTTTGAGATTGTCAAGTACTCCAACTAAAGCACTATATGTAAGGTTATTATTAAGTTATATCCCAATTGGTGCCTACAAAAATTGTGATGATTAATCACACCCGTTGGCTTAGAATATATTTGTGTAATCCTAAATTCCTAATGTAAATATGCAGATCAATAAAATATATATCATCGTGTGGTTGTTCCTGTGTTCATACTCCAGTGTTACCATTATTCTTTCTGCAATATTAACAAATAAGCGCAGGTCAGTTTCATATATTAGTTCATTTTGTTGTTGTTCATGTGATAATAATCCCAGATCAGTTTCATATGTTTGTTCAAATATTATTCATGGTTTATTTCCAACAACTTTTCCTCTTAATTCGAGCTCGCGGGCACCGTATCTTGGCTTAGAGAGTGTTCATTAAAACCTCATCAGCTATCAAAAAAATAAAAAATAAATAAATAAAATACGACCCCACCTTAATTCAGAACCTAACAAAAACCAAAACAAATGATAAACAAACGGAAACGGCAAAACACGGCTTTAAATTATGAAGCTCGCCGTAACACGTGGGTCCTCACTAGTATTCAACAATAAAAGAAAAGACTAAGACAAACATATAACACTAATATATATATATATATATAGGATTAGGTTTAAGAGTGAACACTAGTGTAGCTTGCGAACTGAGTGAACTAATCCTGGCCATACACGTGTGTAGATCAATGACCAGGATTTGATGTTGAAATACACTAGTGTATTTTATGATTTGATGATGAGATCCTGGCCATACACATGTGTAGATTAATGGCCAGGATTTGTTCACTCAGTTCGCAAATACACTAGCGTTCACTCTAGAACCCCACCCTATATATATATATATATATATATTGTTGATCAAATCAAAATATATCTCAAGATCATAAACCATAAACTTATAGGGAAAAATATAGATTTACATAATAAGAGATCCAAATCACTATATCTCTACTTTCTATCTCTGTTATCGTTTTCGGTCGGTAAAATGCATTTTACCAAATTGGAGAAGTTAAACCATCCGTAGTGGGCATGATACTGGCGTTTTCTCCCCCAATCACGCCCCATCACGCCGTAGCCCCACCGCCCAGGGCGTTTTCATTCAAAAAAAGCTTCCAGGCGTGTTTCAATCCACGCCCATAATCACCTTACTTGGCCAATCATGTAATTCCAACTCAAATACCTTTATATTTAAATTAAAAAAAAAACAAGAAAATATATTAATTAGGTAATCATTGATGGGGCATTATTAGGCATTATCCCACTACACCCATTTGTGAAAAACACCTATAATGCCCCTTTGCTGACTGTGATGAAACGTGTCATAAAATACCCATAGGTAGGGGCTTTATTCATGTGTACCACTACCGATAGTCTTACCAGTTAAGCTCATGATCATGATGTTGACGTGGACGATCATTATCATCATCCCAGTGAGTCTGATTCCAATATGACTGATCAAGGGTTCCAGTTAAATCAAACAACGCCTTTTCCGTACAATTATTCCAATCCTCTGTACCAACTCCACCGTCACTCATCTTCTCCGGCACACCGGAAAACTCAACTGCCCCCGTAATATCTGCAACCATCCACTCTGGTTGCTCCAAGTGAATATTCTCCACAATCCTGCATGTGTGATGCAACCGGAACGGCGAAATGCCGCCAGATATGTTAAGCTCAGGGGTTAAATTAGCCGCCGATGACATCATCATTCCGGTTAACGTATCAATCTCCGGCGAAATGATGTTTCCGGTTGATGATTGATGATCTAGTAGCGGTATATCGAAGCTAGGGTTTTGAGAAAACCGAAACGATGCCATTGCAGAATTTAACAAATTAACACCTGACAACGCATCCACAGCGGTTACAGGAACGCTTACGGTTGTTTTCACCGTCGTATTCGCCTCGGTGGTGGTGGCGGTAAGGCTAGAGCTGCCGCTACTCGAATCGTCCGAATTTGACGGCTTCCGTACAGTATAGTGACAGCTAGAGTTTCGGTTACCGGATTTAGGTTTGGGTCGTTTTTTCTTCCGGCAACCGCCGCCGACGGGGACGTTACGGAGGACTCCGCCTGTGGTCCAGTATCTCCGGCAGCTTTTGCAGAAGTGACGTGGCTGAGTTAGGTTATAGTTGTTGTAGTAACAGAATTTCGTGTTCAACGACTCGCATCGCGGACATTTCAACGCCGGAGGACCAGGTACTTGTTGGTGATGATGCGGTCGCAACCGCCTATCTCCGCCACCACCACCACCGCCATTAATCGAACGTAAATCCTGCATTTCTTCGAAAATCACAGCTAAATTGATCAAAAACTAGCTTCAAATTGAGTAAAACTTGAAGAATTTCAATCGAAAACAAGGATTTAACACCGTATTTTGAAATGTTTTGAAAATGTTTGAAGGATTTTGGAAGATTTGAGATCAGTGTGTTGTTTCTCTCTCTAGAAAACTATGAGTGAGAGTGATTATGAAATATCTGAAATGGAGTGGGAACAATATGAAGTGGTTGCATGAATTACGGAAACGGGCCTGCCGCAAGTCAAGAATTACAATCATTGCCATTGGTGTGGAATTACGAAAGTGGCCCTAGAAGTTGTCGAAACGGTATTTACTAGCAATAATGGATATCTCCCACTTCTAGTGGAGTGGTGGAAAGAACTTTGGGTTTCCTTGGAGACCCGGGTTCGATCCCCACCTGTTGCATTTGGGGGACGTCCCAATGATGGATCGTTTCCTTCCGAGGTATGGAGCGGTCTTGAGGGCAACCCGGTTTTACCCAACTGTTACCCCAGCAATACGTGTAGGGGAAGCATGGTTTCCGGGCGGAAGTCAGCTCACGCGCCGGCCGGGGCCCGATCGAACATCGCATCCTGAAATGCGGGGTTGACGGGGAATGTCTTTGACATGTCCCCGAAGACCAATAGGTCTTGTACAGAAAGTCTCCTTCCAAAAAAAAACTAGCAATAATGGGGGACGTAGGTAGGGTGTAGAGCCTTTATGTAGCTCGCACTCGTAATATTATTACTTCATTTATGAGGATTTTATTTGGATCAGTTTAATCAAACAAGCCTCTTCACTATTCACACACGCTGAAACGTCGCGTTTTGCCAAAATGCAGCGTTTTGGTATAAACGTCGCGTGTGCAGTGGAGTTTGTGTTGTTTTTTTTTTAAATAGGTGGGATGTGGGTTAGTTTGGTAGTGTTTTTTGGAGGAAAAAATTGTATTTGAGTTTTATTATTATTATAAAATATTTGTATTACATATAATTCATAGTTGTTTTATAATTATGTTTTTTACGTCATTATTTTTATAGAACGTATATAATATAAGTGCGTCTTTATAAACTGTTAACCTAGTTTATTTTGTTAAATTAAATTAAATGTAAATAATCCAAAACCAACGTGATGTAAATAGAAGATTAACTGCAATATATATATATATATATATATATATATATATATATATATATATATATCAGTTTGTACATACAAAACAAAAAGGTACAACTGAGTACATAATACATAACAAAACACTGTAGAAACAAACTAAGGTACTAATCCTCGTGCGGTGGGGACGGTGGGAGGGGAAGTGGAGGCAACCCGGCGAGCTCTCGTAGAGCAACGAGCGTCTCGACCATCCAGTCAATGAGTGCGCCCTGGCGTTTGAGGCGTCGGTCGAAGTCCCGAGCCGCTGCACGCGCTACCGGAGGCAGGTCAGCGTAAACGTGCTGCGGGTACTGTGGCGGCTCAGGAGGTAGCTGAACTGGTGGTACCGGGATCTCCTCGACATGCTCCTCCTGAGCCGGATCCTCGAATACAGGCTCAGCCTGAGCCTGAGCCTGAGGCTGAGCCTGAGGCTGGCCCGGGTACTGATCGAGGCCCAGAGCATGTAGCTGAGCCTGCCGAGCGGCCTCCTGAACATGAGCAGGGGCTAACACACCATCCCTCAGCTCAACAACAACCGGGATGACCTCCGGCAACACCTCCGCATGCCAAATCTGCCCGTCACGGCCCCTAAACCTCAGACCAACTTCAAAGGTACGGGTGATCTGCATGCTAGATACTGACGCGCGGCCCAACCTGGTTGACAGGATCGGATCGGACAGCTCCGGATCACTCTCGGGCACGATCCCTAGCGACCGTGCAATGGCGGTGATGTATGAGCCGTCGTGCAGCTGCCCGCGGAGCTGCCGGTGGTATGCACCTGCAAAGTAATCTGCCAGGCAGACTGCTAGATCGCAGGTCTGGCCGCGAAGTAGGCAGTATAGAAAGAAAAGGTCACTGAGGTTGACCTTCTCCCAGCGGGTACCCCGCGGCACGATAGATGACGCGATAATATGGTGCAGGTATCGGTACAAGGGGTCTTTAATGGTGGTGGCCTTTTGCCAGGATTTCCCAAAGGGAACCCTGGAAATGGCCCTCCAGAAACTGATAAGCGTCTGCCTGTCTATCGCCCTAACCCCCTGCATATATAAATCAGCATCAAGCTCGGGCTCTGGAAAATCCGGGTCCTACACGTAATCCGCCGGATGCGGCGCGTATGTAAACGTAGAAAGAAACTCGACCGTAAGCTCACAGTACGAGTCCTCCATCGCTATCTGAAATAGGCGCGACCAAGGAGTATCTAGTCCAACTATATCACGTGTCCGCGCGGCCTCTCCCACGGTCTCCAGCATGTCCCAGTCTATCCCTACATGCCCCCCAATCTCCATGGTGCGCAACCTAGCGCATCTCCTCGCCGCCCGTGACCCCTGTTCAAACTGCAAGTACGGACATACCTCCTCTACCTCAGCCTCCTCCATATGCTCAATCTCCTCCTCCATATGCTCAATCTCCTCCTCGTGATCGGAATCCATCCCTGCACGTTTAAATACAAATACAATATTAAACAATATCAAATACAAGTTATTATTAATAATTCTAATACACAAATAATATTAAATAAAAGATAATAAACAAATAATATTATTAAACAATTCAAATACACAAATAATATTAAATAAAAGATAATAAACAAATAATATTATTAAACAATTCAAACATTTAATAATAATAAATAAATAATAGAAAAAAAATTAAACATGAACCAAAGCGCCCCGCTTTGGCCTCGGCGCGGCGCTTTGGTTCTTCGTTTTCAAAAACAGAACCCAGCAACCGATCAAAACCCGCCCAATCAAACCAATCTCAAACATAACTATTTAACCAAAAGGATAAAGGATGTTCGATCTTACCTTTTAGCGTTTGAAATCTTGAAAAAGAAGATCGTAGCCCAAGTGTGTATAATCGCACCTTTGTGTGTGTGTTTGTGTTTGTTGATGAAATGGGGAAGAAGCTGCCCCGCTTCAGGTTAAACGAGGGAGCAAAGCGCCCCGCTTTGGCCATAGCGGGGCGCTTCAGTTCAAATTTCCGGGCAAAGCGCCCCTCTTAGGTCAAAGCGCGGCGCTTAGGGCCTTTTTTAAATTTTTTAAAATTGTTTTTAATTCACAAACGCGTCGATAATAGTCTAAATTTTACGCTTTTTCCATTACACATCATTTTTTAATATATATGGACTATACTGCAAGTTCCGGATCAAATCGGTTACGTGTGATGTCGTATTCCATTATATCGTATCATTTTGGTTTGAAAGCACAAGTACTCCTATGAGTAGTCTTATGTGTATCAGCCGCCTACCGTACATGTACATGACGTATTTTTTCATTAATTGTAGTATTATGATGTATATTGTCATTTTGGGTCGTACAAGTGCGTATTGAATCTGATTGGGTTGTGTCGGTGACATTCGGTTTTTAACGTGATGGAACGCATATATTGAACAGACACAAACGTACTCTTGGACTGTAAAAGAATTAACGTGATTATTATTAAACACATTTAACATACATCTTGAACATATGGGGTTACATTAAGGTCAGGGGGACGATACGTAAGCATTTCATACGCGTTGATCTGATCCCTGTATAATGTATGCCAGGCTGCTACGCGCTCTGTTCTGTTCGCTGTCCAGAGTGGGTTTGGGGGAGGCATTGGATAACAACCTCCAAGCTCTACATGTATGAAATGCCCACCGTCGACGAACACAACCGCAACCACCAGGTGAGGTTGCTCAGCTTCGTTTGGCCCGCCCAGCAGAGGGAAAATTGTATCGTTCCCACGAATGTCGAAGGTGTGAACAATCACACCGTATCGTTGGGCAATAAGAAACCCCGTCTCAGGCATCGTCATGTAATTTTCGATAGCTGCTCGTCCCACCCCCTTTAAATTGATCCGTCTAACCAGCGCATCATAATTTCCTATGTTTTCCGGATCGAAAACCTGCCTCCAAAGAGATTCGTTCATACGTAACTCCATTATAAGTTGTTTCCGGATCATCAAATACGTATTTTGTTTCACTCCTAACCCAACAGCCACCGATCGAAACCCACAATGACCATCTGGTTTCATGTCCTTTATTCTCACGATGTATGGATGGATCACTTTGGGAATCTGAGATGCGTAGTTGCGGATCGCTATATCCGTCTTAGGGCCGAGCTTGATCATCGGGAAATCAGGGTGTAGGTTGAGCGGTTTGGTATTCTTTTGTCTTCTAGAATCTTGGGATGATACGTACGAGCTGTGACGGGGAAGATCGTCTGAGGCCTCGACCCAAGTTTCTTCCGACGGAATGTACGAGCTTTTTCTAGCGGCTTCAACCTTCCTTTGTTCCTGCGTTTTCAATGTTGGGCGACCACGAGTTTTCTTCAGAACAACAGGAAGTTTTTTGTTATTGTTCCCTGGATTGAGGATTCGCTGAAACTTTTCAAAGAAGCTCCTTTTCACTTGAGGGGGTGTTGGATCGATCTGTTGTTTCAATTTTTCAAATTCCGCGTCTACATCGATATCCTCTATCTTATTCCTTGCAGGCTTGAAGTCAAGCTTCTTCCAGAACACGTCTATCAAATTGATATGGATTTGCTGACCTGTGGACGAAAACAAATTAGGTGGCAAAATCATAACGAGAAAGGTAAAAAATATTAATTACCGTTATTTTCCAACTTTCCCAAACGACAGGCACATGGCAAACCACAGCTTGCACCGTAGGCTCTCAACCCGTCTTCCTTACGTTTTAGTTCCATATTCAAAAGCTCAATCGCAAATATTGAAACCTTTCTGAGAATATATGCAAGCATGGGATGATCCTTGTGGTGCTTCATCACTTTTCGGAGGCTTGTTTCAAAGCTACTTCTAATCTCGGCGTATTGTCTATCAACAACATGATCAACATACAGTACAAGTTTATCCAGTGTGTTGCGATGACTTGGAAAGTGACTTTTTAGTGTTGCATGCATGCCTTCAACCCTGTTGGTCGTAGTTTGGTGAAAGTTAATAGTTTTGTTAATCCAGCAAGATACAAACTTTTCATGGTATGGATCCAACCAGGATTTCATCAAATAATCAAAAACCTCTGAAATTAAAAAACGTAAATAGTCAGTTTTTGTTATTATATAAAATTTGAACATAATTATGTAAGAAATACTCACGTTCACGGCCATCTTCTTTCAGCTGTGCTTCAAGGTTTTCCAAGTTATACCTGTATATTTCCTCGGTCGTAGACTCGCACAATGTCCAAAATGTACGTACGAATTCTTTCCACTGCATGTCAGAGAATTTCCTCTTGCTGTTCTTATTAATATTTTGTTGAATATGGAACCGACAAAGATACTTATGCGCTTTTGGAAAAACTTATTCACACGCGTTAATTAGCGCAAATTCCCTGTCTGTTAAAATCACGCGCGGTTCCATACATCCTACCAGCATAGACTTGATCCTCTGCAACACCCATTGGTAGTTCTCTAACTTCTCAGCGGAAATTACCGCACAAGCAGCCGTAAACGATTTGTTTGTCGACGTCATACCTACGACCTGAACAAATGGCAGGTTGTACATGTTTGTTTTATAGGTGGCGTCAATCATTAGCACATGCGGGAAGGCACACCACATAGTGAATGATTTTTTGTGAACAAAGAAGACATCTTCAACTGCTGTGACCACCTTGGTTTTCACACTCGTATTTGTTTGACTTTCATTGTAACAAATACCGTATTTGGAATGAAACTTATTTGAATATACTTGCCTTGTGCTTATACATGCTTATACCAATACAAACACGTGAAACAATTGCAAATTTGTTGAGTTTTATGCTATTAAACAAGGTTACATAAACTATAAGGGTCTATTGTGACATTTTGTGAAACTACAATCTAAAGGACCTATTTGTCATTCTTTGAAACTTTAGAAATACAAGGGTTAAAAGCGCAATTATTGAAAACTACAAGTTTAGGGTCCTTTTGGTCATTATTGAAACTCATTTATAAAAAGAAATAAATATAGTTTATTTTGTTTTAAAAGTACAAGGTTCATTGGGTCATTCTTGAAACTTAAACTCTAGGGACTAAAACTGACTTTTAGAAACTCATTTTAACTGAATTATGTTAACTGAGTTAGTCCTCATATAATAAATCCTTCTTTAAAACTTAACCCAGTTAGGTTAACTAACTGACTATAACAGGGACCATTTATGACATTTTCTGAAACTTCAGGGACCACAGTTGCATATTTTCGAAACTTCAGGGTCTGTTTTGAATATTTTTCGAAAGTTCAAGGGCTGCTTTTGTAAATTTCTGAAACTCGAGGGACTTTTTTTGTGTAAAATGAAACTTGAAGGGCCTAAGTGTAAATATCCATAAATTTGGTTAAAAATGGGGTTGAACCGGTCACAGGTGGGACTCGAACACGCGTCGATTCGTGTACAAAGCATGCGCACAACCAGCTCAATTGTGTTATGTTTTAGATTGTATAATATATATATTGACTTTAAAATGACCCTGAATTATATTACACAGCGCAACAGGTCGCGGATTCAACCAAAAACTCACCAAAATCGATTTTAATCCATTCTTTTGACCTGTAAAGCTTACCCACATGATCCCCAACCCATCCCAACTCGTTCCAATCATTCAAACGACACATTATGGTGCTAAAACACTCAAAAGAAAACGAATTTTTATAAAAATAAAAGTGGATCTAGACCACTAAGTTTTGTTGAATATGAGATCCAAACTTCGTGTATTTAAGTTCCCTACATTCCTAGCAACATTCCACACCATTTACAAACACTTAAACACCCGAAATCGTCGGATTAAAACCTGCAACTTGCCGGAATACTCACTTTTTCACCGGAATTTTTCAATCTGATCATCCTTTCAATACCGGTTCGTTTTTATTGTTTCAATTAATTCTTTTATGCTTATACAATGTTTCTCCAAAGTTAATTTAGATATAACATAGATTTGCCCGTAAAAATCACGAGTTTGACTTTTAGTTTGACCGGGTCTTCTGACTTTGACTTCTCTTTGGAGAAGATGACCAGGCCCTGTTTGGTTATAAGTTTAGTAGTTCTAAACCAAACACAAACAAAAGCTTAGCCCAATGGTTAAGACTCTGTTTGGTTACAATACAGACCTGGGTTCGAACCCAGGGGTCTGCATTTCTTTTTAATCAATTAATTTTTAATATTTTCAACATTCCAATAATTTTTATAAGATTATTAATCAATGTTGCTTTTATTAAAAATGTGAAATTAGTCAATTTATTTCTAAAACTAATTTTTATGATATTAAAACAGTTTATTACTAAATAAATTCATAATAAATCAATTCATAGGAATTAAAATCTGAAATTTTCAGATTAATTATTTGAAATACTAATCTTCACAAAAATAATGTTGCTACTGATATTTTATATAATTTCAATATTTATATAATTAAATCAGTAATATTCAAGTTCAATAATTAAAAATATTATTTTTAATTATTATGGTATAAATTAATTATATCACTTGTACAATATTTAGCCAATAATCATTATATTTAATTATGATACTAGTTAAATATATTTGATTTATTATTACAAATGTTTATATTAAATCGATTGTACATTTTTTTGCAATTTAATTATTTATGATAAATAAATATTTTTTCATAAATAATTCCTCTATATCATGATTATTTTTCCGAGCCCTCTAAACATATAATTCACAAGTTCCTTCTGTTAATCTAAACACTATCAAATACAATAAATACTCAACAAATCCCGTCAACACTATACGACCTCAATATTGATACATTATTCTTGTACGATTCATTAGGACAACTTGAGCTTCCTTATTATCAGACACTTTAATCTTGACTTGCGTATTCGAAATCACCTGCAAAATAAAGTGAGTACATAGATCCCCTCTTTTTACAGTTTTCGATTGTTTTGGGGTGATTCATATGTATAAAAACGATTTCGATATTCTAACAATGGTTTCAAAACGATTGAGATGGTTTATACTAAACTAATAACGATTTCGATAATGTGAACGAGCTTGTTGGCTGAAATTACATAACGAATGACATTCATTAATTTCGGCCAAACCGACCAGTATTAGGTTATGGTACCATAGGATCCGACAAATCCCGTTATCAACTAGACCCATGGTTATGTGTGGGTTAAGTGGGTAACGACTGAATCTGATGATTGTTAACTTACCCTTGGAGGTTTGTTAATGCGAGAACGAGTTGAACGAAGGACGAGTCACAAAGGTTTGAATGTTATTAGCAAGACGACCAAAAGTAGTTTTCACAATTAAAACGAGAACGATTTAAACGAGTGAATGAATCGTACGATTTGGAACGATTTAAACGAATGAACGATGTTCTATAACGAGAACGAGTTAAACAATATTACACAACGATGTTTACGAAACTATATAAACCATACGAGTTTTATTATAAGAACGATTTATGATTTGGCTTACATAAACAAATGTTTTGGGTTAAGATTCATGGCAAGGGTTATAAATTATGACCAATCTATTTTGACTTGGTTATTCATTTACAATACAAACATTTTACAAAACAAGGTTTTCTAATATCAATTAATGAAGTTGTACAAGTTGTTTCATCATACAAATGAGCCATGAATCTGATACTCACACAAAAACTATGTACTCACCGGCATTTCTTTGCTGACTTTGTTTTTACATATGTTTCAGGTGAAGTTGCTTAATGTTGATTGCGAGTAGGATGCATGCTCACTTAGGACTGGACGAGGCCTTAGTGATTTAATAACGATGATAAACTATGTTTGAAGAAACACTAGATAAATGGTCGGAACCGAGATATCTAGGGGGTTTGAATCCGCATAAAAAGGTTAGCTCTCTCTCGATTGATTCAGTTGCAGCTGATCTTCTTCTCCGATGGTTCTGCAAAAAAGAACACCGTTAGCCTCGCCAAGGGGAGAAGAGGGTTCTCTCCTTGACCCGACTCCGGTGTGAGAATAAATATTGGTAATGGAGAAGAGAATGTATTTGAGAAGTGTGTGTGACTTGAATTCATACTTGGGTTCTTTCTCATATTTATAGCCGGGAGTCGTTTTAGGCGGGAAAACCCGTTAGTGAAAAGTTAACGGAAGATGCTAACCCCGTAAGCGGTTACATTTCCTTCCGTTTAAGTTCCTTGATCCGACGTGAGAGCACACGGATCGTGGTCTAGATCAAAGGTTGGGGATTTGCCACGTGTAATGTGATTACGTGGGGATTACTCTCCAATTGCATGCCTTTGATGTGATTTCAGGGGCGTCTGTGGTAATGACACGTGTAATGTGATTACGTGGAGATTATTCATTCGTTCAGAGGGCTTCTGCGAAGAAAATTCTACTGCAACCCCCAAAATCCTTCCATGATTGGAAGCAAAAAAATTTCTTCATTAAAGCCGGAGTGATTCCAGTGAAGATGGTTCTAAGGGGGAAGGACGATGTTCCGATTGAAACGCTTCAGACCCCTGTTGATGAAAACTGGTACCAAGATCTGAAAGATGTGCCCAATATTGCGTTGCCGGAGAAAGCTCTCGTCGGAGCCGGTATGAGTTTGAACTGGAAGATGGAGCGTGAAGATAAACCCGTATACACAGAGGATGGTCATAGTAAGTTTGGGGCTTCTCCACTCTCTTTCGTCTCTTTTTTTTTTTTGAACTGTTTTTTTTTTTTTTTTTGAATGTAGTTGTTTCTTTGTATGTTGTTGCCTTCAAGAGGGAAGGCGGAAGAATGGGTACCATCAAAAAGAAACCTGAAGAGGAGCTTTGGTACCATCGTATTGTAAGGAATTTTGTTCTTCCGCAAGATACGGATCTATCTGCTCAACCAGCTGTTGGTGCTGGTAAGTTATATCTGCGTTTCGTTTCCTTTTGCTCTTTGTGGGTAAGTGTTTGCTTTGCGCTTTTGTAGGTGAATTGTTGAATTTGGGCATAGGCCTGAAAAGAAGAAACGCGCAACGACTTCTACTTCTTTTCCCAAGAAGAGTGAGACTGTTAAAGCTCAAACTTTGAAGACGAAGAATGTTGGAGAGAAGAAAGGTACGCGCCGTTCCTCTGTCCCCAGGTGTGATTATGTGGTGGTTTCTGACTCTTTGGAGGGTCTTACTCCTGCAGTGACTATGCGAGAACCGAAGCCTGAACCAAAGGATTCTGCTGATATTCCTCCATCCAACCCTAATGAGCCTATTGACTTGGACTCTAGTCCCGAACACTTGGTGCATCGGAAGGCTGGTAAACGGAAACAGACTGATCCTGACGCGGAGGGTCAACCTCCTAAAAAGGTGCAGAGGAAGAAAATTACCAGAAAAGGAAATCTTGATGCCTTTGTCTCGGAATCTGTTCCTGGTAAGTGATGTTCCTCCTTGTTTCCTTTAAGCGGACGGAATTCTTACAGACTTTTACTTGTCCAGAAGTTCCTGTTTCCCCTATTCCTACAGAAGTACCATCTGTGGTTAATGAAGAACTTCCCTCTACTCCTCCGCGCGCTGCTGTTGCAGACCCGCTAGAGCCTTCAGAGGTTGCTGGGGAAGGAGTGGAGAAAACTGTTGAGGCTGAGAAGCCTGCTAGTGTTGATACAGAGGCTGAAAAGATTGTTGAACCGAGCGTGGTAGATAGTGCTGATAATCCACCAACCCCGGAAGCTGTTGTTCAAGATTTGGGGAAAGAGCAGACTGCTGAAAAAATTTCAACTTCTTCCCCTAGACCTTCTGATGCTATGCCTGAACATACTGAGAGGGTCACAACTGAGGAACCAGGCTCATCTGCTGGTGTTGATAAACAATCTCCAATTCGTCCAGAAGAAAATCTGGGAGAATATTATTACCGTACTTATATGGAAAAAGATGCTTCGGGTCCTCATGTCCCTGTTTGGAATTTGAAGAAAGGCGATACCTTCTCGGATTGGCGTGTATGCCAAGATTGGCTGCAGGGGATACTTCCGCCTGGCGAGATTAAGTTTCAGGAAAGTCAGCCTTATGAACAGACCTATCAGTCTTATCTTGCAGAAACTGCTTCTCATGTTTCTACTACTCACCGTATAGTGCGTGAGTGGTATAGTATGCAAAAGGAGCAGGCATCTTTCATGGCATCTCAAAAGAAGTTTGCTAAAGATGAAAAACATGTGGCTCAGTTGAAGGCTAAATTAGAAACTGAGCGAGCCAAGTTTGAAGCTGAGCGCAAGACTGAGGAATGGTCTGTTGCTGGTTGGAAAAGAAAAGCTGAAGCTGAAGCTGCTCTCCTGTCTGAGGAACGCAAAAATTGGAGGAGAATTTGCGAGAAGGATAATGCTGAGAAGGCAAACCTTCGCAATATTATAAATAACCTCAAGGCTGAGATTGAAAATTTGAAGAATCAAGATGCGGAGGTAGAAAAATTGAAGAAGGAGAAAGCTGATGTAGAAGCTGCGCTGGCGGAAGTGCGCTCTCATAGGGAGCATAGTGAGCAACGGGAGGTACAAGCTTTCGCCACTCTTGCCCTTAGAGATAGAGAGTTAGAGGAACTTACTGCTTTGGTTTCTGACCAGGAACAACTAAAGAAGGATTTGGAGCTTGCACATTCCGAGAATACTGAAACCTCCCACCGTTTGGCTGAGATTGAAGAGAAGCTAGAAAGTTCAGAAACGGCGCGGGTTACAGCGGAAAGCGAGCTTGAACCTTTAAAGACTGATATGGCCTGGTTAAAAGATCGCGGGATTTCCTGTGTAAGTTTCTTTTCTCTTTTTTGTTGTGGGATCATATATGCGCTCTTTTGATACTCATTTCCGCTTGATTTCATAGGTTGCTGAATCTGTGTTAAACTCTGAAGAGCTGAATAAAACTGTTGCTAATCTAATGGTCGCTGCGCGACGAGATGGGTATGCGCAAGGTTATACGGAATGTTCCCAGCATGTGAAAAGTGCGTTGAAGGTTAACTGGGATGATAGCAAGTCTGCAACTTTTGGCGTAAATACTGCTGCCGCGCTTGCTTCCATGAAAACAGAGTTTAATGATTTACAACTCCCAGTCATGTAACTGATAAATGTGGCGCTGCAATCGGACGATCACGTGGCGCAACTCAAAGAAATCTTTCCGGATGGGGGTGAAGATTTAGAGTAGTATGAAATGGTATTGAACAATTTTTTATGCGGGATGTAAATCCCTGTTTTGATGGTGCGCTGTTGCGCAAGTATTTTAAACACTACCGTGTTTGGAACTTTTTAGGGCGTATCTGTACGCTGAAAATAGTATGTTTCTATTTGTTTTGTTGAATGACTTTACAATATTTTGCATGAGTACAATTGCTTTTATTGAGTAAGGCGAATGAAGTTGGTATGAAGCTCATGTGTGAATTTATGGTCGTTTGTGACGTGATCACTGACCGCGCATGGAGCTTGTTTTATTCTACCATAATGTTTTTGCGCTTACTAAAAAGAAATTGCATGCACTTTGTAAACACAAAAATAATAGAAACTTTGTAATTTTATTCATGGATAGAGCACAGAGGCTTTACAAAGTTTTTCTAATAATTATATGGAACTTAACTTACGCTCTGATAGTTCCGCCGTATTTGATGGGTCATGTCTTTCTGCGGGAAACTTATAGAGTCGTCCCTTAGGTTTTGGCCCGTTTACTTGGGCCTTCTTCTCCCCGGGTTATCTGCTTAATCTCTTTGCGCATGTTTTGGAGTAAATGCGTGAGTTCTCCATTCTTGAGGGCTTTCTCTATTTCTGTGCGCAGAGATATGCAGTTGTTAGTGGTATGCCCGTTGTCTTTATGATATTCGCAGTATTGCGCCGGGTCTTGACCACGTTTACTCTTCATTGGGATCGGAGGTTTGAATTGATAGTCCTCAGTACTCAGAACCTCCGCTGTGGTCTTTGTTAGGGGAGTCCATTGTCTTTCCCTATTTTCTTGTTTGTTCTCCCTTTGTGCAGAGAGTTTGTTAATTGTTGTGCGGGCATCTTCAGAGGAACGACTTCCTGATGACTCGCGCCATGATTTTTTGAACCTCCTTTCACCGGTTAAGCTCAAGTCGGCGGGCCTATTGTGTGGTGGTGGTGGCCTGTTTGTAGTAAGGTTTTTCTCGGTCTGCGCATAAACCTTGGCCGCCGCCATTATCTTCTCCCAACTTTTTGGAAGGCCCTCTGTTCTAGATAAGACCTTAACCATGTCATCACACCTAACCGCATACTTGAATTGAGCACGAATTAGTTGTTCGTTAACACCGCCAATTTCCAACACTTCTTTATTGTATCTGGTGATAAAATCCTCCAGATTTTCATCATCACGGCGCCAGATGTTCATGACGTCGGATGTATCACGCATGGAACGCCGTTGCTGGCTGAAGTGTGTTAAAAACTTTTCACGCAGATCTTTCCATGACTCGATCTGTCCAGTTGGTAGGTTATCAAACCAGATTCGCGCTGGGCCAGTTAATGTTTGTACAAACAAATGACACCATAGCGGAAGAGTCCAACCCCCAACCAACCCTGCGCTGGTGAATACTCTCAGATGATCATCAGGGTCAGTTAACCCATTGAATTTCCCTATGTTAGATGGTAATTTGGCCTTCTCCAATGGAGCCAGAGCTATCTCC
This sequence comes from Helianthus tuberosus, assembly GCA_030545235.1. NCBI lineage: Eukaryota > Viridiplantae > Streptophyta > Magnoliopsida > Asterales > Asteraceae > Helianthus > Helianthus tuberosus. The sequence goes on along the minus strand of CM060397.1, from coordinate 129,360,116 downwards.
AATATGAACTTCGAGTTTTCCGCCGCTTCTGCAGGGCGGTAAACTAAGTCATAATTGTGTTCTGCCTCAGGGTTATAAACCGCTCGAGGTCTGCATTTGTAATAGTTTGGCTGTAGTCGATTGAACACACTGTTGTTTGCACTCAAACGGTATGTTGGATCAGATTCATCGGTGTGGGTATCCCGTTGGGAACCCAACCTATCATGAACCGATTGTCTTCGACGAGGATGTGGTTCTCCGTGATGTTGCCTCTGGTAACTGCCTGACTGAATGTACTCGCGTTGAGACGTGGATCTGGCATGAACTTCTGTATCATCATAAGTTGATTCTTCTCGCTGGGAGGCATGAGCTCTAGATCCCGGTCTCCGTGATTGAGTCAGAGGAGCAGTTTGAGCACACAACTATGTGTACACTGCGTTTAATGCCCCTTGGGACCGGACATACCATGATATCGGAGTTTCTCCTGGTGGTAAAATTGATTGAGCAGGGTTTGTTGGTAATATTCCTGGGGTACCAGGATCATTTGCTCGATTGGATTGAACCTCGTTATCGTCCTAGGCCTCTTCTACGATTCCTTCTACTTGTAAATTGTTCCCGACGTTTGGTCGAGGACCAGGTTGCCGGTGAGATGACGAATTTTCTGCCATGTGCAAAACAGAAAATGGAACGAACTGAATCGAAACGAGATAGAAACTAGAAAACAGAGGAATCGGTGGGCGCCAATGAAGAAACACTAGATAAATGGTCGGAACCGAGATATCTAGGGGGTTTGAATCCGCATAAAAAGGTTAGCTCTCTCTCGATTGATTCAGTTGCAGCTGATCTTCTTCTCCGATGGTTCTGCAAAAAAGAACACCGTTAGCCTCGCCAAGGGGAGAAGAGGGTTCTCTCCTTGACCCGACTCCGGTGTGAGAATAAGTATTGGTAATGGAGAAGAGAATGTATTTGAGAAGTGTGTGTGACTTGAATTCATACCTGGGTTCTTTCTCATATTTATAGCCGGGAGTCGTTTTAGGCGGGAAAACCCGTTAGTGAAAAGTTAACGGAAGATGCTAACCCCGTAAGCGGTTACATTTCCTTCCGTTTAAGTTCCTTGATCCGACGTGAGAGCACACGGATCGTGGTCTAGATCAAAGGTTGGGGATTTGCCACGTGTAATGTGATTACGTGGAGATTACTCTCCAATTGCATGCCTTTGATGTGATTTCAGGGGCGTCTGTGGTAATGACACGTGTCCAGATGGTTATAACCGTCTGGGTGGTGCACGATTATATTTCTTCTAGAAGATTACTGCTGTAATCTGGTGTGGCACCTTATTGTGTGGAGACCACTGAATGAATAAATCCCAAGTCTAAGTAATTCTCCAGGTTTGGATACGCTAGGCGGAAGTATTGATCTCAGGATTTTTATCCTTTGCTATCGGGAGAAGGCGCAAGGATTTATGTTTTCCTTTGGGCGCGCTACTATAGGCTGCTGACTGTTTTTTCCTTTTATAAGACCTGTGCGCGGCCGCGCAAGGTTTGAAGGTTAAAAGCAGTATTGTGGTATGGTCCTAAATACTTATTATGAGGTTTTTGGGACCTTACCCCTTCAATGTTTGAATTGCTTGTTTAAATTTAAGACAATGTTTAATATTCAATAAAACGAAACTCTTTTTATCCATGGTTTGAAACGATAATTTTGTTACAACACTCCCCGACGTTTCCGCCACGATTTGTTGTTTTACGTGGTCGGGGTGTGACAGAAAAGTTGGTATCAGAGCCAATGGTTATAGAGAATTAGGTTATTAGTAAAACTTTGACCTAGACTATAACTTTCTAGGACCCCAACGCAAGTTGATTTGTGTTTAGAATTAAAAAAAAACAAAAAAAAAAAACAAAATCCGAATCTTCTTCGAAAATTAGTTATCCGTTCTAGGATGATTGATTACTAGGTTTTGAACCCTCTGTTATAAGGTTTTGAACCCTTCTAGTTTAACTCATTTTTGGCTTAGTGCCTTTTGAGTTTTCAAAATCTCGTCAGAGTTTGGGTCTAAATAATGTGAACACGTGCAAACTGGAAGAGTGAATGCCTGTACCCTGAGTTTTATGTCTAAGGCTAGAGTGTTCGTACAAATCCACATAATCGGACCAGTCACTCTTACCTGGGAACGCTTGGGGTGAGTGTTCACTTATAGGCGAGCATGTCTTCGCGATACATTACTTTGATTAGTCACTGCGTGTCGTTTGTTTGTTCGAAGTAACGAACAAATGATCGCCTTCCTTGTGTTTTGTCGATACCTCTTTTGTTTTTCCTAATTTTCAATCTCACTCGATTCTCCTGTTTCCTTACTAGACAATGCCTCCTCGACGTGAAGCACAATCTTTTACTATTGAAGAACTCGCAGCCCTGGTCTCTCAGCAAGTGGCTGCTGTGCTTCCTGGTGTTGTGACCCAAGTCCACGAGATATACAACAACAACAATAATAACAACAATAATGCACCGTGTAATTTCAAGAATTTCAATTCTGCTAAGCCGCTAAAGTTTTATGGGTCACAAGGAGCAACTGCACTCCTTCAATGGTTCGAGAGTATTGAGAACACATTCAGACATGTGCAATGTCCGAATGGGCGTAAGGTTGAATTTGCTTCGAGTGTGTTTGAGAAGCGTGCTCTTACGTGGTGGAACGGAGTGATGCGCGACAGGGGTGCCGAAGTGGCGTTGGCACAAACATGGGAAGAGCTTCGAACTCTCATGATGAGAGAGTTCTGTCCCCGTCACGAAATTCGAGCTTTGGAACGAGAGTTTGACGATCTGAAACAAGACGGGGGAGAACACCATGCGTATACGAATCGATTTGAGGAGCTCAGTCTTTTGTGTCCTACTATGGTTACCCCGTTGGAAAAAGCAATATAGAGGTATTCGATGGTTTACCCGATTCTATTCTGGATATAGTGACCGGTATTAATCCTACCACCCTTCGCCAAGCAATCGAGTTGTCTGCTACCCTGACTGAGTTTCAAGTCAGGAAGGGTAAACTCACCCGCAATGGTGATAAAAAGAAGGCGACTGATTCTGGGAAGGACAAGAATAAAGGTAAGGGTAAAGAAGGTGAGTCATCGAAGAAGTCGAGAAAGCGAAAGGGTTCCCAGAATTTTGCAGTAACTGCACAAACTGCTCAGAACCCTCAGAACCCGCCAGCTCAACCTCCTGCGAAGAAAGCGTATGCTGGTACCGCACCTCATTGTGCTCGCTGCAATAGTCATCATGTTGCACAACAAGCTTGTAGGCAATGCACAACGTGTGGTAAGCTTGGGCATCTGGCCAACGTCTATCATTCGGGTCAGAATCAGATTGTTCGGAATCAAGCTCCAGTTCAGGGGAATGCTGCTAGATTCCCACCGGGTACATGTTTCAATTGTGGAGAGCTTGGTCACTACCGCAACAACTGTCCGAGGTTGGCAAATGCAAATGTAAATCCAAACGTGAATGTCAATGTCAATGCAAATGCGAATCCCGCTCGTGGGCGAGCGTACAATCTGAATGCTAACGAAGCAAGGGCTGACAACGAGGTGGTTAATGGTACGTTTCTTGTTAACAATCGACCTGCATATATTCTTTTTGATTCTGGCGCTGATAGAAGTTTTGTTTCATTATCTTTTAAACCTTTGCTTGCGATACCTAGAACTAAACTGAGGAAACCCTTATCTGTCGAAGTTGCTACTGGTAAACCTCTCATTCTCGATTCTGTTATTCGTGATTGTCGGTTAAACCTTGATAACCATCTTTTTCCAATTGACCTCACACCGATGCAACTTGGGAGTTTCGATATTATCGTGGGGATGGATTGGTTAACCAAACATCATGTTGAGGTGGTTTGTTTTGATAAGATTGTTCGTATTCCTCTTCCGTCTGGCGGTGTTCTGGAAGCTCGTGGCGAAAAACCATCTGGCGGATTGAAGCTTATGTCATGTACAAAGGCCCAAAGATATTTATGAAAAGAATATGTTGCTTTCCTGGCACATGTCACCGAGGAGAAAGGTAAGAGCAAGAGTGTTCAGGATATTCCGATTGTTCGGAATTATCCAGAGGTGTTTCCTGATGAACTGCCTGGTTTGCCTCCAGTTCGTCAAGTCGAGTTTCATATTGACCTTGTACCCAATGCCAACCCAGTTGCGAAAGCACCTTATCGTCTTGCACCGTCAGAGATGCAAGAGTTATCAAAACAGCTTCAAGAGTTATCTCATAAAGGATTCATCTGTCCGAGCTATTCGCCTTGGGGAGCTCCTGTTCTCTTTGTGAAAAAGAAGGATGGATCTTTTCGAATGTGTATCGATTATCGTGAGCTTAATAAGCTTACAATCAAGAATCGATATCCCCTACCTAGAATTGATGATCTCTTCGACCAGCTGCAAGGTGCTTCATGTTTTTCCAAGATCGATCTGTGATCTTGGTATCATCAACTTCGTGTTTTCGAAGAAGATATTCCCAAAACTGCTTTCCGTACAAGATATGGGCATTATGAGTTCACTGTCATGCCTTTTGGTTTGACAAATGCCCCAGCTATCTTCATGGACTTAATGAATAGGGTTTGTAAACCTTATTTAGATAAGTTCATCATAGTGTTCATCGATGATATTCTCATTTATTCAAAGTCTCGAGCCGATCACGGGCAACACCTTCGTTTGACATTGGAACTCCTAAAGAAGGAACAACTTTTTGCTAAATTCTCCAAGTGTGAATTCTGGCTTAAAGAAGTTCAGTTCTTGGGTTATATTGTCAATGAGCAGGGTATTCACGTAGATCCATCCAAGATTGTTGCAATTAAGGATTGGAATACACCGACGACACCTACAGAAGTTCGTTCTTTTCTTGGTCTTGCTGGTTATTATCGACGATTTATTTCTAACTTTTCAAAGATCGCGGTTCCACTCACTGCTTTGACTCAGAAGAATAAGCCTTTTGATTGGGGACCTAAGCAAGAAGAAGTGTTCCAAACGTTGAAACGGAAGCTCTGTGACGCTCCTGTTTTATCTCTACCTGAGGGAAACGATGATTTTGTTGTCTATTGTGACGCGTCGAATCTAGGACTTGGTTGCGTTCTTATGCAACGAGGTAAAGTCATAGCTTATGCGTCTAGACAGCTGAAAATTCAGGAGAAGAACTATACGAATCACGATCTTGAATTAGGAGCTGTGGTTTTCGCACTTAAAATATGGAGACACTACCTCTATGGAACGAAGTGTGTGGTTTTCACAGACCACAAAAGTCTCCAGCATATTCTCAATCAGAAGGAGCTGAACATAAGGAAACGACGTTGGGTTGAACTCTTAAACGATTATGATTGCGATATCCGCTACCATCCTCGTAAGGCGAATGTCGTAGCTGATGCGCTTAGTCGAAAGGAACGAGTCAAGCTTCATGTTGTTCGAACTCTATCTGATATTCAATCTCGTGTTCTTCAAACTCAACGATCTTGTGTGATCAATGACTTATTGAAATATGAGCTACCACTTCAACTTGAGCTTAAACTCGAAAGGAAAGACGGTGGTTTACTCTATTTTGAGAATCGTTTATGGATTCCGAATCAGGACGATCTTCGCACCTTAGAAATGGACGAATCTCACAAGTCTCGATATTCTATCCATCCTGGTGCTGATAAAATGTACAAGGATCTTCGTACTAAGTTCTGGTGGCCTGGTATGAAGAAGGATGTTGCCTTGTATGTGTCAAAATGCCTAACTTGTCTCAAAGTCAAGGCTGAACATCAACGACCTTCTGGTTTGCTTGTACAACCAGAGATACCGGTTTGGAAGTGGGAGAACATTGCAATGGATCTCATTACTAAGTTCCCACGTACGTCTAAAGGTCACGATGCTATTTGGGTTGTAGTTGATCGTTTGACAAAATCTGCTCACTTCTTACCAATCCGTGAGGATTTCTCTGCTGAAAAGCTTGCCAAGATCTATGTAGACGAGATCGTATCACGACATGGTGTTCCTTTAGATATCATTTCCGATCGTGATGCTCGGTTTTCGTCTCATTTTTGGAAGACCGTGCAATCTGCTTTGGGGACCCAACTAAATCTAAGCACTGCTTATCATCCCCAAACAGATGGTCAATCTGAGAGAACGATTCAAACTTTGGAGGATATGCTTAGAGCATGCGTGATAGACTTTGGTGGTAATTGGGATTCTTATCTGCCCTTGATCGAGTTCTCATACAATAATAGTTATCATGCTAGTATTAAGATGGAACCATTCGAAGCTCTCTATGGTCGAAAATGTCGTTCACCCGTCTGTTGGAATGAGATCGGTGAAGCTCAGCTTACTGGACCTGAGCTCATTCTGGAAACAACAGACAAAATCAAGAAAATCCGCGATAATCTTGTGACCGCTAGAAGCCGTCAAAAGATTTATGCAGATTTGGGACGCAAGCCCATGGAATTTCAAATTGGAGACCGTGTCCTACTCAAGGTTTCACCTTGGAAGGGAGTGGTGAGATTTGGAAAGAAAGGAAAACTTGCACCACGATATGTTGGACCATTTAAGATTGTTGAAAGAATTGGAAAGGTTGCCTATCGACTCGAACTACCTCCAGAGCTTGGAAATGTTCATTCGACTTTTCACGTGTCCAATTTGCGAAAGTGTTTAGCTGATGCTGATCTTCACATTCCTCTCGATGAGATTCAAATCGACGAAACGATGCACTTTGTCGAGAAACCTATGGTTTTCACACTCGTATTTGTTTGACTTTCATTGTAACAAATACCGTATTTGGAATGAAACTTATTTGAACATACTTGCCTTGTGCTTATACATGCTTATACCAATACAAACATGTGAAACAATTGCAAATTTGTTGAGTTTTATGCTATTAAACAAGGTTACATAAACTATAAGGGTCTATTGTGACATTTTGTGAAACTACAATCTAAAGGACCTATTTGTCATTCTTTGAAACTTTAGAAATACAAGGGTTAAAAGCGTAATTATTGAAAACTACAAGTTTAGGGTCCTTTTGGTCATTATTGAAACTCATTTATAAAAAGAAATAAATATAGTTTATTTTGTCTTAAAAGTACAAGGTTCATTGGGTCATTCTTGAAACTTAAACTCTAGGGACTAAAACTGACTTTTAGAAACTCATTTTAACTGAATTATGTTAACTGAGTTAGTCCTCATATAATAAATCCTTCTTTAAAACTTAACCCAGTTAGTTTAACTAACTGACTATTACAGGGACCATTTATGACATTTTCCGAAACTTCAGGCACCACAGTTGCATATTTACGAAACCTCAGGGTCTGTTTTGAATATTTTTCGAAAGTTCAGGGGCTGATTTTGTAAATTTCTGAAACTCGAGGGACTGTTTTTGTATAAAATGAAACTTGAGGGGCCTAAGTGTAAATATCCATAAATTTGGTTAAAAATGGGGTTGAACCGGTCACAGGTGGGACTCGAACTCGCGTCGATCCGTGAAAAAAGCATGCGCACAACCAGCTGGTCTACCAGCTCACATGTGTTATGTTTTAGATTGTATAATATATATTGACTTTAAAATGAACCTGAATTATATTACACAGCGCAATAAGTCGCGGATCCGACCAAAAACTCACCAAAATCGATTTTAATCCATTCTTTTGACCTGTAAAGCTTACCCACATGATCCCCAACCCATCCCAACTCGTTCCAATCATTCAAACGACACATTATGGTGCTAAAACACTCAAAAGAAAAAGAATTTTTATAAAAATAAAAGTGGATCTAATCCACTAAGTTTTGTTGAATCTGAGATCCAAACTTCGTGTATTTAAGTTCCCTACATTCCTAGCAACATTCCACACCATTTACAAACACTTAAACACCCGAAATCGTCGGATTAAAACCTGCAACTTGCCGGAATACTCACTTTTTCGCTGGAAGTTTTCAATCCGATCATCCTTTCAATACCGGTTCGTTTTTATTGTTTCAATTAATTCTTTTATGCTTATACAATGTTTCTCCAAAGTTAATTTAGATATAACATAGATTTGCCCGTAAAAATCACGAGTTTGACTTTTAGTTTGATCGGGTCTTCTGACTTTGACTTCTCTTTGGAGAAGATGACCAGGCCCTGTTTGGTTATAAGTTTAGCAGTCCTAAACCAAACACAAACAAAAGCTTAGTCCAGTGGTTAAGACTCTGTTTGGTTACAATATAGACCCGGGTTCAAACCCAGGGGTCTGCATTTCTTTTTAATCAATTAATTTTTAATATTTTCAACATTCCAATAATTTTTATAAGATTATTAATCAATGTTGCTTTTATTAAAAATGTGAAATTAGTCAATTTATTTATAAAACTAATTTTTATGATATTAAAACAGTTTATTACTAAATAAATTCATAATAAATCAATTCTTAGGAATTAAAATCTGAAATTTTCAGATTAATTATTTGAAATACTAATCTTCACAAAAATAATGTTGCTACTGATATTTTATATAATTTCAATATTTATATAATTAAATCAGTAATATTCAAGTTCAATAATTAAAAATGTTATTTTTAATTATTATGATATAAATTAATTATATCACTTGTACAATATTTTGCCAATAATCATTATATTTAATTATGATACTAGTTAAATATATTTGATTTATTATTACAAATGTTTATATTAAATCGATTGTACATTTTTTTGCAATTTAATTATTTATGATAAATAAATATTTTTCATAAATAATTCCTCTATATCATGATCATTTTTCCGAGTCCTCTAAACATATAATTCACAAGATCCTTCTGTTAATCTAAACACTATCAAATACAATAAATACTCAACAAATCCCGTCAACACTATACGACCTCAATATTGATACATTATTCTTGTACGATTCATTAGGACAGCTTGAGCTTCCTTATTATCAGACACTTTAATCTTGACTTGCGTATTCGGAATCGCCTGCAAAATAAAGTGAGTACATAGATCCCCTCTTTTTACAGTTTTCGATTGTTTTGGGGTGATTCATATGTATCAAAACGATTTCGATATTCTAACAATGGTTTCAAAATGATTGAGATGGTTTATACTAAACTAATAATGATTTCGATAATGTGAACGAGCTTGTTGGCTGTAATTACATAACGAATGACATTCATTAATTTCGGCCAAACCGACCAGTATTATGTTATGGTACCATAGGATCCGACAAATCCCGTTATCAACTAGACCCATGGTTATGTGTGGGTTAAGTGGGTAACGACTGAATCTGATGATTGTTAACTTACCCTTGGAGGTTTGTTAATGCGAGAACGAGTTGAACGAAGGACGAGTCACAAAGGTTTGAATGTTATTAGCAAGACGACCAAAAGTAGTTTTCACAATTAAAACAAGAACGATTTAAACGAGTGAATGAATCGTACGATTTGGAATGATTTAAACGAATGAACGATGTTCTATAACGAGAACGAGTTAAACAATATTACACAACGATGTTAACGAAACTATATAAACCATACGAGTTTTATTATAAGAACGATTTATGATTTGGCTTACACACTCTTTTCATGCATATTTGTTCATTTCTCATTTTCTACGTAGTACATAATTTATTAACAAAATAAGTTAGTTCTTACTGGACGATCGATCAAGCTTGAACCGAACACTTATTGACAACCTTGAGCTCTGATACCAACTTGTAACAACCTTAAAATTTACTTGAATATAAGTAAAATTTTATACAAAAGATAATAGTTTAACATACGTTTCAGAAGTATCATAAACCTTAGTCAACTAATGACTAAGTTAGAACATACAAAAGTTGTTTGAGAATTTGTTACAACCCAAGAACAAAGATTTAGTAAGATTAAAACATAGCGGAAGCTTCAAAAATCGTGTTCGGTTCTTGATAAGTTACTTGATCGTCATCCATAAACTTTGAGTACCTAGACTGCAATGTTTACATAAACATTTATGTTAGTATGGTCAGAATATTACTTGTTCAAAACTACGATTGAAATGAAATTAGAATTTTTAAGTTTCACAAAATTTTACAAAAGTTCAGACCCTACCGTAACTTACGGTTCCACCGTAAGTTACGGTGGTCAATGTTTACATAATGTCCACCGTAAATCAGTTGATCCACACCGTAAACATATCACATCTACCGTAAATTACGGTACTACCTGGAATGTCATATTTTGTTTTGTTTGTTCATTACACCAAGACCCAACTCTCGGGTTTCAGTTTTCTATGATACCAACTCATTAAAACCTCGTATTTCTAATATGTTATATAATATTCAAAATCAACAATCAAACTATCATAATCCGAAACAATAACCATGCCTTACTTGATTATCCGACCCGTTTGGCTCGTCTACGGAATTCCTTCCTTTTTGACGACTACCAACGAGTTCTAACCAACTTTTGACCAAATATTCAATATAGCTATATCATCACTTAATTTCATAGTAGCTTATATTCTAAAATTCAACTATGCATATCACAATGATCTAAATTTACTTAATGTAACAGGTCAAGTTACATACCTTAGCGTACGCCCTTCAACCGCGAATCACCACCGGCTTGTCCACTCGACGTTCCGGTATCTTGTCCTATAGAGTTCAATTCAAGACACGTTTAGAACTCTCTTTAGACCTCTCTTCGCATAATATACCGAAACATCATAATTATGCGTTAAAGCTTTAAATTTCTATTTTTAAGCCTTCTTTGAGGCATTTCAACAAACACTATGAGGGCAGAATTTCTACATCATTCATATTCATGTTTATAGCTTGCTAATTAGTTAACTTAACTTCAATAAAGCCATCATATAGCATTTAAACATCATACTTTTCTAAAATCACCTTCTAAAATCGAATTACACTAGAATAATCGCTCTAAACCCTAGTGTTCATCATCATCATGTAAAACCCACAACCCACCTTCAAGGTGTTCATGGAATTTTCCTGAATTTGGTCATGATTTCACATGAAATTAGCTAGGTTTCACTTCTAAACACCATATCAATTCTAATCAAACCAAATAACACACATGCAACATCAATTTTTCAGATTTTCCAAAATCATGAGAAATTCAAGTTAAGAGATTTCATTAGATTTTACATACCTTACAATCCTCTTGTGATGAGGATTACGATTCTAGGCTCAATTCTCGATTTCTACTTGGATTAATCCTTCAATTTGCAAGATTAATGAGATTTTAGGGTGTTGGAGAAGTGGGGATCGCCCCCCTGCTTCACTTGATCGACCAGACACACCTAAATGGTGTGTTTGGTGAGTTTTTGTTATAATTCAGCATTAAACTTTCATTTTTGGCAAGCTTAGTCCCTCATTTATCATCTAACTTTAAGTACTAGTGTTTTTAACCTAGTGTTAGTTATTTCTAGGCTTGTAATTTTAACTAGGTTAAAATTTCTAGATAGTAAATTCTTGTTTATGAAATTCTTGAATTTCTAATATAAAGATTTATATTTTCGGGGTGTTACACGAATAGGATGCATGCTCACTTAGGACTGGGCGAGGCCTTAGTGATTTAATAACGATGATAAACTATGTTTGAATTGCTTGTTTAAATTTAAGACAATGTTTAATATTCAATAAAACGAAACTCTTTGTATCCATGGTTTGAAACAATAATTCTGTTACAACACTCCCCGACGTTTCCGCCACGATTTGTTGTTTTACGTGGTCGGGGTGTGACAACTGCGTTCGATATCTCATTCATGCGCATGTAATAAGTGTAATATTTTTCGAGAAGAATGTTTTCAAGTTTTTGCATTGGAGACGTACCGACATTTTTTCCGGCGTTGATCTTCTGAACAGCGTTGTGTATATCTTTCGGAATAAGCTTTCTAGCCGGATTATTTTTTGACAGCGTTCGCCAGATACTTTGGTTGGGAATATCTTGCTCTGCCAGCTCCTTAACCAGTTTTGTATCCTCCGAAGAAAGCCTTCTCGTATATGCGTGACCCTCTAAGTTTTCAATAGGAGTGTGGTTATGCTTCGCCTTCGTCACCTCGATCCTCCAAACACTTCCGGATGATTTCGAAAACCCGATCATCTCGAACGGGCAGCCTATTTTCTTGCTACCCGTTTTCCTCTGTGTAGCTATACTCTTATGCTCCCCACCAAAAGTACATTGAAACCAAATCTTGTAATTCTCTCCTCTTTTATTCGACCTCTTAATCACAATGAGGTAACCATTGTCTTTTACCGTGTCTTGTACCCAACGCACCAACTCTTTACGTGACGAAAAGGTCTGCGTTGTATCAAACAAAAATGTAACCAGGTAACAGCCTTCCTCGTTAACAGACACATCCTCCGGCTCACCATCGTCACCGAGGTCCGAATAGACTTGATGTTCAAAGCTCTGTTGACAACCGTAACTGTGGTTTGGATAACACTCCTGCTGTACAAAGCTGTGTTCGCCACCGTAAACGAAATTCGAATAACCTTGTTGTGCGTAAGGGTCCTCCACAGGGGTATTCAAATCTAGCTTCACCGTGTTATCACGATAACGAATGCCAGATACAACCTTTGCCTCCCTCAAGTTGGACGAGACCGGTTTCTCATACGAGTCAGAAATAGCGGTCCCCTCGTAAGAATCAGGAACAACTGACTCGTTAGAATATTGACCGAAAAGATAGTTGCTTAACCACGACATCGTTTTTTCAAGACACGTAACTAATACAGCAAAACCGCGCGTTATTTTGAAGAAACACAAGTAATTTAGAAATCGACAAACAACAAAACCCCCGTATGTTTGTAAACAACATATTGAGTGCTTTATGTCTCGAACGCTAAATGTTATGTCTGAGCAGCTTTTAAAAGGAAAAATTTGGGGTCGAAGCGCCGCGCTATGGCTATAGCGCGGCGCTTAGGGTTCACGAGACGCTGAAACCTCGTTTCAGCTTTATGTCTTTCAAACAACAACTTATGTCTCAAACGTCAATCAAATCACCTTTTGTCGTGCTAAGCGCCCCGCTATGTCCATAGCGCGGCGCTTTGAGGTGTGAAAATAATTTTCACCGTGTGTAAATAGCATGACCCAATTACAATCATTGCCATTGGTGTGGAATTACGAAAATGGCCCTAGAAGTTGTCGAAACGGTAGTTACTAGCAATAATGGGGGACGTAGGTAGGGTGTAGAGCCTTTATGTAGCTCGCACTCGTAATATTATTACTTCATTTATGAGGATTTTATTTGGCTTAGTTTAATCAAACAAGCCTCTTCACTATTCACACACGCTGAAACGTCGCGTTTTTTGCCAAAATGCAGCGTTTTGGTATAAAGTTAACAGACAAGGACTGAGTCTGTCAGTCCTTTTCTGTTGACCACGTACTTAAGCAATGCGTTTTGGCCAAAGCGCCACGCTTAGGTTGGACTGTTTGTTTTTTAGTGAAAAAAGTGAGGTTTTGGTGGGGTGTTGGTTTGTTGTTTGGTTGTGTTTTTTTTTTTGTTGAAAAGTTGTAGATTTTTGTTTCATTTTAATAAAACATATATAATTTAAAGTTGATTTATAACGGTCGTTTAACGTGAGTGTACCAGTTAAAGTTGATTTATAAATGTCGTTTTTAAGATACGTTTCATTATGTCATTGTTTTTATAACGTGAGTGTGCCGGTTATAGTTGATTTATAACAAACGATACGCATATTAGAGATATTAAAAGTTCACAAACCAAACAAAATCAAGAACCAAAATTCTCCAACTTAAATATCAAATCGATACAAATTATATGCACATATAAAAAAAATCTAAAACACAACAAAATCAAAAATAAAAATCCCCAATTTCAATATCTGTCAAAACGATACAAATAACATGCAGATATCAAATATTCCAAACCTAAGGGTGCACGGGGCACCTTCGGTGACCCCATGCGGGGAGTGTGCTCACCGTGCGGGTACACCGCCACCAACAAAATTTTACCGCGCGGGGAGTGTTTAGCTCGGTGTGTGCTCACCATTTGAGAGAGAGAGGAGAGAGAGAGGGGGTGATTGATTGTTAATGTGGGTCCACCCTTTTTCCACCAATCATATTTTCTTCTTTTTTTATAAAAAAAACTAGGTTATAACCCGTGGTACCCACGGGTCACTCTATTTTTAAGGATATTAATATTTTATTAATTTTATTACAATGGTCCGTTTTATAAAATTTGTGGGGATATATATAATATTAGTCAATGTTAATCATATATAATAGATCAGTACAAACAATATGATTTATGAATGGTAACAATTACCATATAATTACTAATACTAAGAAGAAAAATAGATATATATTATTTAGATTATAACTGAGAACCAAGTAGCATTGATTTCAAAATGAGAAACAACGCAAACAATACTTTTAATATTGATTTGAACGACACTGTTACTTGTCATCATTGTAAACTTGATAGACAGTACGTTGACCATTCTCAATTATCACCACCTCCTCAGAAACGTTTGCATTTTTCTGACTTAACTGTTGATCATCAAACGTATAGAGTTCAATGAGTTGACGCGGCCACAATTCCAGCAAAACAGACGAAGTAATAAAGGAACCTTGTTCTTGTAGCATTTCCTAAAAAAATAAATTATAAAAATATGAAATTAATAGCAAAAAGAGTTGTTAACAAAACTAATAGTATTGTCAAGTAAAGAGTATAAAACAATAAAATATTATCAGATAGTCTTCAACATAACAACCACGTTTGAAAGCAAATTCAGAAGATGACAGGCCATCACGCCATTGTTTAGATACCAACTTGAATCGATGTATTGATTTGGTATCAATCTTGATTAAAACTTGGAAAAGTATCAGTTCAAAAGGAAGATCAACCATTATATGAAATGCTATTTGCATGAGTGATTTATAAGAAGGGTCTATGGTGTATTATATAAGAAGCACGATATCAAATATGGAATTGATTACTTGAGAATAATTTCGAAAATTATAAAATTTAATTGTCATATAAAGGTTTTTCGAAAATTCAATGTTAATGGTATATTATCATTGAAATATTTGTTCAAAGTTATTGCAAATATTGGAATTTTTGAAAATGTTGAACCATGTATATCTTAGCAATAATATAAATATGTGATTTCTATATTTGAAATAGTTGACAAATGAATAATTCGGTTTTAGTTATTAGGTTAGTTTTATTCATCAGTTTAGATAAATGCCTTAATTAACTTTTTTAAGACATAAATTCGGAAAATTTTCAAATATAAAATAACGATTTTATTGGTTAGAAAATTCCTTAAATAACAAATCAATTCTTAAAAATAAAATCTCATTTCCATTCATAAACTAAAAATTTCGGTTGACTTAAATCAGTATGCTTGTTCAATATTGAATTATAATTAAAAAACATAAAAAGAATCTACATTAACATTTATAATCGAATTACCATATTTGAACTAGTAAAATTTTCTGCGCGCGTTGCGGCGCAGATACATAGAAGAATTCAAAGTTGAATGTAAACTAATCTGAGTTCATAACGCCGACATTCGTGATCCTTGTAAATATCAAACGGATAGGTTATCGTTTGCCTTATATGTGACGATCCAAACGCTTTCAATGATTATTTTTGACATCAAACTAAACTTAAAAAATGGTTCATAGTTAAAGTGTCATAGGTTAGAATGTCTCATCTTTTAGTAATATTAAAAGTAATTTTTTTTTATTGTTTTGCAATTGAACAATTATCATAAGCAAATAGTTGTTTAATACATAAACGTAAAAAGAGGGATTGATTATAAAGTTCAAAGTATAAAGCAATATATATAGGGGACTAAATATGTAGTAAATAAACAAATAAAGGGTTATAGTAAAATACATAAGGAGGATTGATTTGGTAAATGTCGCCGACATTTATCTTTCATATATAGATAATTTGAATTCAAACTTTGTTGATGTGTCATTTGATAAGAGCATATTTATCTATGTAATTATTAATCAGTTAATAATATTAAATTCTGTCATCAAGTTATGTCCACAGGGTTCCATATGATTGAGTCTTTAGGGTGTGTTTGTGTGTATATTTTTTAAATTGTTTTGGATGTACATTAATAATTTACAATCCAATAAAGGATGGGAGGTAAGGATAAAAGCAATCATATTTTTTAAATGATGTGACGTTTGAAATTCAAAATTCATGAGGCTATTACTTGGGTGGCAACCCGGGTTGGAAAATTTAAATTAAATTAATCATAAGTGTATGGATAAAAGTAATGCAAATAAAGTGACATTATATAAAATAGTAACAAAGTTTTCTTTATAAGCCGTGTACAAAAATATCAAGAAAAAGACAAATATCGATTATGTATACAACTTAGGAATTATACATGTTTGGAATTGTTATCACCCGGGATTGCTTCCCGGGCTCAAGAAAGTTATTTAGATTAATTATTAATACATAAATAAAATAATACAGAGAAATTGATCAGTTACATATTTGGGTTTTCATTTATACCTTTAAAATGTCATTGTATTAATTAATTGATTTGAAATTACGATTTATAAAGGAAAAAAATACATTATATGGTAATTTTGTTGTAGGTATACGGGTGTGTGTGTGTATGATGGACATCATGATTTGTATTTTTTTTAATGGCCAGCAAAACATTATATTATAAAACCAAACCCAAAGCTAACCAAACTGTTAACTTGGAAAATTATAGTAGCACTACATCAAGCAAAGAAAAAAAAAACAAAGTGGGGCGCCACTTCTCCTAGTCAAGGTCCCTTGCTTTCAAGAAATTTTTGAGCCACAAGAAGCCAAAGGCTTTAATGTCTTCCATAATTGCTCCTGCTGGAATATAAACTTGTTTCCACACCTCCAAATGCACCAAACAGCCGTTTGAACCATCAAATATATGGCTTTATTCCATTTATTTGACCCGTTAATGTACCAGTGAAGTTGCACTAAATCCTTGGCGGAAAATACAAAGTGAAGTACCTTTACACCACGAAATCATAATGTCCAAAATCTTTTGAGCGAATGGACAGGAAACGAAGAGATGGCCCACTGTCTCGTCCCCAACATCTTATAAACAGCATCTGAGTGTTTGGAGCTGCACGTTTTGCCTAGCCAATTTTGATTTTCTAGGTACCCAGTTCCTTGCCATCCTCAAAACTAAAAAATAACCTTTAACGACACCCATCTATTCCATTCAAGTCTGAACACATTATCCACAAGCCGTAAAATGCGCAGTCCTGTTCGAATTTTGTATTGTTTGTACTTTTGGTAAAAAGTTTTATGTTACTTATTGTAAAAGAACTGTACGTACGAACTTATTATGGCATTCTGAATTTAAAGATTAAAATAAAACGAAGCATCGTACTATAAATGTAACAAAAGCTAATTGAAAAAATAAATGTAAGAAATATGTTTTTCTGGTTTGAAAAACAATAGAAGAAACTATTCAAAGTCAATAAATACAACTAACTATAAACTATAGAAAGACAAACAACAATGCAGATATTGTACTTCATATAGGATAAATGATTGAAGGTCACGCAAAGTTCGTTATCTATTCATACAACCTTCGTATTTATCTTGTCTGATAGGAGGAAGCCAAAGCTTTTAACTTTTATCAGCAATACATTCAACAGGTTTTGCAACAATGTAGTCAAAATGTGCTTGGAGAAGATAATTTTCAGATCTTAAAAGGCACATATAGGCAAATAGAGGTGGCAATTTCGACCCCCGATCTGGATTGAGTGTTATGTCAAACTAATCAAATATATCAAGATTACAAAAACAAAATAGCTCAAAGAAGAATATTTGAATAGGTCACAGGTTGCCCAAAGTAGTTTTATACAAAGAATGATAGTACTATTTTGTTAAGTTGTTTCCGTACTCATATTAAACACATTAACAATTCATACTCATACAAAATGAAAATTCGTACAAAAACAATAAAATCCAAGAAACATACCTAGAAGAATGAGTAACAATCTTACCATCATCCACCTATACCTCACAGCAAGCTCTCTAATAACACAAATGTAAAAACATTCAACAACGGCACTTCATTTTACCTATTTACTTATGTATTTGGGTTATTTTCTACAGTTGTATAAGGTTCTTCAGTAACATTTTTATGAAATGATAAAATTATAGTTGATTAGAAAAACTGGAGAAAAAAAAATAAAACACTCATGCAGTCAAGTAATCATATTTGTAGTTTAACACCTTAATAGCAAAGGTTGGGTCAGAAGACCCTTGATTGCCTACACAGTATACACATAAACCGTCTACATCTTAAAGTGCTTTCACTTTTGTTATCACCTATTCTGACTCTATTCCAAGTAAAATCTAAAAAGTTTCCCAAAAAACAATGATGATCGAAAAAAGATAGGGGTGCTAAACGGGTTGGGTTGAACTCGAACCGAACCCGAAAAATTTACAGGAACCCGAACCCAAAAGATGTTTTAGACACACGAACCCGAACACGACTCGAATTTTTACGGATTAACCCGAACCTACCCGTTTGACCCAAACATTTAATTATTTTCAAGATAATAAATTAATAAGTTGCCTAAAAAGGAAATTTCAAGAAAAAAATTAAAAATAACATAAAATTGACGCCCAAAGACTTTTGACGTTTCATTTCTTGCTTCGAACTAAACAAACCTTCTAATCACATAATTAATTTCACATTATTAACCATCCAAAATACCAATGAAATTTGCTCATATTTAACAAAAGATATATTTACTTTATTCTAAAACCCTCAATTATATATACATTCACATAATCCATCATATTTTTACATTTATAAACTAAACGGGTAAACCTGCGAACCTGACGGGTTTGACCCGAACCTGACCTGTTAAGCTAAACGGGTCCGCAGATTCGACCTGAAACTGACCCGAACCCGTTTAAGGTAAACCCTGTGTAAGAAATTCACACCCCTAAAAAAAGACGATGATAATAATAAAATACCAACATGTTAGCTTTATATATCATTAAAGAGCCAATAAGAATTTTGAGACATCTTCAAAAAACCTGCAAAAGAGATTGCAGCATAAAATTAGTTACTTGTAAATCTTCATAGGGTCAAAACAAACAGAACACTAACACCCCAACTCATTTACATAAATCTCTTATTCTCTTATATTTGATGGTTCAGAAAAATAATAATAATTAAAAAAAATAAAACTTCACTACGAAGTTTCAAAGTTCACCAAGTTTTTCAATTAATTACATTCCCTTCACCTTTTTTCTAGGATGTGGATTGATTACTTTTGACAAAATGAGCATATACTTTTGTCTGCTAAAGTAAGAACTTCAATTTCCCTTGTTATTATGTCATAGTGTATTACCAGTAACAATCACATCCATGTCAGTTAACTTGAATATAAAAGGCAATAAACGTATAAATTTCAAGATGACACACCATATCAGCCTCAATAGAAGCATTTTGTTGATCCACGATATCTTGTATCTTTTCATCCATTGTCTTTCTAACCTCTGCAACTTCAGTTTTCACATTAAGAGAGAGCTTCGGATAGCATACCATTCACTAATTGTCAAATCAATTAGAATTGCGGTAACATTTAGCAAAAGTCAGTACGCAGACATTCAGTATTTTTCACAAAATCATCAGATCTATCTCAGCCAAAACTCTTAAAAAATCAATTCAAAAAAATTTACGATATAAGAGATTAAGTTTACAGATTTCAAGTTGAAAGAGTATAGTTTTGACCCACATTTAAAATTACTCTTTTTTAACCTATATTACACTCAAATCTTTATAAAAAAAATAATATTCAAAATTTTTAGAGAAAAGAATTTAACAAAGTCTTTGTATGTTGGCCCAACTCAAACCTGATCATTTTGACCCACATCTAGAATTATCCTTTTTGACTGACCCGTTCATTTTTCCACCTTTATGAGGATGTATTTGTGCATTGAAAGATTACCCGTATTTGGAAAAGTATTGAGACTGATACTTAAGATAAAAATAATGCAAAACGCTTTACAACCATCCTCATAATATGATTAGACAAAACTTACATAATTTTAAGGCTAATTAAGCCATCTAGATCATTGCCAAATGACGTTAGCTTATTGAAAGTAAGATTCTTGTCATTTTAAGTACAAAAAACTTCTTGATTCTTGGTTCTTAGATTTGAGTCATCCAATTCTTGATCGCTCCAATAGATACTTTAGTAAATAGCCAAATAGTTGAGTTCCCCTTAAATCCCAAGCGTACATAAAAAATAAAAATAAAAAGGGTAAATTACGTTTTTCGTCCTTTATGTTTGTACTAGATTGCAACGGATAACCTTTAACTTCAATAATTACAGTCACAATCCTTTATATGTAAAACCCATTACACTTTACGTCCTTTGACCCTAACCTGGTTAAAATTTTCAGTTAAATATGTTATGTGGTATGCACATGAGGGTAGATTGGTAATTTTACTCATTTTATTTATCTAAAATAATATCAAACAATAAAAGAATAATATCAAACAATAAAAGAAATCAGAAAATTATACAATACATATGAAAAAGAAATCAGCTTTGAAGAAAACTCTCCCAGCTCCCTCTCTCTTCAACAAACCCTCACCAGTCACCGCCACTGATAGCCACCACCGTCGTAATCGACCACCTACAACCACCATCTTTGCAACAACCACTCTCTCCCACTGACAAGACGCCACCACCGTATTCCCACCCATCTTCATCTCATTCCGATCTGAAAAGCCACCTGCTTCTCTAGATCTAAAAAAACCCATCTACCTCTCTCTCTAAAAACTCAAAGAACCGATCTCTCTCTTAACTCCTTTTTATGCGGCGGTGCCGGTGGCCGGAGAAGGAGAAAGAGGCGACTGCCGCGGTGCCGGTGGCCGGAGAATTGGATCCAGGGGCGGAAGAGCAGAAACCGACGAGTTCTTGAACAAATTGAAGAAATTTTTGAGTTGATCAGTGAAAATGTTGTGTTATGTTGTGTTGTGTCTTTGACCTAAAGGTTTTTAAATGGAGCTTTAATTGAGAAAATGAGTTTGTGATGGTTAAACTGTCATTGATGTATCTTTCATAAAGATTTGGTTACAGAGAAGTGAAATTTGAAGAAGATTAAAAGAGATTGAAGAAGATGAATAGCATAGATCAGAGAAGATGAAAAAGGAAAAAAGGAAAGAGGTTTTTATATTAACCTTTTTTAATTGAATTGATTACATTCTGTATCTTTTTAGTTTGAATTTTAATTGAATGAATATTTTTTGGTTGAATTGTTGTATATTAAATGAGGAATTTGGGGATATGGGTTACGGATAATGAAAATTGGTTTGTTTAATGGAGTGAATTGTGAAAACCAACACAGAACGATTGAAATGGATGATGACGAAGAGGTTTTATATTCTTTAATATTAAATAAATTGTTTTTTAATCTTTATTTGTTTAAATATATTTCAGATATGAGTAAATTACAAATCTACCCTCATGTGCAAGGCACAAGTTATATTTAACTGAAAATTTTAACTAGGTTAAGGCCAAAGGACCTAAGGTGTAATATGTTTTACAAATAAAGGACTGTGACTGTAATTATTGAAGTTAAAGGCTATCCATTGCAATCCGCTACAAACATAAAGGACGAAAAGTGTAATTTATCCAAATAAAAACTTGGAGATCATTTCTAGAAAGAATTTGAGCATACTTGGATAAGATATACCTATGGGGCCAAATCTTTAAATCCTCTCTAGAGGGTTTAAGTAACAAATCAATATAAATTGGCATTGGCATTAAGTAGAAATGTAGGGGCCAGGTTCTATGGTCTATACTTTGTCTCTAACAAATCCATGTGTTTCAATAAGGCCTAAAGTTGAGAACTGCATCAAGAAAGCATGTATGTGAATTAAATAGAAAAAGAAAAAAGGAAACACATACCTGCAAGAGATAAATCAACTAATCTCCTTGCTATGGACAAAAAAAAAAAAAAAAACTCTTCCCTTGCTCATTTTATGAAGAAAGTTAACGAAAGCAATTGTTCCATAAAAATGCAAACCTATAAATATGTGTACCTTTAAATAAATAAGATCTACAAATGTTAGTTTTTTTATCTTGAATTATGTTCCTTAAAACTCACTTTTCTATCAACTTTAACTCTTCAAGGATAGGTTTATTATCCATGTAAAAAGCTCCCGTTAGCTAGAATACAGGGATCTCTAGAGCAAAATTGAATGGTGTGCGTAACGTGACCTGCAATTAAAAATATCATATTCATAAAGATATATACTAATATAGTGATATATTTAACAAATAATGAATCGAAAGTATAAATTAGTATGATAATACTCGCATAATATAAGTAAAATAGATGTGTTACTGATAATTAAAATGACTATGCACTTACCAACAGTCTAGTGGAATAGCACGATTGCGAAGCACATCAAAGGAAGTAAAAGAGAATCCATTAATTGATCCACCAAAGTCATCACGGTTTATGATATCGGTAGTGTAATTGAAAAATAGTTTATGTCGATGGTTAGTCGGGCATTACGGAGACAAGTTGTCACCAATTTCAAACCTCGTAACCATAACACAACGTTTTTCTTGAAGTAATTTTCCATACTTTGCGAGATAATTACCAGCCACACTTGCTTGAATTTTGGAACCCTATCAAACAAATATAAAGTTTTAGGGTGTAAACAATGAGATAAGTTAAATATAAATAAATGATGTATAAATTTATAAAGTACCTCCTCATCCATGAGGATCAATTCCACAGCATGAATAGCATTCTTGACTTTAAACGATAGTAGTTTCCAAAGCTTGATTATGCGAACTTTAATAGTCACATCTCTCTTGGTTGCATCCAATTGATTAAGAGGAGTGATGTTAAGAATTTCCATTGACCTTTATAGTTATGTTTTTAATAAGTTACATTAGAAACCAAGGATATAATTTGTCATTAAGCTAAGATTATTATGGGGTATTGCATTGTTAAGTGTAACTAATATAACTATAATTAAATAAAAAATACTTTTCTAAAACCTGCACATATGTATTAGATGGCAAGTTTGACCTTTCAACCGCCTCTTAAAATCAAAGCTAGTTCATTTGATGATCAATGCCAAATTATGGTGTTTTTTTCGCTAATGCATTGTATTTTTTTGAAGATAATCATGCAATTCCACAACCGCGAGTAAACAGGCCACCTCAGTCTGCATCAGATGATTTCTTTAGCAGCCAAGTAGTTATGTTTATGTATTTAAATGTGTTCCATTTGTTCCATAATCATCACGTCAAATTTTGACTTTTGAGGTCAAATAAGTTGATTTCCAGCTAAATCCAGCTTCATAATGATGCAAGATGTAACCTTTTTTTGGGAAATTAGTAATAAAAGTCAGTGGGTTTGACCTCAAATGTCAAGGTTTACCATTCTGACTTTCATAAACTGTGAACAGATTTACCAGAAATGCAAATCTAGTTGCATCAGGGGTAGCAAAAAATGTTCGCAAAGTTGGGAATCAAATCTGAGTTTGTTTTTGCTGTGTGCTGCTTGTTAAATTAGAAAATACGGGATCCTGAGTTTTAACATGTATGACCAGTACCTCACTACTATGTTGGAGAATCCGAGATGGAAGCTTCAAAAGAGGGTAGGAGCCTTACTAATTTCGGATACGGTTGTGTTGGTTACTCTGTTTATTCAGATATCAGTTACGGGTATGCTGGTACAAGAGCTGGTTGCTTCAAAACGGGTCTTTGTGTGATGGCTGAAGCTCTGGATATCCTTTTAGATTGGTCCAGGGGTAGTTTCGTCAGTAAGGGTTGGGACAGTTATCGTTCGGCTAAGTTATCTGCAGGGGCGTCAACAAATTTGTACAATGACCGAAGCCTGGGTAGATGGAACTGTGTTATCCACTCGTTATGCTGCAGGGGTAATATTGTCATTATGGGTTAGGATATGTTGCATAAACAGAGATACACAGCCTGGGTTTCGTCTGAAGTAACGCATCATAATTGCTTGTCTACTAAGTTGTTGCTGCTGATGAGTAAAAGTCCCATATACAGGAACGTTGGCATCTTCTGCTGGTTGTTGTATTGCTGGTACTTTAGGTTCTATTGGTACTATGCAGGCCCTGGTTTAAATATTCGAAATACTCGGGGCTGAGTTAATGGTTTGGCTGATAAAGACATCTGGAGGACTGGTGCTGGGGACTTGAATGACCAGCAGTTTCATAAGACCCATTATGGTGAGGTCATATCTCTACAGTGGATGCTGAAGGCCGGAACCCAGCAATGTTTTTTTGGTTTCGGTATTCTGTCCAAACAGCTGGCCCAAATCTCGCCAAGTCCGATGTTTAAAATGGCCCAGTTATGGGTTATCGTGCTGCTGCTGAAGGCCCACTATCGGGTGGTCACTCCGCTGTTGAAGGCCCATTTTTGGGTGGTGTACATTTTGTTGAGGATCATTTTATGGGCTACTATGCTGAAGCCCAAGTTCTGGTATATTTGTGGTAAGTCCAGTCCAAATTTGATCCCTATGGGCCTGGTTTACAGACTACCGAAGGCCCATATATGGGTATGGATTTGTCTGTTCAAGCGGCTGAAGTCTAGGCATCTAGGCAAAAGAATAGGCCCAAATTGGATTGCTACTTTGACTCCTAATGTTCTATGTAATGGGCTAGTTACTTTGGGCTATGGGCGTGTTGTCAGTGGCTATAGGCAAAATATAGAGTGCAACTGGCCTAGTTCATTTGGGCGTTTGTGGCTTGGTTGTAACTCGTTACGGCTAGGGTACATTGATAGTTTTTGTATGTTTAGTACTCGATACTTGTGTACCCCTAGGAAGGGTCGAATGATTTCATATATTTGGTCCCCGAAGTTTGTTTTGGGGATGATACAGGGGTATGCCCCATTGATCTTGTAATTTTTTCGTGTGGTTTTATATAGTTTGCCGGACTTTGCCCTTTATCCAAAAAAAGATCCCTTTGCTCATGTAAAAGAAACACAACAGGAGTTGCCCGTATGTGTTGGCATTGAGGTCCTCTCTCTCTCTCCCTTATTTCTTTATCTGTATGTATATAAAATACAATAACAACACTTTTTACCGTTTATGTAACTTTTTGGCAGGTTCTGGTGGACAGAAAAGTTACTAATGCTAACTCTGCTTCTACTCATGTTCATAACAAATGTAAATTGTTTAGTTAACATCATGATTTTAGTTGTTAAGCGTACTTGTTACTAATTTCAGTGTGTTAGTGAACATAATTTCTATTGTAGACATTATTTTGGGACCAATGGCATTAGAGTGAACTCCAAAAGATATACTTATATGATTAACTCTCTTTGTCATCTGTTAGTTGTCATCCTTTGGTTTGAATGTCAAGCTTATATTATATGATTGTAGGGGTGTGAATTTCTGACACGACCCTAAAACCCGTCACAAACCTAACACGAAATTCGCGGGTTTAGGTTTAGCCTAAACGGGTTCGGGTCAATTTCAGGTTAAACCCGCCACCCGTTTAGGTTAACAGGTAGGGTTCGGGTCAACCTAGTCGGGTTGGCAGGTTGACCCGTTTAACACATTTATACTATATTATATTTTTTACAATATATTTTATGTCAGAAATTTAATGGGGTGTGTATTTTATGCTATGATTATAACTTAAAAAGAGAAATATGGATTTTATAATTTAAATAGGATATTATTATATACATTTGTGTTTTTTAAGTAAATTTTAATTTTAATATATTAATTTCAGAAAAAAAAAATAAAAAAAATTGGATTGAACGGGTCGTGTTCGGGTTAACCCACGAAACTTCAGATCGTGTTCGGGTTCATATGTATGATTGTTATATATGTTTTTCTACATAATTAACGAAGAATCTTTTTCTATGAGGCATTGATTCAAACCTTTTTTTGTTGGAATTTTTGTATAATAGCAAAGGATGAAACTGTTTTATGGATGCTATCATTAAACTTTTAATTTCAATGTATAACGTTTATGCAGTTATAATAACTAATACATATGCAATATAGTTGTTGGTTGAAGAACTTGTTAATATTGGTGTCACCAATGTTAAGTATAAATTTAAATAATTATATGTATTGAAATTGAGTCTTGATGATTGCCAATTTCAGATATCGGATCAGATGAAGACCCGATTCTCGTCGGGGTTATCCCTGCCTCAAATCTGTGAAAACTTGATAAAGGCAGCATACGATCCTCGATATCTGGTGTTTATCTTCATATCGAAACCCTGAACTGTGGGTGGGCTAAGATTGAAGAAATTAGAAGACACATACTGGATTTTAGAAAGTCATGTAGTTTTGTCATTATTTTTATAAAACTTTTTTAAGTAATTTACATGGTGTATAGTAACTTTTAAGTAATTTACATGGTGTACAGTAAGTTTAATACATTTTTGCTGTTATAAATTAATTCAGGAAAGTTCATTATTGGTTATGCACCTCTCTGGGGTGAAAAGGAGTATTACCTTGGTTGTGCTTGTGAAGAACTGTACGCCCCTCCAAGTGCGTATTTTTCATTATACGGTTTAACCGCTCAAGCACAATTTCTTGGAGGTCAGTCAACATATTACGTTTCAGCTCAAGTTCTTGTTCTAAGTCTAACCAGAGTTATGTGCATAAAGGTGTACTTGAGAAAGTAGGTGTGGAACCACAACACAAGTGCAGAGAATTGGTAAATATAAAAGTGCTGGTGATCAGTTAACACGCAAGAATATATCTGAAGAAAACCGTGAGGTGCTTAATACATTGCTTGATAATATCTATGGAAATTGGGTTGATAAGATTTCTCAAGCCAAAGGTAAAGTTACTTTGTAGTTTCAAACTTATATTATATGATTGTTATATATGTTTTTCTACATAATTAACGAAGAATCTTATTCTAGTTTCAAGTTTTAAAATCAGTAGTAGTTGTACCTTATGGTGTTATTGTTTTCCCCCAAGATAGTACATATACTTCAGTGGTAAACTTGAAAAGATCGGTGTCATATTTACCCTCTTTTATGTATCATAATTAAATGAATGTAAATAAATTAGGCAAAATCAACCTACACAGTTTAAAACCTAACCAAAACAACAATAAACATCATCGATTCATTCACAATCAATATAAACTTCAAGCATCATCGATTATAGAACTTAAAAAACTTCATACGTAAGATGTAATCTAAACAAATTAGCTCAAAGTCAACCTAAACAGCTTAAAACCTAACCAAAACAACAATAAACATCATCGATTCGCTAGCCACTGATAAAAACGAAACTGGGGCATCCAAACATGAAATCTTTGGCACCGGACTTACCTGTGTGAGCGGAATTCGGCCTAAACCCTAGCCAACTTTGCCGGAAAGTCGATTCGCTAACCCTAGACACCAACAACACTGACAACCAGAAGCCATTCGAGAGCGGAAAGAGAACCATGAAAGAGAAAGTCTGTATTTTGAAATCTGATTAGGGTTTTTTGTCATTTGAATTTTGAAATCAGATTAGAGATTTGAAAGATGCAGGAATAGGGAATAGAGGGAGAGAGTAGAGATTTGAAAATCAAAACCTCTTTTTCAAAATTCAAAAGCAGAACATGGATCTATAAAGAGATAGAGCAGAGGGAAGGAAGAAATAGAGCAGAGGAAGGAAGAAGAACACAGGAAGAGAAAAGGGAAATATGGGTACGGGAGTTTTGGCTTTTGTGTTATTACAGGTTTAATGCTTATTTGACCTTTCTTCTTTTGTAAAACTCTTAACCATAAAAATTGAAAAATTACACCTAGGATTGGATTAAGGAGGGAGGCTTGAAAAGTTGACACCTAGGATCAGGATTAAGGGGGAAGACTTGAAAAGTTGACACCTAGGTTTGTATACTCTTCCTTTATTATATAGGAAGATATTGAGGCCCATCCCCTTCCGGCTCATCCTCACACCCACTTACGTGGACGCCTACGTGGCGAAGCATCCTTTGAGAACTACCCTCCTTCACACCCCATAGTCTAAGAGGTTAACATGAGTTTTGTTTATTAAGTAATAATTACAGTACCTTTTGGAACTTAGAAGGGGGCTTGGGTTGACATACAAGCAATTCTTGCTCATGTTGTTTTTTTTTGTATATTGTTACATTTTGGGTAACTTACTTTTTCGGGCCTGATTGCAAAATCTATCTTGTTACACTTCGTATAGATAGATATTAGATGACATAAAGCGAAAAATTCAATGAAAATGTGTGAAAATCGCAAGATGTAGGATATTTATTTCTGAGTTAGTAATTTTTACTATGCTTTTTCACAGTGATACTTAAGTGGTGAATGAAAGGCGAGAACTATGGTTTTTGACAAGCCCTTGGCCAAGGAAGAGTCAAAGGATGAGAAAAAGGAGAAGGTTGCAAATGAATCTGAGTAGAAGGAGCCTGAGGCTAAGGTATTAGTTATGATTACAAACAATCTACTACTAACACGATGATCTAACTCAGAGAGCATGTATGCAATTTTGAGATTGTCAAGTACTCCAACTAAAGCACTATATGTAAGGTTATTAAGTTATATCCCAACTAGTGCCTACAAAAATTGTGATGATTAATCACACCCGTTGGCTTAGAATATATTTGTGTAATCCTAAATTCCTAATGTAAATATGCAGATCAATAAAATATATATCATCGTGTGGTTGTTCCTGTGTTCATACTCCAGTGTTACCATTATTCTTTCTGCAATATTAACAAATAAGCGCAGGTCAGTTTCATATATTAGTTCATTTTGTTGTTGTTCATGTGATAATAATCCCAGATCAGTTTCATATGTTTGTTCAAATATTATTCATGGTTTATTTCCAACAACTTTTCCTCTTAATTCGAGCTCGCGGGCACCGTATCTTGGCTTAGAGAGTAGAGTGTTCATTAAAACCTCATCAGCTATCAAAAAAATAAAAAATAAATAAATAAAATACGACCCCACCTTAATTCAGAACCTAACAAAAACCAAAACAAATGATAAACAAACGGAAACGGCAGAACACGGCTTTAAATTATGAAGCTCGCCGTAACACGTGGGTCCTCACTAGTATTCAACAATAAAAGAAAAGACTAAGACAAACATATAACACTAATATATATATATAGGATAAGGCTAGGTAGAAAACCCTCCTTAGGTAGAAAACCCGGGAAACTCAAAGCTCCCGACATTTTTTTTTTTTGAAAAAAATAACACATGTAATATACATGTTTTTAAGAGTTTTGGGCCAAAAAAATCAAAAAAGCGCCCAAGGGTTTTTTTTAAAAAAAAAAAAAACAAATTTCAGCAACTTTCAGCATTTTTTGTCTAACACATGTTAGTCAACGAAGTTTTTGGAACTTGTTTATTTTTTTTTAAAAAAAAGTACCCGGCGCTTTTTTGATTTTTTTGGCCCAAAAGTCTTAAAAACATGTATATTACATGTGTTATTTTTTTCAAAAAAAAATGTCGGGAGCTTTGAGTTTCCAGAGTTTTCTAAGAAAGATAGGGTTTTTTGTCTAGCCCAACCCTATATATATATATATATATATATATATATATATATATATATAGGATTAGGTTCAAGAGTGAACACTAGTGTAGCTTGCGAACTGAGTGAACTAATCCTGGCCATACACGTGTGTAGATCAATGGCCAGGATTTGATGTTGAAATACACTAGTGTATTTTATGATTTGATGATGAGATCCTGGCCATACACATGTGTAGATTAATGGCCAGGATTTGTTCACTCAGTTCGCAAATACACTAGCGTTCACTCTAGAACCCCACCCTATATATATATATATATATTTTGTTGATCAAATCAAAATATATCTCAAGATCATAAACCATAAACTTATAGGGAAAAATATAGATTTACATAATAATAGATCCAAATCACTGTATCTCTACTTTCTATCTCTGTTATCGTTTTCGGTCGGTAAAATGCATTTTACCAAATTGGAGAAGTTAAACCATCCGTAGTGGGCATGATACTGGCGTTTTCTCCCCCAATCACACCCCATCACGCCGTAGCCCCACCGCCCAGGGCGTTTTCATTCAAAAAAAGCTTCCAGGCGTGTTTCAATCCACGCCCATAATCACCTTACTTGGCCAATCATGTAATTCCAACTCAAATACCTTTATATTTAAATTAAAAAAAAACAAGAAAATATATTAATTAGGTAATCATTGATGGGGCATTATTAGGCATTATCCCACTACACCCATTTGTGAAAAACACCTATAATGCCCCTTTGCTGACTGTGATGAAACGTGTCATAAAATACCCATAGGTAGGGGCTTTATTCATGTGTACCACTACCGATAGTCTTACCAGTTAAGCTCATGATCATGATGTTGACGTGGACGATCATTATCATCATCCCAGTGAGTCTGATTCCAATATGACTGATCAAGGGTTCCAGTTAAATCAAACAACGCCTTTTCCGTACAATTATTCCAATCCTCTGTACCAACTCCACCGTCACTCATCTTCTCCGGCACACCGGAAAACTCAACTGCCCCCGTAATATCTGCAACCATCCACTCTGGTTGCTCCAAGTGAATATTCTCCACAATCCTGCATGTGTGATGCAACCGGAACGGCGAAATGCCGCCAGATATGTTAAGCTCAGGGGTTAAATTAGCCGCCGATGACATCATCATTCCGGTTAACGTATCAATCTCCGGCGAAATGATGTTTCCGGTTGATGATTGATGATCTAGTAGCGGTATATCGAAGCTAGGGTTTTGAGAAAACCGAAACGATGCCATTGCAGAATTTAACAAATTAACACCTGACAACGCATCCACAGCGGTTACAGGAACGCTTACGGTTGTTTTCACCGTCGTATTCGCCTCGGTGGTGGTGGCGGTAAGGCTAGAGCTGCCGCTACTCGAATCGTCCGAATTTGACGGCTTCCGTACAGTATAGTGACAGCTAGAGTTTCGGTTACCGGATTTAGGTTTGGGTCCTTTTTTCTTCCGGCAACCGCCGCCGACGGGGACGTTACGGAGGACTCCGCCTGTGGTCCAGTATCTCCGGCAGCTTTTGCAGAAGTGACGTGGCTGAGTTAGGTTATAGTTGTTGTAGTAACAGAATTTCGTGTTCAACGACTCGCATCGCGGACATTTCAACGCCGGAGGACCAGGTACTTGTTGGTGATGATGCGGTCGCAACCGCCTATCTCCGCCACCACCACCACCGCCATTAATCGAACGTAAATCCTGCATTTCTTCGAAAATCACAGCTAAATTGATCAAAAACTAGCTTCAAATTGAGTAAAACTTGAAGAATTTGAATCGAAAACAAGGATTTAACACCGTATTTGAAATGTTTTGAAAATGTTTGAAGGATTTTGGAAGATTTGAGATCAGTGTGTTGTTTCTCTCTCTAGAAAACTATGAGTGAGAGTGATTATGAAATATCTGAAATGGAGTGGGAACAATATGAAGTGGTTGCATGAATTACGGAAACGGGCCTGCCGCAAGTCAAGAATTACAATCATTGCCATTGGTGTGGAATTACGAAAGTGGCCCTAGAAGTTGTCGAAACGGTATTTACTAGCAATAATGGATATCTCCCACTTCTAGTGGAGTGGTGGAAAGAACTTTGGGTTTCCTTGGAGACCCGGGTTCGATCCCCACCTGTTGCATTTGGGGGACGTCCCAATGATGGATCGTTTCCTTCCGAGGTATGGAGCGGTCTTGAGGGCAACCCGGTTTTACCCAACTGTTACCCCAGCAACTCGTGTAGGGGCAGCATGGTTTCCGGACGGAAGTCAGCTCACGCGCCGGCCAGGGCCCGATCGAACATCGCGTCCGGAAATGCGGGGTTGACGGGGAATGTCTTTGACATGTCCCCGAAGACCAATAGGTCTTGTACAGAAAGTCTCCTTCCAAAAAAAAAAAAAAAAACTAGCAATAATGGGGGACGTAGGTAGGGTGTAGAGCCTTTATGTAGCTCGCACTCGTAATATTATTACTTCATTTATGAGGATTTTATTTGGCTCAGTTTAATCAAACAAGCCTCTTCACTATTCACACACGCTGAAACGTCGCGTTTTGCCAAAATGCAGCGTTTTGGTATAAAGTTAACAGACAAGGACTGAGTCTGCCAGTCCTTTTCTGTTGACCACGTACTTAAGCGATGCGTTTTGGCCAAAGCGCCACGCTTAGGTTGGACTGTTTGTTTTTTAGTGAAAAAAGTGAGGTTTTGGTGGGGTGTTGGTTTGTTGTTTGGTTGTGTTTTTTTGTTGAAAAGTTATAGATTTTTGTTTCATTTTAATAAAACATATATAATTTAAAGTTGATTTATAACGGTCGTTTAACGTGAATGTACCAGTTGTAGTTGATTTATAAATGTCGTTTTTAAGATACGTTTCATTATGCCATTGTTTTTATAACGTGAATGTGCCGGTTATAGTTGATTTATAACAAACGATACGCATATTAGAGATATTAAAAGTTCACAAACCAAACAAAATCAAGAACCAAAATTCTCCAACTTAAATATCAAATCGATACAAATTATATGCACATATCAAAAAAAAATCTAAAACACAACAAAATCAAAAATAAAAATCCCCAATTTCAATATATGTCAAAACGATACAAATAACATGCAGATCTCAAATATTCCAAACCTAAGGGTGCACGGGGCACCTTCGGTGACCCTATGCGGGGAGTGTGCTCACCGTGCGGGTACACCGCCACCAACAAAATTTTACCGCGCGGGGAGTGTTTAGCTCGGTGTGTGCTCACCGTTTGAGAGAGAGGGGGTGATTGGTTGTTAATGTGGGTCCACCCTTTTTCCACCAATCATATTTTTTTCTTCTTTTTTTATAAAAAAATAATTGTGTGAGTGGAGTGATGCCAACATTTGAGTGCAAAATGGGGACTTAAGAGGGGAGCTGACATGGAATAAGCTGATTGGTTGTGGCTAAGTGGGGAATACTCCCCATGTGGGGAGCACCCCGTTCACCCTAACAAAATCAAACACCAAAAATCCCCAACTTCAACATCAAGAACAATGATGAACTGCAGATGTTTTTTTCCGCAGAAGCCGTTGGTATATGTGTTGTATTTATTTAGGCTCAGTCTATTCACACATGCCCCTTGGTGAGGTGTTGGTTTGTTGTTTGGTTTTGTTTTTTTGTTGAGAAATTGTAGATTTTTGTTTTATTTTTATAAAACATAAATAATTTAAAGTTGATCTATAACGGTCGTTTAATGTGAGTGTAGCGGTTATAGTGGATTTATAACAGTCGTTTTTAAGATACATTTCATTATGCCATTGTTTTTATAAATGTTAACCGATTTTATTTTGTTATATTACACGAACATGTTTAATTAAAACAACGTACAACAAGTTGCGAAAGAGACGTATGAAATAAACGCAAACAATGGAAACAAACATCGTGTAAGTAAAAGATTAACTGCATAAATATATATAAAACCAGTTTGTACATACAAAACAAAAGTACAACTGAATGTCTAATACAAAATAAAAACTAAAGCTACTGATCCTCTGTCTAAAGCTACTGATCCTTTGTGTGTGTGTGTGTGTGTGTGCGTTTTTGTGTGTTTGGTTAAGTTTGAACCAAAGCTGACATAATTATTTAAATACTTTTTTACATACATACATACCTGACAAGTTATGGTTATATTTTTAGAGGTTTTTGAGTATATGAAGAAATCATGATTGCATCCGTACAAGGTTTTTGAGTTATGGTAAAATACGTCACGATACGACAAGTATAGGTGCGTTTTTGAATTAAAATGATTTTTAAAAAAATTAAAAACTCCAAAGCGGGGCGTTACATTTAAGTTGAATGGATAAGTTGTATGTTAACTAAACATAATATACTACCTAACTTATAAATCAGTTTGTCAAAGAGAAATAATAAAGACAACATGGCTGCCAATGGCAGCGACCGAACAGCTTGGAGACTGATTTAAATGTTTTTTTATTATTTTAACAGCCAACTAATCATATTTATTGCCAACCAACTTAACCCCAAACTCCCTCTATAAATACAACCCTTAATCCAGCCTCTTTTCCACTTTTAAAACCCTTAAACACTCTCAAAAACCTCCCTAAACTCAGCTCCAATTCAGCAAACACATTAGAAAGTGTGGGCGGGAATAGTGGTTTTCACCTATTGGGTGAAATGGGTGGTGGCGGCCATCTATTGGCTCACATGGGCGGCAAAGAGAATCGTGTCACGTCCACGATCAACTTCTTTCAGCTGTGCTTCAATGTTTTCCAAATTATACCTGTATATTTCCTCTGTAGAAGACTCACACAATGTCGAAAACGAACGAAGAAATTCTTTTCACTCTTTCTCAGTAAATTTCTCCTTGTTGTTCTTATTGATATTTTGATGAATATGGAACCGACAAAGACTCTTATTCGCTTTTGGGAAAACTTGTTCACACGCGTTCATTAGCGCCAAGTCCATGTCTGTTATGATGACACGCAGCTCCATACAGTCCACCAACATAGACTTGATCCTCTCTAACACCCATATGTAGTTTTCTGCCATCTCTACAAAAATTAACGCATCAGCAACCGAAAATGACTGGTTTATCGAAGTCATACCTACGACTTGCACAAACGGAAGATTGTACAAGTTTTTTTTGTAGGTCGCGTCAATCATTAGCACATGCGGGAACGCATACCACATAGTAAATTAAAGTTTGTGGACAAAGAAGATATCTTCAACTGTGTTCGTGGTCTCATTTTCGTGCATGAAATAGGTGAATTCTTTTTCGACAAGAAGGTTTTCGGGTTGTTGCATTGGAGATTCTCCGACCCACTTTCTAACATTAATCTTCTGAACAACATTGTGTACATCTTTCAGAATCGTCTTTTTATCCGTGTTCTTTTTCGTCAACGTACGCCAGATGCTATGGTTTGGAATATCTTGCTCTGTGACACCTGTGCCTCTGCGACCAACAAACAAATACCAAATCAATGAAATATTGTATTTCATACTTGGGATTTGTATAAATATGTGTATCGTTTGCACATATCAATTCATGTTTGATTTCGAGCTTTAAATCGCTTTATGGAAGGTTATACGCGATCTGATGCGTAAATATAACCAGTTTAATGCAACAAATACTCCGAAACAGTGACATAGGCTTAACATACCTTAAATAACCTTCACATAACTTAGAAATAAGTTTTGAAGGGTTTGGTGTGGCGAAATCAAGTTTATTCGCTTACAGGGACTAATTTCGACAAACTGCGAAAGTATGTCGATTCGTACTGTAACGAACATTCCAGAACTTGTTCATAAGTTAAATATGCCCTAAATATCATTTACATAGCTTAGAAATAGGCTTTGAGGTGTTTGGTGCGCAAAAATAAACTTTGTTGATCAATAGGGACTAAAAGCGTCAAAAAGTGCATAAGTTTGCATTTTCGCGCATATCTTACGTTCTGAATATATCCGGACATCCAAAAATTTATGTAATCATTAAAATATTTTATTTTAGTGATTGTAATGATAAAATTCCATTCGTCGCGTAATTTGGATCGTTTTTGCGTTCGTTACGATTTCCGTCGTAATTAACCGAACAACGCAACCGTACGACCAAACGAACCGAAATCCGAGATATTTTTGAGCACAATTCAAGTTCCCTATACTTTAACTTTATTTTAGAGCCTTGAAATGGGGTTAACGGGGCTTAAAAGTGCCAAAAATCAAGTTTTACAAGTGCAGGGACCATTTTTGAAATTTCTGGCAGATACATTGAACTTGGTCTATTTTTGAGGTTTTGATGGTTTTAACCCAAGGTTTTGCACTCTATGGGCTGGAATTTGATGGTTTTAAGTATTCCCATGGTTTTGAAAACCATGTGCCCACTTGTAAGGTCAAGATCAAAGCACGATTTGCGAGAAACGATCCTAACGGTTCTCCGAAATCTATAAATACCCAAGCTCTCATTCCATTTTCCTCACACCTTGATCTAATTTTATGCTCTAATTTGAAGCTTTATGCTTCATACTTGAGTATTTAGATCAAGTTCTTCTAGCTTGGACCCTTTGTAAGTATTCTTTCGTGTTTTTATGCGTTTTAAGCGTAAAAGTCAAACAGTGTTTGACTTTCTGCTTTGACCAGTCTATGGTCAACACGAAGTTCGTTTGAACTTCGTAACGTGAGCGTAATCACGATGGTTATTGTCTCTTGTGACTATACCTACTGATTACCACATTGATTAGGTGTAGTGACGAGTCATAGTTTCGGTCAAAATGCGTATTCTTGCGTATTTTGCAACCAAACTATTCTTGGTTATCAAGACCCTTTGTCTTGATATCAAACTTCCTTTCTAACTTCCTTAAACATGTTTTAACATGTTTAGCTCGTCACTTTAGGTTTAGTGCTTATATAGGGACGTAAGATAATCGGTCTAAACAACCGCTTAGACTTTCGAACCCGACCCGTTTGGTCGATCATTGGGATTCGACCAAGCATTTATTATGACCATAGTTATATAGGGAATAACCTTCCAAGGTTATACCTTATGGTCACTTCGTTTAGTTAGTTGTATGATAGGTAATTTATATGCCTTAGGAAAATGACCAAAATGCCCTTTTTACGCATAAATTCATTTTAAGCATATGAAACATAAATTTTGGCATCTAAACTGATTAGGCAACATTATTAGACATGTTAAGGCATATAATACTTGTCATAGGACTAGTTAGGCGGTCCGAACGAGTTTTACGCGAACGACGCGTTAAAGTGGCGTAATGTCACACCCCGACCACGTATAAGATACAAAACGTGGCGAAAACATCGGGGAGTGTTGTAACAGAATTATTGTTTCACAACCATGGCATACAAAGTTATATTTTATTTATCAAACAAGCGAGTTACATCTTTTAAACGAAGGAAACAAAGTACACAACATCAACTAAACTAATCTTGCTTCTTTTATTGTCACTAAGGCCCGAGTCCACCCTAGTGTATCCCGATCAAACCTATGCACCTGCTCCTGAAACACATGTGAAAATAAGTACGTCAGCATAAAAATGCCTGTGAGATACATATGTTTTGTGAAAATAGGATTCATGACTTGGGTTTTAAAAGAAAGGTTTTAAAAAAAATTAGTCATGAATCTTGTTAAGTGTTTTCTTTTATAAATCATATGAAAACTTGATAAGAAATCGGATTATATAAAAGAAAGGTGTATGGTTAGTGAAATAACCAAGTAAAATGAGTTTATATAAAATAAATTGTTTTGTAAAACAATGTCTTGTGAAAAATATGTTATTTGTGTAAAATGTAATATGTCTATACTGAAATGATTTAAATAACGCTACGATATGTAATATTATACAAACACTTATATATAGGAAGTACCAGCGGCGTATCCACCATGTTTGTATCATATTACACACGCCTCGTTACTCAAACCATTTACCCAAACCAACCACCAATGTAAATTGTTCATGTATAAATCAATTGTCAAGTGTTATTGTGTAAACCATATCAAAATGTCCATGTCTAATGTAAATCACCAAATGTGTATACCAATGTCAAAATGTTTATGTTTAATGTAAATCATATAATGTTATCCAAAAATATCATGTATGGCATGTGAAATATATCAACTAAACCATAGGTAAAATGCACAAAAATAGGGTATTGAATTAAACATAGTTTAAGTCAAAGTTATGTTTTGTGGAACAAATGCATGCTATACTGATACAAACATCTATGCGGTATTGTTATAATGCATACATCCAATCCTTGTGACTGTGGCGATAAACCCTTAAACAAATTAAAGGTTCATCTAAGTTATGTGTATCGAATTCGGTCATTCCTTCCATCCAAACATACCTAGGATGTCAGGAACGTGAGTTGTCAATTCCTATGGTACCACTACCTACTAACGAACGGCGTAGCTAATGTTAATGAATGTATATTGTCCCATTTGAACAAACCAAATATCATACCAAAATTTAAGCATGTGAAAACAATGCACTAAGTATGTAATCAAATGAACATACATAGCGTGAAATGTAATGTAAAACAATGTACTAAGTATGCACACAATGGACATACATAGCATGAAATGTAATGTATAGCAATGTACTAAATATGCACACAATGGGCATACATATCATGAAATGTAATGTAAAACAATGTACTAAATATGCACACAATGGGCATACATAGCATGAAATGTAATGTAAAACAATGTACTAAATATGCACACAATGGGCATACATAGCATGAAATGTAATGTAAAAAAATGTACTAAATATGCACACAATGGGCATACATAGCATAAACACAATGAAATCATGTACTATAAGTGTACTATTGAACATAACAAGCATATGATATGAAAACATGGAAAAGCATGAAAGTAACAAGTAGGCACATGTGTTTCACCCCAAAATGTTTGGAAAACAGTAAAAGAGGGGTCTATGTACTCACTTGAGATTGCTCAGAAGTCCTAAGATAACCACCAAGCAATGCTAGAGATCACGGAATCAAACGGCACCTAATATAGGTAACTATGTTAATAAACCGGACCTATATCGGAGGATCGGATAGAATGAGGGTTCGTAAACCAAACGAGTATGGGAAATCATGTAGTATGGTTTAACAAAGCCTACATACTAAATGAAACCTAGCCTAAGTGCTTACGACCCATTACGGCCCGCTTAGGTAGCTTATGCTACTTTAACGCGTCGTTCGCGTAAAACGCGTTCGGAACGCCTAACTAGTCCTATGACAAGTAAAATATGCCTTAACATATCTAATATTGTTACCAAATCAGTTTAGATACCAAAAGTTATGTTACATATGCTTAAAATGAATTTTGGCGCAAAAAGGGCATTTTGGTAATTTACCTAAGGCATATAAACTACCTATCATACAACTACTTAAATGAAGCGACCATAAGGTATAACCTCGGAAGGTTATTCCCTATATACTATGGTCACCTAATGTGTTTGGTCGGATCCTAATGATCGACCAAATGGGTCGGGTTCGAAGGTATAAGCGATTTATTAGATCGCTTACCCTACGACCCTAGACAACGTGGTAATCAGTAGGTATAGTCACAAGGGACTATAACCATCGTGATTACGCTCACGTTGCGAAGTTCAAACGAACTTCGCATTGACCATAAACTGGTCAATGCAGAAAGTCAAACAAAGTTTGACTTTCGGACTCGAAAAGCAATAAAAGAACGAAGGAATACTTACAAAGGGTCCCCGAAAGCTAATCCTGATTCAAGTAGCTCAGGTATGAAACAATGGTTTCAACTTAGAGCTCCTCAAATCAGATTCTTGTGGGTTTTGCAATGAATGGGGTTGGGTATTTATAGATTTTGGTTCACCGTTAGGATCGTTTCTTGGAAACCGTGCTTTGATCACATCCCTACACTTGTTGGCAAGCTCATGTACATCAAATTGGCCCCCCATAAGCAGGAAACAACACTTGGAATTGGATTGGGAGTGCTAAAAAGCTATTAAAAATGGCTTTTTCTGATCAGAAGGGGCCTCGCGTGACGCCAAGGGGGCTAGGTGTCACGCTAAGGTCCCTCTGATCAGCAACCAGTTTCCAAAGTTCCAAATTCAGTCCCCGTTGTGTATTAAGGCCATTTCCGACATGTTTAAGGCTTGTGAAGCCATTTTCAAGGCCCTAAAATGATTCCTAAACATTTTGGACATGAAACATGCTAAAAAATATCCCGGATGTTGGTTCGTTTGGTCGTGCGATTGCGATGTTCGCTTAATTACGACGGAATGCGCATAAGCGCGAAAAACGATCCAAATGACGCGACGAATGGATTTTTCTCAAGCCAAACACTAAAATAAAATATTTTAGTGCTTACATAAATTTTTGGATGTCCGGATGTATTCAGAACGTAAGTTATGCGCGAAAATGCAAACTTGTGCACTTTTGACGCTTTTAGTCCCCGAATGACCCAACAGTTTATTTTAGCATACCGAACCCCTCAAAGCCTATTTCTAAGCTATGTAAAGGATATTTATGGTATGTTTAACTTATGGTCATGTTCCGGAATGTTCGTTACAGTTCAAATTGGCATACTTTCACAGTTTGTCAAGTTTAGCCCCTGTAAGCGAATTAACTTGTTTTTGCCATACCAAAGCCTTCAAAACTAATTTCTAAGTTATGTAAGGGTTATTTATGGTATGTTAAGTATATGTTGATGTTCTGGAGTATTTGTCGCATTAAACTGAGTACGTTTACGCATCAGTTTGCTTATAACTCTCTAGAAGGTGATATAGAGTTTGAAATTACACAAAAGTCAAAACATGAAAAATGTCAAACATAAATAAAAAAACATTGGGATCAAATAAATTTGTTTTATTGATAACCGAACTGTTCACAATGATTACAAGCACAGATGTTACAGTCTCCCCTACTTGTGGAAATTTCGTCCCGAAATTTATTTAGAGGAAACTCGTGGGAAAAGATGCGGATATTTCGCCTTCATTTGATCTTCGCATTCCCAAGTAAACTCGGGTCCACGTTTAGCTTCCCAGCGAACTTTGACCAAAGGAATGCGCTTGCGTTTGAGCCACTTGACTTCACGTTCCATGATTTCCACTGGCTTCTCAACA
Source organism: Helianthus tuberosus (assembly GCA_030545235.1). Classification (NCBI taxonomy): domain Eukaryota; kingdom Viridiplantae; phylum Streptophyta; class Magnoliopsida; order Asterales; family Asteraceae; genus Helianthus; species Helianthus tuberosus. The sequence continues at coordinate 129,319,546 of CM060397.1, read as the reverse complement.
AATTTCAGTGTTTTATCAACACGAATTTCGTCAAGTGGTATGTGGAGGTTCTCATCAGCTAAACACTTCTTGAGATTGGATACGTGAAAGGTGGATGAACATTTCCAAGTTCAGGAGGTAACTCGAGTCTGTAGGCTACCTTACCGATTCTTTCGACGATCTTGAATGGTCCAACGTATCTAGGTGCAAGTTTTCCTTTCTTTCCAAATCTGATCACACCTTTCCAAGGTGAGACCTTAAGTAATACACGATCACCGACTTGAAATTCCAAGGGCTTGCGTTTTGAGTCCGCGTAACTCTTTTGACGGCTTCTAGCTGTCTGAAGGTTATCACGAACTTTCTTAACCTTATCTGTTGTCTCTAAAATGAGGGCAGGTCCAGTAAGCTGAGACTCGCCGATCTCATTCCAGCAGACTGGTGAACGACATTTTCGACCATAAAGAGCCTCTAAAGGAGCCATTTTGATGCTGGTGTGATAACTGTTGTTGTAGGAGAATTCAATTAACGGAAGATGTGAATCCCAACTACCACCAAAATCGATCACACAAGCTCTAAGCATATCCTCCAGAGTCTGGATTGTTCTTTCAGATTGACCATCCATTTGCGGATGATAAGCTGTGCTCAGATTAAGTTGGGTCCCCATAGCAGATTGCATGGTTCTCCAAAAATGAGAAGTGAAACGAGCATCTCTGTCAGAAATGATGTTCAAAGGAACACCATGTCGAGCTACAATTTCATCCACATAGATTTTAGCAAGCTTGTCAGCAGAAAAATCCTCACGGATTGGCAAGAAATGCGCTGACTTAGTAAGACGGTCAACAACTACCCAGATGGCATCATGACCTTTCTTTGTGCGCGGAAGTTTGGTAATGAGATCCATAGTAATGTTTTCCCATTTCCAAACTGGGATCTCTGGTTGCACCAATAAACCAGAAGGACGCTGATGTTCAGCCTTAACCTTAAGACAAGTAAGGCATTTTGATACATATAAGGCAATGTCTTTCTTCATACCAGGCCACCAATACTGAATACGAAGATCCTTATACATCTTATCTGAGCCAGGATGAACAGAATAACGAGACTTATGGGCTTCATCCATAAGCAAGGTGCGAAGGTTATCTAGGCTTGGGACCCACAAACGGTCCATGAAGTAGTATGTTCCATTGTCATTCAGTTCCAGATCAGGTGTTATGTGATAGGGAAATTCCTTATCCATCAAACCTTGTGAAACACAAGATTGTTGAGCCAGAGAAATGCGGGCTTGGATATCGGATCGAGCTTGAATAACAGATTGAACACGAACACAATGAAGCTTAGTACGTTCCTTACGACTCAATGCATCGGCTACAACATTCGCCTTACCAGGATGGTAGCGAATTTCGCAGTCATAGTCGTTTAGAAGCTCGACCCAACGTCGTTGCCTCATGTTGAGTTCTTTCTGGTTGAAGATATGCTGAAGACTTTTGTGGTCAGTGAAAACCACACATTTTGTTCCGTACAAATAGTGTCTCCAGATCTTAAGAGCGAAGATAACTGCACCTAACTCAAGATCATGAGTGGTGTAGTTTTTCTCATGTATCTTCAACTGCCTCGATGCATATGCTATGACTTTGTTCCTTTGCATCAGAACACAACCAAGACCCAATTTTGATGCATCACAATAAACGACGAAATCATCATTGCCCTCAGGCAAAGTCAGAACAGGCGCGTCACAAAGCTTTTGCTTCAAGTTTTGAAAAGCTTCCTCTTGTTTGAATCCCCAATCAAAGGGCTTGTTCTTCTGAGTTAGAGCAGTTAGAGGAACTGCAATCTTTGAGAAGTTTTCAATGAAGCGGCGGTAATAACCCGCAAGACCAAGAAAAGAACGAACTTCAGTAGGAGTAGTAGGCGTATCCCAATCCTTAATCGCACTGATCTTGGAGGGATCTACATGAATACCTTGTTCGTTGACAATATGTCCTAAGAATTGAACCTCTTTAAGCCAGAATTCACACTTGGAGAATTTGGCGAAAAGTTGCTCTTTCTTTAGAAGTTCCAGAGTAAGACGAAGATGTTGCTCGTGACCAGCTCGCGTCTTAGAGTATATAAAGATGTCATCAATAAAAACAATAATGAACTGATCCAAATAAGGCTTGCAGACCCTATTCATTAAGTCCATGAAAACAGCAGGAGCATTAGTCAAACCAAATGGCATGACTGTGAACTCATAATGCCCATAACGAGTGCGGAACGCTGTCTTGGGAATATCTTCTTCATGCACACGAAGTTGATGATATCCAGATCGCAGATCGATCTTCGAAAAATAAGAAGCACCTTGTAACTGATCAAAGAGATCATCAATGCGAGGTAGGGGATATCGATTCTTGATGGTAAGCTTGTTAAGCTCACGATAATCGATACACATCCTAAAAGATCCATCCTTCTTCTTGACAAAAAGAATGGGAGCACCCCAAGGTGAAAAGCTAGGACGGATAAAACCTTTGTCAGAGAGCTCCTGAAGCTGCTTAGACAACTCTTGCATCTCAGACGGTGCAAGACGATATGGAGCTCTGGCAATGGGGTTTGCACCAGGTACAAGATCAATACGGAACTCGACTTGGCGTGCTGGAGGTAGACCAGGTAAATCTTCTGGAAATACTTCAGGATAATCCCGAACAATAGGGATATCTTGAATAGGCTTACCTTTGCCCTTATCTGCTACAACATGTGCCAAAAAGGCCACATAATTCTTTCGCAGATACTTCCGAGCTTTAAAACAAGACATGAGTTTGAGACCACCGGCAGGTTTCTCACCATGAACCTGTAGGATCTCGCCTGTCGAAAGTGGCACACGAACAATCTTCTCAAAACAAACTACCTCTGCGCGATGCTTGGATAACCAATCCATACCCACAATAACATCGAAGCTTCCAAGTTGCATAGGCGTGAGTTCAATAGGAAAAAGATGGTCGTTAAGGTTCAACTGGCAGTTGCGAAGAACAGAATCAAGAACAATGGGTTCACCATTAGCAACCTCTACTGTCAAAGGTTTACCTAGTTTCGTTCTAGACACGCGAAGTAATGGTTCAAAAGATAATGACAGAAAACTCTTATCGGCACCCGAATCAAAAAGAACAGATGCAGGCTGATTATTAATAAAGAACGTACCGTTCACCACTTCATTGTCTGCTTGTGCCTCTTGTGCATTCATGTTGAAGACTCGCCCTCGAGCCTGAGCCTGATTCTGATTTGCATTCACCAATCTTGGGCACTGGTTACGGTAGTGGGTCAGATCCCCACAGTTGTAACAAGAACCTGGCGGGTAGTGTGGTCGTGCAGCTTGACCTTGTTGCTGAGCAGGAGGCTGAGCAACTCATTGAGCCGGGTTCTGAACTGCCCGATTCTGAGCAAACCGACAAACATCGGCAAGATGACATGACTTCCCACAGTTAGTACAGAAACGGCACGGATGATGCTGCTGATGGTGACTGTTGCATCTATTGCACAAAGGTGCATTCCCTGTATAGGGCTTCTTCGCTGGAGGTTGTGCGGGTTGGTTGGGAGCTGCCTGGTTAACTTGGGCAGTGACAGCAAAATTTTGGGAAGCCTTACGCTTCCTTGACCTTTTCGAAGAACCAGAATCCTTACCCTTCTTGTTTTTACCTTTCTTGCTATCTTCTTTGTCAGACGCCTGCTTCTTACCTTTATCACCCTTTTTATGCAGCTTTCCCTTTCGAACCTGCGACTCAGTCAATGTCGCTGCTAACTCGATCGCCTGACGGAGTGTGGTAGGGTTACTACCAGTAATGATGTCTTCTACTGAGTCAGGTAGACCATCGATGTACCTTTCGATAGCCTTGTCGAGTGGGGTAACCATTGTTGGGCATAACAGACTCAACTCCTCAAACCTATCAGTATACGCCCTGTGCTCGCCACTGTCCTGTTTCAAGTCATCAAACTCTCTCTCCAAAGCTCGCTGTTCATGACGAGGACACAACTCCCTCATCATAAGAGCTCTAAGTTCAGCCCAAGTTTGCGCTAGAGCAACTTCTGCACCACGGTCTCTCATAACCCCGTTCCACCATGTAAGAGCCCTCTTCTGAAACACACTCGAAGAAAACTCGACCTTGCGATTGTCAGGACACTGAACATGACGGAAAGTGTTCTCAATGCTCTCGAACCATTGAAGGAGCCCAGTTGCTCCCTCAGTACCACTAAACTTGAGTGGTTTAGCCGAACTGAAACTCTTGAAATTGCATGGAGCATTGTTGTTGTTGTTGGCTTGGTTCCATTGAGCAAAGAGGTTTGGGAATTGAGCAGCCATCTGCTGCGCAATAATTTCTGCCAGTTCGGCAGTCGCTATCTGGTTTTCGCGTCGAGGAGGCATTCTAAAAGAGGAAAACATGAAAGGAAACGAGTGAGATGATTGGATGAAGAGAATGAGATGAAACAAAATCAACAAAAGCAAAGATGGTGGTCATCTGTTTGTTACCACAAGGTAAACAAACGGCACATTGACTAATCAAAGCAAATGGGTCAAAAATAATGTATCGCGAAGACATGCTCGCCTATAAGTGAACACTCACCCCAAGAGTTCCCAGGTAAGAGTGACTGGTCCGATTATGTGGATTTGTATGAACACTCTAGCCTTAGACAGAAAACCCAGGGTACAGGCATTCACTCTTCCAGTTTGCACGTGTTCACACTATTTAGAACCCAAAAATTTGACGAGATTTTGAAAATTTGAAAGGCACAAGGCCAAAAAATCAAACTGGAAGGGTTCAAAACCTTACAACAGAGGGTTCAAAACCTAGTAATCAATCATCCTAGAACAGATGATTAGTTTTCGAAGCGGATTCGAACTTGATGTTCCCGTTGTGGTTATCACCTAAGGATAGGTGAAGTGCATGTTTTAAAATCTAAACATAAGATAACTTGTGTTGAGGTCCTAGAAAGGTTATAGTCTAGGTTAAAGCATTACTAATAACCTAATTCCTTATAACCATTGGCTCTGATACCAACTTTTCTGTCACACCCCGACCACGTATAACATACAAAACGTGGCGGAAACGTTGGTGAGTGTTGTAACAGAATTATTGTTTCACAACCATGGCATACAAAGTTATATTTTATTTATCAAACAAGCGAGTTACATTGTCTTTTAAACGAAGGAAACAAAGTACACAACATCAACTAAACTAATCTTGCTTCTTTTATTGTCACTAAGGCCCGAGTCCACCCTAGTGTATCCCGATCAAACCTATGCACCTGCTCCTGAAACACATGTGAAAATAGGTACGTCAGCATAAAAATGTCTGTGAGATACATAGGTTTTGTGAAAATAGGATTCATGACTTGGGTTTTAAAAGAAAGGTTTTAAAAAAAATTAGTCATGAATCTTGTTAAGTGTTTTCTTTTATAAATCATATGAAAACTTGATAAGAAATCGGATTATATAAAAGAAAGGTGTATGGTTAATGAAATAACCAAGTAAAATGAGTTTATATAAAATAAACTGTTTTGTAAAATAATGTCTTGTGAAAAATATGTTATTTGTGTAAAATGTAATATGTCTATACTGAAATGATTTAAATAACGCTACGATATGTAATATTATACAAACACTTATATATAGGAAGTACCAGCGGCGTATCCACCATGTTTGTATCATATTACACACGCCTCGTTACTCAAACCATTTACCCAAACCAACCACCAATGTAAATTGTTCATGTATAAATCAATTGTCAAGTGTTATTGTGTAAACCATATCAAAATGTCCATGTCTAATGTAAATCACCAAATGTGTATACCAATGTCAAAATGTTTATGTTTAATGTAAATCATATAATGTTATCCAAAATTATCATGTATGGCATGTGAAATATATCAACTAAACCATATGTAAAATGCACAAAAACAGGGTATTGAATTAAACATAGTTTAAGTCAAAGTTATGTTTTGTGGAACAAATGCATGCTAAACTGATACAAACATCTATGTGGTATTGTTATAATGCATACATCCAAGCCTTGTGACTGTGGCGATAAACCCTTAAACAAATTAAAGGTTCATCTAAGTTATGTGTATCGAATTCGGCCATTCCTTCCATCCAAACATACCTAGGATGTCAGGAACGGGAGTTGTCAATTCCTATGGTACCACTACCTACTAACGAACGGCGTAGCTAATGTTAATGAATGTATATTGTCCCATTTGAACAACCAAATGTCATACCAAAATGTAAGCATGTGAAAACAATGCACTAAGTATGTAATCAAATGAACATACATAGCGTGGAATGTAATGTAAAACAATGTACTAAGTATGCACACAATGGACATACATAGCATGAAATGTAATATATAACAATGTACTAAATATGCACACAATGGGCATACATAGCATGAAATGTAATGTAAAACAATGTACTAAATATGCACACAATGGGCATATATAGCATGAAATGTAATGTAAAACAATGTACTAAATATGCACACAATGGGCATACATAGCATGAAATGTAATGTAAAACAATGTACTAAATATGCACACAATGGGCATACATAGCATAAACACAATGAAATCATGTACTATAAGTGTACTATTGAACATAACAAGCATATGATATGAAAACATGGAAAAGCATGAAAGTAACAAGTAGGCACATGTGTTTCACCCCAAAATGTTTGGAAAACAGTAAAAGAGGGGTCTATGTACTCACTTGAGATTGCTCAGAAGTCCTAAGATAATCACCAAGCAATGCTAGAGATCACGGAATCAAACGGCACCTAATATAGGTAACTATGTTAATAAACCAGACCTATATCGGAGGATCGGATAGAATGAGGTTCGTAAACCAAACGAGTATGGGAACTCATGTAGTATGGTTTAAAAAAGCCTACATACTAAATGAAACCTAGCCTAAGTGCTTACGACCCATTACGGCCCGCTTAGGTAGCTTATGCTACTTTAACGCGTCGTTCGCGTAAAACGCGTTCGGAACGCCTAACTAGTCCTATGACAAGTAAAATATGCCTTAACATATCTAATATTGTTACCAAATCAGTTTAGATACCAAAAGTTATGTTACATATGCTTAAAATGAATTTTGGCGCAAAAAGGGCATTTTGGTAATTTACCTAAGGCATATAAACTACCTATCATACAACTACTTAAACGAAGCGACCATAAGGTATAACCTCGGAAGGTTATTCCCTATATACTATGGTCACCTAATGTGTTTGGTCGGATCCTAATGATCGACCAAATGGGTCGGGTTCGAAGGTATAAGCGATTTATTAGATCGCTTACCCTTACGACCCTAGACAACGTGGTAATCAGTAGGTATAGTCACAAGGGACTATAACCATCGTGATTACGCTCACGTTACGAAGTTCAAACGAACTTCGCATTGACCATAAACTGGTCAATGCAGAAAGTCAAACTAAGTTTGACTTTCGGACTCGAAAAGCAATAAAAGAACGAAGGAATACTTACAAAGGGTCCCCGAAAGCTAATCTTGATTCAAGTAGCTCAGGTATGAAACAATGGTTTCAACTTAGAGCTCCTCAAATCAGATTCTTGTGGGTTTTGCAATGAATGGGGTTGGGTATTTATAGATTTTGGTTCACCGTTAGGATCGTTTCTTGGAAACCGTGCTTTGATCACATCCCTACACTTGTTGGCAAGCTCATGTACATCAAATTGGCCCCCCATAAGCAGGAAACAACACTTGGAATTGGATTGGGAGTGCTAAATAGCTGTTAAAAATGGCTTTTTCTGATCAGAAGGGGCCTCGCGTGACGCCAAGGGGGCTAGGTGTCACGCTAAGGTCCCTCTGATCAGCAACCAGTTTCCAAAGTTCCAAATTCAGTCCCCGTTGTGTATTAAGGCCATTTCCGACATGTTTAAGGCTCGTGAAGCCATTTTCAAGGCCCTAAAATGATTCCTAAACATTGTGGACATGAAAAATGCTCAAAAATATCCTGGATGTTGGTTCGTTTGGTCGTGCGATTGCGATGTTCGCTTAATTACGACGGAATGCGCATAAGCGCGAAAAACAATCCAAATGACGCGACGAATGGATTTTTCTCAAGCCAAACACTAAAATAAAATATTTTAGTGCTTACATAAATTTTTGGATGTCCGGATGTATTCAGAACGTAAGTTATGCGCGAAAATGCAAACTTGTGCACTTTTTGACGCTTTTAGTCCCCGAATGACCCAACAGTTTATTTTAGCATACCGAACCCATCAAAGCCTATTTCTAAGCTATGTAAAGGATATTTATGGTATGTTTAAATTATGGTCATGTTCCGGAATGTTCGTTACAGTTCAAATTGGCATACTTTCGCAGTTTGTCAAGTTTAGCCCCTGTAAGCGAATTAACTTGTTTTTGCCATACCAAAGCCTTCAAAACTTATTTCTAAGTTATGTAAGGGTTATTTAAGGTATGTTAAGCATATGTTGATGTTCCGGAGTATTTGTCGCGTTAAACTGAGTACGTTTACGCATCAGTTTGCTTATAACTCTCCAGAAGGTGATATAGAGTTTGAAATTACACAAAAGTCAAAACATGAAAAATGTCAAACATAAATAAACAAACATTGGGATCAAATAACTTTGGGATCAAATAAACAAACATTGGGATCAGATGTTACACGTAAGCCACCTTAACGAGTCGTAATGGGTCGTAAGCACTTAGGTTAGGTTTCGTTTAAGAATGTAGGCTTTGTTAAACCATATTACATGAGTCCCTACACTCATTTGGTTTACGAAACCTCATTTTATCCAATCCTCCGATTTAGGTCTGGTTTATTAACATAGTTACCTATATTAGGTGCCGTTTGATTTCTGTGATCCCTCTAGCTTGCTTGGCTGTTATTCAAGACTTCTAAGCATCCTCAAGTGAGTACATAGTCCCCTCTTTTACCGTTTTAAAATGTTTTGGAGTGATACACATGTTCCTACTTGTTACTTTCATGCTTTTCATGTTTTTATATCATATGCTTGCTATGTTCATTAGTACGTATATAGTACATGATTTCATTTTGTTTTGCTATGTATGTTCACTTAGCATGCTAGCACATTGATTTTCATAATTACATTTTGTTGCATATGCTCATCCAGTATATGGACACATTGTTTTACATTTTGAACCGTTTGAAGCCGTTTGATTTATGTGAACCATTTGAACCTGTTTGATTTATGTGAACCGTTTGAAGCTGTTTGATTTATGTGAACCGTTTGTAACTGTTTGATTTATGTGAACCGTTTGTAACTGTTTGATTTATGTGAACCATTTGAATCTGTTTGAACCGTTGGGTTAGGGAAATGATTAGTTAACGGGGCGGGTGTAATGTGTTAAAAGCATGGTGGATACGCCGCTGGTACTTCCTATATATAAGTGCTTTTAACACATTATATATCGTTGCGTTATCTAAGATCACTTGAGCAAGGTTATCAAAACAAAGTTATATTACAAGGTTTTTCTAATTATATAAACCATACGAGTTTTATTAACGAGTTTTTACGAGATGTTTTACAATTTGATTTAATAAAATAAATGTTTTGGGTTATGAATCATGGCTATGAGATTTTATAAAATATAACCAACTGGAGTTGAGTTGGTTAAATATGTCGCAATACTATACTTTTCAAAACCAAGTTTTTAATTAAGTTTTGCAACATGTAAACTAGCCATGAATCTGACACTCACATAAAACCTATGTACTCGCCGACATTTTTATGCTGACGTATTTTCACATGTGTTTCAGGTACCCTAGTTGATGATGTTTGATGATGATATTGATGCATGCTCACACAGGATCAGACGAGGCCTTAGTGACTTAATAATAATAAAAGTCTATTTGTTCATGTTTTTTTTTTCTAATTTCAATGTAATATAATACATTTAATTCAATAAAACAAAAACTTCAATCCATGTGTTATGAAACAATGATTCTGTTACAACACTCCCCGACGTTTCCGCCCCGATTTGTTGTTTTATCATGGTCGGGGTGTGACAGAAAAGTTGGTATCAGAGCTCATGGTTATAGGGAATTAGGTTATTAGTAATGCTTTGACCTAGACTATAACCTTCCTAGGACCCTAACGCGAGTTTACTTGCGTTTAGTCATAAAACAATACCGTTGCCTATCTTTAGGCAACAACCACAATGAGAACACAAATTTCGAATCCGCTTTGAAAACTAATCATCTGTTCTAGGATGATTTATTATAAGGTTTTGAACCTTCAAAGTTTTCAAAATCTCATCAAAGTTTGGGTCTAAATAATGTGAACACGTGCAAACTGGAAGGGTGGGTGCCTGTACTGTCACACCCCTTTCTGCGGCGGAAGCACGAGGTGTGATCATGAAAGGTTCTCATTGCATACGAAAGGTAAACATGCTATATGCTCGTAAAACATCAAATACCATAATTTGAAAACATAAGTTTAGCGTTTACATCGCTAGATAGCATAAAACATTGTCTTAAAAAGTTTACATCTTTATTCAAAGATAAACATAAGCGACATCCACAAGCATAAGCGAGACCGCGCGCACATCCATCCTAGTTACCTGAAATACATGTGAGTTTTGGAAAAAAAACGTCAACATAATGCTGGTGTGAATTCATGCAGTTTTGTATTTCACGTTTGTATACTTTGTATGAAAACATAGTTTGAGTCATGTATAAATCAAGTTTTCATATATAAATCAAGTATTCATGTGTACTCCACGTACTTATGTATAATTCAGGTTTTTCTTGAGTACCCCATGTACTCAAGTATAATTCCCGTTTTCTTGAGTACCCCACGTACTTCAAGTTATAAATCAAGTTTTTCTTGAGTACCCCACGTACTTCAAGTTTTAGTATGGTATGAATTTTATGTAGATACAGTATTCCTGTAAGTATCAGGATTGTTAATGGGTTGCAAAGCCATTAACATGTGACACGACATAGGAAGTCACCAAACCTTAGGCATTTAATTGGTATATTCTGAGACACAAAAGCACTACTCGATTCTCGCCCTCACCGAGAGTGTGCCTGCCCGGCACCCGTTAGATCTAACCTTTTGTTCTGCGGTCTAGGTATATTGTTGATTAATGGTGCTTCTGTACCCTATTCGTGACACGATTTCTCGCATCATTTCTTATAACGCCTCATACTTGGTTCTCGTTCTCAACAAGTGCGCTTCTCGTATTCTTATATCTCGTCACACTTGGTTCTCGTTCTCACCAAGTGTGCTTCTTGTTATCATACCATTTGTAAACATAATAATATTTATACATGTATTTCACCCCCGAAGTTATAAAACTGAAAACAGTTAAAGAAAAGGGGGAGCATGAACTCACAACTTTGCGTTCCTGTGCGTCGTAAACTTCACCGGATTTGCTTAATTAACGTCGTAACCTATACGCGTTTTCTTAACGTTAGTCACTAGACTTGCGTCGCACAAGTACAGTCACTCTCTTTTGTGTATATTTTCTTGTGTTAAAAATATTTTATATTTTTAACTAAGTATCTTACTTATATTATTTTCTCTAAAATTAATATAAGTATCTCGTGTTTTGCACTTTGCACCCGAATTACGTATCTTGTCTAAATAGGTCGCATGTGTATTTTTTGTATTTTTACTCCTTACGAGTATCTCCAAGTCATATTATTTTTACTCTAAAAAATAATATATACCTAGTTTACAAAATAATCACATAATCACACAAGCGATAAATATATATTCTAAATATACATTTAGTAAGTTTGTTTACAAAAATCCACCTCCGAATACTTGGTCATTTGATAACAAAAATCATGGCGAAGTTTGTTTGGAAAACCAGTCGAAAATATATTCATAACACTTGTCACCAAAAATATTATAAGTGTTATTTTCGGGAAAAATTTCGCCAGAGTTTCCTCTGTAACTGGGGGTGGCCACGCTTACTAGCGTATCATTTTCTTTTAAAAATTCAACCAATCAATTCCCAATCATCATCAAACTAGTCCAACACAAACATATATCGCAATCACATGAACTTGCAAGTTGTGTAAAAATGTGTAGTAACTCTTCAACACATTTAGTAGGTTTTTCCATCTCTAAAAATAAAGTCGGTTTCTTGGAAATCTTATTTTTAAAGAACATGAAGTTTTACAACTTCTAGTCGGTTTTTACGAAAATTATTTCTTTGTTAAAACTTTTGTTACACAAGTGTCCACACACTTGTTTGTTCACAAAAACACCTCTAGTTCATGAAAGATCCGACTTAAAATAAGACTTGTATATATTTTACTTGGTCCTTCGAAAAGACCACTTGTAGATCTTTAGATCTACTAGTTTAGAACTCTATTTTATAAGAAAAACCGTTTTTACACAAGCTCATGTTTATAAGTAGTAGAGTTCATCATCTTACCATTTTTACACTTAACCTATCACTAGTTCATGTTTCATGAACATGACCTAGCTCGGTTAGATGACGATCCGTTCTACTACTAGCATTAAACAACACAAATTAATCATAACAAAACAAGTTTAACAAGTTTTACACCATTACATTTCTTTTATCCAACAAGTTCGTCATTTTTATAAGGCTTTTAAATTTTGTTCTCTAGTGTTCATAATTTTTATCCGTTAAACCTCTTATTAACCACTCTAAACATGAACAAGAGGGTGTTTTAGAATCACTTACAACTTGCACAAGGCTAGGGAAGATTCAAGACGAAAACTAGGTGGTTAATAGCGTCGTAGAGAGGTCCTCGCGATTCCGTAAGCACCGAGCCTCCTTATGCGTGACCCTTCTCCTTTGTATGTAAATAATATGGCAAGAATGGAATTTGAAAGTGGTGAGGTGATGCTAGGGAGGTTCGGCCGAGAGTATTGGGAGGAAGGGAGAGATGAGATTTTGAGAAGTGTTTTAGTGTAAGATAATGTGATCCTTCATACATACTTATAGACCATATTTTGCAATTAACCAAGATGTAATATGTTATCTAGATACAAGGCATCAACAATTAAAAAAAGTCAAACTTGGTGTGGTGTGTCCCTCATGGAACCGCTCGGTTGGAAAAAAGGGGGTGGTTTGGTTTGTTTCTAACTAAATAGTTAGTGCTAATTTATTTTATTAGGAATTTAATTTAGTGTATTATGTATGTTTTAATTTATAACGGGTGTTAGGGTATTCGGGGACCCTAACTGGCTCAGAAAAGAAAAACAATGTTATTGACAACATTTTTATGTTCCGGGTAAAGTCCGGTTGGATATCAATCCGTTAAAGTGCTAAATTACACTTTTTAGTATCTTTTAAGTACCTTTTTGTATCCCTTTTAATTCCCAACACTTGGGGAAATATTCTGGATAATAAAACGACATTTCTGCATAATATTCATATGTTTAAATGCTGAATTGAGCTGAATTTATTAATATTCTGCACTTAAAGTGCGTTTCGGGTGCTTTTTAGTGCTTATTTTTGCTTCCGTAAGGTATATATGTAAACCCTCGTACGTATTCTTGGGTTTTAATGTATTCTTGTCGTTGGACCTACACCTAGGCCTCAGTTCTAATGTCTGACTGCCTTCTGCAGTTCTGTTGACACATTGTGTCCTACCGGCGAGTTTACTTATTATTTCTGACGCTACGCTCTCGTTTATGGATAAAGCAATATTTTTTTGTAGTATACAACGTGCATGAATTCACTTGTTTAGTATGTGTTCAGACATTGCTGACAATTAAGCACATAATTGCAGTCATTAAATAATGGTTAAAGTGTACAGAAATTACCGGTTTGGTGCCAGTTGTCACATGTACCCTGAGTCTTCTGTCTAAGGCTAGAGTGTTCGTACAAATCCGCAGTATCGGACCAGTCACTCTTACCTGGGAACTCCTCTTGGGGTGAGTGTCCACTTATAGGCGAGCATGTCTTCGCGATACATTATGAGGACCTATTTACTTTGATTCAGATTTTGTGTGTCTTTTGTTTGCTTTGTGGTTCAAACAAATGACCATCACCCATACCTTTTGGTCGGAGATTGTAACATCCTTACCCAATGCCATTTCATTTGTTTTCTCTCTTGTTTCCCCTTTTAGAATGCCTCCCCGACATGACAATCAAGCACCTAATGAAGAGCTGGCAGCTATCAATACGCAGCAAATGGCTACTGCAATCCCAAACATCATTGCTCAATGTAACCAAGCTCTCAACAACAATAATGCTCCCTGTAACTTCAAGACGTTCAACTTAGCTAAGCCATCAAAGTTTTCTGGGTCTCAAGGAGCGACTGCACTTCTGCAATGGTTCGAGAGTCTGGAGAGCACCTTCAGACATGTTCAGTGTCCAAAGGAGCGAAAGGTAGAGTTCGCATCTAGTGTTTTTGAGAAACGAGCGTTAACAGGGTGGAATGGTGTGATGAGGGACAGGGGTGCCGACGTGGCACTGGCTCAAACATGGGAAGAGCTTCGAGCTCTAATGATGAGGGAATTCTATCCTCGTCATGAGATTAGAGCATTGGAAAGGGAATTCGATAATCTTAAGCAAGATAGCGGTGAGCATCGAGCCTACATGGACCGTTATGAGGAGTTAAGTCGGTTATGCCCGAACATGGTCACGCCTTTGGATAAGGCAATCGAAAAATACATTGATGGCCTCCCTGACTCAGTACAAGACATTGTGAGTGGTAGCAAACCTACTACAATTAGACAGGCCATTGAGCTATCCGCTACCTTGACTGAATCTCAGATCAGGAAAGGTAAACTTTTTCGAAAAGGTGACAAGAAACCGATCGAGGAATCGAAACCGAAGGATGAACAGACTGGATCCCCTAAGAAGTCAAAGAAGCAAAAGGCTTCTCAAAACCTCGCCGTGGTCGCTCACAATGATCAAGCCGTCCCCAACCAACCAGCTCAACCCCCTGCTAGGAAGCCATACAACGGAACTGCACCCTTGTGCAACCAATGTAGCCTTCATCATCATGCCAATATAAAGTGCCGCAAATGCCAGACTTGTGGACTTATAGGCCATATAGCAAGAGTTTGCCCCACTGCAGCTGCACCAAATCAAGCTGGCAACAATCCTGCTCAAGCTCATTTTCTACCGGGTTCTTGCTTCAACTGTGGCGAGATGGGCCATTTCCGAAGAAATTTCCCAAAGCTTACTAATGTGAATCCAGTGCAAGGATGAGCATTTGACCAACTGGAAGACAACGCTGTTTAGAAAATAATCAAGCCTTATGTATTATTTTCTTTTGTTGTCAAGGTCTATGAAACAGTTGTTGTTGTTGTTTATAAATAAATCATTTATTTACATCGCAGTGTACAAATGTGATTGCATGTATAAACAACAAATCCCCTACGATACCGACAATCAAGGAACCGTATTCCTTAAAAAAAACAGACTACTCCCAAAATTCTTCCATTTTATGATCTCTTGCGTTTCCACGAAAATCCTAAGTACCCGTTTCTTCCAAGGAAAACGAAGTACAAGGCGTAAGTTACAACTCTGGACGTATACCCAAAATACCACTATAAATCCTTAACAGGGTACCTAAGGGTATTTCCGTAAATCCTTAATTGTTATGTACATTAATTCGAATGTTATGATTCCTTGTAATCAAAAATTGAATTTTTGGAAGATCATCCTATCTTTTCAGATAGATTCTTGAGGACGTTGAAGTCCATCAACTAGGTTCCTGGTATACCTTGAATACCCATGTTCAAATCAGCGTCAAGTTAATATAACAAAATAACAAATTAATAACCAAGAAAACAATTATGTGCCTATGTGTTTATGTGTTGACCCAATCAAAGTTGTCTCAAGCTTGTTCAAATTCTATCCCTTTCACATTATGAAATACACTGTGCGGACTATGCAAGGAATTACATAATTATGGATGCATACATAATTATGGAATTCAGTGCACAGAAACCACAGCAAGTTTTGTCATGTGTCTAGAGTTAATTCTATTCATTCCCATTTCTGATGAAGCATCTGTTGAAAATGACTCCGTCCGTTCATTTTTGTTTCTGAAGAATGTCCGTTGAGGGAAATGAATATCCTTTTGAGTTAACTCTATTCATTTCCATTTCTGATGAAGCACCCTTCGAAAATGACTCCGTCTGTTCATTTTCGTTTCTGAAGAATGTCCGTTGAGGAAATGAATATCCTTTTGTTATTCCTTTATTTCCATTTCTGATGAAGCACCCGTTTAAAATGACTCCGTCCGTTCATTTTCGTTTCTGAAGAATGTCCGTTGAGGAAATGAATATCCTTTTGTTATTCCTTCATTTCCATTTATGAAGAATACCCGTTGAAAATGACTCCGCCCGTTCATTTTCATTTCTGAAGAATGCCCGTTGAGGAAATGAATATCCTTTTGTTTATTCCATCATTTCCATTTCTAAAGAAGCACCCGTTTAAAATAACTCTGTCCATTCATTTTTGTTTTTGAAGAATGTCCGTTGAGGAAATGACAGGATTATGCCTTGTATATCTTTGGTGGTTATTTAACACAAAGTCACAGACAGATTCCTACGAATAAATTTCGGGATGAAATTTCCTAAAGTAGGGGAGACTGTGACACCTGTGCCTCCGTGAACAACAAAAAAATACCAAATCAATTAAATATTGTATTTCATACTTGGGATTTGTATAAATATGTCTATCGTTTCCACATATCAATTCACGTTTGATTTCGAGCTTTAAATTGCTTTCTGGAAGGTTATACGCGATCTGATGCGTAAATATAACCAGTTTAATGAGACAAACACTCCGGAACAGTGACATAGGCTTAACATACCTTAAATAACCTTCACATAACTTAGAAATAAGTTTTGAAGGGTTTGGTGTGTCGAAATCAAGTTTATTCGCTTACAGGGACTAATTTCGACAAACTGTGAAAGTATGCCGATTCGTACTGTAACGAACATTCCAGAACTTGATCATAAGTTAAATATACCCTAAATATCCTTTACATAGCTTAGAAATAGGCTTTGAGGTGTTTGGTGCGCAAAAATAAACTTTGTTGATCAATAGGGACTAAAAGTGTCAAAAAGTGCATAAGTTTGCATTTTCGCGCATATCTTACATTCTGAATATATCCGGACATCCAAAAATTTATGTAATCATTAAAATATTTTATTTTAGTGATTGGCATGATAAAATTCCATTCGTTGCGTAATTTGGATCGTTTTTGCGTTCGTTACGATTTCTGTCGTAATTAACCGAACAACGCAACCGTACGACCAAATGAACCGACATCCGAGATATTTTTGAGAAAATTTCAAGTTCCCTATACTTTAACTTTATTTTAGATCCTTAAAATGGGGTTAACGGGGCTTAAAAGTGCCAAAAATCAAGTTTTACAAGTGCAGGGGCCATTTTTGAAATTTCTGGCAGATACATTGAACTTGGTCCATTTTTGAGGTTTTGATGGTTTTAACCCAAGGTTTTGCACTCTATGGGCTGGAATTTGATGGTTTTAAGTATTCCCATGGTTTTGAAAACCATGTGCCCACTTGTAAGGTCAAGATCAAAGCACGATTTGCGAGAAACGATCCTAACGGTTCTCCAAAATCTATAAATACCCAAGCTCACATTCCATTTTCCTCACACCTTGATCTAATTTTATGCTCTAAGTTGAAGCTTTATGCTTCATACCTGAGTATTTAGATCAAGTTCTTCTAGCTTGGACCCTTTGTAAGTATTCTTTCGTGTTTTTATGCGTTTTAAGCGTAAAAGTCAAACAGTGTTTGACTTTCTGCTTTGACCAGTCTATGGTCAACACGAAGCTCGTTTGAACTTTGTAACGTGAGCATAATCACGATGATTATAGTCTCTTGTGACTATACCTACTGATTATCACGTTGATTAGGTGTAGTGACGAGTCATAGTTTCGGTCAAAATGCGTATTTTGCAACCAAACTATTCTTGGGTATCAAGACCCTTTGTCTTGATATTAAAGTTGTTTTCTAACTTCTTTAAACATGTTTTAACATGTTTAGCTCGTCACTTTAGGTTTAGTGCTTATATAGGGACGTAAGACAAGCGGTCTAAACAACCGCTTAGACTTTCGAACCCGACCCGTTTGGTCGATCATTAGGATTCGACCAAGCATTTATTCTGACCATAGTTGTATAGGGAATAACCTTCTGAGGTTATACCTTATGGTCACTTCGTTTAGTTAGTTGTATGATAGGTAATTTATATGCCTTAGGAAAATGACCAAAATGCCCTTTTTACGCATAAATTCATTTTAAGCATATGAAACATAAATTTTGGCATCTAAACTGATTAGGCAACATTATTAGACATGTTAAGGCATATAATACTTGTCATAGGACTAGTTAGGCGGTCCAAACGCGTTTTACGCGAATGACGCGTTAAAGTGGCGTAAGCTACCTTAACGAGTCGTAATGGGTCGTAAGCACTTAGGTTAGGTTTTGTTTTAGAATGTAGGCTTTGTTAAACCATATTATATGAGTCCCTACACTCATTTGGTTTACGAAACCTCATTTTATCCAATCCTTTGATTTAGGTCCGGTTTATTAACATAGTTACCTATATTAGGTGCAGTTTGATTTCCGTGATCCCTCTAGCTTGCTTGGCTGTTATTCAAGACTTCTAAGCATCCTCAAGTGAGTATATAGTCCCCTCTTTTACCGTTTTAAAATGTTTTGGGGTGATACACATGTGCCTACTTGTTACTTTCGCGCTTTTCATGTTTTTATATCATATGCTTGCTATGTTCATTAGTACGTATATAGTACATGATTTCATTTTGTTTTGCTATGTATGTTCACTTAGCATGCTAGCACATTGATTTTCATAATTACATTTTGTTGCATATGCTCATCCAGTATATGGACACATTGTTTTACATTTTTAACCGTTTGAAGCCGTTTGATTTATGTGAACCGTTTGAAGCTGTTTGATTTATGTGAACCATTTGAAGCTGTTTGATTTATATGAACCATTTGTAACTGTTTGATTTATGTGAACCGTTTGTAACTGTTTGATTTATGTGAACCGTTTGAATCTGTTTAAACCGTTGGGTTAGGGAAATGATTAGTTAACGGGGCGGGTGTTATGTGTTAAAAGCATGGTGGATACGCCGCTGGTACTTCCTATATATAAGTGCTTTTAACACATTATATATCGTTGCGTTATCTAAGATCACTTGAGCAAGGTTATCAAAACAAAGTTATATTACAAGGTTTTTCTAATAATATAAACCATACGAGTTTTATTAACGAGTTTTTACAAGTTGTTTTACAATTTGATTTAATAAAATAAATGTTTTGGGTTAAGAATCATGGCTATGAGATTTTATAAAATATAACCAACTGGATTTGAGTTGGTTAAATATGTCGCAATAATATACTTTTCAAAACCAAGTTTTTAATTAAGTTTTGCAACATGTAAACTAGCCATGGATCTGACACTCACATAAAACCTATGTACTCGCTAGTATTTTTATGCTGACGTATTTTCACATGTGTTTCAGGTACCATAGTTGATGATGTTTGATGATGATATTGATGCATGCTCACATAGGATCAGACGAGGCCTTAGTGACTTAATAACAATAAAAGTCTATTTGTTCATGTTTTGTTAATAAAATTTCAATGTAATATAATACATTTAATTCAATAAAACAAAAACTTCAATCCATGTGTTATGAAACAATGATTCTGTTACAACACTCCCCGACGTTTCCGCCACGATTTGTTGTTTTATCGTGGTCAGGGTGTGACATGCTCTGCTAGTGTCACACCCCAACCGATGGCGGAAACGTCGGAGTGAGACGAATGAGATTGCTCGAGAATTCATAACTGTATTGCGACAATATTTAATACAAAATTGATTTCATTCATTGATAACAAATTGTCATATTATAACATAAGATATCAAATACAACATTGTTTCAAATATACAACAACAATACAAGAAATAAAATACAACATTGTTCAAACAAGGTACATCAAATACAACAACCTAATCTAGTATCTCAAAATGGATATCTAAAGTATCCCTACTAGATTTCATCATCCTCAATATCATCAACCTGCAATATGTTTAAAATACATGGTTCAATACAAAAGTATTGGCGAGTATATAAGTTTAATACATAACATAAGTATAAAATGACTTTAAACGAATCCACATGGCAAACTTAGTTTACGTGATTAATGTAAAACTGGCATGCGAATATTCAAGTCAATCCTCTGATTACCGTAAGTATTAAACTTAACATGACCACAAGACTACAGGTGGTGCGTTACTCCTATAGCGCTATACATGTTAAGGGGAGGCCCGTACGAAGTGAATGACAAGTTTATCACATAAAGTATTCCAGAAACATGAATCAAGTATAACGTATTAGCATGCATGTATTGGATTGTTTGTGCATTTGTATAAAAGTATAAGTGTAAATGTGTAGGTTTAATAGTAAACATATTACACCCAAAGTGTGAAAAGTAAGAGGGGCGTTCGAGTATACTTGCGGTTTTGCTAAATCTTCGTTAGTTAAATCCCGTGAACATTGAGTTGATGACGATAGCACAGGAACACCAAGGTTACCTTACAAGGGGTAAATGAAGGTGTGAGTGTTGGAGTTGAACGGGATATTTGAATTCGAAATAAAGTACATAAGTATTTAAGTATGAAAGTATGATTAAAACAGAAGATATATTATGTCCAGGCACTTGTCACGACACTGAGTTTCTGTGATTTCACGGGTCCTGATTTGCCCGTCAGAATCAGTAAAAAGGAACGCGGAAACAGAATAAACAGAAACTAAAACGACACAAATTGTTCGGGCGAAAGGACAGTTCGCATGACAGGGAGTCCTTTCGCGCGAAAGGGTTTAGCCATTCATGCGTCAGGGTTCTGTTTGGCGAACCGAACTTCGTTCCAATGCTTTAACCATTAAACGGCTATGTTTGTGAGTCCAGTTAAGTTATTTAGTTATAGATTTAGTATAGTAACAGTCCAGAATGTCAAAGAGTTTATAGAAGTCATGCATGAAGGTAATAACCTCATTATAGTTCACCAAAGCACAAGTTAGTTAACTTAGTTAACTAACTGGTTGGTCATGAATAACAGAAATGTAAATAACAGGAGTTAAATAACCAAACAACCGAACAAGAACAACCCGGGTGTGCCGTCTCAACATGGAAAGAATGAACTAAGTGTTGGAGGCTAGACGGGGTTAACTTTTTCTAGGTCTAGGAGATTGTTTGGATGTTCGTGTTACAAGTTCAAGTGAGGTGGTGAAACTAGATTGGAAACCAAGGCTTCCACGGCTCACACACTGTTATATCAGAATCGTTCATACCGAAAATGAGGATCTGATTAACATACAACACTTAGAAAATGTCGGAACAAGGTGAAACAACACCTTCCGTGCGAGAGGGTGTCATTGTCGCGCGAAAGGGGTATCCTTTCGTGTGACACGACTGCCTTTCGTGCGAGAGGCTCTGTTTCGAGATAAAAACAACTCGATTTTGTTTGAACTGTTCATCTCCTTGGCTGGAATCAACTCTAATACTAACCCACATCCATTAACTTAGTTTGTGAGCTCAGTGAGTCTCTGATTCTACCAAGTATAGTAATAGAAAGTTTGTGTTATGAAAAGTTTGGAAGATAAATCTACAATATTTAAGTTGGTCCTTAACAAGTTGAGAGTTAATATCAGATTGCCAATGCGAATCTGAGAAACCAAGTTTAAATGATTGAAGAAGTGTATAAAAGTTTAGAAAGTAGAAGAAAGATAGAAGAAATTAGAGTGTTTGTGAGTTGTAAACTCACTTAGAATAGTTCTAAAAGTAGCTCAGCTGAATTGTGCAAAATCAATATTCTAGAGAGAATTTCAAAGTTGTGGAAGTTGAGAAATGAAGAAGTGGGTTCGTATTTATAGGGTTAGGTGAGGTTTGGGACGACTGGGGATCTCGGGCGACAGGGCCTCTTGTGCGAAAGGGGGCCTTTCGCACGAAAGGGGGCCTTTCGCACGAAAGGGGTCTTTCCCTTTTGCACGAAATTTAAGTTCGTCAATTTTGCGCGTTTCGTCGGTTTTAAGCGTTTTGAACGTGTAAGTGCAATGCATAAGTGTAATGTATAAATAAATGAACGTATAAATGGATTTTGCATGTATAAACAAGTATGGGTTTGCGTATAAATTATATCAAGTATGCATGAATGTATGACAAGTATTTACGAATTATGTATAACTAGATGTATAAAAAGATCAAGCTTTTATTATGATTCAAGTTTCGGATTACAATGATTGGAAGTGAAAGACGAATACAAAAATTGCAAGTTTCCAAAAAAATAGAATACAAGACAATCTTTCTAAATAAGGAAAGTTACAAAATGCGAGTCGTTACAGCCAGCTGCTTAATCAGTCATCCTTCGAAGAAGGCCTTCTCGCATACGCGTGACCCTCCATGTTTTCACTAGGAGTGTAGTTGTGCCTCGCGTTCGTCACCTCTATCCTTCAAACACCTTCCCTTTAATTCCGTAAACCCTATCAACTCAAACGGGCAACCTATTTTCTTGCTACCTGTTTTTCTTACTGTAGCTACACTCTTGTACTCCCCACCAAACCTTGAAATTACTTCCTTTTTTATTCGACCTTTTAATCACAATGACGTAGCCATTGTCCTTTCCCATCTTCTGTACCCAATCCACCAACTGATTATGTGACAAAAAGGTCCGGTTTATATCAAAAGAAAATACAATTGGGTAAGAGCCTTCCTCATCCTGCTCACCACCCTCTCCCTGGTCGGGATAGTCTTGCTGCACATAGCTCAGCTCACCACCGTAACCGTGGTCGGGATAGTCTTGTTATACATAGCTCTGCTCACCACCCTAATCGTGGTCGGGATAGTTTGGCTGACCGTACGGATATTCAGCCTGAGGATATGGTTCACCTCCGTATCTGTAATCCAAATAGCCGTGTTGTGCGTACGAGTCTTCCATAGGGATATTCAAGTCCAGCTGCACCGTATTGTCACGATAACGAATGCCAGATACAACCTCCTCCTCCCTCGTGTTGGAGGGGATCGACATTTAAGATATAACCAAAGTGCTTTGTTTATAATAAACTCAAATTCCCCATTTTATTTTAAAAATCAAACAAAACCTATATCAGGCGAAGTAAAGTAGGGGTGTTCATCGAATCGAATATCGAATTTTTGAATTATTCGAATCGAATTACTCGAATAATTTTTATTTTCCCTTGAATTCGTATACGATTCGAATTCGATTAAAATCTACCAAATTCAATTCGAATTCGTATTCGAATAAAAAACCCAATTCGTATTCGATTAAAAATTCGATTTCGAATCAAATTCGAATAAATTCGATTTGATTTAGATTCTTTAAAAACACGTAAAAAACTATCAAAATGAAACATAAATTTTAAAGCAACCATAAAGCACGGTATCATATTAAAACAGTTCCAAATAAAGTATCATAAGTCTAAAATTCAAAACGAGAAGTCAGGAATAACCACTCCACATTACAAGTTAATATTTTTAGGGTAAGAAATATATTGATAGATTTGTTACTTAGGTTTTAGTTATGGGTCATGTAGTTGGTTTGGTAATGGGTAATTTTAATACTTGGAATAAATTTTGAAAATAATTTGTAGTATAGCTTAATAAAAGTTATATATGTATTATATTATATACAAATAATAAATAAAAATGTATAATTTTTATTCGAATTTCGAATCGAATCGAATTTGAAATTGTAAATTCGTATTCGATTCGTATTCAATTTACTTGAATCGAATTCGAATTCTTATAATCGAAATGAATTCTTAATAATTGAATCGAATTTAAACGAATTTCAAATATTTCGAATTCGAAACGAATTCTGAACACCCCTAAAGTAAAGTTCTTAATGTTTCCATGTCATAGTTTTAACCAGTGTTGGATCTAGAAAATTCTTATAGGGCAACGTTTCAAAGAAATGGGGTAACGAAATCGAAAAAACATCAAATTTTTCCAAAATTCACACTTAATTTATACTACTGTCAGAGCGTAAAGGGGCAACGTGGGTTACCCCTTGTTAAGAGGTAGATCCGCCCCTGGTTTTAACAAAGGTAAAGTTATGTTACAAAGGCAAAATATAACATAATATCGAACAAAATATAACACAATGTCGAGAAAAAAATACAATGAGAAGAAAAAAGATACAATGACGCAAATATAAAAAAGAAACAATGATAAATAAAAAGACACAATGATCTGAACAAAAATTCTAAAATCTACAAGCAAAAAATAAAAAAGCGAAACCCTAAAATCTCATATAATAGAATTCGATGAGACAATTCTGTTGGTGCATATGTCTGTCGACTTCGTCTTGTATCGAGTCTTATTTCTAGATTGGATAGAATGGAGCTCGGTAGGCTAGTTGATAGGGTTTTGGAGTTGATGGATCATTCCGTATGAAATGGATCTTATCCATTTCATACGAAATGCCTCCCCTATAAATACCTGAGCTTTCAAGTCATTTGAAATAGTTTTGATTCCGGTACCGAGGTGCTGCCGAAGTGTCTACTGCTTGTAAAACGTTGATATATCAATATACAAGACATTTAAAGTGATTCTGTGTGTAAATCAAGCTGATTCAAAGTCAGTACGTTTTTTTCCGTTCTCGTATTGATTAGAACTCTTCTGAACGACTCGTTTTGGTCGTGTAAACGATCCTACATGTGGTATCAGAGCTCAAGAGGAAGAGTTCTTACCAAATCAGCCTGATTTCACCAAATTTCTGACTTCTACACCTTCTTTTACAATACTTTTCAAGATTAAACAAGATTTTACGGTTAAAATGGATTGAATTACACATATAACGTGCAAAACATAGTTTTAAACAATCCTTGAAAGATTCAGACTTAAAATCGACTTAAATCTTGATCAATTTTGTCAAAAACTGGCCGATTGGATGACATCAGCATGATTTCGCACGGAATGAACCTCCACTTTGCTTGAGTTAGCTCATTTCGTACCAAATCTGCTCCATTTCATTTGAAACTACATCATTTCGTACAAATTGGACCCCATTTCGCTTGAAGTTGCCATTTCGTTTGAAAGAGACACCATTTCGCACGTATTGGACAAAATCGTCTCATTTCGCTTGAACAGTGCCATTTCGCACCAAAGTCCATTTCGCACTAAAGTCAGTTCGTTTGAGATCCTATTTCGTTTGAAACTTCATTTCTCTTGAACTTTGTAAACTTATGAAACTTGTTACCGAAACATGGAAGAAGAGTTTTACAACGCATTTGCTACAGCTCCAGCTGCTCCAATCACAGTTGCCGAAACTCTTAAAATCGAAAATGAAACGGGAACGTCTCAAAAGCCTCCAAAGCTTATGTACATCGAGGATTTTAAAGGATGGCAAAACCGTTTTGAAACTTGGGTGCAAGCTTATAAGTTTGATGCATGGGTTTCGTTGGACAAAGATTACGTTAAACCAATAGATGACCGTGGAAATGAAAAATCTTTAAGTGATTATTCAGCGGCTGAGAAGTTAAAATACACCAGTGAAAAAATGATGATTAGCATTCTCCAACAAGCAGTAAAAGAAGATATCTTTGTTTTACTTCAACACGAGAACACTGCTAGATCAATGTGGTTGGCGTTGATTCAAAAGTTTAAGGGAAGTGCTGATATGATTAAAAATAAATGTGCATTACTAAAGAAATCATTTGATATGTTTACAGCTTTTGAAGGTGAAACAACAAAAACGACTATCGATAGATATTGTCATCTTGTTCAGGAAATGAGAAGATTGGAAATCAAGAAAGACGACGATGAATGGGTTTATAAGCTAGCCGATGCATTACCGCAGAATAAATGGGGAACATATTTGTTGATTTTGAAACATATGAGAAAATCTGAAAGCATGAATTTGAGCAAGTTCATTCAGAAGATTGAAGAACATGAATTGGATGTTCAGAAAACTGCTATCATGAATAATCCAAATGCTCATCAAGATGTTAGTCTATATTATAGAGGAAGCAAATTTGAAACTACTCAGAGTCCGAAGATTAAAACTGCTTTCAGTGCTGATAGTTCTTCCGGAACAAATGTTAGCACTACAACTCAAAGTGGTGGATTTTCTTCATCTTATTCAAGTTTTGATCCAAATTTTTCAACACCAAGTTCTCGACAACAGAATTCAACAAATCTGCAATGCAATGCAATGTTACATTGAATATACAAAATGGTCAAAATCTCTCTCCAGAAATAGCTAAGCAACACATGGCATCACTTGTTACTATGTTAGAGTCGTATGAAAGCTTAGTTGCTGGACGAATTGGAAATCCGATGCTCACCAACGAGGATTATGACCAGATTGATGCTGAAGAACTTGAGTTGATGGATATCAAGTGGTATTTAGCAAGTGTTGTAAGAAGAGCAGAAAAATTTACACAAATCACCGGTAAAGATGATCTTCGTGATGTTGCTACATCTCCGTTAGGGTTTGAAAAATCAAAGGTTACTTGTTTTCGTTGCCGAGAAAAGGGACATTTTAAACGAGAATGCACAAACAGAGAAGCAACCGGAAGACAAGATCCGTTTGGAAACAATGATTATCATCGAAAATCAATTTATCATCAGGTTGCTCAACAATCGTCATCATCCCGTGCTATTGAAGATGGAAAGAAGAAAGCTTATCTTGTAAATCAAGATGATGAAAGATTGGCAGAGGGATTTAGCTGGGATAAATACATTCCAGATAAAGAATACTTAGAAAAATCAGCTTTTGTTGCTCAAATTTTGGAAGAAGAGTCAGTCAAATTTAAGCCGAAAAGAACACCGATTTTTAAGGAATTAGGATGTGATGCAGACACCGATGATGAAGAAGAGTATATCAATAAAGCTAGAAAAGGTATGGATACTTATAGTTTTAATTTGTTTTTTGCAGATAAAATCGAGATGTTGAAAGAGAAGAAGGCTGCTAGAATGAAGAGAGAGTTGGAAGCAAGAAGAATTGCTGAAGAAAAAGCAAAAATGGAAGCTGAAAAAGCAAAAGTTGGAGAAAATTCGACAGAAAAAGTCAAAGATGAAGAGTCTGAGGTAAAATTAGAATTTGATGAAGAACCAATGATTGAGAAGGTGGTGGAGAAAATTGTTGAAGTGGAGAAAATAGTTGAAAAAATCGTCAAAGTTGAAAAGATAGTTGAAGTTGAAAAGATTGTCGAGGTCACTAAACCTTGTCTAAAATGTTTGGAACCATGCAAACATTGTGAAGAAAAAGACAAGAAGTATAGTGATCTAGAAGAGTTGAAAGAAAAATTGTTGTTTGATGTTAAGTACATAAAAGAATCGTATGATGTGCTGAACAGAACGGTTGATAATTTGAACAAGACAAACCTAGAAATGGGAGCTGCTCAAACGATGATGAGTTCAACATTAATGACGAAGCAGAAGGTCATCAATGAGTATATTGAAGATTTTGCTAAGCTGAAGCAGGATTTGGAACTCGAAAAGATTGAAAATGAAAGAATCAAACGATTGCTGCTGAGTTATACAACTTGTGATTATTTGATTGACAGAGTTTATCCTACTATTGCAGGTCTTGAAGCTTTTCAAGATAAAAAGACGGAAGATATGGATACTGGTAAGAAACAAAGTGTCAAGTATAACAAGTGTCCGCCTCCGATCTAGGAAAGTTATTCTCCCAGAAAACCAAATGAGGAACGATTTAAAAGGGCAGTCAACATAAAGTTAAAGTCTGAAACCATTGATGAGTTACCAGACAACATTGATGTCACATTCACAGCGTCTGACACTGATCATGAGTCTGAGTTATTAAAGAAAGTGGTCGATCAGGTGTTGGATATGGATGAAGAGTCAAATTCGGAGTCTAAATCTGAAAGTTCGAGTTCATCAGACAAGAGTCCGAGTTCACCGGTCAAAAGGGTTTACAATAAAGAATTTCTGATGTCGAAAAATAATTTGAATGACGAAACATTTAAAGTAGCATATACTTTGAATGATTTTGACAAATTATTTTCTGATGAAGAATTTCCAATAAGAAGTGTCAAAACTGAACAGATCAAACAGGTTTTCAAATTAACAGAAATTAATATTTCTGAAATAAAAGATTTAAATCTTGCTGAAAAACCTAAAAAAATACACTTCAAGAGTTCAACAAAGATTGAACAAGAAGAAAGGTTACAGTTCTGGTTCAGGTTTTCAAAAGAAACCAAACCATAACAGTAATTTCAAAAAGAAGGGTTTAGGTTTCATTTCCCCAGAAAATCATAAAAATGAGAAAATTTATAAATAAAAAACTGTGTTTGTTTCAGGAACAAGTTCAGAAGAAGAGAAGGAGAAACTGTTCAGGAAACAATCAAATCAAGAATTTTTCGAAGAAAAGAAAAGGAATGTTGGTGCACCAAGAGTTGACAGAAGAACCTGTTTCAAATGTCAAGAGATTGGACACATTGCTTGGAATTGCCCTAAGCAAACCAACACAAAATATGGAGTTTCTTCTAACTCTAAAATGAAGGAAAAATATGTTGAAAACTTTAAAGAGTTAAAAAATTCGACTTTCGAAGTTGGTGAAAGTTCGAAACGTTTTTACAAAAGAAGAGTCGATTTGAACAAACAAAAATGGGTTGTTAAATCTGAAACTAGTTCTGACAATGAATCTGACTCGTCAAAGTCAGAGGAGTCATTTGTTGTGAAAAGTGATGAGAATTCCGTTCCAGAAATGAACGATGAAAACTTTCCGCCATTGACAAAAGATAATTTGAAATCAAAAGTTGGAAAGTTTGAGATTTCAGATCAATTCTTCTCTGGTAAGGAAGAATTTGATGCTGAAAAGGTTTTTAATGGAAATGTGAAATATATTTTTGGGAAGATGGTTAACAGGAAGGTAAATGGCGCAAAAGAATTTTATGAATCAAAGAGATGGGGTTACCAACCGAGTGAAAAGAACTCGGGAACACCCAAGACTGGTCAGGCTTGGGTGGCAGCATTCTCTACTTAAAAATTATGACTTGCCGGAACTCCCAGATTGGTAATTGGGGAGTAGGAATCGGCATCTTTCTTGAGAAATTCACATCTGTGAAATTTCGACCTACAAATGGTATTATCATTCTTGAAAAATGTTATATTTCGATTTACAAGTGGTATGGTTGATGAGAACCTACAAGTGGTTAATCAAGGTCATTAAGTTGAACTTGATTTAACTTTCATTCAAGTGATTTTACAAGTGGTTGAGAAAACAAAGTGATGAAACCCCACAAACTAATTTTCCGGAAAAACCATTTGATTAAAACAAACTTAAGTGTTTTGAAATCATAATGGGAAAATAGTTTGTTGTCAGGGGAAGTTCTGATTGTTTATGCCAAGTGGATGGTGAATTGAAGCAATTCACATCAGTTTGTCACTTTATCTTGTATAGTTTAATGTTTTTATTTTCAAATTTTCCCGTAAAATCAAAAATTGAAACATATTTTGGATTTTAGGGGGAGTAAAAATTTTAGAAATTTTGAAAATTTGAAAAATTCAAAAACATGATAAAAATTTGAAAAAGCCAAAAACATTGAAAAATAAAAAAGAGTTTTGTTGTGAAAAAGAGGAAATGATAGTACATCAGTGGACTATCACAGTACGCTAAAGAAATGAAAAGTTAAAATGTGATAAACGGTCTCACTAAAGATGTGACGAAAGGCTCAGCCAGACTAGTAGATTTGCGATAACGATACAAACTTAAATGAAAAAGCCTAGTTCAAGTGGGAAACGAGGTTGAAAGCATAGTACTTAGTTTTATCCTTCGTGACTGTGTACCTATTCAGTAATCGCTGAATGCTAAAAGAGCATAAAAACCGGTCAGTTTGTGAACTTTCACAACTTGCTGAAAAAGTCACTGTGATTGTGCATTTCATTTTGCAAAGATTTAAATTTGTTTGATTTCTTTATTTTGTTTAAGCATTGGACATCCTCTGCGTATACGTGAGTATCGAACTGGATGTTAGTGCCTGAACGTTCTGCTTTATTTTTCTTGGTGTTTCGTTTAAATCTTGGATCATCTCTGCGTATATGTGAATATCGAACTGGTGGTTAAGATCTAAACATATTCAACTTGTTTTTATTTCTTATTTTGTTTAAACATTGGACTTTCTCTGTGTATCGAAAGATCGACCTGATTGTTAATGTTTAAACATTCTGCGTTGTTTTTGCACATATCAAAGTTGATGAAAGTTTAAAAGTATTACTTGAGTCAGTGTATTGCATGATGAGGGGATATGCTGAGATCGTGGGGTCCATAAGACTTTAGTGCAAAATTAATATATCTTAACGTATCGGTAAGCATTTCGAAAGTTTTTAGATTGAGTTTAAGAGAACAACAATATCGTCAATCTATGTGAATCGTTTAGAACTTAAAGTGTTTTAAAGCTCAACGGTGCTTGTGATTTGTCTCAAAAACTGATATGATCTTCTTACACAATGTCACAAAAATATTGTTTGTAAATATTTCTTTATTGCTTTTCATTAAAGGAAAAATTCAAAAAGATTTTCAGTGTGTTTTAGCATAGTTTTTGAAAAGTCAAAAAGATTTTCTACAACTGATGTTGAAAAGCTGATTTTCAAAATTCAGAGTGCTAAACATGATGAACAAAAGGTTTGGGAAAGTTTATTTTGAATTGAGAAATGATTTTGAAAAGATAAAATGATTTCAATTTAATGAAATACAAAATTTTGAATGGTATTTTTACAAGTGATCATCAGATATTATATATGTTAAATCTTGTTGAAATTTATTGTTACGTAGAGTTTTGTGCAGGTTGCCAGATTACAGATCTTGTTGTTACGGAGAGTCAGGAGATGTGAAGATCCCCGTGTCTAAGTTTGAGCAGAGTTTGAGCCAGGTTTCGATTCAAGAACAAAAGCTATGTCAGATTGCGATCCCGGAACAATTTAAGGGGGGGTCTGCTTGCAAAGGGGAGTCTGAAGATGCAAGAGCCAGTTTCTGATCCTGAAAGTTTGTTAAAGATAGAACCAGGATTGAGATTCCGAGAATGAAAAGTGAGAGATAGAGAAGTCTGGAGATTGAAAAGATCAACATTCAAGGGGGAGCTTGAATGGTAAATAACCAGGTTGGAATCCTGGAAAAGAGAGAGAGAAGAAGATAGAGTTTGATGGAAGCTTACACTGTTAGACATTTTGGAAAGAGCAAGAAGACTGATAAAGATTGAAGACTCGACGTACTGAAGATTTGTACTGAAGACTCGTCGACATCCAAGGGGGAGTCTGTTGGTGCATATGTCTGTCGACTTCGTCTTGTATCGAGTCTTATATCTAGATTGGATAGAATGGAGCTCGGTAGGCTAGTTGATAGGGTTTTGGAGTTGATGGATCATTCCGCACGAAATGGCAAGAGCCATTTTGCACGAAATGGACATTGTCCATTTCGCACGAAATGGATCTTATCCATTTCGTACGAAATGCCTCCCCTATAAATACCTGAGCTTTCAAGTCATTTGAAATAGTTCTGATTCCGGTACCGAGGTGCTGCCGAAGTGTCTACTGCTTGTAAAACGTTGATATATCAATATACAAGACATTTAAAGTGATTCTGTGTGTAAATCAAGCTGATTCAAAGTCAGTACGTTTGTTTCCGCCTCTCGTATTGATTAGAACTCTTCTGAACGACTCGTTTTGGTCGTGCAAACGATCCTACAAATTCCAATATCGCTTGAATGATGTAAAATCAATCGGAAATCGTTTTATACCATTCCTACGACTTCCTATTTTTAAAATACTATATATTTGATCCTTGCCCTCTTAACCAATATAAAGAGATATATGAAACAAGTAGAGTTTTTTCTTTAATTTTTTTTTACATAAAATAATCATTTTGAAATATATTTCTAAATGAGACAAGTTTATCATATATTCCTCGCATATGTACAATTGTTTATGGGTATTTTGTTTTATTTTAGGGTTATTAGATTTTGTCACCCCTAAATATTCGCTATTGGCTGCTACCATCAACTATCACTTTAACGTCCGCCACCCCAACTTAACACTTAGTGTGTTATGTCACCATGTCGTTAACTGATCACTAACTTTTGATCATGTTACTATTCTTTTGGGGGTGTCCTAAAATCCCTAAAACCTTCCTAAGATCATTATGACACAGTATAGTAACAGGATTAAAAGTTAGTGATCAGTTAACGACGTGGTGACGGAACACACTAAGTGTTAAGTTGGGGGTGATGGACGTCAAAGTAATAGTTGGGGGTGGAAGCAGCCAATAACCAATAGTTGGAGGTTAAAATCCAATAATCATTTATTTTATGCATTGCCAGAAATGCCTTGAACTATATAAAAAAAAAATATACGGAAAAATAGTGTGCTAAATTCCTACAATTTCTTCTCATATTTTTATCGATATAGATAAAAAAGTTGATGTATAAAAATAACTATTTTCATATTTTTTTTTTCTTCTCTAACAATAAGTTTGTATACAATCATACATTTTTTTTTTCAAGTGAGACATAAATCTCAACCAATTACTTTTGTTTGATGGAACAGTGAAACAATATAAGAAATATTATTTAAGCACATGCCCAATTAGTGAGTGTTCATTTCGACCTAATTTCCCATATCATGCATCTATATTTCATAGCATAATTATGATGTAAACAATCCTAAAACCCAACCAATTTGCCACCTTTTATTTATTTAGATCAAATTTCCAATTTCGGCTATTGTATATTTTGTCCTTGTGTAATAAGTAAAAAAACGCCTAAAAAATTTTTAAAAAAATTGAATGATGTATGATTGTAGGTCCAAATTGTAAGACAGCCCAAAATTGCAAGGAAAAGAGACCATTGAATTTGATGTTGATAGCTTGAGTGCATAGGTGCATGATGGGAACATGTTCACATGCACATGAAACTTGTGGGGGCTCCAAATTAGGCCTTCTGGTACTTGTCTACATGACTACATCTCCCTCTATAAATCTTGAATGTATGTTTTTATGTAATGGTTGTATCTTGCCATTTTATTGACATCATATTATCATCATTTAAGTTCTTGTTAGTTATAAAGGTTGTAAGAGGATTAAGGTTTCAAGATCAAGACCTAAATACAAATCTAGAGCTGTTTTATTTCTGTTTGTATTATACTAACCAGATAAAATCCAAATTGCAACTCATGCACATGAAAGAGTTTGCTTATGAGTTAACAATCCATTTTGTTTGATACCAAAATGGGCTTGGGTCCTTTAGTTTAAATACATAAACTTAAAATGACATCCTTTCAAGTTTAGAATATAATGAAATGACTTCATTGTCGATTTAAAACCGTAGTGCAGGTCACTACACATCAATAATAGTCAATTAATTGTTCATATATTAATTTCTAGCATGTGGATGAACACTGCTTAAATTGTACTTTTGTGTATTTTTTTTTCATAAGCATAGTAAGCTTTAGGGTTTTAAATTTTGTAACAAACTTTTGTTTTTTTTTTTATAATTTTAGTCACCAGACTTAAATGAGTTTAATTTTTTTATGATTAACGTTTAAATATTGATATTATTGGAATTTGTATCATTATTTGCTTTCATGGTTTCCGATTAGCCACACCGATAAACTCGCGAGGGGGGAGGGGGGCATGGTTACGGTTTTACGCGCTGCTTCACAATGCGGAGGCTTAACGCTAGTTGCATCAATTTAGTAAGAATACTAGTGATAATTTCCGCGTATTACACGGGCACTGTTGCAGAAATCGGCCTAGGTGGCCGATTAATCGCCGCCTAGGCGCTAGTCGGCTAGTAATCGCCTAAATTTGAGCAAATCGGTCAATTAATCGGTCCAGGTCAAAATCGGTCCTAGTCGGTCAAAAGTCGGTCCTAGTCGATCAAAAGTCGGTCTAGTCGGACTAATCGGACCATGGTTTTTTTGCTCAAAATCGGTCCTGGTCGGGATTAATCGGTCCTGGTCGGGATTAATCGGTCCTAGTCGGGATTAATCGGTCCTAGTTGGTCAAAAGTTGGTTAATTTTTGAATTTTTATGTGAATTTTGAAGTATTTATGTGAATTTTGAAGTATTATTTTTATATTATTGGGTATATATATATAATTTTGAAAAAATACATATAAAAATCCCATTCCGATTAATCCCGATTAATCCCTAGGCTGTACCTCACCGCCCGACTAGCGCCTAGCGCCTTCTACAACATTGTACACGGGGCAACATAAATACAACAGTGTATGAAAAAAAATCCTAAATAACACCTCTAGTGTTAGTTCCCTATGTGTTACACGGGTTGAGCAAATATAATGTTATATATTGAGTAATACAAAAGTTATGTCATTAAAGACTCGTCTATTAAAGGGGTTGAATAAACCGGTTTATTACACGGGTTGTATAAAATACAACCTAATGTATTAACACATATTGTCGTCAAGATGTATTTAAAAAATAAAAAATAAACTTTGAGATGACAATTATAAATTTTGTTAAGTTAATTTTTAACATTTTTTTACTGAGTACTAATTTTTTATGTTATTTATAAATGTTAACTCAATTAAAATATCTTGTTGTTTTAAATATTCCTTTAGGCATTTAACATCGGTAAGTTCAGTTAAATTGCAATTATATAAAAAATTAAAAGCTAAACGTTAGTTAATGTATAATAACTATCCATGATTAAATAAAAAGTATCAATAACTAAATATTTTAATAAAACAGTAGAGACATATTTATTTAAGAGAAAAATGCAATTTGCGTCCCTGTGGTTAGGGGTGTTCAAAACTATCCGTATCCGAAAATCCGATCCGAAATATCCGATATCCGAATCTGAAATATCCGAAATATCTGATATCCGAAATTTCGGAAATCCGAAATTCGGATATCCGAATTTTTCGGATTCGGATAGTGATTTTCAAAATTTTCGGATATTTCGGATATCCGAAATATCCAAAAATTTAATTTTCATTTTTTTCGGATATCCAAATATCCGAAAATATCCGAAGTATCCGAAAATATCTGAAATATCCGAAAATATCCGAAAGTATCCGAAAAATATCCGAAATATCCGAAAAATATCCGAAAACTTATATTCGGATATCCGAAACTATCCATAATATCCGTTTCCCAATATGAAAAAATAAAAAAATAATAAAAATTAAATAAAAAGTTAGAGTTTCGGATATCCGATTCACTATCCGAATCCGTATTCGAAAATTCGGATATCCGAATTTTTGGATATCCGGTTTTGAACACCTCTACCTGTGGTATGTGTGAAACATCAACCTGAGCCCCTAAATTCATTTTTTGGTTTTCTGAGCCCCTGAGCTTATAAATTCATAACACTTTGAGTCCCTCCGTCACACTTCCGTCTGTTTGACTGTTTGACAACTGTGAAATGTCCTTTATACCCTTGATGATAAACACATATAATCCCTAACCATACCTTACACTGATCACACTTCTCAAAAAGATCTGAAAATCTCTTTTCCCAACTCCCAACACCGATCATCATCTTCATCTTCATTGAATCTCCTCACCGACCATTTGTTGTTATAACAATCCAAGGTAACTTGAATCTCCTCATCTTCATCAGCTTCATCTTCATTGAATATCCTCTGTTCTTGTTAGATGCTTGTGTAACCCTCTGTAACTTGATGTTTAATGATGTTTGATGATATCTCATTTTCACCACTCATGTTTTTACACTTCTTATCTGTATATGTTTTTGATATGCTAGAATGTAATAGGTTTTGTGTGAAAATATTGTTTGATTCTTGTGGGTTTTTGTCTCGAGTATCAAAACAGAGGTTTGGGTTTTGGTTATTATGAAGGTTTGTTTCAGGTTTTGTGTGAAAATATTGTTTGATTCTTGTGGGTTTTTGTCTTGGGTATCAAAACAGAGGTTTTGTTTGATTCTTGTGGGTTTTTGTCTCGGGTATCAAAACAGAGGTTTGGGTTTTGGTTATTATGAAGGTTTGTTTGTGATGTTTTTGGTTTTCTCTGTTTATTAAGACTGGGTTTTTGGTTTTTGGCGTTAATCTAAGATTGTTTTTGTTTTATAGTTTGTTTGAAATGTTCAAAATATACAATCGATTAAAACAGGGTTTGGTTTCTTAAGTCTCTGTTGTTCATGTTGAAATCTGGGTTTCTTAAGTCTCTGTTGTTCATGTTGAAATCTGGGTATGGTTGTTGTTTTGTTTCTCATATAAAGTTGGTTAAAGACTCTGTGTTTTGGGTTCCTCATATTGGTCATTTGAATGTGTTTTCTTGATATGAGATCAACTGTGTTTTGGGTTCCTCATATTGGGTTCCTCATATATGTATACATATATGCATTATGAAAGTACTGTATCAGCCGTCTTACTATGGATGTTTTTATTGTACAGAATGGCTGCGGATGTAAAGATACGCAAAACACCAACTACGAAGGAGAGAATACTTGACAACCTCCTGGAAGATGGTGCGGTGCACATAAGGAAGTGATTGATCAGAACGATCAATTCCATATGAATGAATATAACCCCAGTGGCAGATATGTAATTAGCGAGCTCTGGAATTCAAGGAAAATCGAAGAGCTACACTAAAGGGGGTTATCAGCTACATTCCGAAGTGCACCAGTCAGTAAAGATCCACAATTTCTTTCTTGGTATGACGTTTTGTCTCTGTATTGTATGTTACGGTCTTTTGTTATCGAGTCTGTAAGTTCCGTCAAGTCTACCAAGTTGGATATCCCGCTATCTTTCTTGGTCTGACGTTTTGTCACTGTATTGTATGTTTAACATAATGCAAGTGTGCATTTATGTTGTGTTTAATTGTAATCATGCTTAACTGTTTAACTTAGTGATATGTTCTGTCCATGTTTGATGCTTAACTGTTTAACTTAGGGCTTAATACTGAATTTTGGGGTTTTTAGAAGGGAAAGAAATCCAAAAAGATGGTCTTACCCCTGGCTCAAACAGTCAAACAGACGGAAGTGTGACGGAGGGACTCAAAGTGTTATGAATTTATAAGCTCAGGGGCTCAAAAAACCAAAAAATGAATTTAGGGGCTCAGGTTGATGTTTCACACATACCACAGGGACCCAAGTTGCATTTTTCTCTTTATTTAATATGAGAGAAATGGGAGAAAACCAATTTCTTAAGACCCTATAATGATGACATATGTGTCCTAAGTTATTGGTTTATTAGGGGATATGGAGTGGGGCGGCAAATTGGTGCGGCAAAGGTGTTTGCCGCTCGGGAACACCGCCGCCAACCTAGTTTGCCGCGCGGTTTGGTTACCCCTTTGGCGTTTGATCACCGATCGACAAAGGTCAAAAAAATGACTGTTGGGCACGTGTAACAGCTTTATAGCCGTTTAAAATAAAAAAACTTATTTTCTTTTAAAAATTAAACTATAAATACCAAACCAAACCATACCTAAATACCTTCAAATTTATACCCCAGCCAAACCAAAAAATACCAAACATTTACCCAATTATTACAAAACAATATGGCGGATGAACTCCCGTTATGATTCCCACTAGATAGTAGCGACGATTCATCCGATAGTAGCATTCTTTTTTTCCAAAATCTCATCGAAGACGCCGAACTTCAAGACACGGGCACATCTAACCGAAGGAGATATATTGAACTTCAAGATACCTTCTTAATGTAATTTTAATGTTTTTAATTTAATGTAATGTTATTGTTAATTTATTCTACATTTATTAACTTAAATATTAAATATACTAGTTTACAAAAAATAAAAAAAAATAAAAAGTTTACCAATTCAGCAAGTGTTTAACCATTGCCAACACTTTTCAGCATAGTTTAAACACTTTTCCTTGAATGACGTGGCGCACTCTCATTGGTTGATTTTTTAGTTTACCACTCTCAAGTGATTAACCACTCCTTATACCCTTAGATTGTATAGATTATTGAATAACTATAACCACACATCAAACATATAGTCTGTTAATTGCATCAGATTAGTTAGAACATTGTTGAATAACTTTCACACACAATGCAAATTATTTTTAACAACAAATTTATCATGTAGTTGTATCTGTTGTAGCATATTTCTTGTATGGTTCAACCAACCAGTTGTGTTTGAAATTTGATTCCTGAAATCCACCAGTTAAAACACTACTTTTTTTTTTCTTTTTTTTTTTGAGCGGCTAATTTTTTTAATCTCCTGTCGTCTGTGAGACTTGAACTTAAAACATTTCCCTTCCCAACCTAGGTGTTTTTAAAGGCTATGCCTTTGCCAATGGACCACAACCCTATTGGTAGTTAAAACACTACTTAAATCCAAGATAGACATAACTATTTACGAACTTTTATTTGGTTTCAAACAAATCATGTTGAGCTTGTTTACAAGTGATTTTACACATTTGACGACATTCCATATAAATGAATGAATGTACATTTCTAATCAATGTCCTTTACCATTTATTATAGTAAAAGTGTAACCTAAATCTTTTTGAAACATTTTAACAAACATAATATACATTTAAGTTATATACTATTGTACTTCTAAAATCTATAAAGTTATATACTATTGTACTTCTAAAATATATAAGGGTGAAGGGAGTGGAGCGGTGAACTCTTCGGCAAAGGAGTTTGCCGCGCGGCAACACCGCCGCCGGCCTCCTTTGCCGCTCGGCAAACTTGAACTTGCGGTGACCTCTTACCGATCGGGAAAAGAGAATAAAAATGATTGATGTGTGTGTGTATGTGTTTATGTGTGTGTATATATATATATATATAAAGTTTACCACTTTCAACTGTTTAACCACTGCCAACACTTTTCGCCAAAGTTTAAACTCTTCACACTGATTGACATGGCACACTCTGATTGGTCGATTTTGAAGTTTGTCACTTTCACCTGTTTAACCACTCCCTTCACCCTAAGATATGATGCACAGTAGCAGGGTATTGAATTTTGGATGTTAGTGATGTTGATGTAAATGTTAGTGAAGGTCACAATCCAAAAGCCAAATTGGGAAGAGGATCCATTTGGTTTGGAATCTGGTCTAGGTTTTAGGGTAGAGTGGGGAGGGTGCCATACAAGTATCTAGTCATCCCTCTAATCATGGAGACTAAGAGAGGAGGAAGGGTGTGGTGTGAGGGTCAAATTTTCAGTCACAATCCTAAACACATAGGGTCCCTAATTTGAACAATTTAGGCTGTAAGGAGTGGTTAAACACTTGAGAGTGGCAAACTAAAAAATCAACCAATGAGAGTGCGCCACGTCAATCAGTGAAAAGTGTTTAAACTTTGCTGAAAAGTGTTGGAAATGGTTTAGACACTTGCTTAAGTGGTAAACTTTAAAAAAAATAATGAAAAGGGTGTGATTGGTTAAGAGATTGCATGGACCCCACCCCACCACAAACACACTCCCTTTACCACATCATCAACCCACCACCGATTTGGTAAAGTTTGAGCGGTAAACTAGTGTTGGTGGTGGTGTTTACCGAGTGGTAAACTCTTTTGCCGACCTTTGCCGACTCCCACTCCTAACACCCTTATATATACTATAGATAACGTAGAGGAGAATAGTGGTATTTACCTATTGGTCCAGTTAAATTACGATTTTACCATTGGTTTTGTTTTGTTCTCTTCCAATCAAATTACGATTTTTGCCTTCAGGTCAAATTTACAATTTTGCCATCGTTTTTGTTTTTATGTCAAATTACAATTTTGCCCCAGTGTAAACTTATAGCCATGTTATCGTTTTAATTTTTTTTCTTTTGACAATGGTAGTGTTTTGTTTTATTTATATATACTACAAATACCATGGAGGGGATCCTTGGGTCCAACCAAATTACGAATTTTGCCCTTTTATTGGTTTTGTTTTTGCCCTCTCAATCAAATTGCGATTTTGCCCTCAGTTCTAATTTATAGTTTTGCTATCGTTTTTGTTTTCTTTCCCAATGTAAACTTATAGTCATGCCATCGTTTTAATTTTTTTCCTTTGACAAAACTATGGTAATGTTTTGTTTTATTTATATTTTTAATACATATATTTTATTGGTCAAAAAAGGCGGTTAACGAAAGCATATATACAATTGAAATCAAGCTACAGTATCAAAAAGGCATGTGGTGGAGTGGTTTGTGCGTTATCATGTGAATCAAAGGACCCGAGTTCGAAACTTAGGAACAACATGTTTTTTTTTTTTTTTTTTTTGCCATAGCTAATAATCGTTCATGTTGGGTCCGAGTTTACAAGGTTTGTGATTATAAAACATTTTAAGCTCAAAACAACATTGAATTGTATAAGTAAAGACGGATAATCACAAAGAGAGAAGTCATCATTAACAATTGAATTTCAATTATAATCCAATGATTACAAATGTTTTACAAAAGATTGCCTTTACAGACTTCCCCTCATCTGATCACTTAACAATCTGTCCATACAAGAGAAAATGTGATGTGTGTGGTGAATAGATCTCTAACATGTGAGATCTATTTATACTAAGTACGAAAGTTTTGTTCTTCATAGGCTGACATCATCCTGATAGTGACATCTAACATTACTAATAGAAAAGATTCACAAATGTTGCAAACATCTGTGCAAATCTATCATTTGTTCCAACTAAGCTAAACTTTGATAAAACAATTTCTGTTACATTAGGAAAGATCTGCTTGGACTATACTCTGTTGCTTTGATCCAAAAATCTATCTGGCCAGACAGATGTTTGGTCTTCTTTATCAGACCTTTGGCTTCAACAGACTTTAGCCTTCAACATACCTTATTTCTTCTTGAACAGTGGTTCAAAGGCTTTAATCAAATGTTTGGTTGTCTTCAACAGATGTTCTGATTAGGTGTTCAAGATTCACTATCTTTGGGAAGCATTTGGTTTAAGCTCTTGTTTATTTCTTGATCAGATGATCATGTTTTTGGGTTTTGGATATCATTTATTCTTTTATAGGTCCAACAATCTCCCCTAGAACAGATGATGCCATAACAGATGTTTATTGGATCAATTTTTATTCCTCTTCAACTTACTTCTGATTTGGCCTTTAAATTGCTTCTCAAATCTTTTAGAAAGTAAGTCATCAACATCCCTTTCGAGTGGAAGATCTAGTAGATCTTGCATATCTTCAATTTTTAGGCCCATTACACTATTCATTGAAGTCTTCTTCACTTC
Organism: Helianthus tuberosus; assembly: GCA_030545235.1. NCBI lineage: Eukaryota > Viridiplantae > Streptophyta > Magnoliopsida > Asterales > Asteraceae > Helianthus > Helianthus tuberosus. The sequence goes on along the minus strand of CM060397.1, from coordinate 129,278,429 downwards.
TCCATTTGCCCTGACTAATGTCTATTCATGGTTGGCTTTGTCTGAGGACCATTTTTTTAATTTTAAAGGAAGATGAAGTTACTAGGACCGATTTTATTGGAAGAGGTGCAAGGATATGTTTTCTCAAAATTTGCCCAAGTAGCTCTTCTTGTCTGGCATCTAGATGCCCATATATGGGTTCATTTTTTATCCCTTCCTTCCTAATATCATCTTCATGTTTCTTTTGATCTTCTACAAACATCTTCTTTTGTCTTTTGAGGTGGCTTCTGACCATTGACGAGACATGCTTTGCAGATGGAAATTCTGAGGAATTGACCAGAGAACTAGTGGTTATGTTGTTGTATTCATAGTTTAGCTTTCTTGGGACTGAGGGATCTATAACACTTAGTGCTTCAAGTTTCTTATAGCTCTCTTTGATCGTTGGTTCATCCCATCTTGCCATTGAATGCATTGACTCAAATTTTGCAACAACCATCTCCCCCTTCATTATTCTTAATTCAACTGTTTTTTGAATAACATGTTTTCTACCTGCAGCCCAGTTGGGAGGAGTGGGCTTGATATCTGGATTGAGTTTTAACATCACAATCCTTGTGATTTCTTCCAGAAGGGCTTCTGTAGTGCAACCAGAGAATTGAGCTCTCGAGGCTTAATAAGGCTTATTTTCAAGATCAACTCCAGATAGTATTCCCTTAGCTCCTTTTTGAGGTCAGGGTTACTTGTTGGTCCTTGAGAAGCATTTTGTCTAACATCTTTTGTTAAATATTCAAGTCTATTCACCTATGTGAATTTTGTACACATGATTTGTTGAGCCTCCTAACACTTTTCCCTTTGCTTTTGAAAGCAACTATCTTTTCAGCATGTTTGACCTTTAGTTCTAGGTACTCTTGTACATTTGTAGGCTTTTGATATATTTTGAGGGATGGAAAGGTAAGTTGGCTGATGTCAATTGTGGAGTAGAAAGATTATATCTCTTTTGTTACATTTTCTAACTCCAGAGGGTCAAGTACTTTGGTGGTGGGTAGTTGTGTAGGTGGAGTTGTGATGGTGAGATCTGTGGTTGTGGTGATGGATGGTTGAGATGAGATAGATGAGGTTGTGTTGGTTCTGGTTTTGATAGGTGATGCATCAGGAGTTTCTTCATCATCATCTTGGATAATGAATTTAGGTCTCAAGGTTCTGGTTTAAAGAGTTTGTGTTTTTTTTGTGGTGGTTGTGGAATTGGTGTTGTTGGTTTTCTTTTGTAGACGAGAAGTCCTTTAAGGGACTTGTGTATTGGTGGTGGTGGTAGTGTATTTGTAACCTATGTTGTCACTTTTGTAGTGGCAACAGATGTTTGGACAGTAGAAACAGTGGTTTGAGTGGTGGGTGTTGTGATAGTGGTTGGGATGGTTGCAGTAGTACTTTGTGTAACCTCTTTTGTAACCTCTGTTGAAGAAGCCTGGTTATATTGATTTTTCTTTCTTTCAATGATTTCTGCATTGTTATCTGCATGTTAGCTTCCCTAGTGTTTCTCCTCTTTTCTTTTTCTACTGCCTTGGCAATCCTTCCTTGTCTTGCCTTTTTAAGAGTAGTAGTGTCAAGCCTTTTTCCAGCCTTTTTGACTAGAGGTGGGAGCTTCCTCATGTAATCTTCCCCCCCCCCCTTTTGGCATCATCTTCATATTTAAGGAGAGTGAGAGTTGTACTAGTGTTTTCAAGGATAAAGTCTTTGATGGCTATAACCTCTGCCCGAGTATCTTTGTACTTGGCATCCATCATTTGTCATATAAACTCTACTCGCATGTAATGACTTTAATCTGTAGCCTACTTTTGAAGACGTAGGTATGGTTGAACATTTGCCCACATTTCTTTTGCAATGTCTTCATTTGATGGTGGAGTTGTAGAGTTTTGTGCCAAATTCTTCATCATTTCTTTGATTTCTTCAACTGATGACTCCAACTTGGTCACTCCCTCCATCAATTCAGGATAGTTCAATCCATCACCTAAGTTAATAGGATCATTTGAATTCCCACTTGAGGTGGTTGTACCTAGTTTTGAACTAGGTGCCCTTTTTTCTTGGTACTTGGGATTTCTAACTAGTTGTACCTAGTTTGAATAGTTGTTGCCTTCAAGGGGGTCTTAATGATGTAACTACTGTCCAACAGTGAGAATGTGGGCTCTACAGTTATAGTAGCTGCCCCACTTGAAATACTTGTATGTGTCTCTTGAGACACAGGAGGCGTTGCCTCCTCTGATTATGGGATAACAATGATTTCTAAGCTTGCCCTAGTCACTTGTTGAAGTGTACGTTGTTGAGAGGAACTAGGTACGTGCAACTCAGTTGTATAAATTGCATTAAGCAATTTTTGGAATGATGATGGAATATTTTTAGTGGGTGGAGGTGTGGAAAGAGATGCAACCTTAGGAGAGGGGCTTGAGTAGAGATATTCAAGTGAAATACATCCCCCTTGATTTGGTTCCCCTGTGCTTACAACACTCTCCTTTTGTGTTGATGAGTGAGGAGTTCGTATAGGTGGAGATCTTTGCATCTCTTGTGAGGAAGTAACAACAGATGTTTGCTGCATTTGTGTTACAACACTCTTCTTTTTGGGTTTTCTTTTGGATTTGGGAATGGGAATGGGAATGGAAGTGGCTTGTGTAGAAATGTCTAGTGTGGGTTCTAGAGTGCTAGGTTGGCACCATGGTCACCAGGAGCAGTGGGCTCAGCAACAGATGTTGTAACATGTGTTGTTTGGTTTTGTAAAATGCTTTCTTTTCCCACATTTTCTTGACTTTTAGTCATCATGTGGGTAAAAGTTTCATTTGAAAGACTATTACTTTTAAGTGCTTCACCTTGTTCAAAGCTCCCTTGTCTTGAAACATTTTTAAGGTAAAAGCTTAACAGCCTTGGATATATTAGAAAAGGATTACCAGTGCCCCCTAGATTGCTTTTATGTTTGCTACCAAATCCATAAACAATGTCTGGGATAGCTTATAATATGAATTTCTCAAAATGGCATATCCAAGATACTAAGTTTTTAGGGGAATCTCATTAAAAGCAGTGGTCTTTGCAGATAAACAAACCAAAAGCGTATGGAATAAGAATTTCATTTCTGGTGGGAAATATGATTTATAAAGTGTTATTCTCACCTGAGCTTCATATCCCCTTTCTATGAACTCATGCTGAAGATAATTTTTGGAGAAAGTTTCCATACCTGCCAAATCTTGTAGTCTAAACATGTTGGAGATGGATGACGGAGTAATTTCAATATGTTCTTTATTGATGATGGAAGTGATGAGATAGGGTTTTTTGTTTTGAAGCGAAGTGTTTGCATTTGCCCAAAATTCCCTGAGGGTGGTTAGATGGATGGGGGCGTTTGAAGTGAGAATTTGGTTGTATTTGGATGATGTGATGATGTCAATGATGGAGTGAAAGACCATGTTCTTGCTGTGTTTTACAAGATATAGTAAATTGTGAGGAGTTTTTAGTTCGAGAGCCATAGTGGGATTTGGTCAAATATTTTGAAAACATTTTAAGCAGATAATCTTTTCGTTGAAAGTGGTGAATAGCGATTGCGATTTCAGATTTTTCTCTTTTGAAATGCTGTTGAATTGATGAAAATATGGTGAAGTGAAAACTTTGCTGGAAGAGGGGTTTTATTGGGTTAATGAAACAGGGATGCCAGCGTGGCCAACGGTTACCTTTTTGGTCCACCTGGCTAGTTGCTATTTGTTATGGCAAACCTCTGTTCAGAAAGTGAGTCCTTTTAAGAAAACCCATTGAAGAAGATATAAAAGATATGTTTTCAAAATATTTGTCTGAAACCTCTGTTGGGCCTCAATAGATGTTAAAATGGTAAGATCAGTTGTTGGTACATCTGTTTGACTTTTGGTCAACATATGGATGGAAACCCATGTTTGAAACATATGTTTGGTTAAAAAGAGTTTTGAGTGAAAACAGTGGTGAGTTTTGATGAAACAGTGAATCTGTTTGACTTTTGTAGTCAAACAGCGGTTAGTGAATCAGTGGTTATTTTATCTTAAACACTGGTTAACCAAGGTTAAACAGAGTTTTGAACCACTTAAACATATGTTACACTCTTTTGAACAAAGTTTTGTTTTTGTTGATTTTATCAATCTTTTCTTGGTTTTAAAAACGCAATTTTGATTTTTCTTGTGCTAAAAACAACATGTTAGTGTTGCAAGAACCTTTTGGTGTATTTTTGAAATACTTTCTTTCTGTTATTAAGATAGAGATATGTGTTAGGGTAACATCTATTTGTGCTTTCAAATTGCTAACGTATGTTCCCTGCAGACAGTGGTGAATGGGTCAATTTTGCAGATGACCCAAACCATTATTTACTTTGGGTTTGGTGTTTTCTACTATTGCAATGGCTCCTTGGGATTGATTATTTGTCACAAGAAGTTTTTGCACTATCTCTAACAGTTGTTGCTGACCCTCTACAAGTGCTTTCACACTTGGGTTAACTGGTGGTTGACCATTCCCAATAAGATGATTGTACCCATGAGGGTGTCTGTTGACTCTTGGCTTTTGGGGCATTTGCACAGGTTCTTCATAACTACAAGGTACCCTGTCGCATGGTGGTTGCCCATAGCCTCTTGGAATAGTGTGTAGAGCAACAGATACTTAACCATCCCTTTGTGTAAAGTATTGGTTCAAGTTTTGTGTGACAGATGATTGACAAGATTCAACTCTTTTGGGAAATGTTGGTTGATCCATGTTGACACGCCATCATTCCTCTAGAAACTTAATTTTTTTCTTGACTTATTTTGATTAACATCATAAGGTTTAAGAAAAGAGCATTGTTGGGTCAAATGGGTGATTTTTCCATAGATGGTGCACCCAAGGGTGGACTCACCTATGTTCTTTTCTCTATTTATATCATAAGCTTTTAACTTGAAACAGTCTTTTGTCAAATGATTTTTCTTTTTACAAAAATCACACAACGTATCTGGAGTTTTAATTTTCTTGGTACCCTTGTCTCTCTTTTTGACAACGGATGTTTTAACATCTGTTTGAGAGTTCGTAACAAGAACAATTTTTATCTTGGGTGGCTTCAAACCATCCGGGTTGGTGAAATCCATAGGTTTGAAATTTTTAAGAACTTCACATTCATCTAACCAAGTAGGTTTAAATTCATACTTTTGTTTTTTTTTTCAAATTGAATGGAACTTTGTGGCTTTTCAAGAGTTATTTTATCGTCACTAGGTTCAGTGATCTTGATTTCTTCACCAGTTGATGTGGTTGGTATAACTTTAACCATCTCAAAGTCAATTGAAGTATTAGTTTGTTGTTCTTGGTCATATTTTCTAAAGTCCACACCAAACTTCACATTGCTCTTTATTTGTTTTTCCAAGAGCATCTCATAACCATTACAGGATTCAACCCATTTCTCATAGGTTATCTTTGTGGACTCTAACTCCTTTTTACAATTTTGATATTCTGCTATCATTGTTTGGACTTAATTCTTGGTTATAGAGGCTTCATGTTTCAAATTGCTTATCTCAAGGTCTTTTCAAGAATTATTTCACTGATTTGTACCTTTTCTCTTAGGTTTTCATTCACCTCTTTGATATTAGCAAATGCTATGATACATTTGTCAGAATATAACTCTTTCAGAGTTTGAGGTGATACCTTAGAGGCAGCCATTTTAGCTTGATCCACACTAATGCAATCAGTGGAACTTTTGGGATTGTTTTCATCCATCCTTCCTGCATGCTCCCGGTCATCAACAGATGTTTGACCTGAGCTTTCAGCAGTTTCATCAACAATTCCTTCCCAACAACGGTTTGAACTAGATCTTCTTCAACTAAAACATGCTCAAGATCCATAAAACATAAATTTTCATGTTTATCACAATCATTTGCTATTAAAGAAAAATTTTCACCTGTTAAGTTTTCTAGCAAGCTGCTCCAGTTAACATAGCCTTGTGTAAAGAAGCTCTGTTGACTAGGCTCTGCTGGTGCAGGAGCATGAGCAACTTGTGGTGCTTGAACATATGCACTGGCACATGATTCAAGTTTTGTGCAAAGTGGGCTGAGTTTTGCACATTTGGTCCAGGGGTATTTTTGGGGATAAAACTGTTGTTGTGCATTAGACTGTGTTCTTTGATTAGGATATGTGATCATTAGTGCAGAGTTACTTATTTGACTTTTTCATTCTCTAGCAAAGTGACCTAACCTATTACACTTGAAACATTTAATCTTAGATTTATCCAACCCCACTTTTGACCTCCCACTTAATCCTAGGGAAGTCCTACCAGTCCTTTTAGTCTTGGGTTTACTATCCCATTTTTCTGGTCATACATCTTCTTAATTGCACCTTTGTGGTCGTGGTTTACCATCCCATTTTTTTGGTAGTTTGGTCTTGGGTTGCAATGTGGTAGCAATATATGTTCTCTTTGAGAAAGTACATGAGAATGTCAGTATTATTCCAAAAGAATCTGTAATTTTATGTACAATTTATGTGTTCTAAGATACTTTGATGAGAAAATAATTTTGTGTATGTGAAAAAGAAATTAAAAGGAGGAAAAATGGCAGCAACACACTATCAAGGGATCCCACCTCCAACTGTAGTTGGTAAACAAATTAACTTTTCTAGGAATATGCATTCAGCAGGTAATATTAACGAATAATTTCGCACCAAGTTCTTAGGATTTGTTTTTTCCATTGGATACTTTTGAGATAATTTACCCATTTCTTTCAGGCTAAAAAGTTTGATTTTAACCGTTTCACCCACTTGAGATGAAACATGACAAAAACTGACCCATTTCTAATAGATGTTGCTAATGGTCAATCTAAACAATTGCATTCAATATTATTTTTTTATATTGGAATCTAAATTAATGGTTATATTTGTCGCAAGTTTAATGCAAAGCTCAATTTTGCAGATCCGAACCTAACCAAATTGGTTTCAATGTTAAACTGCATGACACTTGCAATTCTACTATAGTGCTTAAATTTAGTTCCAAATATAGGTACATAAAACATCAACAAACACAAGTAAAAAACGGTGGTGCAACGCCCGCCAGGAAAAAAGCTAGTATACTACAAATACTATGGCGGGGAATAGTGCCAGGCAGCTGCCTCGCACTTCCCCATTGGTCTAGCCAAATTATGATTGTTGCTTGTTTAACTTTACAGTTTTGCCATTGGTATTGCTTTTTCCCTCCCAGCCAAATTATGATTGTGCCTTGTTTAACTTTACAGTTTTGCCATTTGTATTGTTTTTTCCCTCCCAGCCAAATTGCGATTTTCTCTCGGTTCAAATTTATTGTTTTGCCATCATTTTTTTTCCCTGTCAAATTACGATTTTGCGCCTAGTGTAATCTTATAGTCAGGCCATTGTTTTAATTTTTTCTTTTAACAAAACTATGGTAGTGTTTTGTTTTAATTGGTTGACTCGATGTAGTTTTTATTCGTGCTAGGCGACTGTCTGGCACACGCTCATTTGTTCTGAAAATTACAATTTTGCTCCCAGTTTAAAATTATATTTTTCCATCGTTAAATTTTAATTGGTTGACTCGATGTAATTTTTTTGAGATCGTGTTATGAGTAGTATGTACAAGTAACCGAAACACAGACGTAGATGTTATGAGAGAGAAATATTTGGCTTAGTGCCCCCGCAGCGCGGGCTGGGCAAAATCTAGTTCATTAATGTATGTCGAAATGTTGCTGTTGTAAACCCTAGTAGACTCCACTAACAAGTCTTGAAGTATCCTAATTCACATTTGTTTGTAATTAAAAACTTCAAATTTCCACCCAATAACACACTGGTATGTATCTATATCATAATTTATTACTATTAGCTAAAAAAAATTGAAAGTCGACACACGTAATGTGTTAGAAGCACTGCTATTTACATATGATTCAATATTCATTACATCTACGAATTCAGACCCAGAAAATGGATGCAACATGTTTCACACATGTATAAAAAATCATTGCAACACTGAATCAAACCTGAAAACTATGGTGTGATGTGTTGGTAACAAAAAGTTGCATGTGTAATACTTTTGTACAGGTTTTAGTGTTTAATCACGTCGTTTTGTATAGGTTTAGTGTACTTATGTTGTGTCGGGTTTTGCAGGTTTAATAGGTGCTAGATTGTGAGGACCATTCAATCTCGTAAATGCTCTGGCCAACTGAAATTTGTTCTCCATATTGTGAGGAATCCAATTGGAAAGTAGACATACACAAGATATCATTCACAAACACTCCTTTCATTAGAAAAAGTTGAAGTACAAAGCCTGAAATCAGTTTGGAAGAGCTTCGCTACAAGTTGCCAACAGTTCCCAAATGCCAAGACCTTCTCCCCTATTTATAGGCTAACTACTTCGTGCAAATAGGTCTTGTGCGAGTGAGTGACTCGTGCAAAGTGACGTAGATCCCCTTCGTACGAAGGACTCCTTCATGCGAAGGGGTGTTTACATGACATTTCCGACACTCTAACACGCTATTCTATTCATATATACATGACACGATACGCTGACGTAGGCTGCAGACATTATGCGCTCACAAACTCCCCCTTGGATGTAGTCACATTCACGATCGGTCTTCATAACTTTACTTCTCTACTCTGCCTCCCTTAACCACCATTTCCTCTGCATGCCTGTATCAAAGAAGTTTTAGTATGACTTCTTTCAACGTTCTTGCTCTGGGATAGGAGTCTAATCAGTCTCGAAAGGCTTGTTCTGCAACTTCAGACGTCCTAAGAACGTTGCACTTTCTGCTCTAGCCTCGAACTTTTCTTCTCTTCAGACTTCTTTCAGGAACTCATTCCCTTCTAATTCTAGCCAATTAGTTTCCTACATACGCCCTGAATGAATACCCTTAGCATAACATACGTTGACCACGTTCTGATATTGCATTGCTTGAACCTTATCAGTCGTTTCATACCAAATTTTTGTGAAGAATAAGCATTTAACATCCTTCTTCGACAGGTTTACTAGCCACATCGGGTCTATTATCTGTAAACCTCTCCAAAAATTCGTTTCTTTTGACCTTAGAGAGATCACTGCTTCAGCTATTTCAGAGTCATTATACCAACCTTTGTACTCTTCATAAAAATCTTGTTCAATATTCTTCAGCGGCATGTTCCTCATAACACGAGGTCTCTTGATATGCAGATTAATATCTTTCTCTCCTGTTTTAGGATCAGTCTTCACAACTTTCTTCGGACGATGAGGCTTCCAGTTAGGAAAAATTATGACTCACTTCATATCGAATCAGCGTCCACAACCTTTGTTCTGTCCATCTTATCTCGTAGTTTATGCACTTTGTCTGACACAGCTCCTGCACGTCCCACCACGGTAGAGTCTTTATATCTATGAGATATTGAAGTACTAAACACCAAATTCTCTTCGTGTAGCATGAACTTTCAAATCTTCTAACCATCCCCAACTGAGAATAACACCCAAAGATGCATCAGGATGTCTCGTAAAGAACGCTAGCGGCCTCTTGAATTTTCTTTCCTTTGGCATTCGCCTAAACCAGTGTTTAAGAGCTTCAAGAAGTTCTTCTCGGTTCATCTTTGGTGGTGCTCTTTTTGTCACAACCCCCGACCCCTACTCTGGGAGCGGGAGCCGTGAACCAATCAAGTGGTATCGGTGTTTATTAATTTGGCAGCGGAAATGAGACATCAGGATCGTAGTTAGGAAATAAATTTCAGAGTTTTAAAACACCAAACTTTTATATTAAACAAAATGGGATAAAACCCACGTTTCATTCACAATAGTGTTATAAGGATAAACCCTAGTTTGCTGAAAACATAAACTTTTATTTAGGCAACTTTTATAGCCAATTTCTTTAAGCCTTCAGCGCTCCATAGCTGGCATTTAATAGCTTTCACATCAAGTTACCTGAAACGCGTTTTAAAAACATTTAATCAGCAAGAAATACTGGCGAGTGCATCCCAGTTTAATCAAAATAAGCTTTTATAAGTTTACAGTATTGAGAGTGATTACGATGTTTATATCTACCCAGTTACTCATTCAGTATTTGTCACGTTGGTAGTTACAATGACCGTGGTCATATTACTATTGGCTAACTCTTTGTCCAATAGTGACGCTTGATTAGTAGTGTATACAAAACCCCACATACCGGCAGTAATTGTAGAATACAAAGACTCGATCACTGTAAGTATAACTGAAACTATTTGAGATTTTGTAACATAGTTTGGTAGAAAAAGAGAATGACTCACATTGTAGACTTGTGTATTTCTACAGCTTCCTGTTGATTTTCCTGATTATTTTCTATTAAAAACATACAATGCATACGTGTTAGTAAGATAACCCAAATCACATTAGCCATACAACATGAGACAGAACCCCAACGAACTTAATCAGGCAGAGCCTCGACATGCATTGGTGGGTCCTAAATCAATCGGGTAGGGTAACGAATCAGTGATTGGGGTTAAAATACTTACAACGAGGCAGAGCTTCGTGTTTTAGAGGTATAATATCGAGCTATTATATTTGCACTATAGGGACAGAGAGAAAGAAATGAAATGATCGATTGTGAAAGGCAGACGGAAGCTTAATTAATAGTGAATCCATGCCTCTCTCTCGCGCCCCGCAACCCCCTGCCCATGATCCTCTCGCGCCCCGCGAGGGAACCCTAGCTACGGCTAGGGTTGCCTCCTCACAACCCTAGATTCGACTAGTGTGGGACATTATCATAAGGAGAACTCGGCTAGCCGCAGACTCTCGCGCCCCGCGAGACACAGGGGTCTCCTTATCGCGGCCCGCGAGTGAGTGAAACTCCGAATTTTGTTTGTTTTTAATAAAAATTAAAGTCATACGTGTTCGATTCCTCGTACACAGGGTGTTATAAGGAGTTTTTGAGGGTTGTTATATCCTCCCCACCTTGTTTTAAATCTCGTCCTCGAGATTCAGTGCAATAGGTGTGGATACTCTCGTTGCATTTCTGATTCGAGTTACCATGTGTATTCTGGTCCTCTCTTTGAGTCCCATTTTACTTTGACCAGAACCAATCTCTTGTGCTTGAGATTCTTGATTTTTCTATTTTCAATCTGAAGTGGTTTCTCAACAAACTTAAGCTTTTCATTTACCTCTATGTCTTGAAGAGGTATTACTAATGATTTATCTTCTAAGCATACATGAAATACATCATGTATTCCTGCCATCTCCACTGGCAATTGTAGCTGATAAGCTACTAGTCCTATTCTTTTGATAATTTTAAAAGGTCCAACATACCTTGGGCTTAGCTTTGCTCTTTTAACGAATCTAACCACTCATTTCCATGGAGAAACTTTAAATAGTACCTTGTCTCCAACTTGAAATTCCAACGATTTTTGTCTGTTATCTGCATAACTCTTTTAACGATCTCGTGCTGCTTTTTGTCTTTGCTTGACTTGAATATTTTTTCAGTTGTTTCTTGTACTATTTCTGGTCCAGATAGTTGCTTTTCTCCAATTTCTTCCCAACATACTGGAGTTCGGCATTTTCGCCCATAAAGTGTTTCAAATGGTGCAGCATTAATGCTGGTATGATAATTGTTGTTGTAGAAAATTCTATGAAAGGTAAATGATCATCCCAATTTCCTCAAAAATCAATTACACAGGCTCTAAGCATATCTTCCATTGTCTGAATTGTCCTTTCGCTTTGTCCGTCCATTTGAGGATGATAAGTTGTGCTTAGATTTAATCTGGTTCCCATTGATTTTTGAAAATTTGTCCAAAAATGAGAAGTAAAACGGTTGTCTCTGTCAGACACAATAGATAAAGGAATTCCATGTAATGTAACTATTTCATTTACATATAACTTGGCTAACTGTTCCATACTAAAGGTTTCATTCACAGGTAAGAAATGAGCAGATTTGGTTAATCTGTCTACAATCACCCAGATTGTATCATTACCTTTTCGTGTCTTGGGTAATTTGGTAACAAAGTCCATTGTTGTTAATTCCCATTTCCAGATGGGCATCTCCAGTTGATGTAGTAATCCTTAAGGCTTTTGATGTTCAACTTTAACCTGGGAACATGTTAAACATTTAGCAACATAATTTGCTATATCCTTTTTCATTCCTATCTACCAGAAGTTCTTTCTTAAGTCTTGATACATCTTATCACTACCGGGATGCATCGTATACTTAGACTTATAGGCTTCTTCTAGAATTTGAGTTCGTAGGTTCCCTTGAATAGGTATCCAGATCCTTTTCTTATGGAATCTCCAAATTCCATCTATTCCTTCCTCTAATTCCTTAATTATTCCTTTCAAACCTTCAACATCATCCTTGATTGCTATTTCCTGCATCTGTTTAATTTGCTCATTTAAATCTATCTGCATGTTTAGTTTAAGAGAGCGTACTCTTTTCGGCTTTTCATGATACTTTCGACTTAAAGCATCAGCTACTACGTTAGCTTTTCCTGCATGATACTGGATATCAGAGTCATAATAAATAAGGATTTCCATCCAACATCTCTGCCTCATATTTAATTCCTTTTGTCCGAAGACATATCTTAAACTCTTATGATCTGTGAAAATAACAAACTTACTACCATAAAGATAGTGTCTCCAAATCTTAAGGGCAAAAATTATGGCTCCTAACTCTAGATCATGGGTTGTATAATTCTCTTCATGTTTATTAAATTGTCTAGAGCCGTCAGCAATAACCTTTTGACGTTGCATCAGTACACATCCAAATCCTAATTTAGAGGCATCACAGTAGACTACAAAGTCTTCAGTTTCTTCCGGCAAAGCGAGTATGGGTGCATTGGTTAACCTTTGTTTTAAAATCCTAAATGGTTCCTCTTGTTTTGGTCCCTATTCAAACTTAACTAATTTGCAAGTCAGTTTGGTCAATGGAATGGCTATTCTAGAGAAATCTTGAATAAAACGTCTATAATATCCTGCCAGTCCAAGAAAACTTCTTACTCCCGTAGTGACTCAGGGACTTTCCATTTGGTAATTGCCTCAATCTTTGTGGGACCCACATGAATTCCTTCATGATTAACCAAGTGTCCAAGGAATTGCACTTCTTGCAACCAGAATTCGCATTTGGAGAATTTAGTGTAAAGCTTTTCTCTTCTCAACAATGTCAAAGTGTATGCAAATGTTCCGCATGTTCCTCTTTACTCTTAGAGTAAATTAGAATATCATTTATAAATATAATTATGAATTTATCCATGTATAGTTTACATATCCTGTTCATCATGTCCATAAATGCGGCTGGGGCATTGGTTAAACCAAATGGCATGACTGTAAATTCATAATAACCGTACCTTGTTCTGAAAGCAGTTTTAGGAATGTCTTCTCCTTGTACTTTCAATTGATGATATCCTGAGCGTAAGTTGATTTTAGAAAAGAATTGAGCTCCTTGAAGTTGATCGAATAGGTCATCGATTTTCAGTTATGGGTACCGATTTTTAATCGTAACCTTATTCAATTCCCGGTAATCAATGCACATACGCATCAATCCATCTTTCTTTCTTTTTGACAAATAACACTGGTGCTCCCCATGGTGATGAACTAGGCTATATGAAACCTTTCTCTAGTAATTCGTCAAGCTGTTTCTTCAGCTCCTGCATCTCCGTTGGTGCTAGTCGATAGGGTGCTTTGGCAATCGGTGTCGTTCCTGGTATTACGTGAATTCTAAATTCAACCTCTCGATCTGGCGGTAATCCAGGTAATTCTTCTGGAAAGACATTGGAGAATTTAGATATTACAGGAATATCTTTTGATTCTTTTCCTTTGGTGTTAATGATTACTGAAATCATATACACCATTCTTGCTTTCCTTGCATAACTTGCAGCTTTCATCACAGAGATGAACTTTGTGGTTTTTGTTGGCTTCTCTCCCTTAATTGTGATCTTTTCACCATTTGGTGTACTTACTTGTACCAACTTTTGATCACATAAAATACTTGCATGATTGGCTACCAACCAATCCATTCCTAGTACGACATCGAATCCAGCTAGATTCATTGGAAAAAGGTTAGCAATAAAATTATGGTTTAGAATTTCTATCCTTGCTCCCTACAGGATTTCGCTTATCTTGCTAGAATCTCCATTTGCCATTTCCACCAGACAGTCTTGTTGAAGTTTAGTTAATGGTTAATTGAGAAGTTTGCAGAAAGAAGTATTGATAAAACTTTGGTTTGCACCAGAGTCAAATAATACTTTAGCATAAACATCACTAACTGAAAACGTACTGGCAATCACATCCGGAATCCTCTTGGCTTCTTCAGCTGTCAAAACGAATGCTCTTGCATTCTTCTTGGGTCCTTCTGTTGTCTTAATTTGTTGTTTGTCGCTAGAGCTAGTTTCGGACAGTTCGGTTTAATATGAACAGCTTCTCCACAATTGTAGCATATTCTATTGCTAGCTTTCTTCCTATAGTCTTCTTCTTTATGTTCAGATATTTTGTAGAAGTTGCAGTATATCGAGCATCTCCCTGAGTGCTTTCTTTTGCAATACTTGCACTTAGGAGAAGATGAAGAACCTGGTCCTTTTCTACGGTAGGAATTACCACAATGTAATCCTTAGGTAATCTTTGGAGCTAGGTTCTTTTTTTGGTTTTCCTCTTGCGTACGTACCAATTCATCGGTCAGAGTGTTGGCAAGTTCTACTACCTCTTCTATGGTTTGTGGTCTAGCTGCCTTGACTGCATGTCTGATTTCACTGATTAATCCCCAGATGTAATGGGAGATTAATACCGGTTCTGGTGAGGCTAATGTTGGTACTATCCTTGCATATTCAAAGAATGTGGTAGTATATTCCCTGCAATATACCCCACTCATTCTATGATTTAAGAACTTATTGGCAATCTGCTCCTTTTCATGAGGAGGACTGAATTTCCTTTCAACTATCTCCTTAAAGTTGTTCCATTCCATGTTATAAACCCTGTCACTTCCTCTAGACTGGAGTATGGTATTCCACCACTCTAATGTTGCATTCTTAAAAAGATTAGAAGCAAACACAATCTTATCTTCATCTGCACATTTACTTATTTTTAAGACTGCTTCTGTCTTTTCTATCCAGCGCAAGGCTGGAATAGCTCCTTCATTGCCTGAGAATTCTATTGGTTTACAAGCCAAGACTTCTTTATAAGAACAACCATATGAGATGGTCCTTCTTCTTTTTGGAATTGGAGCTTGGATAAGTGGTCCGTGATTTCCGTTCACACTGTGACTTAGTTCGGTAGGTGCACGTTTACTTCCAATTACGGAATTATTTTCTGCCTTTTTAATAGTGTTGATAATATATGGCATCACATCTATGATTCATTGGGCTACTATGTGTTCGATAGCACTTTTATCCAATTGGTTCCCGTTATTATTGTTATGCTGGATTTCCTGATTTACTTCGTTTGACATCTGATTTGTTAACATTTATCAGGTATTAATATCATAGAATAAAATTTAATACAAACAAACACTCAAGCAGATTGAACCAAAAACGTTGATCATTGCGACTTACTCTTTTCATATTCTATATATGCATCTATTACAAATTACAACTGGAATTTAAACACTAGTAACTATGCATCGATATATATATATATATGATATATATTAGTTTATATCTATTTTAGTTGATTTTTTTCAAAGTATCAAAATACATACATATATATATATATATATATATATATATATATATATATTAGGTATTGGCTTTTCTAGAATTACATTTCACACTCGTCATATTTCCAGATGAGTTTTACTCCTATTTGGCGAATCCAATTTCCCTCCTCAATTAACTCTTCACCATACTGGCAAATCTTGATTCATTGGTGGTAGTGGGGCTGGCACCGGTTCAGGGTAATGTGGTATTGGTTCTCCGTAAGGATATGGGTTATTTAATATTTCCATAATTGACTGGTTGTCGTCCCACCACGGATCATAGTCTAAAGGGTTTGGTGCGGGAACTCTAGGTATCTCATTTAGATCAAAGGTTGGGATTGGTAGCTGGTTCTCCTGGTTTTGTTCTAGTTCCATGGGTTGGTCAGGAAATAATAGTAGAAGTTGTGGGTCTGCTACTTGGTTGAGATTAATTTCTCCTTCAACATTTCCAAACTCTATGTGACAACTCGAGATTTCAAGGCCTTTCTTTTACGTATTACCTGTTCCACAATTCATTTGATGATGCGGTAACTTGTGCATGTTAGTAGAATAGTTAATGCTAATGTATGGTTACGTCTGAGTATTGTTAATGGTTAATGTATTGTGTTTAGGGTATTGTTATATGTTTAACCACATCGACGAAGAACGAATCCTTTGTCACTCGCACTCCTCGACGAATAATGGAATTTTGCCGCATTCCACGTTCGACGAAAAATGGGTTATTCGTCACACTCACTTACGGCGAAAAATGATGTTTCGTCTGCCAATGTCATTTCAAAGCCCAGTAAGGGCCCAGTTCACCTATTTAACCATATACACGCACATAATTCACGAAATCTATCAGATTGCAAACCCTAATCCTCTTTATGCGTCGACGGCTACCACTCCCGTTCCGAAGCTCTTCCCTCCAGGAGGACCGTCTCTCGTTCTAACATATATGTCCTTTATATCTCCGGTTAGTATTACTGCTGTTTGGATTATTTGGTGTTCATGTGACTAGGGTTTTACTGTTGCAAAAGCTTCTGTGATTATGTGTTAAAGAGGTGAATGATGTATTGCTAGAATTACATGATGTAGGGTTCTTGTGACAACGAACTAAACCAGATCTGGGTGTGATGATTGAGATGATTACATATGATAACTTAGGGTTTCATACTTGCAGAGTTAGCAAAGTTGTTATCATGAATCAGTAATAGGTTTTTGTCAATGTTTGTTTATATGTTTGAGTCTATGCTGCTGTATGTCGATGCTAATCTTAGGGTTTATTAGTTTTGATGCAATGAAATAGTTAGGATAATTAGTGTTGCTTGAATGAGTGCACTGACTGTTGTTTGACCCATTGATCTGCTGATGTGTAACTGTTATACGATTAAGATTGATAAGAACATCATAGTGTAACCGTCGCTTGATCCTTTGATTATGCTGAAAAATATGGAATTGATGTTATGTGACCAAGGCCCTGTTAACTGACCTCGATGAACCTTAGTGGTGTTTTGTCATAAGTAACCTCGACAAAACATGGTGGTGTTTCGTCGTATGTAACTCGATGAAACATGGTGGTGTTTCGTCACTTGTAATTTCGACAAAAAATAGGTGTTTCGTCGCCTGGGTTCTTCGTGGTGCAAGTAGACAGTACAGTAAACAGTTTAGGGTGTATGTGAGGATGAATACTTGTGTTTACAAATACTAGTTGTTGCATGATAACAATATTGTTATGAATGAGAAACCTGACTTGTTTGGTATGGGCAGAACATGCCTCTGCTATGTATTGACTTGTGACATTCACATGTGATGTGGACTTGAATGAGAATCGGGTACTTGATGCATGCTATGGTGAACTTTGCAGTGAAAGCAATCTGTGTAACAATACGTGATTTATTGTGTGTAAATATGAGATGTGAATGATTGTGTAACTAATATTGTTTGGTAACCACGGTAGGGTTTGGTTGGCCAACTGGGAACTGGTAATGTAACGTGACAAACCGAGCAAACCTAAGGTGAGTTCACTGCTCTTTTTCCAAGCATGTGTCCCAGGGAGGGACATCTGGTAAACATTCCGGGGAGGAATGTCGGGTAATTGGGGTTTGACTGGAATGTTAAACCTGGGTTTTTGGTTAATACACTCATATCTATCACTCAAGTCCCTTCTACCGATTTGTTGCCGGAGAGGCAACGGGGTATTAGTTAATAGCGCTATTTAGGTTTGGCACCCTCACACCGCACTGGGGAGGTCTGGAGTGAACTAATACCCCAGTCTTGACCATTGCTTTGATAGAGGCATTGGGGAATAGGGCAAATAATCTGGAGCCATCGGCGGTAATCGAGTTATTAACAACATCAAATTCTGAAATGTTTTATACTGATATCTGGTAACTAAAATGTGTTAACAAACTTTGAACTCACCAGCGTCGTCTGACACACTTGTCTGCATGCTTGCAGGTCTATAGGGTTATACCATTGGAACTTGCTGTCTGGGAGGCTGGAGTGGTCATGGGTCGAGATACATGGAATCGCAAGACAAGTCTAATGGTTTTCGTACATGTGGTTTATGAAACACTTAACAAATGATTTATGCTCCCGCCGTATACAATGAATTACATTTAACGTTTTGTAACACTTTATGATAATGAATGAAAGTTTTTATTTAAATATAGTTACGAGTTCAATGTAATTGGTGGCTAGATCCTGGTACGTCACACACCCCGCAGAGTTTCCGCAAGTGGTATTTTAGGGGTGTGACAGTTTGGTATCAGAGCCACTGGTTATAGTGAACTTGGTTTTAAAAATGTTTTCATAAAACCAGACTATAACTGAACAGTTCTGAATACGTGAATACGACCATGACACTCAGCTCCAGACTGCAAGGTTCGTCTTTCTCACTTGTTGCATATATTACATGACTAGTACACATTTGTTTATGACATAACATACAAACACACACTCGTCACTATAGCATGATTAGATGAATTGCTTGCTTACATTATGATGCTTTGGTAGTATGTCATAGTCTTTGGAATTATGTGATCTTATCATTTTGACAACCCCCCTTTGACATCTGTGTGACAACCGGCACAAAACCGGTAATTTCCGTACAATTTAGTTAATACCTAATGACTGCAATTATGTGCTTAAATGTCAACATTATCTAATTATATGTTATACATGTGAATTCATGCACGTTTTATACTACAAGAAATTTGCTTTATGCATTAATGATAGCGTTACGTTAGAAATACTAGTAAACTCACCGGTAAGACACATTGTGTCAACAATTCTGCAGAAAGCAGTCAGACAATAGAATTGGAGCCTAGGTGTAGGCCCAACGTCAAGAATACATTAAAACCCAAGAGTACATACAAGGGTTAACATATAGACTTTCCGGAAGCTAAAATACGCACTAAAAAGCACCCGAAACGCACTTTAAATGCAGAATTCTGCACAAATCAGCTATAATCAGCTTTTTAACATATAAATATTATGCATAATTCATGCTTTATTATCCAGAATACCCTCCTAAGTGTTAGGAATTAAAAGGGTCACAAAAGGATACTTAAACCCGACACTAAACGGTGCAATTTAGCACTTTAACGAACCGGTATCTAACCAAACAACCGGACATTACCCGGAACATCAAAATATTACTAGAAGCATTGTTTTAATGTTTCTGAAATAGTTATGATCCCCGAACACCATAACACCCCTTATAACATAATAACACATCAAGTCCCTAAACTTTACACTTGAAACCAACTTATTTATGAACTAGGGTTTAAAAGTTACACTTTGCCCCCCCCCCCCCTTATTGTTTACGGTCACTATGGGGTGACCCCACCAAATATTTGCCAAGATCCTACTTGATTTCCTTGGATCCATTTTGATACAATTAGATATTATTTAGATATATTGTGATCTTGTAAAGATATCATGGAGGATCTTGCATATAAGAAGACATAAGCATTCATCTCCTTCACACCACCACTTTCTTCTCTCCTCTCTCCCACCTACGGCCGTGAGCCACCCCCACAACCACCAACATTATTCCATTCCATTCCATTCCATTCATCCATTCCAAGCTTAACCTAAGGTGCAACAAGGTGTTTGAGGAAGTGTGGAGCTTGTGGATCTTGAAGAACCTTCTCCATTTGCTTTTACCCAACCCATTTGTCATCTTCATCTTCATCTTCAAGTGTTCTTCCCTAGCCCTTGTGCTAGTAGTAAGCTCCTTGTAACTTGTTACTTCATATATTGTTGATTAAAAGATGATGAACAATGATAAACTTGAAGAACACAAAAGAACATGATCATGATACTTTAACATAAGCTTAAAAATATAAGAATACATGTTGAATATGTTGATTTGCTTCTTGTTGATTGATTATTAGTGTTAGTGATGTTAGACATCATAAGAAACATACTAGATTGTGATTAAACACATGATTTAGTAAGTTAAATTGGTGATCTTGTGAAAGACCAAGATCTTCATGCTTTATGTCTTCATGAACTTGAATGATGAAATTGATTTTCATATGTAAAAATGATTTAAACAAAATACGAATCTTGTTAATAGATGATTACAAGAATAATTTTCCGAAGAAACCAAGTTTATTTAAGAGATTTACAAGGTCATGGTTTCTAAATAAACTAGTAATATTTTAAGTGTTTAAACAAGGCTAGGAAGATGATTGTAACAAGAAAAATACAAAAGAAATATTTTTAGAAAAATCATCTTACAAGTTGTAAATGAACAAATCCTTTAATAAAGTGATTTACAAACAAATAACCTTGTTTTTAAGGGTAACTAAACCTACTAAATAACATGGTAAGTTACTACAAGTTTTACAAAAACTTCAAGCTCATGGTGTAGTATAACTTACTTGATTTTGACACTCGGTAAGTGTTAAATGAGTTGATGATTGTTGTGATGATTTTAAAAGAAAATAAACACATGTTTTGAAAACATGGGAAACCTCCATTTTTAGGGGAAACTATGTCAAAATTTCTATAAATTTTGACACTTAGAAAATATAAGTTTTGGTGAAACTTATTCCCTAAAAATATTTACCAAGGTTTCCCTAATTTTTGTGTAAACTTCAAGTTAAGAAATGATGATTTCTTCAAGATAAAAATTGATATTAAGTATGTATACTTTTGAGGAAAATATATATATATATTGATCACCAATATTTGTGCTAAGTGTATGTAGTATGTATTATATGTAATAGTGTGTTAAGACTAGAAAATACACTAAATACTTGTAACACCCTAGTTTCTATTTAACGTTTATCGTGTAATTACCAACGATTAGATGTGTAGTTAAGACTACACATGCTATAAAAATACGGGTTTATTAAAACTTTTACAAATCATGAGTTATTCTACATCACGTGGTTGAATTCGTTGTTTAAAAATGAAAACGTAGCAAAGTGCGGAAGCGTGTATCTTTCTCGTGTTCGGTTCTTCGTTGAGCTTGATCGTCTTCCGGCATCCAAGGTGTACCTACATTTCATAAACATGAAATGCTTTAGTCTTACGGGGTTTAAAACGTGTCCAAACGAGTCCGGGAAACAATTGGTGTTCAAAAGAAAAACAAGAATTGAAAATAATTCTCCACCGTAAATTACGGTGGGACCGTAATTTACGGTGGCCCCTGGGTTCTTGTTTCTACCGTAAATCAGACTATTTGCACCGTAACCATTTCAACTCCACCGTAATTTACGGTGGGACCGTAAATTACGGTGGGCTCTGCATCCATATTCTCTATTTTGTCGTAATTTGACACGAAATCTTTCGTATCTTTCAAACCGCTTATCCGTTTGACCTACCGTTTCTTCCTACATATTTGTAACTTGATTCTCCATCGTATGGAGTTAAAATCCGGCATCCGGCTTGATAAAATTCAAGACTTTTAAGTCTTCGGCTTATTACTCTTTTACCAAAATTTGACCCGTTTACGCATTTTATCAAACAAACGTATTTGTTTGATTCCTATATCACATACATCTCTTTAATTTAATATTACCTACCATTATAGGTTCTAATCATAGGTTTATTACACAAATTAAACCCGTTTTCACTAGTATGCTTATTTTGACCCGTTAAGGATACTTTAAGCATTTTTTTAGCTAAATTTCGCTTTCATTCTAAACTAGCGTTGTAACCTATATCTCTTATCTAGTACTCTTCCATCACAACTAAATGTGTTTTGGATTATAGTAGATATCCATGTGTTCCGAATTTATACCTCTTGAAATATCATTTTACGGCAAAGACTCATATGGAGTCTTTTGGCCCAAGAATTACATCTTTCACTACCCGTACTCGTTCTAAACTTTTGTTTAATCATAAGACTCCTTTCCAAACAACCTCTAAGAGTTGTTTGTTCAATTTAGCCTACAAGGGCGTTTTGGTCGATTTTGGTCCTTCTTTTACAATGAAGGGCTATCACCAATTATTCGACCAAATTAGCACTTTTACATACATCATAAATAAGCGTACCTGGCTCGGATCAACAAATAGACCCGATTTTAATACCTTGCTTTATATTCGCTAATTAAGAATGATGCGAATATCCATTGGATATCTATTCCTGTAAGCATATTACTCAACAAAAGAATCATTAGTCTATATAGTCAAAAGGTGTTGTCTACACCTTTTGACCCGTTTGACCGAATTGACCATTTATCTTTGAGAGATGATATTTATTATCATCTCCTCTACATGACTCTTCCCGTTTAACACCGTACGGTCATTTTAATTATAAACCGTGTATTGCTTTCGACATAATATGACCAAATTATCGATTTACTTCTTTTTAACCATTATTATGGTTTCTATCATCTTTGATTTTCTTGTTCCGTTCGACTACACTACGGAACATCATATTTCAATTGTTTAGATATCTCATTCATAATTTATATGACAAGAAAACATTCCACAATTTAAGACTAGTGTAAGCTATACTTACCTTGCATCCGAATTATGCTTTTCCGCCATTCTTGCTTCGTTTGACCCGCTTCCTTTCCAAGCCTCCACCTAGCTTGTCAAGCGTCAAACTATAATCATAATTCGTAAGACGGTTATATTAGTCATCATTAATTATGACTATTCCATCTTACATATTTTCTATCACAATTACCATTCGATCTTATTAATGGTCGGTTTGACTACTAAAAGTCAAACGCCCCTTAGCATATAAATGCACATTCAAGTTCTATCTATCAATTGGTAGCTAACATGATCTTATACACTTAGTTACATGAACATGGCTACCAAATTTCATCATAACATTCAAACTCATTTCAATCATGTATGAACAAGTTCCCAAATCACTTAATTTGTTTGAGTGCCTTGTTTCTATTATCCATTATGATGATTTTAAACATAAACTTATCATCATCTTTACTATTACATAAAAAAAAACCACTTTCTAGTTTACTTGTTAATCACATACAAGTGATATTACTTCAAGTTCTTCATGATTTCATCATATCTAACAAAACCCACTTCTAGTTACTTATGAACTCTTAACAAAATCTCTAATTTGTTCAAGTAGTTCATTCATATGAGTTAGTATGATGTTTATAAACACCATTAGAACATCAATTTCATCAATTCAACCAAAACCCACTTAGCTCATAATAGGGTAATTATCAAACCCCTAGTTTGACAACAATTCATCAAGATTTCTACTAGGGTTTGTTTCTAAACCAAGATATAATCACAATGACACTCATAAATTCAACATTCATTCCAAAATTTCGATTATGATTATTCATCATAATCTCAAAGTATCACCAAAACTGAAAATTCGACATACCTTGTGATCCCCACGACTAGGTGATCATTTATATGCATTCATGCATCGATTTGGGTCTTGATTTGAGCTTCAATTTGTTGATTTGTTGGAGTTAGGGTTTTGGCTCTCCTTGGAGCTTTCTCCTGGTCATTCACGAACACACTAAGTGTGTGTGTGTTTTGTTTTTGATTTTAGTAAATAATCTTTTAGATTATTACACCTTTGGCCCCTCAAGTTTTGTTAACTAATAAGTAGGCTACAACCTACTTATTTTCAACAATACTTTGTTTTGTTAACTAGGTTAAACTTTGCTAGTTTAACTTAGTGAGTTCGGGGTAGTCATAACCCGTTTTATTTTAAGTCCCGTTATCTCGGGCCTTCTATATACCTTGTTTTCCTTAAAAGCTTTTATTCACTTTTTATTTAATATTAGGATTAATTATTTAAATCCTAATATTTACCGGGTAAATTTTACCACTAACGGTACTTTACCCGTCTTTTATTATTAACGGGGTTTTGATTACCAAACCCATTTTCGGGGTGTTACAAGTCTACCCCCCTTAAAGAGGTTTCGTCCTCGAAACCTTTTCTTACATAATTTATCGAGTTTAACTCCATGCATTTGCTCTCGATAATCAATTAAGCATTTCTCATACTTTAACCGATTGTTAGTATTACCATAAAAGTATGGTAATATCCTTTTGGTTATTGATCATCTACGTATCTTACATGACATAATGTAACTTGAAATAACGTAATTTCGTTATCTTTACTAGTTTAGTTGACTTAGCGATTTCCATTGCTTTTATATATTATCGAACTCTTGGTGCATTCGTCACCTCGACCCGTTTAAGGGTCCTTAGTGAAATGTTTCACTTTTAGCAATAATTTCTTTTGTTTTCGGATTTATTGATTCGGCTCAATTATACCGAATCCCCCGTTTCCGAGCAAATCAAATTTCTTGACTTGAATTGCTGACCTTAACCGGTCTCACTAACTGGACTTATCAGTCCCGCTACTTTTCACCGCTCGCTTGGTTATAATGTGATTTTACTTCACATTACATTTCCTAACCGTGATCATGTCACATCGTGTTTAGTTTGCATCAACCTTTTATTTTCGAAAATAACACTTTTCGAATATATCGTCTTGCGCCAATCAGTGTCAAGACTTGTATCTTTCATGCTTACTATTTAAATTCCTATCAGGATTTATGTTTGTAAAAACGCTATTTCTTACTAAAACCGAAGTTTTAGTTTTAGGATCTTCTCATTAACTTTTGTCCATTATCCATGCCAGGATATTGACAGTCCATAGTTCATTCTTTTACAGTCTTAGTTTTATGCGGGGAATCACAACTAGTTCCCTTGCTTTACACTATTGACCCTTAGATTCTTTCATTTAGCCCCATAGGCTATTTCTTTAAGTTTTTCACCCTTTTTAAGGTGAGATATTAACAACTCGTTTCCTTCTCTTTATGGCCCGAGGGTCTTTTTGGTCCCGTAGACCTTAACACTGTGTTTAATCCCGTAGGTTATGATGATCCCGTAGATCATCTTTTATTCTTGTCTATTTTCAAATGTATATATACATATATAGCTTCAAGGCATCTCTTATTATGTTTGGAATCGTTTATTTTCGCTCTTGAACTTCAATTGACCTTGACCGTAGTCCAAGGTTTCATTTTTATACTCCGACTTTGTCCTTAAGTTTGACGTTTTACAAAAACGACCCGTTAAGGGACATATTTGCATTTTCCAGGTTCGAGTGTAAATACACCCCCTTCCCAATGCATATCTAAATCATTTTACATGTTTACATTCTCCGGGTTCGAGTGTAAGTACACCCTCTCCCAATACATATCTAAATCATTTTACATGTTTACATTCTCCGGGTTCGAGTGTAAGTACACTCCCTCCCAATACTTGTCTAAATCATTTTTCATGCTTGCGTTTTCTGGGTTCGAGTGTAAGTACACTCCTTCCCAATACTTGTCTAAATCAATTTACATGCTTGCGTTTTCTGGGTTCGAGTGTAAGTACACTTCTTCCCAATACTTGTCTAAATCAATTTACATGCTTGTGTTTTCTGGGTTCGAGTGTAAGTACACTCCTTCCCAATACTTGTCTAAATCAATTTACATGCTTGCATTTTATGGGTTCGAGTGTAAGTACACTCCCTCCCAATACTTGTCTAAATCATTTTACATGCTTCTTTGTCCCTTCGCTCGGGCTCATTATCCTAATGTAATGCGCTTCAGTCACTCGGTTGTGCGTTTACATTTTTATCAAATATTTTGCTTATCTGATTCATTTGGGTACTTTTTAATTAGTCCCATTTACTCCGCCCTTACTACATTGGATGTAAATGTGTACGCTATAAGAAACTCGTGGTATCATATGCCACTACTTACTTGGCCAGAGTAAGTGATTAACACATGACATACACGACCTTTTTATAGTTTTCACATCACGCCCTATGTAAGTAATGCCTCTATTTAGTTCTCTTGGAAACAATATCCTGAATAGGTATTCTATTCAGGTTTGTCCAAGTTTTCAATCTAAATCTGCAACTATCAGTTTCTACGTATTGGTTGCATGTTTATATTCATGCAATAATTTAAACATGCACCTGGTAAATGCTTGCCTTAACGTGCTTTTCTTGCCTTTAATCTTGTTCGCGACCGCTACGCGATTTAGTCCTCGGTGAGCATGCTCCTCTTATCATACCTCGGACCGTTCCATCATCATATCCACAATTCGTTTGACTCTCGTCGTCTTGAACGCGAGTGTCCTTCAATCAAAACATTCACAAAAGTTAGTAATATCAACTTCAATAATCGCCCGTATTATAATACAAGGCTTTTGCTACTATACGCGTCAACGCGCGTATTTTCTTCAATTATATCAATCGTTTTAATTGAGGTAACGTGTATCACACGATAGCCCTATGTGTTGTTTACAACACCTTAGCATGCTACACTATTAACATACATGTACTTACTGGATTTGCGATCAAGCCTCGAACCGAACACATTTGTCAACAACCTTGAGCTCTGATACCAACTTGTAACACCCTAGTTTCTATTTAACGTTTATCGTGTAATTACCAACGATTAGATGTGTAGTCTTAACTACACATCTAATCGACTACACATCTAATCGTTGGTAATTACACGATAAACGTTAAATAGAAACTAGGGTGTTACAATACTCCTAAGGAGTGAAGATACAAAATACACATACAACATGCTTAGACAAATACAAGAGAATATATTTATGAAAATATATTACTTGAAAGATTATGTAACTTGGACAAGTTATGATCATGAAATGAAGTTTTGGACAAAATACATAATTCGGGTGAAAAATACAAGATACTTATATTTATTTGTGAGAAAATAATATAAGTAAGATACATAGTTAAAAATATAAATTATTTTTAACAACCAAGAATACATACATAAAAGATGATGACTTGTACTTGTGCAATACAAGTCTAGTGACTAACGTTAATAAAACACGTATAGGTCACGACGTTATATAAGCAAACCCGGTGAAGTTTACGGCGCAAGAAACACAAAGTTGTGAGTTCATGCTCCCCTTTTTCTTTTAACTGTTTTCAGTTTTATAACTTTGGGGGTGAAGTACATGTTACTAAATGTTTACAGAAAAGTGAGATTATGTCCCCACTATTAAACTTTTACATACTTTTTAAACTTGGGGATAATACATGTGTTATGGTATGATGGATACAAGAAATAAGGAATGATACAAGAAATGAGGAATGATACTAGAAATAGTGTCACGAATAGGGTACCAGAAGCACCATTAATCGTGTACATACTAAGACCGTAGAACAAAAGGTTAGATCTAATGGGTTTTCGGGCAGCCACACTCTTGGTGATAACTAGTACCAAGTAGTGCTTTTGTGTCTCCGTCGTGAATTGACAACTAGAAAAATGCCTATGGTTTGGATTGCTTCCTATGTCGTGTCACATGTTAATGGCCTTGCAACCCATTAACAATCTCGATACATAAAGAAATACTTGATACATACAGAATTACATACCATGTTTTCATACAAAGTATACAAACGTTCAATACAAATTGCATGAATTCACACCAACATTATGTTGACGATTTTCCAAAAACTCACATGTATATCAGGTAACTAAAGTGGATTTGCGCGCGGTCTTACTCATGCTCTTGGATGTTGTTTGTGTTTATTGTTGAATAAAGTTGTAAACTTTTCAGACAATATGCTGTCTTGTGATGTAAACACTTAAACTACGTTTTCAGTTATGTAATGTTTGGCATTTGGAGTTATTTTAATGAGCATGTAGTATGTTTACCAATCGTATGCAATGAAAACCTTTCATGATCACACCTCGTGCTTCCGTCTTAGAAAGGGGTGTGACAGATTGGTATCAGAGCCAGGTTGTAGTGAACCAGGATTCCTTCTCGAGTCTAGAGTACAATCTCTAGGATCCTTTCACGAAAACAATTGTTCAAAGAGTTTTCATTGCATAAAACTTTCCGCGACATCCACTACCTGAAACTGTTTACAAAGAGTCAAGAAAAGACACTACGAGACTTAGGGTGCACTGGAGTAGCACTTGTCTTTGACTAGAAATTACTTGCAACTATGTGTGATAATTGATATATACATATACTAGAAATAGAATATCTCAGGTACTCGTGACTTTACCTGAAAGCAATGGCCTATCTGAAGGAAGTGATACGAGGATGAAACGAACTGTGCGGACTGTGCAAGGACTTACGTAATTATGGATGCATACATAATTATGGAATTCGGTGCACAGAAACCACAACAAGTCTTGTCACGTATCATAAGAGATTCCTTCAAATACAAGAGAAGGTCAAACGTGAACACCCTCCCTCAGCCTATTAAATACTCTTTTGGAGTAATAATTTAGGGTATAAAGACATGAACCGCCAATGTGAAGTAAGATATTTGTCCTTTACATATATTAAACTTGTACCTTGGGGAGATGTAACCCTTATGCATTTTGCTTACTTTGCAAAACAATGACGTAACAAGTTGCCCTGATATGTGTAAAGACATCGGTAAATATCTTATGACACATCAGTATTTATCTAATTATGCATGCTTGTTGCTGTATGAATTGATTTATACATTTGGCGGATTGTTTGATGTCACTTATGTGGTATATGCATGTGTATATATACTACTACTGTCTCGTATGATGATATCAAACAAATGTCTAACCCTGTTGTGTTATGTTCCGACAGAACATGGCACCTAGGATAATTGTGAACAATCGAGATTCTGATAAACCTCCTCCTCCCCCATTGCCAAGAACTGCTGAAGAGCTAAACGCCCTACTGGAAGAAAGGATCTCCGCAGCTATTGCCTAGTACGAGGTGAACCACACCGAACAAAGTGGAGGACCAAGCAATGCTAGACACAATGGGCGGGGAGATACATCCGGAGGAAACACAGCTCAAGGCTGCACTTTCAAGCAGTTTCTCGACTGCAAACCGTTGAACTACGATGGCACTGGAGGTGTAGTGGCATTTGTACGCTGGACGGAAAAGACGGATGCCACTATCCGTATGAGCAAGTGTACCGCGGATCAGCAAGTCACTTTTGCTACTGGGTTGTTTGTTGATGAAGCTTTGACTTGGTGGAATTTATAAGTCCAGACTCTGGGTGATGATGTTGCGTACGGCATGACGTGGGATGCGCTAAAGGAACGTATGAGAGAGAAGTATTGCTCTCGTGCTGAACTTCAGAGGTTGGAGACTGTGTTCTGGCACTTGACCATGGAAGGTGCTGACATTACTGGTTATACCCGAAGGTTCCATGATCTGTCGAGAGTGATCCCCTACATGGTGACTCCCGAATTTAAACGCGTTGAACGCTACATTTGGGGATTGGCCTCAGAATTTCGCAGCATGGTAACTTCGGCCAAACCTCAAACGATCACTGAGGCTGTAACTCTGGCTGTCAGCCTTACTGAAGATGTTGTTCGTATGAAGAAGTTATCGCTGAACCCTACTGAGAAGACCGAGACGCATGCTGAGTCATCCGGTGACAAGAAAAGAAAGCATGCGAACCTGAATCAAGCAACACATAACAACAAGGGTTCCAACAACAAGAAACGAGACTCCAACCCGCCTTAGGAGGCGAAAACTCTTGCAACCATGAATGACGCACCTGCCAAAAGGTACTTGGGCACTCTGCCCACCTGCAACCAGTGCAAGCGTCATCACGAAGGAGTTTGTCGCATTCCAAAATGTGACAAGTGTGGAAAACTGGGTCACCATACTGAGGATTATTGGGGAAAAGGAAGGAACGGGAATGGAAATCGCAACAGTGCTGGTAATAGAAACAATGGTGGAAATGGCAATGGCAATGGAAATCGGAATGGTAATGGAGTTGGGCAGAACCAAGGATGCTTTGGTTGTGGAAGCAAGGATCATTTCATAAAAGATTGCCCAAGGGGAAACAATGCTCAGGCTCGGGCGTTTGTGATTGGAGCAAAGAACGCACGTGAGGAACCTAATGTGGTCACCGGTATGTTTCTCGTTAACAATCACTTTGCATCCATATTATTTGACACTGGTGCCGATTATAGCTTCATGTCTGTGGAATTTAAATGTATGCTTGGAATAGAATCTAGTAGATTAGATATTCCTTATTCCATAGAACTAGCCAATGGTAAACTCGTCGAATCAAGCGAAGTCGTTAGAGGTTGCACATTAGAACTTGGTGAGCAAAGATTTAGCATCGACCTCTTACCTATTCAATTGGGTAGCTTCGATGTAGTGGTCGGAATGGACTGGCTGTCCAAGAACAAAGCTGAAGTTGTTTGTCACGAGAAAATCATTCGCATCCCTCTGACGAATGGTGAAACTCTCGTCGTACATGGAGAAAAACGAGATGCGCCTCTGCGAATCATCAGTTGTATGAAGGCACAGAAGTGCTTAAGGAAAGGATGCATTGCTTTCCTAGCGCACGTTGTAGATAAGAAGGCTGAGGAGCCGAAACTCGAAGACATTCCTGTGGTGAAGGAATTCCCTGATGTTTTTCCCGAAGATCTGTTGATGCACAAATGTCTGTTAACTTCGTCTTTATCGAGTCTTATGTCTAGATAGGATAAACCAGTGCTCAGTATGTTAAAATATAGGGTTTGTATGTATGTGTTTGGGTAATTTCGCTTGAAAGTGTCATTGACAATTTCAAACGAAATTAGATTTTGTAATTCCGCTTGAAATAGGTAGTGAAACTTTCAAGCGGAATCACCCATCTATATATAGCTGAAGCACTTGGTCATTTGAAATGGAATTAGAGAGTTTGATTCAGAGCCGAGGTGCTGCCATATTGTCATTTGATTTGTAAAAGCTTTGGAAATCAATAAAAGAAGATAATTAAGAAGTATCAAGCTGTGTTTACATCGATATCACTGATTCCGTCTTTGATATTGATTCTGAACTCTTCAGATTGACTCGTTAGGGTCACACGACGATCCAACAAGTGGTATCAGAGCTCAGGACGAGGAGTTCATACCAATTCAGCTTGATTTCATCGGATTCTCTCATTTCTACTCTTTCTTTTCAAAATTAATCAGAATTTAACGGACAAAATGGCTTGATTTTCACATATTATAAGCGAAACAATGTTTTAACTAATCCTTGAAAAAATTGGACCTTAATTCGAAGTAAAACAGGATCAATTTGACGAAATTGTGATCGACAGTGCTGACGTCATCCTAATTTGCTCGAAAGTGCACCTGTGATTTCACACGGAATTAGCTTTTGTGACTAATTCCGTTTGAAACTGCTGATAATTTCACTCGGAATCACTAATTCCGTTTGAAAGTGCTGTTATTTCACACGAAATAACTAATTCCGTTTGAAACTGCCACTGATTTCACACGAAATCAGATTCCGTTTGAAAGTTTCAAATGGAATTAGCTATTCCGCACCAAACCTTGATTTTGTTTGAGGTGGGATTTCGCTTGAAAAGGCTTATTTCGCTTGAAAGCTTATTTTGCTTGAAAGCTGATTCCGTTTGAACTGATTTCGTTTGAAACTATTGTTTTTAAAATCCAAAATTTTTCTAAGTGTTTGTTGATTGTTTCAGGTACTTGAAAGATTAATGATTTCATGAATCCATTTAGTGATGTGTTTGCATTTACCAGTGGTTCAGGAGATGGCACATCAAATAACAGGAATGAAACTACACCAACACCGAGTGCAAAGAAAATTCTTTCTGATGCTATGAGTGTAGACAGTGCATATGGAACATACAATAAGCCGCCCAAGTTGATGGCAATTGAAGATTACAACAGGTGGGCTACAAGATTTGAAGAATGGCTTCAAGCGTTTGCATATCTCAGTTGGAAAAGCTTGAAAAATGGTTTTGATTTGGGGAGAACGGATTATGAAAATTTGGAAGATAACCAAGTAGAAAGATATGTTGCTGAACAAAAGTGCATTGCTCTGCTTCACCAATCTGTCAGAGATGACATTATTTCACTGATCGAGTACAAAGATTCGAGAGACCTTTGGGAAAAATTAAAAATAAAATGTGTTGGTAGTGCTGAGATAGTTAAAAACAAAAAGAAATTGTTACGAAAGGAATTTGATTTGTTTGGATGTTTGAAAAACGAATTGGTGTCTAAAATGATTGAAAGATTTGGGCATTTGAAGATGGAGCTTGCAAGACACGAAATCATATACACTCGAGAGGAGTTGGTTGACAAATTATTTGATTCACTACCAAATGAGCAAGACTGGCAGTATTTTGCATTGATGCTGAAGAATACGGTGAAGCCGACTGAATTGACAGTTGATCTGCTTATCGAAAGAATGGAAAGCCATGAATTGGAGATCAGAAAATCCAATAAAGTCAACAACACATCATACCAGCAGAATGTGGAGCTGTATTACAGAGGAAGTATGATCCCGAAATCTGCATCACCAAAAACAACATTTTCTGCACAAAGTTCAAATACAGTGAATCAAGAAACTCCTAGCAGTGGCTATCATAGTGGATCCTCATCGACTACTCAAAGTCAATCTGTTCCAAAAAATCTATTTCAATGCAACATTGCTGTGGATTTAAAGAATGGTCAAAATTTTAGTGAAGAATCTGCCAAACAACAGATGGTGTTTTTAGCGTCTGTGTTAGAATCGTACAGAAGCCTCGTTGTAGGAAAGATTGGAAACACCAACCTAACAAAAGAAGACTACGATCAGATCGATCCTGAGGAGATGGAGTTAATCGATATAAGGTGGTGTATGGCGAGTGCAGTGAGAAGAGCGCAGCGATTCATGGAGATTACCGGGAGACAGTCTATTGGTGGACCTTCTACCAAGTTAGGCTTTGACAAGTCAAAAGTCACGTGCTTTAAATGTAAACAAAAAGGTAATTTTAAGCGTGAGTGCCGAAATGCTTACACTGATGATACTGCAAATCCTTTTCGAGAGGATTATTACAAAAGAGCAATTTATCATCAAAATAAAGCAGAACCTCCAAGGATGAAGCAGATAGAGGAGGCACCTAAAGAAAAATCCAAGGCACTTGCTGTTTTTCATGATGATGAAGGTTATGATTGGAGTGATGTTTTGCTAGAGGAAGATGCAGTTGGATATGCCTTTATAGCAAAGATTGTTCCTTTTAAAGATACCAGATCTGAAGAAGTGAAGTACGTCAACAGGAAGGTATCAGCTCAATTCATGAAAGGTAAAATCTATCGTACATGGATGGAAGCAAAGAAAGTAAATCTATGGGATCCTGATAGAGAATGTTATCTCGATCCTAATGGAAACATAGCTGTTGATCCAGATACTGTAGATGTTGAAACTCTCACCAAACAAATTGATGAAGAAGAAGAAGCCAGGCAAAGAATGTGGCGGGAAGGAGGAGAAGCTGATGAGAAAGTGAAAGAGACAGAAAAAGAGCCGCAACCAAAGAAAGTTGATGACGGGATTATTGATACGTCACAAGAATTCACAGCTGAAAATTTGAAGAAGATGGCTGACAAAGTTCTTGCTGTAAAAGAACTAGAGGTAGTTTCTGGTTCTGGAACTGAGTCCAAAAACAAGGTCAGTTCAAATGATACACATGAGTCAGGTAAGAAAGTTAAATCTGAGAACGACTGCAAAAATTGCATGAAAGAGTGCAAAGTTTGTAGTACAATTGCTTACCTCAGTAGTAAGAAGGTTGAAGAACTGACTGATAGAGTCAGAAGTGTTGAAGATCAGATCTTAAACCGTGATAAATTGTTAAAAGCTTCGAACAACAAATTAAAAGAATTAACTGAGAAAATCGAAAACGATAAAAATGACGTAGAAAGAATTAGGAAAGAAAATGAAAAATTGATTCTTGAAAATCGTCAAATTTCAGAAAATTTTGAAAAACTAAAACGAACGGTAAAAGATTCTGATGAAAGAAATGGTAAAACAGACAAAGAAAATCTTCAGCTGACCGGTGTTCTTAGAGTTAAAGAAGAGCAAATCAACCAACAGTTGGATGAGATT
Source organism: Helianthus tuberosus (assembly GCA_030545235.1). Taxonomy (NCBI): domain Eukaryota; kingdom Viridiplantae; phylum Streptophyta; class Magnoliopsida; order Asterales; family Asteraceae; genus Helianthus; species Helianthus tuberosus. The sequence continues at coordinate 129,244,518 of CM060397.1, read as the reverse complement.
GCTAATCTGAAGCTTCAAGTTCAAGAAGCTAAAATTGAATGAGCGCATCAATCTGAAATTAACCAGTTACAACTCCGCAAGTTTTGTTTTACAACACATTGTTCCCAAACCCATCGGGAAAAACAAAGCAGGCGAAGATGTTTATTCGGATGGAACTGGGGTTGGGTATCATCAGGTTCCACCGCCAGTGTTAAACAATTTTTCAAAGAAAAAGTCCGGTTTGGTTAAATGATGATGAAGGAATTGATGAGGTTAAACTTCCAGAGTCAATTGATGTTACATTCAATACATCATCCGATGAGGATAGTGCTCAGTCAGAAATTGTTAAATGCATTGCTGAAAATGTTTTGAAGTCTGAAAGTGATTCAGCTAAGGATGAAGAATGTTTCTTGAACAATTACATTCTGAAACCAAAATCCAAAAACAACTTAAATGAAGAACCTACTCTTGTCATGTACAAGATGTCGGGATCGGATAAGTTGTATTCGGATTCTGAGTTTCCACTGGAGAATGTTAATGTTGCTAAATTGATAAATGTGTTCAAATTGGTTGAAATTGATCTGTCTGAAGTAGAAGGTTTAAATCAGACAAAGAGGCAAATGAATTTTGAAAAAAGATAAAGCTTACTACAAGAAGCCTGTTGTTCCACCGCGTTTTTATAACAACAATAAAAACAAATGGTCGGGTGGATATCAGGGTGGTAAGAATTATCAGAAAAAGAATGTTCAAAACAGAAGGTTTGATGAGAAAAAGGTGTTTGTAAAAAGTTCAAGTTCGAATTCACTTTCTAATGAAGAATCTAAATTTTTTTCAAAATCAAACAAAGAGTTCTTTAAGAAGAAGGTCTCACAGCCTCATTTTGAAGGCACAAGTCGGGTAGTTGACACCCGAACATGCTTCAAATGCAATCAAGTTGGACATATTGCACGAAAGTGTACCAACTTGAAGCCTAAGACTGAAGTTGTTGAGATTCAGAAAAGGAAAGTTGATGTGAAAGGGAAAGCTCCGATGGTTGTTGAGCAAAAGGTTTTGAAAAATGAAAACATCAAAGTCAAAACTGAAATTGTTAAAAATGTGGTAACTAAAAATAACAAGTTTTACAAACGGGTTGCGTCATCTCAACAAGCATGGAAGCCAAAAGTTGTTGAAAAGAAAACAATTTCTCCAAAACCAAAGGTTTCTGAGATGGAAAAACAATCATCTTCTACCACACTGGTAAAGATGAATGTTCCTTTGGATTACTATGAGAAACTTGAACCACAAGAGGCTACTATTTCTGAAAAGAAGAATGTACCAAAGAAAGACCAATCATCTGGTCAACCTTCTCAAAATGATTTCTTTTTATACAAAAAGGTTGAGATTGGGTCTGAGGAGAGCTTAAAGATGAATGACAAGAATTTTCCGCCACTTTACAATGCTAAAACTCATCTCAAAGTCATGTTACCTGAGTCGAAAGAGGCTTGGGTGGCATCAACATCTAACTAAAGTGTTTTTGAAATGTGTAGGAGCTTCCAAAATCCGTTTCACGTTGGATTATGGATAGTGGAGCTTCTTGGCACATGACGGGGAAGAAGACCCTACTGTATGATGTTAGAGGTTTTAATGGAGGTTATGTAGGTTTTGCAGGGAATCAAGGTGGTCGAATAGTTGGTGAAGGAACTTTATCGAATGGAATCGTAACGTTTGAAAGAGTAAATTACATCGCCGAGCTTGAAAATAATCTTCTAAGCATATCTCAAATCTGTGATCGTATGTATACAACACACTTTACAGACAAAGAATGTTTGATCTTGAAACCAGGATTTGTTGTTCCTGAAGAGTGGGTTATCATGAGAGAGCCCAGAGTCAATGATCTGTATGTGTTGGACATGAGTGTAGCAACTACTACCACGGGTCAGGCTCATTGTTTTATCTCAAGAGCAACGGAAAAAGAGTCACGGTTATGGCATCGAAAGATGGGTCATATTCACTTACGAAAAATGAATCATCTGGTGCATAACAACTTAGTTATTGGTGTTCATGTGAAAGGTTTTCATCTTGAGGGGGAGTGCATTAGCTGTGTCAAAGGCAAGCAAAAGAATAAATCTCACCCTGGAAAGAAGGTTAACTCAGTCTCAAGACAATTAGAGAGACTTCATATGGATCTGTTTGGTCCAGTGAATGTCAAAAGCATTACTGGAGATCTCTACTGTCTAGTAGTAACAGACGATTATTCAAGATTTTCATGGGTATTATTTTTGAAGTCAAAAGATGAGACGTTTGATCGTTTGATGACGCTTTTCAAGAATATGGAAAATTTGTACCAAACCCGCATCAGAAGATTACGTAGTGACAATGGTACTGAATTCAAGAATTTCAAAATGGAAGAATATTGTGATGAAAGAGGTATATTGCATGAATTTAGCGCGCCTTACACTCCGCAGCAGAATGGAGTAGCTGAAAGAAAGAAAATGATGCTAATTGAAACGGCCAGGATGATGCTTGCTGATTCCAAGCTACCTGTTAACTTTTGGGCAGAAGCAGTATCAGCCGCATGCTATACACTTAACCGGGTTCTCACAGTGAAGAAATTCAACAAGACATGTTTTGAGCTGATCAATAACCGCAAACCGAACCTGAAGTATTTAGAACCGTTTGGGTCTCCCCGCACAGTTCTAGAGCCTTTTGGTAAATTTGGTGCAAAGAGCATTGAAGGAATATTTGTGGGTTACTCAAGTCCATTGAAACGAGTCTTTGTTCCAAGCTTGAAGCGGATTATTGAAGCACATAATGTTGAATGCCAAGGTTATACTATGCCACCGCAGAATCCAGGTGACTCATGGCGTTTTAATTACGATACACTGTGGGATTCGTTTGACATAGAAGAAGAAATAGATTTCTTTAACGAGTTGGATATTCAGAGAGAGTATGAAGAATCACAAGAAAGATTCCCAGCTGAGTTTTCTAGACATCAAAAAGCTTCCAATGATGATGAAGCCGGTCCTAGTAATGCTGGAGAACATGATAATATTCAGCAAAATCTTGACAATCAGACGACAGTCAACGATAATCAAGAATCTGATGATAGACCTACATTCGATCGTGGTGATTTAGATTCTGAGGGGGAGCAGATCCAGTTTTCAAGTCAAACAATTCCAGTCAGTGAACAAGGTGCAAATCAGAATGTTACAAATTTGGAAGGCGAGGTAGATGTTCCAGGCGAGGTGATGCCAAGAACTCTTTCGTATCATCCAGAAGAGCTGATTATTGGAGAATTACAATCAGGCGTTCGCACTAGACGTCAAATTGACCAAGGCCTTGTTTTTATTCTACAGTTGCTCCGTTACAAACTGAGTTTTCACTTAGTTGTTTTATTTCGCAGATTGAACCGCGAACATATAAGGAGGCGCTAACTGAAGATTCTTGGGTCAACGCGATGCAAGAGGAGCTGAGTCCGTTTGAGAAGTTGGGAGTGTGGAAATTAGTAGACTTTCCTGATGGTCACATGAAGATAAACACCAAATGGGTGTTCAATTGCAAGAGAGATGATCGAGGAGTTATTATTCGTAACAAAGCTCGACTCGTAGTCCAGGGTTTCAGTCAGCAGGAGGGTATAGATTTTACTGAAGTATATGCTCCAGTTGCTAGACTTGAAGCAATCAGAATCTTTCTAGCATTTGCATATTGGAAAAGTTTTAAAGTTTATCAGCTAGATGTTAAATCAGCATTTCTCTATGGGAAGGTAAAAGAGGAGGTATATGTCGGACAGCCACCGGGCTTCACCGATCCAATCCACAAAGACAAGGTTTATTTACTGGATAAAGCGCTTTATGGTTTACACCAGGCCCCGAGAGCTTGGTACGAGACGTTGTCTCAACACCTGCTAGCCAACAGCTTCATCCATGGAAAAGTGGATGCCACTCTCTTCACCAAAGAGGTCGACGGACATCTTCTGATAGTTCAGATATATGTGGACGACATCATATTTGGGTCTGCAAATGAAAATCTGTGCAAAGATTTTGAAAGAGTTATGAAGCAAAAATTTGAAATGTCATCGATGGGTGAGATGAAATTCTTCTTGGGACTTCAAGTTGATCAACTGCCTAAGGGAATTTTCATACATCAGACGAAGTATGTTCATGATATCTTAGAGAAATTCGAGATGTCAGGTTCTACTCCAGCTTCTACCCCGTTAGCGACGAACCATGGGATAAACCCTGATCTCACCGGAGAGAAGGTAGATGAAACGTTGTATCGTTCCATGATCGGATCGCTGATATACTTGACAGCTTCAAGACCCGATATTATGTATCCAACCTGCCTCGCAGCAAGATTTCAATCTAACCCAAGAGCTTCGCATATGGTGATTGTGAAACGGATATTACGCTACCTGAAAGGAACTCCATCACTGGGGTTGTGGTATCCAAGAGAAGGCGATTTCACGCTCGAAGGGTATTCCATTTCCCATTTCGGATGCTGCAAAGTTAACGCTAAATCAACAACAGCGGGATGCTAGTTTTTTGGACCACGATTGGTTACCTGACAATGCAAGAAGCAGACCTCTGTAGCTTTGTCCACATGTGAAGTTGAGTATGTATCTGCTAGCAGTTGCTGCTCTCAGAACTTGTGGATCCAGCAACAGATGCACGACTACGGTTTGCAATTTCTTAACACCCCAATCTTTGTTGATAATGAGGCAGCGATAAACATTACTAAAAATCATGTTCATCACGCTAAAACGAAACACATCAAAATTCGTCATCACTTCATCCGAGATTGTTTCGAGAAGAAGTTGATACGAATTGAGAAAATCCACACTGACGAACAAAAAGCTGATTTACATACCAAAGCGTTTGATAAAACTCGTTTTCAATATTTGTTAAAATTGAACGGTATGAAGCTTGTATCGGTGTCGGAGGAGATTCTTGGTGTTGATGAAGGTACCACTGTAGATGATGTTGAGAAGCAATCTGCAATGGTTTGTCGATTTTTTACTTGTTTTGGTATTTAGGGGGAGTATAGGGTAATATTTTTAGAAAATACAAAAACAGTAAAAATTTCAAAAATACAAAATCAGGAGATATTTCAAAATACAAAAACAATAGAAAACCGGAAAGAGCTTGTGTAAAAAGGGAAAATGATAGTACATTGGCTTGACAGTTACAGTATGCTAAAGATATGTAAAGTTTAAAAGAGTTAAACAGTCTCGCTGATGATGTGCCGATAGGTTTTTACACATTTAGTAGGTTTGTTCGGGATATAAACCTAAATCTTTACTTACTTATTTCGTGGGGAACACTACTTGGATATATAGGTAACCCCTGAAATCTTGTTTGAAAGATCCCTCTTTCTAAGATACTAGGTCTTTATACTCAGTGATATCTGGGGTATTATCCTGTTCTAACACTCATGATGACATTGAGTGAGGACCTATTCTACCCTCCTCGGTGGCCGTGATGTGTCGAAACACAGACAATTAACGCTAACAAAGACTCTCGGGTGAGTGCTATAGCTCCAGTCGTTGTGACGATGATGACAATACGAGTGAATGGTACCCCGTCGGTCATTGTGGCACAACTCACAATAACGTTCACGATGACATCAAGAAAGGACCTATACTACCCTCCTTGATGGCCGTGAAACGTCACTTATAATCGCACACTCGAAACGGAAACCGATTCTTAAATCGAAACTTGGAAATATGGATACGTAAATACGACCCCTAGTGATATATTTATATATATAATAATGATATAAACTAATTATAGAGAGCACGTACTCCAAAAGCAAGCAAAACGATCGAAAACGGAGAAACTCACCGCGCCGGAGTGGCCATCCGGACGGATGAGCCATCCGAACGGATTGCCATCCGAACGGATGGGCTATCCGAACGGATGGGCCATCCGAACGAATGGCCATTCGACCCAGTAACTCCCTTCTCCATTTTTGCCTATAAATAGCATGTCACATCACTGTTCAAGTGATGTGACAACTCCCACTCGACCAAGCACGCTCCAGGACCCCTTTTCTATCGATTCCTCACGATTCCGGTAAGATTTCAACCTAAAACTCGTACTTCTATGATCTACACTCAACTCTACATCATTCTATCTTTTAAAACTCAATTTCTAACCGTGAAATCTGCTGATTTGAGGTGTTTTAAGGTGATGTCACCAAGAGTTCTTATGAACTTCAAGTTGTGACCTCATCCCACCATAAACGACACAGATCTGGGTGATTTCCACATGTTTTGATAACAAATATCACCTAAATCTGTGTATTTAACCAAGGAACTGTGCGATTTCGAGTTAAGCAGGAGAAACCGTCAAGAACGGCCAGATCTGATGGAACGGGGTCATTCCCGGCCATCAGAATGGGTCGGAACTGATGGAATTTCAATTGCTAACATGGAGTTTCACTATCCCAGTAAAACCGCACGTATTTCTTCCGAAAACACTCGAAAACAGTTGATCGGGACGCTGAAACAGGCGTGTTATCCGACTGGACAACATGTCATCCGAACGGACCACATGCCATCCGATCGGATAGCATGTCATCCGATCGGATAACTATCATTCGACCCAGTCAACTCCCATTCGATCGAATAGCAATTCGACTCAGTCCACTCCCATTCGATCGAATAGCAATTCGACTCAGTCCACTCCCATTCGATCGAATAGCAATTCGACCCAGTCCACTCCCATTCGATCGAATAGCAATTCGACCCAGTCCACTCCCATTCGATCGAATAGCAATTCGACTCAGTCCACTCTCATTTGATCGAATAACAATTCGACTCAGTCCACTCCTATTCGATCGAATAGCAATTCGACTCAGTCCACTCCCATTCGATCGAATAGCAATTCGACCCAGTCCACTCCCATTCGATCGAATAGCAATTCGACTCAGTCCACTCCCATTCGATCGAATAGTAAATCGGCCCAATCACGTGTCATTCAACCGGATAGCCTGTCATCCGACCGGATGACAGCCATCCAACCCAGATCCATATGTCATCCGATCGGATGAGCCCATCCGAACGAAGGAGCACCATCCGACCAGATAACTAACTGTTCGATGTTATTCTCGCTTAACCGTACATAGTTTACTATATCCTTCAATGATTCAACGCAGACGCACTTGCAACCGATCCAATCAAGTTGTATTCTCGCTACATACGCACTGTGAGTATACTTGACCCCTTTTTAATCGCATTTTGGGTGTAACATACGTTTCTAACAAATCGAACTTATCAAACGAATTATTCAATCAATCGAATTATCACTTGCGAATGACTGTTATGCATAGATATACGTGATGCTAGTTGCATATGTGCTAGGGCTTATACTCGCGACGTCCCACCATGACTAGTATAGTACTATTGCGCCCGACGGGGTCTAGTTTGCCATCGCATATTCGAGCATCGAGGACTTAGTTGGTAGTATCAGCTTTGTGAGTGTATATGTCAAGTGTTACGTTTATGCATGTGGAAATTCGCTACACTTTTTATCTATTATGCCATACATATCAAACTTGTATACTCGCCAATACTTTTGTATTGACAAACGTTTTAACGTATGTTGCAGGTTAGATCGCAGGCTATATCGAACCAAGCTAGGAAGTCTAGAAACTCAACTAAAATCTAGGTTGTCGGATTTGTATTGTTTGAGAGGACAAGAAATCTGTGATAACTTATGTGATTGTATTATTTGTTAGTATGGGATAACGAATGTATTAAATATTATCGCAATGTAGTTGTTATGAATTCTCTTGAGCAATCTGATTCGCCTAGTGCCGCGCCCCGGTGATTCCGCCATCGGTTGGGGTGTGACAGATTGGTATCAGAGCCATAACTACAGGGAATTAGGCCAGACTCGACCTAGTCCGGGTCGACGTCTTAGAGATTGACCTAGTCTATAGTCTAAGTACCAACAGGCCGACTCGTACGAACCCAGTAGGGTTGTATCGGGCCTACTTGATACTCTCGATCGAAATTGCTAAAAGTTACAACTTTGTGTGAACACAGCGCACTACAACTTCACACGAAGAAGCCTTTCCTAAGGCTGGAATACTACTTAGCCTTTCCTAAGGTCAACACAATACACATGTTTTCGAAAATACTCGCATAACGAAACCGAGTGATCCAGTCGAAACCAGGTGTGAAAACCGAGAACTCTCGACGAGATCGCTCACTCAGCGCATTTTTCTAGCACGAGAACCTTTCATCGAGTTAGGAGTGACATCCACATCTCGACGAAAGCCTCCATTTCGAAATCTAGTGGAACTCATGAATTTATTCGAAGAACACAACCACAATTAGGAACGAAGCTGTTAAGCCAGGGGTGAAACCTGTACCTTAATAAGCCGTTCCACTCCCTATAAACTGGTTTTCAAAAAGCTCTCACCAAGGACTTGACTGTCACAATAACTCGAGCCACGCGATGACTAGGAAGACGAATGCCATAAGCTGCATCCCAGTGGAAGCATGGAGTCTTCTAGGACAACGCACGTGCACGAACTTGTTGAACATAGTTGGGTTACCTTGGGTAGTCGACGCCTAAACACCCAAGGCACTCTATCGTACGACCCGTCAATTTTATAACTGGTTGGAACTTAATTACGTTTTGAAACTTTACACTTTATCAATTTCTCAATTTAACGATTTTCACTCCATACTTTATAAGCGCACAATTCGCACAGCCATCACAATCTAAAGCGAAACCCGAATGTTCGCAACAAAACTAATGCATAACCTATCGCCTTCGCTCTCGTTTCCTCACCTCAACGCGTCCTCGCTTATTCTAAGTCGATCTGTAAGTGTATGATTACAAATTACAACTATATAAATACGTATAAACAACAAGTCATTGTGTGAGAACTTAGGAATCTTGTGCCTCCTATGTGATTCATATTACTACTATACTATCGCACCAGGTTTTGGAACGCGCTTAATCGCATCACGAAACTCAAAAATCATTATGATCGAATCTCATTCCTAGTCTCTTCCTGTCTAGATGCCTTCCAACGATTCTACCTCGAGACGAACAGCTAGGAGAAGAGCCAAACGAAGCGCCAATAAGAGGATTGCATCACTTGTGACCAAAGAAGTGGTAAAGCTTATTCCTCGAATTGCCGCTCAAGTGCACTCTCTCAGCAATTCTCGGGCCTCGGAAGACTCCAAGACGGAAGCGCCACAATCTGCTTTTCTCTACAAACACTTCAAAGCCTGTGACCCGATGGAATTCACAGGTGAAGGAGGTGTGACTCAACTACTCCAGTGGTTCGATTCTATCGAAGTTACCCTTCGTCAAAGTGGGTGTCCTGATAGTTTCCGTACTACTTGCGCTACCGGAGTATTTCAATCGCGAGCACTCGACTGGTGGACCGCCGAACGCAACAAACGTGGGATCCCTGTGGCATATGCTCTCTCCTGGGATGAGCTGAAAGAGCTCATGAAGAAGGAATATTGCCCTCCCCACGAGATTCAGAAATTGGAAGACGAATTTTGGAAAATCAAGCAAACCAAAGGTGACAATGCTGGCTACACCGCAAGGTTCAAACAGCTTAGCATAATCTGCCCAGGTCAGGTCAACACTTCAGAAAAGGCCATCGCGAAGTACATTCGTGGCATGCCGGAGTGTGTGGGTGATTTTGTCGAAGCTGCAAGACCTGCTACTATCGAAGAAACCTACCGGTTAGCCGTAGAAATCAACAACAAACGACTCATGGAAGGGTTCCTCTCAAAGAATCCTGTCTAGCAAGCTTATCAAGCAATCGACATTAATCCTTCAAACGATCCTGTCAACGATTCTCCTGACGAATCTGCTAACGATTCTCCTGATGAATCTGCTGACGATTCATCTGACGAATCTGCTGCCGATTCTTCTGGAAAATCTGCCGACGGTTCTTCCAACGATAAATCGGCCAAAGACTCTACAAGTGAGTCCTTAGACGAATCCTCCAACGACGACACCTCTTCGCAGGACACCGACAAACCCAGCCGCAAACGAAAGGTTTCAAGCCCGAGCTCATCAACAACCGAACTGCTGCAACCGAAACCTCTTCGAACAGTTCCGGTATTTCCAAAACGAGCTTACACTGGAGCTCATCCTCAGTGTTACGCGTGTACCTATCATCATCCAATTGGAGCTGACTGTCGCTATTGCAATAACTGCAACCATTACGGTCACTTCACCCGCAACTGCCGCATCAAACCGCGAACTTGAGTATAACCACAACAGCTCCAGCAAAAGTCTTCAGCATCAGACATCTAGCAAGCGTAGGATAAAGTTGTACTGATATGGTTTTTGACGTTAATTTCTAAGTTTTGAACCTACTCTACTACTCGATGTTGCCACTATGTGTAACGTTAACTCTCATCTTCGTTCTCTCTTTCACTCTTTAATCGTCGCACTTAGACTGGAATCACGCACATACTATATACTATATCACGAAATAATGTGTTTTACCCTCACTACACTCTTGGAACGAGGTACGATAAACGTGTAAGGAACGATTAATCACGGGTGCACACGGGATTATTTGGGTCAGTGCACGGAGATCGTAGTAAATTCTAAGGTGCCATAAGCGTTTCAACGAAGTATGACACCAAATCACGGGGTCTAAGTAGTAGGGGTCAAGCAAGGTGTGCTTTATCATACTACCGAAGTTCCGTGAAGAAAGTGCCACGTGGAGTTGAACGTTATTAGACCTATATACTATTGTGATTATTTTCAACACACTACACTCAATCGCAAGGCGTAACAATTGAAATTGCATCATCGCAAGACTTGTCGTAAGTCTACAAACGCAATGCAATCGCCTCATTGTCACACCCCCAAAATCCACACGCGGAGTACCACCGCTTGGAGGCGTGACATGACCAGGATCAAGCCACCAATCATATTGAACATAAGTATGTATCTCAAAAGTCATTCATCAATACGATAGGTGTTTACAAAACCAAATATAAACAAGTGTGTAGCGGAAGCATTTAATGTAAACCCAACAAAAGTTTAAGTACAAAATGTTATAATGTTTAACAACACAATCACGATCCATGTCCACAACGACTGTGCCTCCCGTGCAAGCTCCAAAAGTACCTATGGTCCTGCAAGGCATGTAACAGAGGGTCAACAAAAAGTTGAGCGAGTTCACAGTAAATAAGTTCGTAATTGTAAGTTTGTTTCGTAACATGTGGCGCTACTAGGCCGATCGTATGTTCTATTAGTGGGGGCTTCCCATGTTGCATATACACTAGACTATTTGTAACCATAAGTGTTCTTCACAACCGAGAACAGTAGTACGTACATAGTTTACGTAGGCTTTTCGTAAGTGTCCTTCACAACCGAGGACAGTATTGAGTATAAGTTCACGTAGGTTTTACGTAAGTATCCTTCACAACCGAGGATAGTATTGAGTATAAGTTCACGTAGGTTTTACGTGAGTATCCTTCACAACCGAGGATAGTATTGAGTATAAGTTCACGTAGGTTTTACGTGAGTATCCTTCACAACCGAGGATAGTATTGAGTATAAGTTCACGTAGGTTTTACGTGAGTATCCTTCACAACCGAGGATAGTATTGAGTATAAGTTCACGTAGGTTTTACGTAAGTATCCTTCACAACCGAGGATAGTATTGAGTATAAGTTCACGTAGGTTTTACGTATGTATCCTTCACAACCGAGGATAGTATTGAGTATAAGTTCACGTAGGTTTTACGTATGTGTCCTTCACAACCGAGGACAATGGTATGGTAGTCTAGTATCAGTGTATGTACAAATCTATTCAACCTTATTCCTTCCATCCCATTCCCCAAACCCTGGGAATCCCATGCCTTAGTAAGGGTGTGAACTCACCTTGTTTGCTCGGTATGCTAAGTGTATGCTCACAAGTAATCAATCGCGTCCTAAAGTAGGCACGTATGTGAAATCAGTTTGAGTTCAAGTCGTTCACGTATAAGCATACAACACGTAATCACAGTCATGTACAATATGGTTACACTTAACAGCAGTTAACTAACCCAGTTAACACTTAACAGAATATAAACATGTTACTGTGCAGATTGTGTATACGACGAAACACCCCTGTTTCGTCGTTCTTACCCTTCGACGAAACACCAGTTTCGTCATTGCTCAGATTCGTCGCAAAGGTCTCGACGAAACAGATTCCTGTTTCGTCGTTACCTGCGTTTCGTCGATAGCGATCTGATTCGTCATGCATTTGATTCGTCACAAGTCAGTTACGTCACATACAGAAACCCTAATCAACCTAACAGCCATCACAAATATCAGAAATCGTATGGAGATCAATGTGCACCCAAAATCATCATAACTCAATCATCAAAGTATAATCGTCTTAGCATAACCCTAGTTTATGTGAACAACGTATCGATTAATCAAACCACAAACATATCATCGAACCCTATCAAGATACTAACGTGTTACCAAAATCAGATCATATTAACAACATACAGAACCGAGTATCTGATCATATTAAGTTTCGCTTATAATTACACATCCGATTAACCATGTATATCGACATCTATATCATCGTGCACATATATTCATAATCCGTTTCGTAAATCAGCAGGTACATATACACATAACAAGAAATCAGAAACATTAACGGAACCGAGTTAACGAACCCGTACTAACCGAGATGAAAGTTTGATCGCACAAAGGTTTCCGGTGGGTTCTAGTTCGCCGTCACACAGCAGAGAGTTTCTCTAGGGTTTCTGGTTTGCTAAAATGTGTCAAATGGGATCATTCTACGCAATATAACAAGTCTAACAGTACTGGGCCCGAACTGGGCTTCGGCGTAATACTGGGCCGGCGAAACAGTCTGTTTCGTCGAGATGAGTTTGGCGAAACAGCCTTGTTTCGTCGAGTGTGTTCATGGCGAATCACAACTCTGTTTCGTCGAGTTGTTTCATATGTTCAGTAGTTTATGTTATTTCAAATACACTAAGTCTCATGCTATAATATCAACACATAACCAAGCAAACATAATACTTTTATTATCACACAAAGTGTATCGTTACAAATCAGACGAGTCAAACAACTAGACCGTCAAAGTCAACGTGCAATAAATGCGAATAAAGAATGTCGGAAACTCGAGTTGTCACATTATCCCCAACTTGAAAGAAATTTCGTCCCGAAATTTAGCATGCGGTTACTGAGGAAGCTAGGTAAGTTATCGTTTACTAGTTTCCCTGGGGTGTCACATCATTCCCCCGATGAGTTGGAATTTCATTCCGAAATTCCGTAGTAGCTTCAGCCTCAATAGTAGTTGCATTATTTTCGAACAACTGGGGATATTTGAGTTCCATTTGATCTTCGCGCTCCCAGGTGAACTCTGGGCCGCGACGGGAGTTCCAACGAACTCGTACAAGAGGTATTCTAGTGTTCTTGAGGACCTTAACATCCCGGTCCGTGATTTCAACTGGTTCTTCGACGAAATGCAACCGTTCGTCGATAGTGAGCTCCTTCAAAGGAACTACGTGGGTCTCATCTGACAGAAACTTCTTCAGATTCGACACGTGAAAGACGTTGTGAACTGCACTGAGTTCAGCTGGTAAGTTCAGTCTGTAGGCCACTTTGCCTATTTTCTCAATAACTTCGAAAGGTCCAACGTATCATGGATTGAGTTTGCCGCGTTTGCCAAAACGAACCACACCCTTCCAGGGTGAAACTTTAAGTAGCGCTCGATCCCCAACCTGGAATTCGAGTAGTTTCCTGTCTTTATCAGCGTATACTTTCTGACGGTCACGAGCTGCCGCCATGCGTTGTCGTATTTGAGAAATCTTTTCAGTAGTATCAACTACCATTTCTGGACCTGTGATTTGACTTTCCCCCACCTCTGCCCAACAGAGAGGTGACCGGCACCTACGCCCGTACAATGCCTCGAATGGTGCAGCTTTAATGCTGGTGTGGTAGTTGTTGTTATACGAAAATTACACGAGTGGCAGATGTTTCTCCCAACCATTGCCAAAGTCAATTACGCACGCCCGAAGCATGTCTTCTAAAGTTTGAATAGTGCGCTCAGACTGCCCATCTGTCTGAGGGTGATAAGCTGTGCTCATTTCTAAACGAGAGCCAAAAGATTTGTGCATTGCTTGCCACAGTTCTGAAGTAAAACGTGCATCACGATCAGAGATGATGGAGGTGGGCACTCCGTGCCTCGAGACCACTTCTTTTAAGTAAATGTCTGCCAAGGTAGAGAACTTGTCTGTTTCTTTGATTGCTAAGAAGTGAGCAGACTTTGTGAGTCGATCTACGATCACCCAAATAGTATCATTTCCGCGCTGAGATCTAGGTAGGCCAGTAACAAAATCCATAGAAATTTGCTCCCATTTCCATTGTGGTATTTCAGGTTGTTGGAGTGGTCCTGACGGTTTCTGATATTCTGCCTTGACTCTCGCACAAGTCAAGCATTTGCTAACGTATGTGGCTATGTGGGCCTTCATGCTAGGCCACCAATATGTAGTTCTGAGGTCGTGGTACATCTTATCCGAACCAGGATGTACTGAGTAGCGAGACTTATGAGCTTCATCCATTACTAGCTCGCGTAGGTTGCCGTACAGTGGGACCCAAATGCGTCCTGTGACGTAGTAAGCACCATCTTCCTTCTGTTCTAAGCGTTGCCTTGAGCCGCATAGGGCTTCAGCCCTGACGTTGTCTGGTTTCAATGCTTCTATCTCTGATCCCGTCATCTTCATGTTAAAGAACTCCACTTCCAACTTGTGGATGGCATCATAACTACTGTATTCACGTTTGATCAGTTCCTTAAAATCATTCCATGGGGTGGCATTAGCAGCCGCCAGCCCCAGTATCGTAACTTGCGCGCTCCACCAAGTTTGCGCAGTACCTTCGAGAATATCAGTGGCATATTTCACCTTACGAGCCTCAGGTCATTCGCACATTTTGAAGGCCGATTCGAGTGTCGCTGAAAGTAGTAGGACGACAGTCCATAAAAATCGTGTATGTGCACACAGGTGGCTGAGCGTGTTGACTTGTCGTGTGCGTAAGAGTAATCAAAATTAAGCACAAGTGTTGAATTACGAGTGTAGGATCTAAGGATCCTAGAGTAAGTGGTGATGGCAGGTTACACCTCCTGCCTGGGCAGCTGCGAGTGCTGCAGTAACTTGTTCAGTGATCGAAGCCGCCAACTGGGCTTGAGTTAGGTTAACGCGTCCACACATGATCTTGACATCAAGGAGAACATGTGGGTGAGAGGTTCGCGAATAGTGCGAAGAGAGTGAGCACACAAGTGTCCTCATGCAATAACAAATAGTGAGCAATGTAATCTAAGCATACCACGAGCAAATTTCTATGTAGTTCTAGCAAGTAGGTAAGGTAACATGAATAGTAGTACCTATGATGTTGAGCCTTGCACGTGGAGCGAAGCGTCGTTGTGGATCGTTGAGAGCACTGTTCTGGTTATAGTCTGGTTTTAATAAAAACGTTTTTCCCTTATTAAAACCGAGTTCTCTATAACCAATGGCTCTGATACCAATCTGTCACACCCCCAAAATCCACACGCGGAGTACCACCGCTTGGAGGCGTGACATGACCAGGATCAAGCCACCAATCATATTGAACATAAGTATGTATCTCAAAAGTCATTCATCAATACGATAGGTGTTTACAAAACCAAATATAAACAAGTGTGTAGCGGAAGCATTTAATGTAAACCCAACAAAAGTTTAAGTACAAAATGTTATAATGTTTAACAACACAATCACGATCCATGTCCACAACGACTGTGCCTCCCGTGCAAGCTCCAAAAGTACCTATGGTCCTGCAAGGCATGTAACAGAGGGTCAACAAAAAGTTGAGCGAGTTCACAGTAAATAAGTTCGTAATTGTAAGTTTGTTTCGTAACATGTGGCGCTACTAGGCCGATCGTATGTTCTATTAGTGGGGGCTTCCCATGTTGCATATACACTAGACTATTTGTAACCATAAGTGTTCTTCACAACCGAGAACAGTAGTACGTACATAGTTTACGTAGGCTTTTCGTAAGTGTCCTTCACAACCGAGGACAGTATTGAGTATAAGTTCACGTAGGTTTTACGTAAGTATCCTTCACAACCGAGGATAGTATTGAGTATAAGTTCACGTAGGTTTTACGTGAGTATCCTTCACAACCGAGGATAGTATTGAGTATAAGTTCACGTAGGTTTTACGTGAGTATCCTTCACAACCGAGGATAGTATTGAGTATAAGTTCACGTAGGTTTTACGTGAGTATCCTTCACAACCGAGGATAGTATTGAGTATAAGTTCACGTAGGTTTTACGTAAGTATCCTTCACAACCGAGGATAGTATTGAGTATAAGTTCACGTAGGTTTTACGTATGTATCCTTCACAACCGAGGATAGTATTGAGTATAAGTTCACGTAGGTTTTACGTATGTGTCCTTCACAACCGAGGACAATGGTATGGTAGTCTAGTATCAGTGTATGTACAAATCTATTCAACCTTATTCCTTCCATCCCATTCCCCAAACCCTGGGAATCCCATGCCTTAGTAAGGGTGTGAACTCACCTTGTTTGCTCGGTATGCTAAGTGTATGCTCACAAGTAATCAATCGCGTCCTAAAGTAGGCACGTATGTGAAATCAGTTTGAGTTCAAGTCGTTCACGTATAAGCATACAACACGTAATCACAGTCATGTACAATATGGTTACACTTAACAGCAGTTAACTAACCCAGTTAACACTTAACAGAATATAAACATGTTACTGTGCAGATTGTGTATACGACGAAACACCCCTGTTTCGTCGTTCTTACCCTTCGACGAAACACCAGTTTCGTCATTGCTCAGATTCGTCGCAAAGGTCTCGACGAAACAGATTCCTGTTTCGTCGTTACCTGCGTTTCGTCGATAGCGATCTGATTCGTCATGCATTTGATTCGTCACAAGTCAGTTACGTCACATACAGAAACCCTAATCAACCTAACAGCCATCACAAATATCAGAAATCGTATGGAGATCAATGTGCACCCAAAATCATCATAACTCAATCATCAAAGTATAATCGTCTTAGCATAACCCTAGTTTATGTGAACAACGTATCGATTAATCAAACCACAAACATATCATCGAACCCTATCAAGATACTAACGTGTTACCAAAATCAGATCATATTAACAACATACAGAACCGAGTATCTGATCATATTAAGTTTCGCTTATAATTACACATCCGATTAACCATGTATATCGACATCTATATCATCGTGCACATATATTCATAATCCGTTTCGTAAATCAGCAGGTACATATACACATAACAAGAAATCAGAAACATTAACGGAACCGAGTTAACGAACCCGTACTAACCGAGATGAAAGTTTGATCGCACAAAGGTTTCCGGTGGGTTCTAGTTCGCCGTCATACAGCAGAGAGTTTCTCTAGGGTTTCTGGTTTGCTAAAATGTGTCAAATGGGATCATTCTACGCAATATAACAAGTCTAACAGTACTGGGCCCGAACTGGGCTTCGGCGTAATACTGGGCCGGCGAAACAGTCTATTTCGTCGAGATGAGTTTGGCGAAACAGCCTTGTTTCGTCGAGTGTGTTCATGGCGAATCACAACTCTGTTTCGTCGAGTTGTTTCATATGTTCAGTAGTTTATGTTATTTCAAATACACTAAGTCTCATGCTATAATATCAACACATAACCAAGCAAACATAATACTTTTATTATCACACAAAGTGTATCGTTACAAATCAGACGAGTCAAACAACTAGACCGTCAAAGTCAACGTGCAATAAATGCGAATAAAGAATGTCGGAAACTCGAGTTGTCACACTCATCGATGGACTCTGGAGAGTCTACCTCGCAGGACAATTGCATCAATGCAAGACTGGTCGTAAGTCTATAGCAATCAATCTCATCAAGCACATTAACGCTCACGATGTTGTCGGGAGAGGACCTATTCTACCCTCCTCGATAACCGTGATGCATCGAAACGTAACGTTAAGCTTATTCGAAACAAAACCCGACTAATCACAACCGCTTATCCTATGTATCTCGCAACCTCTATCGCTTATAGTGTGAATCTATATCGCTTGCCGTGTATCAAACTATCGCTATACCGTTAGCTGTGATGTTCGTGTTAAGTTAGCACGCATGACCTCGCTTCACGAGATGAAGCTCATATAGTTAAAGCAGGGTGTTTTAGTCATATCAGCGACCTCTTCGTGGAAAAAGGCCATGTGGGGCCTGATGTTAGTTAAAATTTTGTGGTGTAATCAATCAAATCAAACCGCATAAATCGCGTATACCTCCATCGCTTGCAACGTGACAACTGCCGATTATCGTAATTCGTTATCGCTGCCGTTATTACTGGTGTTGTGTTGTGTTAATCGCTTATCGTGTGTAGTCTACCACTTATTCGTGTATCGCGTACCGGTTATCGCTTGCTTGGTGTTCATTGCAGTCTGTGTGGTATTAGTACACATGACACCGCTCCACGAGGCAAAACTAACCTAGTCAAACATAGTGTTTCGTCATGTTAGAAAACTCTCGTGGAAACGTGCCATGTGGGTGTAATGTGGAATCAAATCGAAAAACACGCTATTCGCTTATCGCTTATCGCTCGACGCCTACCCAGACACGACACATAAATGTTTTGTGTCATCAGGCTACTCGCGCATGCTGTTGTAGCTATGTTCGCAATTTAACTCGCCGGCTTAACCTATTCGATTCTATCTTATACTCGGTCTGACCTTCTATCGATTGGACCGAGTGAGCACAATTCTATCCATGTCGTATCGGCGCACATGACACCGCCTCACGGAACGGAAATAATATGGGGAAAACATGGTGGATACGCTGCTGGTACTTCCTATATATAAATGTTTTAATCATATTAACGAACTTCCGTGGGAAGGTGCCAAGTGGGGCTCGATGCTAAATTGTCTTTTTCAAAACGGTTAAAACTGATTTTTACAAAAACTTTTATTAAAACCATGGGACAAGTGAAATTCCTCACAGCGAGGAGGTAACATCGAACCAGCTTAACTCCATCTCCAAGAGGAACCTTCATGAGCCCAATTTTTCCTTAAACCTTTTTGCAATATCGAAATTGAGACTTTCTTGAGACGTCGGTTCGACATCAAGTTCAGCTTGAACCCATGCCTTAGGAGAGTTTCCGTAACCTCAGTTTTCATCTTCGAATTTTTTAAAATGTTTACGAGCCAAACTTCCTTGCAACATTGGTTAACAATCGACTCAGTTGACCTTACGTTAAAAGGAAATTTCCTAGATTTCCATCCAAAACTCCTTTTGAATATCTAAAACGTACGCTTCTTGCAACGATGGTTAACGATCAACTCAGTTAATTCCACATCATGATAGACCTTTCAATTTCTTTAAAAAAAATTTCAATCGCATCGAACTAACGGATTCTTCACAACACGAGGTACTCTGGAACGCCAACTCGTGAGATATTACTCTTGTCTCTTACGTCACCTTCTCGCTATCGCAATCGATCTTTTATTCGAAGCACTATCGTTCGTCAACTCACGGTCAGTCACTCGCTGTATCACTACTCGTACAAGATCAACTCTTAGAAGTCTACCTATTGGATTAATTTCGGGACGAAATTTCGTAAAGTAGGGGAGACTGTAACAACCCGCACTTTCGTGCGTTGTTACTACTTAATATACTCGTTACGCCTAGCACCAGAGATTCGGATCATAATGTAATTATATCGCATACATCGCTATTCGAAGAATAATCGCATATTTTCGCAATATATTATAACTACATCGTATCACAAACTCTAACACTCATGATGACATTGAGTGAGGACCTATTCTACCCTCCTCGGTGGCCGTGATGTGTCGAAACGCAGACAATGAACGCTAACAAAGACTCTCGGGTGAGTGCTATAGCTCGAGTCGTCGTGACGATGATGACAATACGAGTGAATGGTACCCCGTCAGTCATTGTGGCACAACTCACAATAACGTTCACAATGACATCAAGAAAGGACCTATACTACCCTCCTTGATGGCCGTGAAACGTCGCTTATAATCGCACACTCGAAACGGAAACCGATTCTTAAATCGAAACTTGGAAATATGGATACGTAAATACGACCCCTAGTGATATATTTATATATATAATAACGATATAAACTAATTATAGAGAGCACGTACTCCAAAAGCTATCAAAACGATCGAAAACGGTGAAACTCACCGCGCCGGAGTGGCCATCCGGACGGATGAGCCATCCGAACGGATGGGCTATCCGAACGGATGGGCCATCCGAACGAATGGCCATTCGACCCAGTAACTCCCTTCTCCATTTTTGCCTATAAATAGCATGTCACATCACTGTTCAAGTGATGTGACAGCTCCCACTCGACCAAGCACGCTCCAGGACCCCTTTTCTCTCGATTCCTCGCAATTCTGGTAAGATTTCAACCTAAAACTCGTACTTCTATGATCTACACTCAACTCTACATCATTCTATCTTTTAAAACTCAATTTCTAACCGTGAAATCAGCTGATTTGAGGTGTTTTAAGGTGATGTCACCAAGAGTTCTTATGAACTTCAAGTTGTGACCTCATCCCACCATAAACGACACAGATCTGGGAGATTTCCACATGTTTTGATAACAAATCTCACCTAAATCTGTGTATTTAACCAAGGAACCGTGCGATTTTGAGTTAAGCAGGAGAAACCGTCAAGAACGGCCAGATCTGATGGAACGGGGTGATTCCTGGCCATCAGAACGGGTCGGAACTGATGGAATTTCAATTGCTAACACGGAGTTTCACTATCCCAGTAAAACCGCACGTATTTCTTCCGAAAACACTCGAAAACAGTTGATCGGGACGCTGAAACAGACGTGTTATCCGACTGGACAACATGTCATCCGAACGGACCACATGCCATCCGATCGGATAGCATGTCATCTGATCGGATAGCATGTCATCCGATCGGATGACTATCATTCGACCCAGTCAACTCCCATTCGATCGAATAGCAATTCGACTCAGTTCACTCCCATTCGATCGAATAGCAATTCGACTCAGTCCACTCCCATTCGATCGAATAGCAATTCGACCCAGTCCACTCCCATTCGATCGAATAGCAATTCGACTCAGTCCACTCCCATTCGATCGAATAGCAATTCGACTCAGTCCACTCCCATTCGATCGAATAGCAATTCGACTCAGTCCACTCCCATTTGATCGAATCACAATTCGACCCAGTCCACTCCCATTCGATCGAATAGCAATTCGACTCAGTCCACTCCCATTCGATCGAATAGCAAATCGACCCAATCACGTGTCATTCGACCGGATAGCCTGTCATCCGACCGGATGACAGCCATCCAACCCAGATCCATATGTCATCCGATCGGATGAGCCCATCCGAACGAATGAGTACCATCCGACCAGATAACTAACTGTTCGATGTTATTCTCGCTTAACCGTACATCGTTTACTATATCCTTCAATGATTCAACGCAGACGCACTTGCAACCGATCCAATCTAGTTGTATTCTCGCTACATACGCACTGTGAGTATACTTGACCCCTTTTTAATCGCATTTTGGGTGTAACATACGTTTCAAACAAATCGAACTTATCAAACGAATTATTCAATCAATCGAATTATCACTTGCGAATGACTGTTATGCATAGATATACGTGATGCTAGTTGCATATGTGCTAGGGCTTATACTCGCGACGTCCCACCATGACTAGTATAGTACTATTGCGCCCGACGGGGTCTAGTTTGCCATCGCATATTCGAGCAACGAGGACTTAGTTGGTAGTATCAGCTTTGTGAGTGTATATGTCAAGTGTTACGTTTATGCATGTGGAAATTCGCTACACTTTTTATCTATTATGCCATACATATCAAACCTGTATACTCGCCAATACTTTTGTATTGACAAACGTTTTAACGTATGTTGCAGGTTAGATCGCAGGCTATATCGAACCAAGCTAGGAAGTCTAGAAACTCAACTAAAATCTAGGTTGTCAGATTTGTATTGTTCGAGAAGACAAGAAATCAGTGATAACTTATGTGATTGTATTATTTGTTAGTATGGGATAACGAATGTATTAAATATTATCGCAATGTAGTTGTTATGGATTCTCTTGAGCAATCTGATTCGCCTAGTGCCGCGCCCCGATGATTCCACCATCGGTTGGGGTGTGACACAACTTGCACAAAACCGGTAATTTCTGTACAATTTAATTAATACCTAATGACTGCAATTATGTGCTTAAATGTCAACATTATCTAATTATATGCTATAAATGTGAATTCATTCACGTTTTATACTACAAGAAATTTGCTTTATGCATTAATGATAGCGTTGCATCAGAAATACTAGTAAACTCACCGGTAAGACACATTGTGTCAATAATTCTGCAGAAAGGAATCAGACAATAGAATTGGAGCCTAGGTGTAGTCCCAACAACAAGAATACATTAAAACCCAAGAGTACATACAAGGGTTAACATATAGACTTTCCGAAAGCTAAAATACGCACTAAAAAGCACCCGAAACGCACTTTAAATGCAGAATTCTGCACAAATCAGCTATAATCAGCTTTTAACATATAAATATTATGCAAAATTCATGCTTTATTATCCAGAATACCCTCCTAAGTGTTAGGAATTAAAAGGGTCACAAAAGGATACTTAAAGGACACTAAACGGTGCAATTTAGCACTTTAACGAACCGGTATCTAACCGAACAATCGGACATTACCCGGAACATCAAAATATTACTAGAAGCATTGTTTTAATGTTTCTGAACTAGTTATGGTCCCCGAACACCATAACACCCCTTATAACATAATAACACATCAAGTCCCTAAACTTTACACTTGAAACCAACTTATTTATGAACTAGGGATTAAAAGTTACACTTTGCCCCCCCCCCCCCAATATTGTTTACGGTCACTATGGGGTGACCCCACCAAATATTTGCCAAGATCCTACTTGATCTCCTTGGATCCATTTTGATACAATTAGATATTATTTAGATATATTGTGATCTTGTAAAGATATCATGGAGGATTTTGCATATAAGAAGACATAAGCATTCATCTCCTTCACACCACCACTTTCTTCTCTCCTCTCTCCCACCTACGGCCGTGAGCCACCCCCACAACCACCAACATTATTCCATTCAATTCATCCATTCCAAGCTTAACCTAAGGTGCAACAAGGTGTTTGAGGAAGTGTGGAGCTTGTGGATCTTGAAGAACCTTCTCCATTTGCTTTTACCCAACCCATTTTTCATCTTCATCTTCAAGTGTTCTTCCTTAGCCCTTGTGCTAGTAGTAAGCTCCTTGTAACTTGTTACTTCATATATTGTTGATTAAAAGATGATGAACAATGATAAACTTGAAGAACACAAAAGAACATGATCATGATACTTTAACATAAGCTTAAAAATATAAGAATACATGTTGAATATGTTGATTTGCTTCTTGTTGATTGATTATTAGTGTTAGTGATGTTAGACATCATAAGAAACATACTAGATTGTGATTAAACACATGATCTAGTAAGTTAAATTGGTGATCTTGTGAAAGACCAAGATCTTCATGCTTTATGTCTTCATGAACTTGAATGATGAAATTGATTTTCATATGTAAAAATGATTTAAACAAAATACAAATCTTGTAAATAGATGATTACAAGAATAATTTTCCCAAGAAACCAAGTTTATTTATGAGATTTACAAGGTCATGGTTTCTAAATAAACTAGTAATATTTTTAGTGTTTAAACAAGGCTAGGAAGATGATTGTAACAAGAAAAATACAAAAGAAATATTTTTAGAAAAATCATCTTACAAGTTGTAAATGACCAAATCCTTTAATAAAGTGATTTACAAACAAATAACTATGTTTTTAAGGGTAACTAAACCTACTAAATAACATGGTAAGTTACTACAAGTTTTACAAAAACTTCAAGTTCATGGTGTAGTATAACTTACTTGATTTTGACACTCGGTAAGTGTTAAATGAGTTGATGATTGTTGTGATGATTTTAAAAGAAAATAAACACATGTTTTGAAAACATGGGAAACCTCCATTTTTAGGGGAAACTATGTCAAAATTTCTATAAATTTTGACACTTAGAAAATATAAGTTTTGGTGAAACTTATTCCTTAAAAATATTTACCAAGGTTTCCCTAATTTTTGTGTAAACTTCAAGTTAAGAAATGATGATTTCTTCAAGATAAAAATTGATATTAAGTATGTATACTTTTGAGGAAAATATATATATTTATTGATCACCAAATTTTGTGCTAAGTGTATGTAGTATGTACAACAACAACAACAACCGTACCCAGTAAGTCCCACAATGTAAATCATGTATAATAGCATACAACATCATTTGGGCATAAACACAAGAAGGCAATCACTAGAGAAGTCCGTTAAAGAATAAGAAAAACCTACGTCCCAGAAATCCACCTAAGACCTTACTACAAAATCTTCTAGACGTCCTTAACCCTAATCCTACGCCTCCACGAAGTCCTATCGTGGACCATGTCCTCAGATAAGTGTATGTAGTATGTATTATATGTAATAGTGTGTTAAGACTAGAAAATACACTAAATACTCCTAAGGAGTGAAGATACAAAATACACATACAACATGACACAAGAGAATATATTTATGAAAATATATTACTTGAAAGATTATGTAACTTGGACAAGTTATGATCATGAAATGAAGTTTTGGACAAAATACATAATTCGGGTGAAAAATACAAGATACTTATATTTATTTGTGAGAAAATAATATAAGTAAGATACATAGTTAAAAATATAAATTATTTTTAACAACCAAGAATACATACATAAAAGATGGTGACTTGTACTTGTGCAATACAAGTCTAGTGACTAACGTTAATAAAACACGTATAGGTCACGATGTTATATAAGCAAACCCGGTGAAGTTTACGGCGCAAGAAACGCAAAGTTGTGAGTTCATGCTCCCCCTTTTCTTTTAACTGTTTTCAGTTTTATAACTTCGGGGGTGAAGTACATGTTACTAAATGTTTACAGAAAAGTGAGATTATGTCCCTACTTTTAAACTTTTACATACTTTTTAAACTTGGGGAAAATACCTTATGGTATGATGGATATAAGAAATGAGGAATGATACAAGAAATGAGGAATGATACTAGAAATAGTGTCACGAATAGGGTACCAGAAGCACCATTAATCGTGTACATACTAAGACCGCAGAACAAAAAGGTTAGATCTAATGGGTTTTCGGGCAACCACACTCTTGGTGATAACTAGTACCAAGTAGTGCTTTTGTGTCTCCGTCGTGAATCGACAACTAGAAAAATGCCTATGGATTGGATTGCTTCCTGTGTCGTCTCACATGTTAATGGCCTTGTAACCCATTAACAATCTCGATACATAAAGAAATACTTGATACATACAGAATTACATACCATGTTTTCATACAAAGTATACAAACGTTCAATACAAATTGCATGAATTCACACCAACATTATGTTGACGATTTTCCAAAAACTCACATGTATTTCAGGTAACTAAAGTGGATGTGCTTGCGTTCTTACTCATGCTCTTGGATGTTGTTTGTGTTTATCGTTGAATAAAGTTGTAAACTTTTCAGACAATATGTTGTCTTGTGATGTAAACACTTAAACTACGTTTTCAGTTATGTAATGTTTGGCATTTGGAGTTATTTTAATGAGCATGTAGTATGTTTACCAATCGTATGCAATGAAAACCTTTCATGATCACACCTCGTGCTTCCGCCTTAGAAAGGGGTGTGACAATCTGAGTCTGAGGAACCGTTTGACATGAATTAGGAGGAACTGAGATGAGCATGCAAATCACAATATTATTGTGGGTGCCCACATAATAATAATGTGGGGTGCATGTGAGTCCCAGTGAGGCTTAACAAGTGAAAGGGGGTTCTGTTCCGTTATTCGATCAATGAGAAACATAACAAGTCTATAGGAGTCATAGCAGTAATTGTCTCCTACTCGAACGTGATCTTTTCACTCCTCACTGAATCCTTGCGAATCTCAAAGCAATCAAGTATTACCTGAACACACATCTGGACGTCTAACGAACTGTGTAGAATGTTAGGTGCTAGTATGAATGTCTCTGAGTTGGATTTCGCAGCGTCGAATGACTGGTCTATACCTTTCGCACTCCTCTTCATTGGTTGGAACTCAGTGTATTGACGCCTTAGATTCTGTAAGTGCGATCATTTCTGGAACACCCTAGCAACATAATGTGTATTACTCGATCAACTTGCAAGATCAAGGGGCAATAGGATGATTGTGGTACCTCAGCGACCTCAGCATTAGAACGGCCCTAGTTACCGGCAGCAAACACCAGCAAATTGACTTCAATCGAATCCTTAACCCTAGCCAGCGACTCATGCGAGTCAACTCTTAAGAATCAATCGGGACATAGGATGTGGCACGAGATGTGAAAAGATGGACCCTGTTGGTAAAAGATCGTAGGACCCCGTTACAAGCAGCGAAATTAGGGGCAACAGTCACGACGACATCGAGGCGCTCGTAATCGTAATCTACAATATGAAAACGAAGGTGACTCCGACAAGGATGGACTGTTGTTAAGACAAAATGTCTACAACCAAGGGAACAATGACAGTAATTGGGAATCCACGTGATCGTAATAGCAACACTAGAAATGATGCTCGTGGAAGAGCACTCGGGATCGGCGTGGACGACGCCAGGCATTATTGCAACATGGTAGCTCGTATGGGTAGCTAATCGCTTCATCTCTATTCTGCTTAACCCTGATGTTTCTTGAAACCGAGCCTGTTGTTGAATCGGCTAATGGCAAGTCAATTGAAACTTCATATGTTCGTTGGGATGCAAACTCAACCTTGTGGGGCAAGTGTTCGACATCGATCTTCTTTCTACTACCCTTGATAGTTTTGATGCAGTAGTCAGTATGGATTGGTTATCCAGATATCGCGCAAATATACCCTGTGAGGAGAAAGTCGTCGTCTGGCATAAAGTATCCGAGTGGTACAGAGGTTAGCATCAATTCAGCAATGAAGGCCAGAAGTGTCCACGGAAGGATTACCCCGCTATGTTAGCACTCGTTACTAATGTTAAGGCTAAAAAAAGAGGATCGAGGATCCAACAATTGTTCGTAATTTCTCCCTATGTGCTACCAGAAGAACTATCAGGTTTACCTCCGTATCGTCAGGTGGAATATCAGATCGGTATCATGTCAGAAGCAACCCTTAGTACTAGTACTCCTTATTGTCTCACATCAGGAAGGTTGTAGGAACTGCCTAATCAACTTCAAGAACCGCTGGACAGGGGTCCTAACTGATTTAGCTCCTTCCCTTGGGGAGCCCGAGCTCTACCTGTGAAAAGAAGGACAGATCCTTTTATTCGTGTATCGGCTACCGTAAACTCAACAAGGTGACAGTCAAGAACCGTTTGCCTCGACCATGTATTGACAACCTGTTGACCAGTTGCGAGGGTCAAGCTCCCATTCGAGGATTGACGAACGAGCGAACTATCATCAGATGGAAGTCCAAGGGGAGAATGTTCTTAAAACGACATATCAAACGCAATTCGGCCAATGCGACTTTGTATTCGATGACCTTTGGGTTAATCAACCCACCAGCAGTTTTATGAATCACATGAATCAGCCGTGTTTGTTGATGAAGTTTTGAATCATTACCAGGAGGAAGGAACAACATGGGCAGCATATGTATCTTATTTTAGAGCTCCTGAGGGAGGAGCCACTCCATGCGAAGTCTTGTTAAAGGTAACTTCTGGATTTGAGTGGTACAATTTTTGGTCATATAAACAACGAAGTGGGAATACACGTGGATCTCGCTAAGATTCATTTTGTTAGAAACTGATCGACACCAAAGATCCCTTCGAGGATACAGCAATTGCTTGGTCTCACTAGATACTATCGCAGATTCATCACAGGATTTTCAAAGATCGCACAGCTTTAATCTCTTTAACACAGCAGGGTGCTGTGTTCGTGGAAGACAAAACAGGAGGATGTCTTTTCAGCTTTTGAAACCCAACTCTGCAACGCACTGAGCATCGTTTCTATCCAAGGGTATTGATGAATCAGTGGTATACCATGATGGTTCGAATCAAAGTCCCAGTTACGCGCCGATGCAACACGAGAAGGTGATGACTTACGTAGTGGATTTACAAGAGGAATTGCACGAGTCACAACCTGCGGTGGAAACCATAGCCTTTGGATTTAAGTTGGAGGCATTACTTGGACGGTACCAAATGCACTACTTAGACTGATCGCAAGGGGCCTCCTGTGTACCCTTGTTTCAAAAGAGCTAAACATATGATGGCATCGCTGGATGGAACTTTTGAATGATTTCGACGATGGAACCTAAACGCCTATGAGCTTGCGGCTCACCATCGATTCTGGCCTACACGATCTGATTTACCCTGACTAAATTGAAACAATGAAGGGAGAGAACTTTCAAGATGGGTTCATGCGGGGCATGGAGGAGCAACTTTTGGCAAGGCAAACAATATTCGCTACTTCATGAAACGAATGTGGATCCCACTATACGGCAACTGTACGGAACTTGTATTGAGCAAAGCACACCAACCTCATTATTCTAGTCGTATGGATTTTGATAGGAGGTATTAGGATCTATAAACCTGGTACTGATAATCAGGCATGAAGGTCCATATAGCGGAGTGTGTGAACAATGTTTGACTTGTGCGAAAGTTAACGTGGAATATCAGAAATCTACAGGATTGTGCCAGCAACCAGAAACCCTCACTTGGAAATGAGAACAGACTGCCACGGATTTTGCCACTGGCCTACCTAAAACTAAGAAAGGAAACAATATCACCTAGGTGATCGTTGATAGTCTCATGCAACCAGTACACTTTCTTGCAACCAAGGAAACTGACGAGTCTTCACCACTTGTGAATATTCCTCTGAGAGAGGCGATTTTTAGGCACGAGGTGCCAACTCCTGCTACCTTTGATTTTGATCTATATCTGATTTATGACAGGCAAAACAACCTCCATGGCTCACGTCTAGACACGAGCATTGCTTATCACCGTAGGACAAACGGTTTGAGTAAACGAACCATCCTGACACTCAAAGAGATGTTGCGAGCAAGTGTATGATTAACTTAAGTAAAACTGGAAGGACGCTTATCTTTGGGTGAGTTCTACTACAGCCGTTACCATTTTAGTATGCATACAACTCTGCTTGAGGCATTGCATGGACGATAATGCCAGCCTCCTTTTTGGGCTGAGGTAGATGACAACCTAATCACGGGTCCAGGACTTGTACTCGAAACTCTCAAGAAGATTGCTTAAATCGGGAATCGTTTGGCGGCAATGCCTGACCACCATGAAAACTGATAAGTTTAGGAAACACTGGGAGTTCGCGGTAGGCGATCATTCATGTCGAAAGTCTCACCCAGGAAGGGTGTGGTACACTTAGGAAGCATGGCAAGTTTAATTTACGTTGCGTTGGGTCATTATAAATTCTAGAAAGAATCGGTCACGTGGCCTACAAACTCGGGTTACCTGACGAATTTGGTAACGTGCGCGGTGTTATTTATGTCTCGAACCTAAGGCAGTGTCTGCCTGATGAAACACTTGTGATACCTTTACTAGAATCTAAGGCTAACGACAAGTTGCAGTTGTCTTGGAAATCTATCGAAATCATGAACCAGGAAGTCAAGGATCGTTGATATAGTTGAATTCCTATCGCGGGAGTTCGTTGGAACTCAAGACGTGGACTGGAGTTCACGTGGGAACATAAAGATCTTATAAATCTCTAGTATCCTCGATTGTTCAAACGATTGGAGTAACTCCTGATGTCACTAGCGAATTTCAGGGCAAAATTCCCTTTCAAGTTGGGGATGATGTGGTAACCGTGGAGAATTCCATAGTCATCCTGATTTAACACATTGTCGTTTTGGATTACTTGTCAAATTTTGGGACAAAATTTCTTTCAAGTTGGGGATGATGTGACAACTCGAGATTTCAAGGCCTATCTTTTACGTATTACCTATTCCATGATTCATTTGATGATGCGGTAACTTGTGCATGTTAGTAGAATAGTTAATGCTAATGTATGGTTACGTCTGAGTATTGTTAATGGTTAATGTATTGTGTTTAGGGTATTGTTAAAAGTTTAACCACATCGACGAAGAACGAATCCTTCGTCACTCGCACTCCTCGACGAATAATGGAATTTCGCCGCATTCCACGTTCGACGAAAAATGGGTTATTCGTCACACTCACTTACGGCGAAAAATGATGTTTCATCGGCCCATGTCATTTCAAAGCCCAGTAAGGGCCCAGTTCACCTATTTAGCCATATACACGCATATAATTCACGAAATCTATCAGATTGCAAACCCTAATCCTCTTTATGCATCGACGGCTGCCACTCCCGTTCCGAAGCTCTTCCCTCCAGGAGGACCGTCTCTCGTTCTAACATATATGTCCTTTATATCTCCAGTTAGTATTACTGTTGTTTGGATTATTTGGTGTTCATGTGACTAGGGTTTTACTGTTGCAAAAGCTTCTGTGATTATGTGTTAAAGAGGTGAATGATGTAATGCTAGAATTACATGATGTAGGGTTCTTGTGACAACGAACTAAACCAGATCTGGGTGTGATGATTGAGATGATTACATATGATAACTTAGGGTTTCATACTTGCAGATTTAGCAAAGTTGTTATCATGAATCAGTAAAAGGTTTTTGTCAATGTTTGTTTATATGTTTGAGTCCATGCTACTGTATGTTGATGCTAATCTTAGGGTTTATTAGTTTTGATGCAATGAAACAATTAGGATAATTAGGGTTGCTTGAATGAGTGCACTGACTGTTGTTTGACCCATTAATCCGCTGATGTGTAACTGTTATGCGATTAAGATTGATAAGAACATCATAGTGTAACCGTCACTTGATCCTTTGATTATGCTGAAAAATATGGAATTGATGTTATGTGACCAAGGCCGTGTTAACTGACCTCGACGAACCTTAGTGGTGTTTCGTCATAAGTAACCTCGACGAAACATGGTGGTGTTTCATCGTATGTAACTCGACGAAACATGGTGGTGTTCCGTCACCTGTAATTTCGATGAAAAATAGGTGTTTCATCGCCTGGGTTCTTCGTCGTGCAAGTAGACAGTACAGTAAACAGTTTAGGGTGTATGTGTGGATGAATACTTGTGTTTACAAATACTAGTTGTTGCATGATAACAATATTGTTATGAATGAGAAACTTGGCTTGTTTGGTATGGGCAGAACATGCCTCTGTTATGTATTGACTTGTGACATTCACATGTGATGTGGACTTGAATGAGAATCGGGTACTTGATGCATGTTATGGTGATCTTTGCAGTGAAAGCAATCTGTGTAAGAATACGTGATTTATTGTGTGCAAATATGAGACGTGAATGATTGTGTAACTGATATTGTTTGGTAACCACGGTAGGGTTTGGTTGGCCAACAAGGAACGGGTAATGTAACATGACATACCGAGTAAACCAAAGGTGAGTTCACTGCTCTTTTTCTAAGCATTCGTCCCAGGGAGGGACATCTAGTAAACGTTCCGGGGAGGAATGTCGGGTAATTGGGGTTTGACTGGAATGTTAAACCTGGGGTGTTGGTTAATACACTCATATCTATCACTCAAGTCCCTTCTACCGATTTGTTGCCGGGGAGGCAACGGGGTATTAGTTAATAGCGCTATTTAGGTTTGGCACCCTCACACCGCACCGGGGAGGTCGGGAGTGAACTAATGACCCCAGTCTTGACCATTTCTTTGATAGAGGCATTGGGGAATAGGGAAAATAATCTGGAGCCATCGGCGATAATCGAGTTATTAACAACATCAAATTCTGAAATGTTTTATACTGATATCTGGTAAATAAAACATGTTAACAAACTTTGAACTCACCAGCATCGTCTGACACACTTGTCTGCATGCTTGCAGGTCTATTGGGTTATACCATTGGAACTTGCTGTCTGGGAGGCTGGAGTGGTCATGGGTCGAGATACATGGAATCGCAAGACAAGTCTAATGGTTATTGTACATGTGGTTTATGAAACACTTAACAAATGATTTATGCTTCCGCCTTATACAATGAATTACATTTAACGTTTTGTAACACTTTATGATAATGAATGCAAGTTTTTATTTAAATATAGTTACGAGTTCAATGTGATTGGTGGCTAGATCCTGGTACGTCACACGCCCCGCGGAGTTTCCGCAAGTGGTATTTTGGGGGTGTGACACTCTACATTTCCAAACATGTGAAAGTCAGCTAGTTGTCTATCCAACTTTTCTTCCCATAAGGGTCTAGTCTCCTGATTATGGGTATTTCTCTCTTTATTCACTATTCTTCGTTGTTGAAAATTTCTCATCCTTTTTCTCCTCTCTAATTTTGCTCTACTAAATCAACCTCTCTTTTTAGGGGTGAAATGGTTCTTCGGATTTGTCTTTGAAAACAAAGAAATCCTCAGAATCAGCGGTGTATCCTAGGGTTGGCTGGGAAGTTCCTTCATTCTTTGGAGAATGAGGTAAGTGATGGTAAGCGTCAGAAGTGCCCTGATCACTCATACTATAAACTAGAAAATTGTCATAACAACAATAAAATAATAATATGTATACTTACACAGAATAACACATAAGTTATTTCCTAACACAATTGGTTAAAATTTAGGTATTAAGGATGTCTCGTAAAGAACGCTAACGGCCTCTTGAATTTTCTTTCCTTTGGAATTGGTATGAACCAGTGTTTAAGAGTTTCAAGAAGTTCTTCTCGGCTCATCTTTGGTGGTGCTCCTTCTGTCGCAACCCCCGACCCCTACCCCGGGAGCGGGAGCCGCGAACCAGTCAAGTGGTATCGGTGTTTATTAATTTGGCAGCGGAAATGAGACATTAGGATCGTAGTTAGGAAATAAATTTCAGAGTTTCAAAACACCAAACTTTTATATTAAACAAAATGGGATAAACCCATGTTTCATTCACAATAGTGTTATAGGGATAAACCCAAGTTTACTAAAAACATAAACTTTTATTTAGGTAACATTTATAGCCACTTTCTTTAAGCCTTCAGCGCTCCAAAGCTGGCTTTTAATAGCTTTCACATCAAGTTACCTGAAACGCGTTTTAAAAACATTTTATCAGCAAGAAATACTGGCGAGTGCATCCCAGTTTAATCAAAATAAGCTTTTATAACTTTACAGTATTGAGAGCGATTACAATATTTATATCTACCCAATTACTCATTCAGTATTTATCACGTTGGCAGCAACAATGACCGTGGTCATATTACTATTGGCTAACTCTTTGTCCAATAGTAACGCTTGATTAGTAGTGTATACAAAACCCCACATACCGGTAGTAATTGTAGAATACATAGACTCAATTAGTGTAAGTATAACTGAAAATATTTGAGATTTTGTAACATAGTTTGGTAGAAAAAGAGAATGACTCACATTGTAGATTTGTGTATTTCTACATCTTCCTGTTGATTTTCCTGATTATTTTCTATTAAAAACATACAATGCATACGTGTTAGTAAGATAACCCAAATCACATTAGCCATACAACAGGAGACAGAACCCCAATGAACTTAGTCAGGCAGAGCCTCGACATGCGTTAGTGGGTCCTAAATTAATCGGGTAGGGTAACGAATCAGTGATTGGGGTTAAAATACTTACAACGAGTCAGAGCTTCGTGTTTTAGGGGTATAATATCGAGCTATTATATTTTCACTATAGGGACAGAGAGAATGAAATGAAATGAACGATTGTGAAAGGCAGACGAAAGCTCAATTTATAGTGAATGTGTGCCTCTCTCGCGCCCCACAACCCCCTGCCCCAGATCCTCTCACACCCCGCGAGGGAACCATAGCTACGGCTAGGGTTGCCTCCTCACAACCCTAGATTCGACAGGTGTGGGACACGTGTCATAAGGAGAACTCGGCTAGCCACAGACTGTCGCGCCCATGAGACACAGGGGTCTCCCTGTCGCGGGCCTCAAGTTAGTGAAACTCATAATTTTGTTTGTTTTTAATAAAAATTAAAGTTATACGGGTCCGGTTCCTCGTACACGGGGTGTTATAAGGCGTTTTTGAGGGTTGTTATACCTTCTTTCACCCTTTCTTCAACTTTCCTTGTAAGGATATGTACTAATAGGTTTATGGTTGTCTTGTATATATTAGTCGTGGATTGGTTAGATAACTCGTTTGGGTTTGTTTGGTTGTGTATTAGTGTGCAAGTTGGGCTTGGCCCAGTTGTATTAGGTCGCCCTATGTTGTTATAAATAGGGTGAACCTAGGTCTTCAATAGTTGTTGATTGTTTTTTATTATTCACAGCTTTTGTACCAGATAATCCTAGAGATTGTGTGCAAACCTTAATACAATCGACATCTTCTTCTTTGTTCTACACTTTTCTTTGTTATTCCGCACTTAGATAAGTGTTGGTGATATTAAATTGATAGTTCCTGGACTTACAATTGGTATCAGAGCCTAAGAAGTCTTTTGAAGGCTCGGTTCATTGGATATAACATTGAAGAACAAGACATAAGAGTTTTTTGTTGATTTGAAAAGTTTGCCAATTCGAAAAACTGAAAGAGGTTGAGTTTTGTTTCTGTTTCATTGTTAAATCTTTATTATTCAACTGACCTTTCTATTTGAGTTGTTGAACAGGTGGTATTTCAGTATTTGGTTGGTCAAAGGTTAAAAATCCAGAATTTTTGAAAGAACGGTTTAAATAATTTTTATTAGTCGTGTTAAAAGTTCTGGTTTGATCTCTTTTGGACGATTGAAAAAGTGTTTGCAGGTTTTTTGGGATATTGGTAGAAAGAATCAAAAGGGATTTTGATTTTAATTTCTTTAAATATCAGGATTTTGGTAAACAATATTTATTTTGGTTACCAAAATTGAATTTTGGTTGTGTACGGGATAAGAATGAATAGTATGCGAGCTCCAGTGTACGACCTCTAGTGTGCGGACCAGTGTGCGGTTGAAACTAAATGGTGTACTGGATTGTGGACTTACAATTGCTCTACGGGCACAACAACAGAGTGTGCGACCCAAATTGTAAGAGTGTGCGGTCCATCAAAGCAGTATGCGGTTCAAAGGCTAGTGTGTAGTCTGTGGTTATTTAAGAATCTACTGATTTGAGGCCCAACAGAATGTGCGTCCCCACAAGGAAGTATGCGGCCCAAATTGCAAGAGTTTGTGGTCCAAGTTGATAGTGTGCGACTTCAAAAACAGTGTGCGACTAGATTATAAGTGAACTGTTGGACTGTTGAACCTTTGGTCCAAGTTGATAGTGTACGACTTCATTTTTGGACTCTTTGGACTGTGTGACTTATCATTTTTGGACTGCGCGACCCAATTTTGACCGTTTGGACTATGCGACCCAATTTTCACTGTTTTGACAGTGCGACTGGTTACTATAATTGAACTTATTATAAAATTAAAAATTGTTAACCATTAAAATTAAATTAATTTTTAAATTGTTACTTATAGTTTGATTTTTCAAAAATGGAACTCGCTAACTAGATCTCGTTGAGTGACGACAAGGCTGCCATGAACCATGATCTTAATAACATCATAGGAAACAACAACAGGATCCCTAGGCTTGGAGGTCTATCTGCAATGGACCAACTGAAATGGACCAACTGTGATCACCTATGTAGTAGATGAGGAAAAGGGGACCACTGCTGTCACGCCAACAACAGCTTATAGTGAAAAGGATTGGTGTGCGTTAGGTGTGATATAATTTTATTAATATTTGGAGCCCATTTTACGCATTAGTCAAGTTTTAAATTTATAAAACACAGTATTCTACTAACAGTAAACACACACATGGGCAAGTGCGCCCATCGTTAGCGTAGTATAGCGTTGGTAAAATACCGAGGTCGTCCAAGGACACAAGAGCTTTTAGTACCGGTTTATCCTCAACGTCTAATCAATCTAAATTTTTGAGAAAAGATTTGAAATGAGAAAATAAAAACTAAAAATGCAGAAATAAAAACAGATAGACAAGATGAATCACTTGGATCTGACTCGCCTTTAATGTATCCTTTGATGATTTTCTCACTTTTGGACTTTTTAAGAGATTATCTTAGTTATAGTAGTAGGCCCCTCTTTTGAAGGTGACGTTACCCTCAACCCAGTGGTTTGAGTCAGCAAGGATACAATCCCAAAGGGTCGGAATATTGAAAGATAATTAATTAAGTTATTAATGCGAAAAATGGTAGGCCCCTCTTTTGAAGGTGACGTTACCCTCGGCTAAGTGGTTTGAGTCAGCAGGGATACAATCCCAAGTAGTCGGTTTAATGTATTAATAGTAGTTTACATATGATGGGTTCAAGCCATTCGCACCCCCGCCATCCAATACCAGTGGGTATTGAAGGAGGTCCTAGTAAGCTTGAACCTGGTCCTTGCATGATTTATACACTGAACAAGGCAAGAACCTTACTAAACCATTCCCTTAACCCCCGACCAGGTAGCCAACATGCCTCTATATAGACCGTAGAGATATGAATGATGCAATCTTTTACTTTATATAGACAGTAAAGTAACGCCAAGACACCACGGACAAATGATAAAGAAAATTCACCTTCAACATAAGAAACTAGTTATAAAAGTCATTAGTACAAAACCAAATAAAAAGTGCAAAAAACACTAAAGACTTGTCTTCACCAAGTGATGTAAGAGGCTTAACCAAACATGGCCTTTGATTGGCAAGAACCCTTACGATCAATCTTGGATCCCGAGATTAGTACACACACTCTAATGATGGATGATGGATGATGGTGGTGGGTGTTGGTGTTGTAGTGATGGCAAAGTGGGAGAGTAGTGGTTTGCCAATGGATGCCTTTGAAGTGAGCCAAGCACCCCTATTTATAGCCTGCACAGAGTCCTGGCCACGGCCCCGTGTCCAGCGAACACGCCCTCGTGGTCAGCCTTTTCTCTTCCTTCATTAAATGCATCTGTCAGCAGAGGGCTCCACACGGCCCGTGTCCAGCGGGCACGGCCCCGTGGGCAGAAGCGTATCTGTACTACCAAGATTTTGCAAGATTCTGCATATCTTAGCGTGGACCGCGCCCCGTGCTGAGCTGGGCACGCCCCCATGGTGGGCGTAGAAGGTTCTTCAGCTTTGTCTTTTCTACAGGGTTCTGACCACGCCCCCGTGTCCAGCGGGCACGACCCCATGGTCAGTCTTCTGTGTCCTTTGTTTTTGCTTTGGGGATGCTGCCAAGGGGTCAGGCATGTCACGTTTATTCCTTTTCTTTGTATTTATGTTGGTTTTGGCTATATATTTGTTCCATTTGTTCGTTTAAGCTCATTTAGTCTTATAAATTCAAAAGGAAGACAAAAACACACTTTTTCCAACATTAGTACTAAAAAAAGGTTAGTTTTATGCCTCATTTGATATAATTTATATGTTACATTTTGCACACATCAAATACCCTCACACTTGAATCTTTGCTTGTCCTCAAGCAAAACTCTTTAATATGTGGCTTTACACACCTAAATGGAAGAGGTAGGAAAGAAGTTTTGGACTTATCTTGAGTGTCGGGAATCCAAGATCTTTATTGGGTTTTATTTTTATTTTATTCACAATCCTATTCGTAATGATTTATTTAGAACAATTTATAAGAAAAATTACTTATTTGGGCATAAGATGCCTCTTTAAAATTCCTTTTAT
This sequence comes from Helianthus tuberosus, assembly GCA_030545235.1. Lineage (NCBI taxonomy): Eukaryota > Viridiplantae > Streptophyta > Magnoliopsida > Asterales > Asteraceae > Helianthus > Helianthus tuberosus. The sequence continues at coordinate 129,206,799 of CM060397.1, read as the reverse complement.
ATACAATTTCACATACCTCACGAGAGATCACTCAACACTCGGCCGAAGTTGTATTTTTGTGAAACACTCGAGACCGGCATGGAACTTACTTCTACTATACGCTTGCCAAGCGATCAATCCTCCTCCTTTTTAACTATAAACCTTTGTAAATATCAACAGGACTTGGGGAAGGGTTAGGCTTGGGCTAAGGGTATGTGGTTTTGGTTAGTGGTTAGTAAAAATGGTGAAAAGCGTAAAAAGCGTCGGTCGTCGTAAAAATTTTCATTTTCGTGACTTTTATTCAAACCAAGCACAATCAAACAAAGTTTTTTGAGGAACTTGTTTGTTTATTGCAAGACTTTCTTTTTTTTTATGGACAAACGTCACGCAATAACCAACCTTTTTACTAAAACAAGGGGTTGAAAAGAAAAAGATTTTGGTTGATAAAGGGTGTTTGTTTTGTGGGTTTTGAAATGAAAAGGTTTAGGCTCAAGGGGGTTAACTAGGGGGATTTTGGGTAGGTGATAAAAAAAATTGAAAAATAATGGTGTTGAAAGGAAAATGGGTTAGTCCTAATGCCTCCAGCATTTACTCACTTGGGTTCAAGTTGGTAAGGACCGGGAATGTATCGTCGTGGCAAGTTCTAGAGTCGAAAGAACTAAGCGGCGATTCACACAGGAAACAAAAAATGAGCATTTAGTTTAAAGATGTATGCTTGTATGCTCAATAAAGGCTCAAAACTCACTTGTTGTGGGAATGGGTTTATAATGTGATCAAGTATATAAAATCAAATTTTAATTAGATTTGTCATGCCTTTTCATAATTTTCTTATTTGGTTCTTTTTATCACAATGCTATCGGTTGTAAACTTGTAAAAATGTAACCTTTTTAGAAATTATTATTCCTAAATTAAAACAAGACAAGTAAAAAAAATGAAAACTTTTGAACAAAAATTTGGGGTGATTAGTGGTTCCAATAGAGTTTTGTGTAAGGCTTGTTATTAGGACTTGCGAGATTCAAGGTTTTGTCATCCCCCCACACTTAAATTACACATTGTCCTCAATGTGTCCTAAAAATAAGTTTTTAGGTTGATTGAATGTGTAAAAAGGTGTTGAAAAACAAATGTTTATGTTACTGGGCATCTGGCCACGGCCCCGTGTTGGTCCGGGCACGACCCCATGGTCAGATCGCCAGTAACAAAATTTAACAGAAGGCTGGCCACGGGGCGTGTTCAGCAAGCACGACCCCATGGCCAGATACCTGAACTGGGCAAATTTCTGCAGAGCCTGGGCATGGGGCATGTTGGGCTGAGCACGTCCCCGTGCGGAACTTGCTGTAATGCGGGAAAAGTTATCGGAAGGCTCTGTTTTTTGTGCATGGGGTGTGGTTTTAATGTTCCCTTGGTAACCTCCACCTTTTCGAGTGTGTTTTATTCCTGAAAAGTAAGACTAAACTAGAAAACATAAAAGTTAAACTAAACTAAAAACTACGAATAGTTCCGCGGAATGCCTCCGTGGTGCGCCACATTTATAAGGGTCCTTGGCTAGACCCAAAGTCAGTCATATGTTACCCGAGCGGGATGTCTCACATCCCATGTTGCACCGTCGGAGAGCGTCATCCAAACTTGAGTCTATGACATTCATGTAGTTAACCGGGTCATCCTCTACTCTTTTCCCAACCCCGAATTTCATCTTTTTGTCTCCAACCCTCAATGTTATCTTCCCGTCACTCATGTCCACCGTTGCATTAGCGGTGGCAAGGAATGATCTTCCTAGTATAAGTGGTACTTCGGTGTCTTCCTCCATGTCGAGTATGACAAAGTCGGCCAGGAAGACAAAGTTTCCGACTTTTACCCATAAATTCTCGGCGACACCTTGTGCGTGTTTGATAGACCTATCAGCGAGTTTTATGCTCATCTTTGTGGCGCTTGTCTTACCTAGTCTGAGTCGGTCAAACATTGACGCGAGCATGAGATTGATGCTAGCCCTAAGGTCGGCTAGTGCATTGCGTATGGGTGATCCCCCAATGGAGCAAAGGATGGTGAAGCTTCCGGGGTCGATTTTCTTTTGTGGGAGTTTGTTAAGTAGTACGACGGAGAATTCTTCATTTAAATTGACTAATTGCAATGTTTAAATCTTCCTTTTGAGCATGAGGAAGTCTCATGAATTTTGAATATTTTGGCATTTGAGTGAGGACTTCCACAAATGGAAGATTGATATGCAACTGTTTTAGTAAGTTTATGAATTTTGTGAATTGCTCGTCGGTCTTTTGGCGAAGTAACCGACCGGGGTAAGGTACCGAGGGGCTCTTGGTGGGTTCGGGATTTGGCGGAGGAGTTGTTTCTTTATGGGTTGTTAGCAAGGTCGTTGTTTGAATTGGTGGACTTTTGTCGGTTGGGGGTTATGTGGCTTCATCGGGACCTACAGTATGGTTTCTCACTGTTATGAGATGTACTTGCGCCTTTGGGTTGGATTCGGTATTGCTAGGTAGTGAGCCTTGTGGTCTCTCGGAGAAATTTTGAGCTAGTTTATTTAGTTGTTTTTCAATGTTTTGAATACTAGCTTGTTGATTTCTAAAGTTGGATTCCACTTGTAGGAATCGATCCGAGTTCCTTTTTTCGGTTTCGGAGATAAGGCGTGAGATGATGTCCTCTAGCCTATCCCATCCCCCGTGTTGTTGTTGAGAGAAATTTTGTGACTCATTTCTTGGTTGTTGTTGAAAGTTTGTTCGTTGATTTTGGTTTTGTTGGTTACTACTATTGCCGGGCTCCTTCCAACCTAGATTAGGGTTGTTACGCCATCCTTGGTTGTAGGTACCCGTCGGGGGACCCGACGGCCTAAGTCTATTATCAATGTAGTTTACCATTTCCATTTAATTATCCATTTCTTTCAGACAACTCCAATTCTCATCTGGCCCACCACACCCTTTACAAGCCATAACCGAGGCCATTTTTGCCATTTCTAATTTTTTTTTTTTTTTTTGAAGATAGAGCCTCAATTTGGGCTTGCAAAGAGGTGTTTTCATCTACCTTATGGGTGCCCGGGGCGATAGATTTTGTGCCTCGGGGGGTGTGCCAATGAAAATTGTTTTGAGCAATTTGCTCAATTTGATTATAAATTTCATTTGGGTGACGATTACCTAAGAGTCCCTCGGAGCTAGAGTCGAGTGTTTGTCTCGTGTGTGGCAACAACCCATTATAGAAAGTGGATACTTGTTGCCATCCTGCGAGACCATGATGAGGACATTTCCGTAATAGCTCCTAGAATCTTTCCCAAGTTTCATATAAGAATTCCCCGTCCTCTTGTGAATATATATTGATTTTAGTCATTAATTTAGCGGTTTTAGAGGGCGGGAAATACTTATATAAAAACTTTTGGGCAAGTTCATCCCAAATGTTTACCGCACCACTTGGGAGGGTGTTAAGCCAAGCCTTAGCTCGGTCTTTTAGTGAAAATGGGAACATTCAGAGGCGGATGGCGTCATTTGATGTCCCGTTGATACGAAAGGTGTCACATATTTCCAAAAAGTTGGTAATATGTAAATGGGGTTCTTCATCAGCTAGGCCATGGAAGGTTGCGGAATTTTGGAGCATTTGAATCAAATGCGGCCGAAGTTCAAAGTTGTTGGCATCGACATTCGGTGCATTGATGGCGGCTCCGAGATTACCTACCGTGGGTCGTAGATAATCCATAAGGGTACGCTGATCCGCCATTGGAAGTTGGTCCCTCGAAGCTTTCTCTTGAATTTTAGCTTTTAGTCTCTTTCTTAGAAAGCATTCGGGTTCGTTTAGAGGCTCTTTTATGTCTTTATTGGAACTGGAGCTCATGCACTGCGTATAGAGTTCAGGTGTTGCGACTGGGTTCCAAGTCCTGCGATAAAAACAAAGAAGAAAACTGGTCAGATGTCTCACCACGGCCCCGTGGTCGTTGTTACAGCGGTTGTTTTCTGGATCCCAGTTACTGGGGAGTTCAACACGGCCCCGTTGTGCACCGCCACGGCCCCGTGGTCACTCTTCTGTAACTCAGAAAACAAAAACTGCCAGTAAGTTTGTTATGTATGGCCCCGTGTCCGACAAGGCACGGCCCGTGCTGAAGTCTGCAGAAACTGAAAAATTTAAGAAAAATCCTAAAAAAGAAAAACAAGAACAAAAATAATTAGGCCGTTGATTCCAAACTTTCTTAAAATTCTTGTGTCCTCGGCGACGGTGCCAAAAACTTGGTGTGCGTTAGGTGTGATATGATTTTATTAATATTTTGAGCCAATTTTACGCATTAGTCAAGTTTTAAATTTATAAAACACGATATTCTACTAACACTAAACACACACATGGGCAAGTGCACCCATCGTGAGCGTAGTATAGCGTTGGTAAGATACCAAGGTCGTCCAAGGACACAAGAGCTTTTAGTACCGGTTTATCCTCAACATCTAATCAATCTAAAATTTTGAGAAAATATTTGAAATAAGAAAATAAAAACTAAAAATGTAGAAATAAAATAAAAACAGATAGACAAGATGAATCACTTGGATCCGACTCGCCTTTAATTATCCTTTGATGATTTTCGCACTTTCGGACTTTTTAAGAGATTGTCTTAGTTATAGTAGTAGGCCCCTCTTTTGAAGGTGACGTTACCCTCAACCCAGTGGTTTGAGTCAGCAAGGATACAATCCCAAAGGGTCGGAATATTGAAAGATAATTAATTAAGTTATTAATGCGAAAACTGTTAGGCCCCTCTTTTGAAGGTGACATTACCCTCGGCTAAGTGGTTTGAGTCAGCAAGATACAATCCCAAGAAGCAGGTTTAAAGTATTAATAGTATTTTACATATGAGAGGTTCAAGCCATTCGCACCCCCGCCATCCAATACCAGTGGGTATTGAAGGAGGTCCTAGTAAGCTTGAACCTGGTCCATGCAGGATCTATACACTGAACAAGGCACGAACCTTACTAAACCATTCCCTTAACCCCTGACCAGGTAGCCAACATGCCTCTATATAGACCGTAGAGACATGAATGATGCAATTTTTTACTTCATATAGATAGTAAAGTAACACCAAGACACCACGGACAAATGATAAAGAAAATTCACCTTCAACATAAGAAACTAGTTATTAAAGTCATTAATACAAAACCAAATAAATAGTGCGAAAATATTAAAAATCAAAAGTAATACACTAAAGACTTGTCTTCACCAAGTGATGTAAGAGGCTTAACCAAACATGGCCTTTGATTAGCAAGAACCCTCACGATCAATCTTGAATCCCGAGACTACTACACACACTCTAAAGATGGAGGATGGATGATGGTGGTGGGTGTTGGTGTTGTAGTGGTGGTGGAGTGGTGGCAAAGTGGGAGAGTAGTGGTTTGCCAAGGGATACCTTTGAAGTGAGCCAAGAACCCCTATTTATAGCCTACACCGAGTCCTGGCCATGGCCTTGTGTCCAGCGAACACGCCCCCGTGGCCAGCCTTTTCTCTTCCTTCATTAAATGCATGTGCCAGCAGAGGGCTCCACACGACCCGTGTCCAGCGGGCATGACCCCGTGGGCAGAAGCGTATCTGTACTACCAATATTTTGCAAGATTCTGCGTATCTTAGCGTTGACCATGCCTCGTGCTGAGCTGGGCACGCCCCCGTGGTGGGTGTAGAAGCTTCTTCTACAGCTTTGTCTTTTCTGCAGGGTTCTGACCACGCCCTCGTGTCCAACGGGCACGGCCCTGGGGTCAGTCTTCTGTGTCCTTTGTTTTTTCTTTGGGGATGCTGCCGAGGAGTCAGGCATGTCACGTTTATTCCTTTTCTTTGTATTTATGTTGGGTTTGGTTGTATATTTGTTCCTTTTGTTCATTTAAGCTCATTTGGTCCTGTAAATTCAAAAGGAAGACAAAAACACATTTTTTCCAACATTAGTACTAAAATAAGGGTTAGTTTTATGCCTCATTTGATGTAATTTATATGTTACATTTTGCACACATCAAGGATTATGAAAAGGTTGAGATTGATGGCAAGTCTCTAGCTATGCTACACTCCACGTTGGCTCCTGAAATTGATGTTGGGGTTAGGGAAGCTAATTCTGCCCAGGAGTTGTGGAATGCTCTTTTGGCCATGTATGAGGGCAATTAAGATATGAAGTAGAGCAAAAGGGAGATGTGATGCAGAGGTTCAACATGTTTAATCATTTTCCGGGAGAAACCCTTGAAAATCATATTCAAAGGTTTATCTCCCTAGTTAGGGAGATGAGGACGCATGATATGATGCTTCAGAACTCTGTGGTCAAGAAGAAATTGTTAAATGCTCTTCTGAAAAGCTGGGATACTAATGTGACACTAACTAAGAGAACCAAAGAAGTGTCATGTATGAGTGTTGCTAAACTGCTTTCTCTAGTTAAGTCTTATGTGACACTAACTAACCAAGGACCTTGGATGGAACAAGTCTAAGCGTAGATGCTTTAACTACCATGAGCCAGGGCATTTTGCTCGTGAATGCCGACAACCGAAGAGAGAAAGATCAGATTTGAACGTGACCATCACCGTTAGCTCAGCTTCAAGACCTGCACCTACTGCTGCTTCTACCACTCGACCTGCTACTGGATCTACCTCAAATATATCTACCACAAACCAAAGCACTGTCTTTGGATTACCTTCAGTTGAAAATCCAAACAATGCTATGGTGGTTCAGGAGGGAGGAGGATTTGATTGGTCGGCTCAGATGGCTAACTTGCGAGTCACTGAAGATACTGTGTTTCAAGCTTTCATGGCTCAGATGCACGATTTTACTCCTACTCACATTGAGGTACGTGTAGATAATATTTGTACTAGTGCTTGTAAAGAAAAAGTTAGTGGTTATAAAAAGCAGGCTGACTCACTCATTATGCAACTGCAATTATTCAAATCTGATTTATATTAGATTAAAAAGAAAATCAATGGATATAAGGATATGGTGGAGACGCAAAAGCGTGATATCCGTCATTTGCAAAATGACTTGAGTCAAGAAAAGTGTAGGCATCTCCACTTCAAAGAACTGATAGAAAAATTAACTGTTGAACTTGATTTCCTAAATGAAAATATAGAGTTCAATTTTAAAAAGTTTGGTGTTTCAAGTGAAAAGGTTGAGAAAATGATAAACAAACAGTTAAAATATAGTCAAAAAGAAGTTAGGAATAAAGGACTGGGATTTGTATGCATTCCTCCACCATACAATCACAACTATACCTCTATTCCTATGACTGAAGAGGAGATCGCCAACACGCCTGACATGGTCTATGGGCGGGCTAATGATGTAAATGTTGAATCTGCCAAGCCCAAGAAATTCAAAATTACAAGGCCTGATAAAACTAAAATTAACTTAGAGAAACAAGCCTTTAATAAAACGTTCACAAAACCTGCTGATGTCTCAAAGCAGACTGAGACTCTAAGTTTTGAGAAAAATGCCAATGTTGATAAACATTTTCAAGTATTAAATAATGTTGAATCAACAATTTCTCAAAAACTATCTGAATTGCAAAATCAAAAAGAAGAGTCTCAAATTAAATCAACCTGTCTTGAGTTTGCTATGATGAATGATCTGGCTAAGTTCATCAAAGAGTTTGAGTCTAACAAACAATCTAAATCAACTACTTCATTCGATTCTTCATGTGATTCTTCAGAAATAGCTAATTGTGAAAACTCAGAATTAGTTGAATCTGCTGAATCTAGTAATGAACCTTTTGAAGAAGTTGAATTAGAACAAATGAAAGCAGAATCATAGCCATAATAAAAACTTCTATTGAATCCAGTGATACGTCACCTATTGAACTTAAATCAACAACAGAAGTCTCTGTTCAGCCACAGAACATTACTGATTCTGAATCTGTTGCACAAACGGTGTCGCTTGAAACGAGCAGTGCTGCAGATTCAACTGAAACTGTTTGTGAAAAAATGAAAGTTACTAACCTAGTTACTTCATATGCAGAAAAAGTAATTGTTGAAGACTGGGTAGAGGATGACAAGGATGATGATGTTGAATTGCATGATTTAAAATTAAAATTTCAGAAAAACAATCTTTTAGTTTATGAAAAGTCAAACAATGTTTCAATTTCTGATGATGCTTTAAATTGTGTGGGCTCTGTTTTTAAGAGCGATGGATGTTTGAATGCTTGCTTTGATTATGTTTCTGATTGCTTAAATTCAGTTGTTTTGCCAAACAAATCTGATGTGTCTAAAAAATTGTTGGTAAAACAAGCTAGACAAGGTGGAGAAACAAAATATGTTCCACCAAAGTAAAAATTGAAAAATGTGTGTGCAGATAATCTCAATAATAAAACTTCAAAAACACAAGTAACAAATAAGCAGGGTACGAATCAAAGTAAGTCCGTTTCGTCAAGACCTCGGGATCCACACAGGTCTTCTAGTTCTAAAGAGGCTAATAGATCTCCAGCAAAGCCTCATGTGAAACGTCAAATATGTTACACATGTGCATCGCTGGTCACATAGCAAGAAATTGTCAGCATAGTCCCGAAAAGCTCAAGGAAGGGGAGCATCAGAAGGCTCCAAAAGTGAATAATAAACAAACTAAACAGGTGAAGGCTGAAAAACCTAAACCTGTGAAGAGTTTAGATTCCAAGGTGAAGCCTTCTGATGGGGATTGGAACAAGACTAAACAATTAAACAAGAAGAGTCAATTGAATTCTTCAAATCTAACTTTGCAAAAATGGAAAAAATTTTTTGAAAAACAATAAGCAAATTTGGAAACCTCAAAGCCATGTTCAATCAACTCCTTCTAAATCCTTGTGTTCTAGTAATAGAACTACCTGTTCTGAAAATAATATGTTGTGGATGAAAGTAACTTAAGTGAATGAGAAGGGTTTACCCACCGCCACTATGCCCTTGGTACCCAACTCTAACTGATCCCGCATAATGTGCAGGAACGGCTATGGAGGGCTATCATTAGACTTTGGTGTATTGATAGTGGTTGTTCTAGGCATATGACTGGCGACTTATCCCAGCTAAGTGATATTGAATAATTCAACGGTAGATTTGTTGCCTTTGCGGGAGGTGAGAAGGGTCAGATCACCCAACGAGGCACTGTAAGGAATGGTGATCTCTGTTTCAAAAATGTGAACTATGTTCCTGAGTTGAAGCATAGCCTACTAAGTGTATCTCAAATTTGTGACAATGGCTATTCAACTTATTTCACCGACAAACACTATCTTATTTTAAAACAAGGAATTGTCCTTCCTGAGGATTGGATTTTACTAAAATCTGACAGAAAATGGAACACTTACGTAATTGACATGAATAAACCACCTTCTGAAAGCGTTATCTGTTTGTTTTCAAAAATCTCTAAACATAATGCCATGTTGTGGCATCGTCATTTTGGACATGCAAATGTCAAAAACTTGAACTATCATGCTAAATTGGGGTTGGTAAGGGATCTACCTGTTAAAGATTTCATAAATTTTGAAAAATGTGTCTCTTGTGCTAAGGGTAAACAACATAGAAAACCCCACTTTCCTAAGCTGGTGAATTCAATTAACAGTATGCTGCAGCTCCTTCACATGGATCTTTTTGGTCCTGCGAACGTGCTCAGCATATCAGGAAAGTCTTACTGTTTAGATATTACTGATGAGTACTCACGTTTTACTTGGGTTTTCTTCTTAGCTATTAAAAGTGAGACTGCAGAGCTCGTTAAGCGATTTATCATATTTATGGAGAATCAAAGCAACAAGAAGGTGAAGGGAATTCGAATCGATAATGGCACCGAGTTCAAGAATGCTAAGCTGAACTTCTTCTGTGCTCAAAGGGGAATCACTAGAGAATACAGTGCTGCTAGAACTCCACAATAGAATGGGGTAGCGGAAAGAAGGAATAGAACCCTGATTGAAGCAGCCCGTACTATGTTATGTAATTCTAAACTCCCAGTCTTCTTCTGGGATGAGGTGATAAACACAGCGTGTTATGTTCAAAATAAGGTTTTGATCAACAAAGCACATATGAAGACGCCTCATGAAGTTCTGTTTGGTGAAAAACCCTCTATTGGGCATTTTTGAGCTTTTGGTTGCCCATGTACCTTATGGCACCTAGACGCAATTCCAAAGTTTGATGCTAGGGGTGATGAATGTTACTTTATCGGCTATGCTGGTAAAGGTGAACACGAGAACAAGACCGCATATAGAGTGTACAACAAAATCACAAGGCAGATCATCTAGTCATTCGATGTACAGTGGCTTGAGGACAACAAGACAGATGCTGGAAACGGGCCATTTACTCTCTATAATTATGCTCATCTGTTTAAACCGTTTGATATTCTCGATGACTTACCTCCTGTTGTTTCTACCGATAATGCAGGTCCTTCAAATGTTGCTCCAAGCTCTTCAATCATTACAAATAAGGCTGATGAAGAGGGGGATGTTGAAGGTGAGAGGGGATGTTGAAGTTGTGGGGGATAGCACAACTGCAGCCTCAACTTCAACAACTGCACCTGAAACGCAAGAAGTTTCGGATCATACAGATTCTCCCAATGCAGAAGACAAAGCTTCAAATTCGTCTGATGATGAAGATTTATCGAACAATCACGATGAACTGTTTTCAAATGATCCTGTTCTAGACGAGTATGTTGTGGACAAATCTCTGGAGGAACATTTAATTAAACCTTGGAACCAGCAGTAACTGAAAATCTGACAAATCTGCCATCAACAGGAATAGTTCCTAGATCTACCATTCCTACTAGTGTTCAAAGGGATCATCCAGTAGAGAATGTGATTGGACCTATTGGGGCTGGGGTTTTGACCATAGTCAGACAGGAGACATCAACACATGCATGTACTCATGTTTCATCTCTTAAGTAGAGCCTAAAACTACCTCTATAACTCTTCAAGAACCTAGTTGGGTAGATGCCATGTAGGAAGAACTAAACCAGTTTGAAAAAATGCAAGAGTGGAAGTTGGTTAGATTGCCTGCTGGAAAGAAATCACTCGGAACTCGATGGGTTTATCAAAACAAAAGAGAAGATAGTGGATTGATTGTATGAAACAAGGCAAGACTGGTGGTTCAGGGCTTTAGATAGATTGAAGGGCTTGACCATGAGGAAGTGTATGCACCCATGGCCAGATTAGAAGCCATTCGAATCTTTCTTGCCTATGCATCATTGTTAGTGCACTACGTCTATTGACTTCGTCTTGTATCATGTAATAGGATTATCAGTGTCCGAGGTGCAAGAAACAAAGTTGAGTGGGTTTACATGAGGTTTCGCTTGAAAGTGACATGTGACATGTTCAAGCGAAACCAGATCAGTCAGGTTTCGCTTGAACTTGTCATGGACAGCTTCAAGAGAAACCCAACCACTATAAATAGGACACTTGTTGATTCATTTGGTAACGCTTCAGGATTTGTAACGAAGTGCTGCCGAAATCTGTTCAGGTTGTAATTAGTGTTATAATCAATCAAAGTGACAAATTTAATAGTATCAAGTTGTTTCCACGTCCGTTTCACTGATTCCGCCTTTGAATCGGATATAAAGCTCTTCTGAATGACTCGTTTGGGTCCAACAACGATCCTACAAGTGGTATCAGAGCTCAGGAAGAAGAGTTTAGCTTGATATCATCTATGTTCTGACTTCTACACCTTCTTTTTCAATCTGAACAAGTTTTAACGGTCAAAATTGGATCAAATTTTCACAGATTGTGTAAAACTACATATTGACAAACCCTGGAAAGTTTCACTGCAAAATTCGAAGTAAAAATGACAAAATTGGACCAGAAAGTAGGTTTCGTTTGAACGAATACTTGGGGTTCGCTTGAAAACATAGTGGGTTTCGTTTCAAACAGCAGGTTTCGCTTGAAAACCTTGTTGGTTTCGCTTCAAATTGGCTTTCGCTTGAAAGATCATCTGCTTTCGCTTGAATCAAGTTTCGCTTGAAAATTCTTCAGGTTTCGCTTGAATCAGGTTTCGCTTGAAAGATTCTTCAGGTTTCGTTTGAAAGTTATTTAGGTTTCGCTTGAAAGTTAATCAGGTCTCACTTGAAGTGCCAGTTTTGGTAGTTCATTTGAAAGCTGATATTCAGTTTCAATTTGGAATTTCGCTTCAACCTGTTGTTTCGCGTGAAGTCTCAGTTCGCTTGAAAGTGGAAATTCCGAGTCAACATCATTTCACGTCAATCAAGTGTGATTCAAGGAGATATAATCATGGCTAAAATGTTTGATGAACAGGAAAACAAGAATCTTGAAAATTTAAATGTTTGGACTTCTGAATCTTGGATTGATAAGAGAAATAAGGACGTTTGGATTAAAAGATTTGAAAATTTCTTGTGCATGAAACATGAATCATTGGAGAAGTTGGATAAACGGTTTGATGATTTGATTGATAAGTTAGATAGATATGAGATAAGGTTTTCAAATGTTGAAAAAATCTCAAAATTTGCTGATGCATTACCTTTAGAATGGGATGAATTTTTGAGTGAACTAAAAAGGGATGCTAGTTTCTCAAAGTTTTATTTAAGAGAATTCATTAATAAGCTTAGATCACATGAGTTTGATAAAGAAACAAGAAAAGTAAAGTTGATGAATGAAATGAATAGGGACTTAGGAAAAATAAATTTGGATGTGATCATTGAAATGAGAAAAAGAGTCTCTGTGTGTCTTGCTGCAAAAAATGTCATGAAATATGATATTAAGAGAGGTTGTTTTATTGATGAATATGCAAATCCTCTTGATTTTGTTAAAATTTTTTGTGCAGGAACATTCAAGATGGAAACAAAGAAAGAAGCTGATGCTGGAAAGATGAATGAAAAATGCTCAAAATGTGATGAATCTGGAGCAGACAATGTGAAATTCTTGAAAGACGTAGAGAATTTGACATTGGAAAACAAAGCTTTGAAAGCTGAGAAGAAAGCTGATAATGAACAGATTCAGGAGTTGCGCTTGAACTGCGAAAAATTAAAATCTGAAAATGACAAACTTTTGAAGAATGTTGAGAGTTTGTCATTAGAAAACAAAAATTTTTAAAAATTAGAAAATGATTTGAAAAATCAAATAAAAATTTTAGAAAATGAAAAATCAATTTTTGGTAATAATAATTTGGAAAAACAAGAAGCAATAAATTCTCATCTTGAGAATATCATTCGACTTGAAAAAGAAGCCGAATGTAATAGAAATAAAATTGTTGAGTTAGAAAATAAGTTGAAAAGTTTTGTGACTTCTACATCATATGTTTGTCCAAAACCGATCAATTCTGTTCCAATAAGTGACAATGTCACAAATTTTGACAAAGTCAAAATTGAAGATTGTGATAACAAAGCTGATGATGAAAAAGAAAAAGAAAAGAAAAGAAAAATATTTTTAGATTTACAAGAAAAATTTAAAAATATTGTTTTGCAATCTACTGAAACAGGTGAATGTTCTAAACAAAAACCTGTTAAGAAGAGTGTAGAACAGAAACAAAAAGTTGAAAATTTGAAAAATTTTCAAAATGAAAATAAAAGCTCATCAGTTCAGTTATCCAATCACTATAAAAAACCACAAAAATTTAAAAACCAAAACTCACAAAATGTTGGTAATAAGTGGTGCAGGTTTGACCACAGTGCTCAAAAGACAAATCCAGCATTGAAGAGGAGAAATGATTATCACCAAGCCAAACAATGTTATGATCTGAAGGTTTGGACTGACAGAAGTGGATGGTACGATAACAGAGTGTGCTATTCCTGTGGTGTTAGAGGACACATTGTTGTTAACTGCCAGAATTGGAATTTTGAAACACGAAGATGCTATAATTGCCATATCAGAGGACATATTGCCAGAGATTGCCCAAGGAGATCGATGGGAAGATCAAGGGTTGAATCTCAGAGAACGATAAAGAAACCAGTCAATGTCAATCCCAAAGAACAGAAGGTTCTAGAACAGAAAGTGAAACTTTCGCAGGGGCAAAAAGACAGACTGAGGAAAAAGAGGAAGAAGGCGAGAGAGTATTTGGAGAAGATTTTGTCTTCGGGTTCAACAGTTGGTTCGAATAAAAGTTCTGATGAATCAATTCACTCGACGGCAAAGTCAAGCAAATCGAATTCTTCAGATGCAAATCTGAGGACAAACAAGAAGAAAAAGAAAGTTATTGGCGATGAATCTGGCTCATCCAAGTCAGACAAGCCAAGTTCGGGCAATGAATCTGATTCCACAAAATCAGATGAGCCACAAGTTGAGGTAAAAAAAGAAAAAGTTCCTTTAATGAATGATGAGAAATTTCCACCATTACGAGCTGCAAACCTAAAATCAAAAGGTGTTGATGCTGAAAAATGTTTAATAGCAATGTTAAACATATTTTTAGAAAGATGGCTGATGGTAAGGAAAAAGGAGTAAAAGAATTTTATGAAGAAAAGAGAAAAGCTCAAAATACACCCAAGGAGAGTCAGGCTTGGGTGAAACTTTTCAAATAGAAAAATCTGACTTGCCGGAGCTTCCAGGTTGGTAAGTGTGAAGCAGGTATCGGCATCATTCTTGAGAAATTCACAGGATGGTAACTGTGATATTTCGTCTTACAAGTGGTTAATCAAGGACATTAAGTTGTACTTGATTTTCTACAAGTGATTGTGATGCTTGATCTTATATTATTAAAATTTTACAAAATGATTAAAAGAGAACAAGGTGATGAGATGACCCCGAACCCACAAGTGATGGGTAAACAAACTAATTTTTCCGGAAAAACCATTCTGATTAAAACAAACTTAAGTGTTTTGAAATCATTATGGGAAAATAGTTTGTTGTAAGGAGGAGTTCTGATTGAATACGCCGAAACCCTCACGGCTGAACAAACATGATTATTTTCACAAGATTGAAAAACGGTTTTCAAACTGTAAATATCAATGTGTTGTAAATCATGGGGGTACATTATTTTTCTGCAAATCAGTGCATGAAAAGCAGAAAATGGATGGCGAGACAAAGCTATCAGTACTGGTTGTTAAATTTTCTTTAAATGATTTTGCATTTTAGGGGGAGAAAAATTGTCAGAAAATACAAAAACATTTGAAAATTTGAAAAAGTTAAAAACATGATAAAATTCGAAAATTGAGTTTTTGTGTAAAAAGAGGAAATGATAGTACATCAGTAGACAGTTATAGTACGCTAAAGAATTGGAAAGTTAAATAGCGTTAAACAGTCTCACTGATGATATGCCGATAGGTTTTTATACATTTAGTAAACGTTTTCGGGATATAAACCTAAATTCAAACTTGCTTATTTCGTGGGGAACACTACTTGGATATATAGGTAACCCCTGAAATCTCGTTTGAAAGGTCCCTCTTTCTGAGATACTAGGTCTTTATGCTTAGTGATATCTGGGGTATTATCCCGGGACTTCTGATTTTGCAGAAGCAATGGCCTAGTCCCCGGAGAATACTTTCCGCATTGCTTGAAACATAGCGTAGCAAATTGATGAAACAATAAAATTGATAGGCATTGCTGTTGTAATACAAAAGATCCTCTAAAGGGGACACACCAAAAGTCGAGCCGTCATCTCTCTGCTGAACGGAAGTTCTGACCTGAGCTCTCACGGTTTCGTACTATAATCTATTCCCCTTACAGATATCATCTAGGTATACTCACCTGTAAGACTGAATATTGGGATCTGGATACGGGAGTATATTCAAGAGGTGGGACACATGAATGAGTTTAAGTTCTTAAAACACCTAATTCGTATCCTGGATCAGTTGAACTTTGTATGAAAATTTAAGTGGAGAAGTATATCGACAATCTAAGTGAATTGTTTAATTCTTAATGTGTAACTAAGCTCAACGGTACTTGTGACTTGTCAAAAACTGATATGATCCTCTGACGCATACTCAAACAAAAATATCGTCTGTAAATATGTTTGTACATATTTCTTTACTGCTTTATATTTTCAGAAAAATACAAAAAGATTTTTGATTCTGCTTTATTTTCGACAACCGATGTCTGAAATGCTAAGTGTCAAAATCTAAGTAAGCTGATTGTGTTTCTGAAAATAAAACAAGTTCATTAATTTGAAACTTGAATTAAAAATAAAAAATTCAAAAACATTTTGTGATATCTCCAAGGTCATTAATTTGGACTTGGATGATTAACTGTGAGGGAGTTGGATTCTTTATTGCTGCTATATATATCATTTAGTTTGTTGATAGGGGGAGCAGTTAAAAGTTTAAAAGAGTCAGGTTATGATTCCTTGTAGTTTAACATGTTGTTACTTATAAACGTATGAGTAATTGCAGATAGTCCAGATTACGATCCCAAGAGCAGAGTTTAAGGGGGAGTCTGATGACAAGCTTGAAGCATGGAGGAGCTTATAGATGGAAAGCTAGGTGTCGATCCCAAAGCACGGAAGCTTGATGAAAGGGGGAGCCTGAAGCTGATGGAAAAAGAGAAAGATTGATGGATACTTATAATGTTACAACTTGGATAAGAAGGCAGAATGATCAAGACCGAAGATGTGTCATGCTGAAAACTAGACACTGAAGACTTCGTCAATATCCGAGGGGGAGTCTGTTAGTGCACTACGTCTATTGACTTCGTCTTGTATCATGTAATAGGATTATCAGTGTTCGAGGTGCAAGAAACAAAGTTGAGTGGGTTTACATGAGGTTTTGCTTGAAAGTGACATGTGACATGTTCAAGCGAAACCAGATCAGTCAGGTTTCGCTTGAACTTGTCATGGTCAGCTTCAAGAGAAACCCAACCACTATAAATAGGGCACTTGTTGATTCATTTGGTAACGCTTCAGGATTTGTAACGAAGTGCTGCCGAAATCTGTTTAGGTTGTAATTAGTGTTATAATCAATCAAAGTGACAGATTTAATAGTATCAAGCTGTTTCCATGTCCGTTTCACTGATTCCGCCTTTGAATCGGATATAAAGCTCTTCTGAACGACTCGTTTGGGTCCAACAACGATCCTACAATCATTTCAAGGGTTCAAGGTATATCAGATGGATGTTAAGATGACGTTCATGTATGGCAAAGTGAAAGAAGAGATTTACATCACTTAGCCGCCCGGTTTTGTTGATCCATGTTATCTAGAGCACATGTATAAACTTGACAAAGCATTGTGTGGGTTGCATCAGGCACTCCATGCATGGTATGCTACATTCAGGGCCATCTCCGAGAATGATAATTAAATTTGGGCCCGGGTGAAACAAAAAAAATGGTATAATATAAAATCATCAAATATATATCAAGAAACCACAATACGACATGTTAATCATGGGGTTTGAACTCGTGACCTCAAGATTATAACCCAAAATATTAACTAATTAATCATATAATCATCTTGTTAATTGATAAAACAGATTAGGAAATAAAAAATGTATGAGATTAACTGAAAATTGTTTAGGAAATAAAAATGTAAGGGAAAGACTTAGAACTCATGACCTTGGTTTTCAAATTTGAGTATTTTAACCATTGAACTAGCTTCATTTTTGTTACTGAAGTCATTTATTAAACATTTAAGATAACAACGCTCATTTAAAAATCTTGACCCTATATTTTTGTTGGGCCCTATAAACCTTTTGGGCCTTGGCGTCTGCCCGGGCTGCCCAGCCCACAAAGCCGGGCCTGGCTACATTGACTGAGCACCTGCTCGCGAATGGATACAGTCGTGGAATCATCAATCAGACCCTGTTTATTCGTAAAGTGGGAGAAGACCGATCCTAGTGCAAATCTATGTGGATGACATTATCTTTGGGTCCACCAGTGATGCACTGTGCAAAGAATTTGAAGAAGTCATGAAGAAGCAGTTTGAAATGAGTGTTTTGGGAGAAATGAATTTCTTTCTAGGATTGCAAGTTCGTCAAACCTCAATGGGTATCCTGATTCATTAGGGAAAGTATGTTGACGATATCATTGCAAAATTCAAACTTCAGGTTATGAAGCCAACAAACACTCCTATGGCAGAGAGACCAGTTCTAAAAGAAGACCTGGAAGGAGAAGCTGTCGACGAAACATTATACCGGTCCATGATTGGGTCGTTGATGTATTTGACTGCCAGTCTACCGGATATCATGTTTGTCGTGTGTCAATGTGCACGTTATCAGGCTACTCCTAAACTCTCGCATTTAAATGTTATCAAGAGAATCTTTAGATATCTTAACGGCAAGCCTAGACTTGGCCTTTTGTATCGTAGAGATTATGTGTGTTTTCTGATAGTAATTTTAGAGGTGTAGGCAGGGACATGAAGTCCACGCACTACAAAAAAAAAATGCCATATAGTAACACACAAAAATGCCACGAAAAGCCTATAAAGTGTCACTAAAAACCCTTTAAAGAATGAGCGGCACATAAAAAAATGCCACTAGAAGCAGTGTCACTAAAGCCTTTTGTAGCACTTTCAGTGTGCCACTGTAAATTTTTATACTTTTAGTGGCACTTTTTGTTTTTGCCACAGTATAATAAAAGAAACTTCTTGTGGCACAAATTTTGTGTCGATAAAAACTTGTTTTTTAGTTGAATATTCATACTACTTTTAGTAGCACAAATTTTTTTCCACAAAAATCACATTAATAAGTGTCGCTACATACGTTTACCATATTATTATCATTATTTATTTACAATGTGTAATTAAATGAAACTATAGAGTGTAAAAATCATAACATCATCAATTCAATAAAATGTTTGATCATTATACAAACATATTCCAAATGTTTGCAAACAAATATCTAATCAATGTCAAATTAATTCTAAATATCAAACATCAAAAAGCACCCAACAAATGTTTAAATCTAAACACGAAACTTCATTGAGTTCATAAACCTCGTTCACAATCTTAATGCAAGTAAAATGATCATCATGCTAGCGCCTTATTAGCAATGTTACTAACAATTATCTATTAAAAAATTACAAATTTAGATTTCTAACAAGATGATTTTTATAAACTGCTAACAAGATTAGGTTTATAAGAATCTTATGTTTCCTTCAAACACCTAATCTACTTCACTCTTAGACTTTTCACAAGTAACCCTTTTATTATAACAAGTATTTGAGAATATGTTCTAATGAAAAGTATGGTTCAAAAGTCATAAATTTTATTAACTCAAGTTCAATAAAATTAAAAGTTGAGTTGGGAGTACATACTTGATATTGACTACACGAGTCTAACCATGCCAAAATCAACAATTTTGGGTCTTCTTTGATAGTAGGAGTTTTATGAACTACATAAAAGAGATTGAAGCAATTTAAGAAATGTGAAAGTGCAAGATTATATAAAACTATTGACACAAATTTGAACTACTCACTGTCAAGTCTAAACAGAACATTCATTGGCAATTAAATTATCGAGAAGATTAAGACCAACTAAGGGGTATGGAGGACATGGTTGGGTCATGATTTACTACGTAGGACCATTATTTATGTGCTACATCACCCCCTTCATTAAATCATGGTGGTTTTCGTGGATTAAACCACGACAACAATGACCCTCCCATTTGATGATTTTAAGACAAGAATAAATTAAAAAATAAAGGAGTAAACTGTCATTTTGGTCCATGTGGTTTGAGCACTTTTGTCATTTTAGTCCAAATCTCAAACTTTTTAAATCTGGGTCCTTGTGGTTTCACTTTTATTGTCATTTTTGTCCAAAATTCAAAAACCCCTTTTTTTTAACTGTTGAAAACTGATTGTTTTGTCTTTTTGTGTAGGGGCATTTTTGTCCATCTCAGGTTTTATTATAACATATCAATAATTAACAAACTAAATTAAATTTATTAAAATTATAACACATTATTAATTAAATTAAATTAAAAGGTTTTCATACACCCAAAATTGAATTCCATTGCCACATATCCTAAAAATGGATTATGGATCTGTGGTCAATCATCTAAAAAAAGACAGTCAGATCTCTTTCTTACACACAAACATACAACTTTTTATCAAGATCCCCTCTCTCTAAACCCTCCTAAACATGGCCACCACCACCATCGATTGAGAAGAAGATAGGGCGGCTGGGAATCAACTGGTACTTTACCAGAGAAGATCTTTCATTCATCTACACCATCGCAGATCTAGCTGGGCAGTGTTTATGGTGGTGACAGCGATGTTAAACCCTAGCCACCCTTACCACTTTAGATTCTAGAGAGAGAGAAATTACATAGAGAGAGAGAGAGCCGTGAGATGATGTTGGTGGTAGTTGTTCTTGAATCTGAGCAAAGGGGCGGCGGCGACGGAGTTTATGGTGTTAACAGCGGTGTTTGGGTGGTGGATGAGTTGATGTTGGTGGTGTTCTTGAATATGAGATTTAGTTGAGTTGATGTTTGGTAGTGTTCTTGAATCAGAGATTTAGGTGAGTTGATGTTTGGTGTTGTTCTTGAACCATTATTTTTAATTAAACATTATTTTTCTTCCATTTATATAGCATGTATTTAGGACATGTTTGGCTAAGCTTATTATAGTTAAAAAGAACTTTTGGAAAAGGACTTTTGGGAAAGGACTTTTTGAAAAGGAGTTTTTAAAAAAAAAGTGTTTGGATTAGCATATTGATGTAAAATGACTAAAATGGACATTCTTTTATATATAAGGGGGTAAAGAAGGGGTATATTGGTAATTTGTAGTTTGAAAAGTTAAAAGCTGGCCAAGAAGTCACAATATTGTGACTTCTTGAAACCTCCTTTTTCTTCTTTGCAAAAAGCCATTTCTAAAAGGACTTTTGGCTTAGCCAAACACAAAAACAACTTATTGGCTTTTTGATAAGTCAATAAGCCAATAAGTTGTTTTGAAAAGCTTAGCCAAACATGCCCTTAAATGTTGATGCACATGTATGATGTTCAGATGTTTATGACAGGCTTGTTCAAAAGGGGAAAAGACCTGGTCCCTTCCGCTTGCTGGCAACACAGCTGTATGGCATGTAAGATTTTATTTGCATTATGCAATTAGTGATTCATTATTTGAGTAGATTATGTGTTGCTTTTTTTTAATTTGGGTATTGATGAGTAATTATTTGTAAATTTGATAATGTTTATATCCAGGTTGATTTAAGTTCTTCAATTTTTGGTGGTTGTATAGATTTAAAACAAATGATGAGATGATGTTGGTGGTGGTGGTTATGAAGATGGAATTCGAAGATAAGGTTTGAAGATGGTGTTTAAGATCGAATTTATGATGATGTTCATGTTTCAGAATTTATATTCTTTATTTTGAAGATCTCATGTTCATATTTTATTGCAGATTTTTATTGTTTGAAGATGTTCATATTGTTCATTTGAAGATGAAATATTTTTTTCAAGATGTTCATGTTCATTTGATATATATATATAATATATATATAATGTTAAATTTATATGGACCATTTTGCCCCTAAGAAAAAGACAAAATAACATGATTTTATCAGCCAAATATAACGTGGTTTCATTTTTGGACCAAAATGGTAATAAAAGTAAAACCACAGGGACCCAGATTTAAAAAGTTTGAGATTTGGACTAAAATGGCAAAAATGCCCAAACCACATGGACCAAAATGGCAGTTTACTAAAAAATAAAGGGAATAGTGGTTTGGGTCATGACCTCATAGTTAGGGAAGTGGTTTTGGATGGTGGATTAGACTAAAGGGTATGGTGAGGCCCATCCTCACGAGGATGGGCCGCCACGTAGGCGCCACATCACCGGCTCGTGGGGGATGGGCCTCCTTCACTTTTGAGGGGGGTGGAGGATGGGGCTACCCCACCTTATTATTTTATAATTTTCTAAGTTTTTTTTATTAACTTAATTAAAACTTTATAAAAATTAAAAAATACTAACATAAAACAACATAAATAAATTCATTTCATAACATAAAAAAAATTACATTTCCTAAAAATAAAAAAAATAAAAAACATTTCCGAAAAATAAAAAAAAATTACATTTCCTAAAAAAGAAAAACCTACGACGTCCATTTTTTCTTCACTTCTTCCTTCATCCTCCGATACACCTTTCGTTCATCCTCCGGAACCGAGTCGAGATCCAACCTCATTATCCTAAAATCCTCCGCTCGAGCATAGTCGGCCGACACGTTTTTCTTGTGACTATATTTTTCGGCCGCAAAGTCTTTAAACAAACGGAATTCGGAAATTAACTCGTCCATTTTCGAAGACGCCTTCGAGCCGCCACCTTCACCCGAGCCGCCCCCTCCACTCGAGCCGGCCCCTTTGCGCTTTGCGGCCGCCTCTTTTTTTGCTTTGTCCCTTCCGCCGGGACGTTCGATCTCGTGAACGGGCTCCTCGTCATATTCCGGTTCGTCGTTTATGTCGATTTGACAACGAGCGGTGGAGCCTCCAGCACTATAACTTCCGGACTCGGAAGTTTTAGTCCGTTTGGCGGTTGCGACCTCATTTGGAATCGACGCCCATTAAGGTTCTTTCTTTAAAACGTTCCATGCTCGGAGGTGCGGGAAAGGCGGATTTTTTGTTTCTCATTTAGCCATCGCAAGGTTAAGAACGTCCTCGTCGCTACTCCCACTAGGACGATTGATGTAAAGTGGGTTATAAATCCCGATAAAATCATTCACGCACTTGTTCATTTTCCGCCACTTGCCCGATACGGATTCGAGATCACGGTAGGGGCCTTCCCCCATAAGGTTATTAAATCTATCCGTACATGCCTTCCAAAAACTAGAACCCGTTTGATTGTTCCCTAAAATTAAAAAAAAATTGCATTAGTAAAACTATAATATAAATATTTTTAAATTTATCAAGTTGAACCGAGCCGCGTTGCATGAATTGTTGGAATGCTTGGTATTGTTGCATTTGTTGAAGTTGGGACATTTGATTGAAGGAGTTAGGTGATTGTTGGAAACCCGAAAACGTAAATGGTGGAGACCCCCACGAAGGATCCATAGACGGAGTGTAAGCGGGACTCGAAAAAAAGTTAGGATTGTTCGGGTTGGGATTGTTCGGGTTGGGGTCGTTTGGGTTGAATGGATTCATGATGGTAAAAAAATGGGAGTGTTTTTTTATAAAAATGGATGAGAGTAGGAGAAGATTGGGAGAAATGGATGTGAATGTTATAAAAAAATGG